>CM019063.1:344227148-344827148 GCA_009667805.1 Leptobrachium leishanense
TACTCCATCACGATATTTAAACTCCATCTGTTCATAGTCTGGAACAATGCAAAGGAATTTTGTTTGCAAATGGGCTCCCGAATGTGCTACCAAATATTCAGCACCTTGGATGACATGCCCAAATAGCTTTTTTCAATTTTTTTTTTTTTTTACAGAAAAAAAGCTGTATTTTTATACTTGTAGTGTTTCTTTTTGGCCCTTCTGTCAAATAGGCATGTTGCCTCTCTATAAAATTTTATGAAGGGTACTTAACCTAATGGTCAAAAGTTTTAGAAAAAGCCGTTTTTCCAGACTTTGAATGTTAAGCAGTTCAAGTCCAGTAAATAACCTGAAATTGGTACAAAGGTTAAGTGGTAAACTGCCAGAGGGGAAATAAAGTTATATTTATACAATATTTTACATTTCAGACTTGCACAAAAAGGCCTTTTTTCAGGGAAGAACTAATGGGTTAACAACCTACAGTTGGTCTGCAGCAGTGTAAGTACATTAAGCCTTGAAAGTTTAAGCCAACAATTCCTACAGTTGTCCCAACTTTTGATTACGTACAAGCTCTCTGTATAAAAGCAACTCTCTGTATAAAAGCAATGTTGGAACAGACTGTTGCTACACCCTCTTAACTGCGGCGCTCTGCGCCGACTGCGGTGTTCTCCCTGTGAGGGCTGATCTCTTGGATATCAGCTGTGCCTTCGCGACCTCAACCTGCGCTAGATCTCCAAAAATGGCTTTTTCAGTGATGCCAAGCATCACCAGGTTATACGTTAAAAAAAAAAATTCTTCTAATGCAGCATCATTGTACACTTTTCAATTACAACATGAACAATGATGCTGCACTAATATTCTAAATTCCCACGATGCCGGCAAGTTTGAAGACGATGGCACAATGCGTCAGAACGCATTGGTTCATTGTAAACCAAATCTTGCGTCTTGATTTTTATGCTGTACAAGGTCAAGTGAGGTGTCATTGGAAAGGTCTGAGTTTGGCTTTTCCAATGATGCCACATATGACCAGGTAAAGCAAAATGTGCCTTTTTTTTTATTCTAGAATATTATTTCAAAGGCGGTATTATGTGCTTTTACTTGGAGCAGCTGCATAGTTTGCTTTATAATTCCCCTTCTCCTTTCCCATTCCGGGACCAAATGTGGAGGTGATTGGGCAAATAATTATTACACCTTGGTCCATCTAAAATCCAAGCTACTTCACCGCCGCAATAAGAGCAGGGGTCCTTTGGACCCCTGTTTGCATTCTTTACACCCCGCATAGTCACTTTAGGTGTCATTGGAAGGTCAGAGTCTGGCCTTTCTAATCATACCAAACATGACCATGTGAAATGTCATGTAAAAAAAAAGGAATTTTTAAAAAATTTCTCACCAAAGCATTGTTCATATAAAATGAGCAATACTACTGCCGTTACTCACAGTCTCCATGTTTCACGCCGTGAGCAAGGTCAGTGTTTTTTTTTTTTTTTTTTTAAAGACTTTATTTAAAGAAGTCATAGCAGATCAAACATACATTCAAGCAGATTATAAATGGCGATGGGATCTTGCACTGACCCAATTTTTATCACCTGAAAGAGCCCTCCTAGGTGCCGCGATCTGCAGAAGGCACAAAAATAAACAAAAGGGAAGAGAAGGGGAAGTAGAGTGACGGAGAGACAAGAAACACAAGGAAGGGGGGGGGGCGCAACACACCAAGACACGACAAAACCACACGACAACAAACAAAGGCACTGAAGGGACTGAGAGCAAGCCAGCGTTCGAACTGCAACTAATTATAGGTACGATCCCCACAGCATGCAAATAACCCAAACGATATTACCCCCTCGATACTCCTGTAAGACCATTAAGCCCCGAAAGAGTCCCAGGTATCTCAGACCTTCCGATACGCCGGTAGCGTATGGTGAATTTTAGCTGACCGTTCATCCATTATTTGAATGTGCTCCATAATCCGCAACACGCGCCTCCAGGTCTCAACCACCGCCTTCCGCGCCGCCAAAAGAATTTGAGAGACGATTGTGGTGCAGAGAGAAGTCTGGCACTGGGTTAGCAAATAAGTAGGTCCAGGGGTCCCTAGGAATCCCAGGTCCATAGACCTGTTCCAGTAGTGCCTGTACGGAGTCCCAGTATTTTAATATCATGGGTCATGTCCACCACATATGCACTTGGGTTCCTCTACCTCCACACCCCTCCAACAGTCGTCCAGGACTGCAGCGTTAGCCTTGTGAAGAAGCACAGGAGTAGTGTACCACCTCATCATGGTCTTCAATGCCTGTTCCTGAAGCGTGGTGCAAATCGAAACTTTCCTAGCTGCCTCCCAGATATCTAACTAAAGTCCCGTTCCCAGGCGGTCATGTAGGAGATGGCGAGTACACCCTCACTGCCTACCAAGTGGGCCTGAAGGTGGGAAATGCAGCCTCTGGGCAAATCTCCCAACAGACATAGCCTCTCGAAGGTGAGAATCAGCTATCTTATTCTCGGTGGTATATGCAGCTTCGTCATTTTGCTTCTAACAGAAGAAATCCTGTGACACCAGGTGGAGACTAGCAAAGAAAGTGTCAAAAAGAGTAAAGTCCATTACGGTCATGCATATCCCTAATCCTGAGGACTCCTCCCTTGACAAATCTAGAGAACCGCTCGGGTGACAGCCCCGGCTGACACTGTGGGTTTCTCCAGAGGAAGCCTTGAGGTCGGCTGTTGGCAAAGCTTCTTTTTGGAGGCGAGGGAATCCCACAGTGTGACCGAGTGCTGTAACGGAGGTCAGGGCACAGGAGTGGAGGGTCTGAGGTGTTTTGGGAGCCATATCTAAGTTCTGGGATCCTCCGGCAGCATGCATGCATGCTGTTTCAAAGTCCACCCATCTGTGGGTGTGAGGTGGCGAGTGTAACGCCACCACCTGCGATACTTGCGCCGCTTGGAAGTACCAGAACAGGTTAGGAAGACCAAGGGACCCCCCCCAACTCACGTGGGTGGTAAATAGGGATGAGCCGAACACTCCCTGAGTTCGGTTCGAGCCCGAACTTCCCATTTGTTGGGGACCGAACCCGAACCCCCATGCAAGTCAATGGGGCTGAAAATTCGTTTTTTTTTAGAGTGCCCTCCAAGAGGGCATATATGCTACATATTTGCCATAAAAGGTGTATGGGGGTCTGGGTAGTGCCCTGGGGGATAGGAAACAAGGACAAAAAGTTTTTTAAAAAAACGTTTTTAAAGGGACAGTGAGTTTTCCATGAAATAAGGGTTAAAAATAAAACCCAAAAATTCCTTCAAATATCGTGCCTAGGAGGTCCCCATAACCTGCCCGTGAAGTGGTGGATTTCTAGGATGTATAGAAATATATGTAAAAAACAAAAAATGACATTTCAAATGACGGTAAATGCTTTTCCTTTTTTAATCTATCCATAAACAACTGCTTGGGGCGGCAGTCTGTATGAAAAGAGGAGACATTTTCAGACACGCAGAAAAAGTTTACGGATTTTTTGGCGGTGAAAAGCAGGAGAATGACTGGAGAATGGAAAATTCTAGGTCAAAATAGCCAAACCAGAAAAATTCTCCCGTTTAGGCGCACTTAATCACGGCCGCACTAGCAGCAAATGACGGCCAATATACGAAGTACGGTCGCACGAAAGTCCGGCTGCGCAACGCAAGTGGAAAATGAACGCATTTTTTTGAGAACACAGAACCGCTAGTACGGACGTACATAGTGCGCTGCGTCCACTAGCGGCGTGTGTGCGTGATTTGGAGACGTCAGACCCTGCTCTTGTCCGGCCAACATAACGTCCAGACACGCAAAGTTTCCTGGTTTGGATCCGTAAAAAATCACGCACAAAAATGCGCATCGTATGACCGTTTTCGCGCAATCCGTGAAAAAATACGACGGTCGCTGCGAAAAATGCGTTAGTCTGACCCTAGCCTTATCTCACTTTCCAAATCGGCTATTTGGTCCAGATTGTTCTCTTTTCCTGCCATTCTCCTGGTTTTCACCTTTCTCTGAACAACCCTGAGAGAGGTGAAAGCCAGGAGAACTGGCAGGAGAAGAGAACAATCTAGACCAAATAGCCAATTTGGAAAGTGAGTTAAATGGGAGAATTTTTCTGGTTTGGCTATTTTGACCTAGAAGTTTCACTTCTCCAGTTATTCTCCTGCTTTTCACCGCTCTCTGAATAACCCTGTGAATGTTTAATCCCGAGGTGAAAAATAACATTGCTATAGATTTTTTTCAAACACCAGTTAACCACTTGGCTGCTATGGACGCGCTCAGCACGTCCAGCCAAGTGGTTCTCCTGTGCTATGGACGCGCTGAGCGCGTCCATGCACAGGAGGCAGCAATCCGCCGGATTCCGGCGGATTGCTGAGCTCCCCGGTACGGGCTGACATCTTGGATGTCAGCCCAGCACTCCGGGACCCCGGCGGAGCAATTAGATGTCATCGCGGCGGCGCGATGACATCTAATTCAGGCGCCCCGCATGTGCGGAGGAAGCGCCTGAAAGGGAGGGGGGGAGGTCCTTCGGACCTCCCTCCCGATCGCCGGGGGGCAGAGGGTTAATCCAGGCACCGTTTGGAAGGGCACAGCCTGCCCTTCCAAACGGTGGCTGTGATTAACCCCTGGGGAGCCGGATCACGAATCGCCGGATCGTGATCCTCTCCTGGAGCTGGTCGACATCTTGGATGTCGGCCAAGCCTCCAGGAACTCCCCCGGAGGACTGGCGTCATCGTGCATAGCACGATGATGCCAGTCCTGGAGTTAACCCCTAGCTGCCACGGATCGGGAGATAGGGGGTTCCAATGAACCCCCTATCTCCCGATCCGTGGCAGCTAGGGGTTAATGTTTGATATCGTTGGATCGGCCAAACAGGAGTATGAAAAATGTTTTTTAAGAAAAAATAAAAAAATATATATTAAAAAAAAAATCTAAAAAAAAAAAGTTTTTTGTTTTGTTAATGCAGCAATATTGTTCCCATTTCAATTATAATGTGAACAATAATGCTGCACTAACGATTTTTGTATGCGGTGCGTTTGTTAAAAAAAGCGAAATTTTCCCCAAAAAAAAAATGTAACGAGACCCCATTTCTAATTTTTTTTTAACAAGCGCACCCCATACAAAATCTAACTGCAAACGATCGCATGTTAAGATGTGAAAAAAAAACACTTTACACATAATAAATTATTGAAAATTCTAATTTTATTGCTTTTTTTGTTCTAATATACAGACCTGACATAACGTATACATATAATAATGACATATTATGAATCTGCCAAGTCTGCCGGAAGAACGATATATAATATGCCTGGGTCATATATCAAAATATGGCTACAAAACGCGGTTAAACATGATGAGCGAAAGCGGTAAAAATGACCTCAGCACAGAGGTGTGAAAAGCCTCAGCAGCGAAAGGGTTAAATGCAGCATATTAGGATGTTTTAGGGAAATTAATTCTCAAATCTCAATCAGAAGCAGACACCACCCCACCCCCTCACTATATTGTACAATGTATCAAATTGATTACCAGACTAAACACCTGGTGTTATCCCCGTTTGTGAACAGAGGTCACTTAGAGTTGATAATCTTTCCATGTACACATTAGTTTTTAATTCAGTATCTAATAAACCGTTGCTTATCATATTCTGCAGTAAAAAGTCTCTTTATATCTAGATTTTTTTAGTATTTTTTTAAGCATTTTCTATACTTTTTTCAAAATTTCTTTTTGTTTTTCGAACTCGAACCGAACACGCCCAAGAAGTTCGAAATTCACGAACTTTCGAACTGCCAAAGTTCGGGCCGAACCGTCCGAACCCGAACAGCTCATCCCTAGTGGTGAAGTGTTGATTGAGCCACTCTTTTCTCCCCCCCCACCAGACAAACGCATCAATATTCGATTGAAAAAACCTGATGTCGACGGGGGATGGAAGCGCCTGGAACGGGTACAGCAGACGTGGTAATAGATTCATTTTAATGCAATGGACTCTTCCAAGCCAGGAAATGCTTTCCCTGCCCCACACCTCCATCTCCCACCGGAGTTTAGCGTACAGAGGTGGATAATTAGCCCTATACAAATCAGTGTATGTGCTCGGCAGATGTATGCCTAGATACTAGATTGAGGTAGATGCTATTTTGAACCCAAATTTAGTGGCCAGTGCTTTAAGTCGGGGCTGGGGGATGTGGAAAGGTAGTAGGACAGATTTGTCTAATTTCAACTTATACACCAAAACAGTCGAAGTGGGTTAGTAGAGTGGAGGTAGCCACCAGTGAGGACTCAGGGGAATTCAGGATGAGTAGCAAGTCATCCGCATAAGCAGACACTGTAAAGGAGCTGTCATTTATCTTTGTCAGGTGAGGAGCGTATATGCAGCAGCAGGGGTTCAAGAGTAAGGGCAAAAAGTAGGAGAAAGAGGACAGCCCTGTTGGGTAACATGGATAGAAAAAGGACTCGCCAGTGTGCCAGGGATGGAAACATTGGCCTTAGGGTTAGTATAAAGAGCCCGGACAGCGGAGCAGAAAGCAGGAGGAAAAGACAAACATTCCAGCAAGGTGAAGAGAAAAGGCCAATCTATGCGGTCGAACGCCTTCGCCGCATCCAAAGAGAGTAGCAGAGAAGGGCGACCTTCCTTTTCTAAGTGCCATGTCGCGCCGGCTGCCCTACGGGTATTCTCATATGCCTGACGGCCTGGAATAAAACCCACCTGGTCTGGGTGTACAAGGGACGGCAACAGGGGGTTGAGTCTGGCCACCAGAAACTTGGCATAGATTTTGATATCCAGATTCAACAGGGAGATGGGACGGAACGGAACCCAGAGGGATTAGAAAGGTTCTTGCCCGGTTTAGGGAGAACTACCAGGGAGGCCATTACTGAGTCGCTCGGGAAAGGCGTGCCCCCCTTGACAGAGTTAAACAAAGTGACTAAATGGGGACCCAGGAGTGGGAAAAAGGCCTTATAGTATTGGGCTGTAAAGCCATCAGGTCCGGGTGTCTTATTCGGTTTAAGTGAGGACACGGCCTCTGAAATCTCATCTAGGGAGAAATCTGTCGCAAGCGCTTCGCCTTGGGTCGTGGAAAATTGGGGCAAGTCTATACTAGAAAGGAGTGTATAGCCTCCATATGTGACACATTAGAGGGCGAGTGGAGTGGGGAATGATTATAAAGAGAGGAGTAGTACTCTGAAAAAGCTCGCTTAATGCTTTGCGGGGAGCTAAGGGGTCTGACAGAGGTGTCCTTTAGAGAGGAGATACGCGTCGCAGGAGGGCGAGGACGGATTTGTCGCGCCAGCAGCACATCCATCTTCTTTGCGGATTCATAATATCTGCGCTTTGTCTAGGTCATTGTCTTGGCAACATCCTCGAGCAATAACCTATTCAGAGTGTGTCGGGTACTCTGCAGGCGGACAAAACCCTCCTGTGAGGGTGTTGTTTTATGGGCCAGCTCTTGTTCGTGTAACGTGCGCTGCAAATCTAGTATGCTCTGCATCTTGAGACGCTTGCGGTAAGAGACCTTCTTAATGATCTCCCCCCGCAGCACCGCTTTGTGCGCTGCCCACAACGTGGATAAAGAAATGTCCTCCGTGATGTTATCTCGAAAGTACGCCTCTAGCTCCTTCAATTCCTCCACCAGCCCCGCATCTTGCAATGTGTGAGAGCCGAGCTGCCAGTTCCAGGCTGGGGAGCAGTCCGAGAGACTAAGCTCCAGGACGACTTCTGCGTGGTCCGACCAACTGATAGACCCTATAGAGGTTGTCTTCACCCAGGGAAGCAGAGAAGGGGAAATGAGGATATTATCAATTCGAGAATGGGATCCATGGGGGTTAGAATAGAAGGTGAAGTCCTTAGTGGAGGGATGAGAAACCCTCCAAACGTCAATCAAGGCCCGTTGAGTTAAAGAGCCGAAATGGCATCCTGTCTTGAACCAACAATCGGGGTGCGGTCAGTAACTGGGCGGGACCAGTCAATAGAGGGGCATGGAACCACGTTGAAGCCCCCACACATGACTATCTCCCCAGAAGCACATCTGTCGAGGTCATTGTGAAGAGTCTCCCAAAAACACTTATCTGGCACATTCGGAGCATATACATTGACCAATGTTAGGGGTCTCTGGCATAGCGTACCCGACAATATGACAGAACGCCCAGCTTGGTCAGTATGAACAGCATGTTTTGTAAAGAGGCAATTTTTATGCACAAGGATGGAAACCCGGTTATGTTTGTTGAGAGAGCAGGAGGAGAACACTAAGTGAAAGGACATTCACCTTACTAGGCGGCATCTAAAGATCGAATAGAGAAGTGATGATTTCCTCCGGCGCTCCCAACCCACAACAGTGCCTGACACACGGACAACAAAAACAAGACAACACACAGACAAACCGGTCGGACAGAGACAAGACACAAAGGAAATAATGGGGGGGGGTGAAAGAAGAGAACAGAGAGGCAAAAGATGAAGGCCCGAGACCATCTCAAAAGAGTCCTGAGAAATCCCTCGAAAGGGGGGAGGGGAAAGGAGGACATGCACACCGCACATGACACCTCCTCAATTGACGCGTGAAGCAGCAAGTATATGAACTTACTCAGAACCCATATATAAGACAAAATGAACAAAATGGTAAAAAAACATAATACATGTAGCTGAAATACAATAATCCGAACAGAAATCCAAAGAGGCAAAAAACTTCCGAACGGTGCCGTGTGAGGGGGGGAACCACGTCCCCGCAGCGCAACGTCTCCCGAGTGACCACAAGCCTAGAAGCCCCCACCATCCCCAATGCCAACCGCAGCACCTGAGGTGCGTAAAATTTGAGAACATCCCCGGAGAGAATGCAGCCAGCCGGTTAAATCACGGATCCCAATATCTCCTTAGCGGTCCCTCATGTCGGAGGATGGGGGGACCCAGAAGGAGGGACCACCTCCCACTCCACCTCAACAGGCTCCGAAGGCTGTAGTGAAGCCGGTGACAGGGGTATCTCCAAGGCAGAGAGGCCAAGCTGGGCCAGGAAGTCGGGAGCGCCCGACATTGAGGCACAAATAATGGTGGTGCCATTATGGAAGGCAAGCATTTTAAGAGGGAAGCCCCAAACAAACCGGATGCCGTGGCCCCTCAGATGGTCAGCCAGGGGCGCCGTCTAGCCAAGGTGCTGGGTGCCAGATCCTGAAAGACCTGGAGCACAAAGTCCTGGTATGTGAGGGGGTGTCCCGCAGGCCCGCAGCGTGGCCGATTTAGAGGTGGAATAATGAAATCTGAAGATCACATCACGGGGTCCAGCCGGAGGAGCTGCTTTAGCTCGTAATGCGCGGTGGATCCGGTCCAGCAGCAGCTGGTCCGCGGTCAAATCAGGTAGAAGGGAGTGCAGCATACCCATAACAGTGCCCCTCAGGGCAGCAGAGGAAATGGACTCCAGGAGCCCCCGGAGCCGTAGGTTGTTCCATCTCGAACGATTGGAGAGGTCCTCTACCTGCTGCTCCAGTTGCTGGATACGATCCACCAGCTCGTTAGAACGATCCACCACTGCGTTATGTCCCTGGGACACTGTCGCCACTGCATCCTCCAACGCGGATGTCCGGGCACCCACCACCTGTACCTCCGCTCGGATGGCGCGTGCAGATTTATCGAGCTCCCCCGCCAGAAACTGCTGGACCTCAACCAGCCGGCCGAGTATCTGTTGTACGTTGCCCTTGGTGGCTGCCTCCGGGGGTCTGCCAGGGCTGGAGCACGTGGAGGAGGCAGCCGGAGATGTCCGGCCGCCATCTTGACGGCTAGGCCCAGATGAGAGTGGGCGGAAAAAATCGGAACCACCGAGGCACCTGGAGCCCCTTCGGTTTCGGAGCCTAGGCGGGAGACATCAGTGGTAATATGGCTCAGCATGAGAAGGTTCAGCTCCGTCAGGGCCGCCATCAGGGCATTACGCCCATTACTGCCGTAAGGGGCCCGGGCCCGGTGGGGGCCCGGGCCGCCGGGGCCTGGGGGGAGGATCCCGGGCCCCCGACGGCAGCGGCGTCGCCCTTTAACAGCTCCGGTATCGGACTCGATGAGTCCGAATCCGGAGCTGTGTCCCTGCTGCTGCTGCAGGAGCCGGAGGAGACTGAGACACTGTGTCTCCTCCGGCTCCTGGCAGCTTCACTTCCTGGCTGGGCGGGGCCAAGCAGCGTGTGAGGGGCCTCCCAAGCACGTTGCTTTGGCTCCGCCCCTCCACTCAGTGAAGCTGCGTGCCGAGCTGGAGGGACCAGGAAGAAGACAGAAGAGAAGAAAATTAAAGAAAAGGTGAAGAGCTGAAGACAGAAGAAAAGAAGATAGAAGACAGCGAGTGGTGAGCCAGGGCCCAGACCCTAAGACCCAGGGCCCAGACCCAGACCCCAGGCCCCTAGATCCAAACCCAGGGCCCAGACCCCAAGGCCCAGACCCCAAGGCCCAGACCCCTAGGCTCAGACCTCTAGGCTCAGACCCAGGGCCCAGACCCAGGACCCAGACCCCAAGGCCCAGACCCCAAGGCCCAGACCCCTAGGCCCAAACCCATGGCCCAGACCCCAAGGCCCAGGACCCAGACCCTAGGGCCCAGACCCTTAGGCCCAGACCCAGGGCCCAGACCCCAAGGCCCAGACCCCTAGGCCCAAACCCAGGGCCCAGACCTCTAGGCTCAGACCCAGGACCCAGACCCCTAGGCCCAGACCCCAAGGCCCAGGACCCAGGCCCTAGGGCCCAGGGCCCAGACCCTTAGGCCCAGACCCAGGGCCCAGACCCCAAGGCCCAGACCCCTAGGCCCAAACCCAGGGCCCAGACCCCCTAGACCCAAACCCAGGGCCCAGACCCCAAGGCCCAGACCCCGGGCCCAGACCCCTAAGCCCAAACCCAGGGCCCAGACCCCAAGGCCCAGGACCCAGACCCCTAGGCCCAGACCTCTAGGCCCAGACCCCAAGGCCCAGACCCAGGGCCCAGACCCCAAGGCCCAGACCCCAAGGCCCAGACCCTAGGGCCCAGGGTCCAGACCCCTAGGCCCAGGGCCAAGACTCAGGGCCCAGACCCAGGGCAAATGCCCAAACCCAGGGCCCGGACCCAGGGCCCAGACCCAGGGCAAAGGCCCAGGGCCCAGACCCAGGGCCCAGACCCCTAGGCCCAGACCCCAAGGCCCAGGACCCAGACCCTAGGGCCCAGACCCTTAGGCCCAGACCCCAAGGCCCAGACCTCTAGGCTCAGACCCAGGCCCAGACCCAGGACCCAGACCCCTAGGCCCAGACCCCAAGCCCAGGACCCAGACTCTAGGCCCAGGGCCCAGACCCTTAGGCCCAGACCCAGGGCCCAGACCCCAAGGCCCAGACCCCTAGCCCAAACCCATGGCCCAGACCCCAAGGCCCAGGACCCAGACCCTAGGGCCCAGACCTTAGGCCCAGACCCCAAGGCCCAGACCCCCTAGACCCAAACCCAGGGCCCAGACCCCAAGCCCAGACCCAGGGCTCAGACCCCTAAGCCCAAACCCAGGGCCCAGACCCCAAGGCCAGGACCCAGACCCTAGGGCCCAGGGCCCAGACCCTTAGGCCCAGACCCAGGGCCCAGACCCCAAGGCCCAGACCCCTAGGCCCAAACCCATGGCCCAGACCCCATGGCCCAGACCCCAAGGCCCAAGGCCCAGACCCCCTAGACCCAAACCCAAGGCCCAGACCCAGGGCTCAGACCCCTAAGCCCAAACCCAGGGCCAGACCCCAAGGCCAGGACCCAGACCCCAGACCCAGGGCCCAGACACTAGGGCCCAGACCCTGGGCCCAGACCCCCTAGGCCCAAACCCAGGGCCCAGACCCCAGGCCCAGACCCCCTAGGCCCAAACCCAGGGCCCAGACCCCTAGGCCCAGACCCTGGGCCAGACCCCCTAGGCCCAGACCCTGGCCCAGACCCCTAGGCCCAAACCCAGGGCCAGACCCTAAGGCCCAGACCCCAAGGCCCAAACCCAGGGCCCAGACCCTAAGGCCCAGACCCCAAGGCCCAAACCCAGGGCCCAGACCCTAAGGCCAGACCCTGGCCCAGACCCCCTAGGCCCAGACCCTAAGGCCCAGACCCCCTAGGTCCAAACCCAGGCCCAGACCCTAAGGCCAGACCCAGGGCCCAGACCCTAAAGCCCAGACCCCCTAGGCCCAAACCCAGGGCCCAGACCCTAGGGCCCAGACCCTAAGGCCCAGACCCAGGGCCCAGACCCCCTAGGCCCAAACCCAGGGCCCAGACCCTAGGGCCCAAACCCTAAGACCCAGGGCCCAGACCCAGGGCCCAGACCCCTAGGCCCAAACCCAGGGCCCAGACCCAGGGCCCAGACCCCAAGGCCCAGACACCAAGGCCCAAATACAGACCCAGGGCCCAGACCCTAGGGTCCAGACCCCATACCCAGGGCCCAGACCCCAAGGCCCAGAGCCAGGGCCCAGACCCCAGACCCCAAGGCCCAGACCCAGGGCCCAGATCCTAGGACCCATACCCCAAGGCCCAGGGACCAGACCAGGGCCCAGGCTAGACCCCAGGGACCAGACCTCAGGGACCAGACCTCAGGGACCAGACCCCAAGTCCCAGGGACCAGACCCAGGGCCCAGGCCCAGACCCAGACCCAAAGGCCATCATACACAGCCCGTTTCTGTGAGATTTATTGCTGTGGATTCTGTGATATGTTCAGACACACCGCTCATTACTGTGAGTTTTATTGCTGTGGATACTGTGATAAGCTAATACACACTGCACATTACTGGGAGTTTTATTGCTGTGGTGCTATGTTATGTCCTTTTTTTTTTGAAGGGGGAGAAAAGCTGTTAGAGGTTGAGGGGGGGGCCCTGGGGGGCCCCATCGTGAGGTTTAGTAAGGGGCCCCATCATTTCTGATGGCTGCCCTGAGCTCCGTGTAGCAGCGGATTCTGTGCACGTCAGGACGGAGAGAACATATCACGCGACCGCTCTCATACCGCGCAAAACCACGCCCCCAAAGTCAGTGTTTTATACAGTCATATTTTTAAAATAACACAATGCTGCAAAATAAAAGCGAAAAATTTGGTTTTTTAGTTTTGGTTAAAATTTCGTATTTTCAAAAAGAAAATTTTTTTAAATGGGAACTTGTTACTGCATTTTTCTAGCAAGAGTGCCACATAGAATATATAACCACAAAGGTTTGGATGATAAAATGTGTGGGGGGGGGGATATTTTTACAGGCTGTAAATAATTGGAAATTCTTTTAAAACAAATTTAGGTGTCTTTTTTTTAATAATTTTTTTGTGTTATTCTGACAGGACATGACTTCTACATATGATATATTACGAATCTGTCAAGTCTGCTGAAAATAAGGATATATAACTCGTCTGGGTCCTACAATAAAGCAATACTTGAAATTGCGTTTAAACATAAGCATAGAACTGTCAAAATGAGGTCCGCACAAGGGGTGAAATGGCTCAGCAGTGAAGGGTTTAGAAACATAGAATATGTTGGCAGAGAAGAACCTTTCAGCCCTATTATATGGATACTTTCCCTGGATTTATCTTCTATTTAGGCAAGCCTTACTCCTATCCCATGCCTGATTAAATTTAATCACTGTTTTAGCCTCTACCACTTCTGGTTGGCTGTTCTATGTATCATACACTGTCTCCGTAAAATAATACTTCCTGATGTTACTTTTAAACCTTTGCCCCTCTAATCTAAGACTATGTCCTCTTGTTTTGCTACTTTGTTTCCTTTTAAATATACTCCCTTCCTCTACATTGTTGATTCCCTTTACGTATTTAAATGTTTCTTTCGTATCTCCTTTATCTAGTCTTTCTTCCAAGCTATACATGTTAAGATCATCATTAAGCCTTTCCTGGTAACTTTTCTCCTTCAAGCCGTACACCATTTTAATACCCCTTCTTTGAACTCTCTCTAAAAGGTATCTATATCGTCTTGGAGATATGCAGGGCTATTCAAAGAGATCCGAATTGTTGGCGAAAGGTAACCGAACGCTGAAATTCGTTTTACCTTTCCTGGCCATTCGGGTATCCAGAGAGCAGGCAGTTTGCCAAATGTTGGCGAATTGCCTGCACATACGGTGCCTGTTCCAGGGCAGTGAATCCCCATAGAGAAGCAATGCTTCATCTATTCAGAGAACAAAAACCAGCAGTGAAAGGTTGCCGAAATGCCCTGCCATTCTGTGGTTTCATTGGACAGGTTTATTCAGACGAATCCCATAGGCTTCAATGTTAAAAATATTCCTGTTTTAATGCAATATCTAATAAACCGTTGATTATAATATTCTGCAGTAAAAATTCTCTTTATTTTTAGAATTTTTTTTAGGATCTTTTAGGCATTTTTCGGTATTTTCTGCAAACATTTCTTTTCCTTTTTTTTTAAATAGTTTTTTCTTTTTTCTGTAACAGACCTTTTTATTATCATTCATTGGACCTTATATGTAAATTTCAGGCATTTTCGCTCAGTTTCTTTGCAAACAGCATTTCACTTTTCAAACATTCAAGCGTACTGTTTTTTTATTTCTTTTTCACTCCATTCGTCTGCGGTGTCGGGTTTTTCTGGCGGCTGCTCTGCGCTGTGATCGGCTCCTGCTCGGGTTTCTCTGGAGTGTTTGGCGGGGTTAATCCAGATGTTTTTGCGGGTTTCAGTGTGTGTTCGCCCTGGTTTTGCGGTGAGTTTTCAGCGGGTTTGCGGCAACTTTTCCCTGCATTACGGCAGCCCTGTGGTGCTTGCTGAATACACTGCAGGGTCGCCGAAATGGGATCACCAAATCGCACCGAATTGAAGAGAACGAAAAGTCACCGAACGTGCAGTGACTTTTCGATTCTCTTTGAATAACCCTGATGGTCTCCAGTACTGCACACCATACTCAGTGAGAACTCACCAGTGCTCTGTACAACGGCATGAGTACTTCCCTCTTCTGCAAATACTTCTCCCTACACAACCAAGCATTCTGCTAGCATTTCTTGCTGCTCTATTACATTGTTAACTTACCCATCTATCCTCTGCAGTTTGCAATATGAGAGGTACCCCAGGCATCCACGGGGTTCTCGCCATTTGAGCTGGTTTATGGAAGACACCCCCGTGGATTATTGGACATAGTTAAGGAGTAGTTTCTTGCTCCCAAGTCTCCTTATTGGAGTGTAGTTGAACATGTCGCCCAAATGCAGGTTCGAATGGCAAACGTAATGCCCACAGTCAGGGAGCATTTGCAGGTTGCACAGACGACGCAAAGTCGCTTGTACAATTGGTCTGCCAAGGTTAGAGAGTTTCAACCTGGTGATCGGGTTCTGGTGTTAGTGCTCACTGTAGAAAGTAAGTTTCTGGAAAAATGGCAGGAACCTTGTGAGATCTTTGAGAAGGTAGGGACGGTTAACTATAAGGTCTTCCAACCCTCCAAGAGAAAACCCTTCCAAATATATCACGTTAACTTACTTAAACCCTGGAAGGAAAGAGGGGCTTTGGTGGTAAGACTGGGAGATCCTGATGCCCAGATAAAAAAGTAGGCATAGCAGAGACCCTCTCACCCGCTCAAAAACAGGAAATCTAGGAGTTTTTACAGAAGAATAGAAACATTCTCTCAGGTCTGCCAGGATGGACCAAGGTAATTAAACATGATATTCACAAAGACCCTGGTGTTCGAGTGAACGTAAAACCCTACCGTATTCCTGAAGCCCGTCAACAGGTGGTCTCGGCGGAATTAAAAAGTATGCTCGAATTTGGGATTATCGAGGAATCCACCAGTAGTTGGTCGAGCCCTATTGTCTTGGTACCAAAGCCCAATGGGACCTGGAGGTTTTGTAACGATTTCCGCAAGTTAAATGAAGTCTCCAAACCAGATGCTTATTCCATGCCTCGGCTAGATGAGTTGATTGAGAGGTTAAGTCCTGCCCGTTTTATTTCCACCCTAGACTTAACCAAAGGATACTTTCAGATTCCCCTCTCAGATGAAGCCAGAGAGAAAACAGCATTTGCTAACCCCGAGGGATTATGGCAGTATGTCAGGATGCCTTTTGGGTTACATGGGACCCCAGCCAGTTCAGAGGGCCATGGATCAAGTCCTAAGACCCCATAAGGAGTACTCAGGAGCTTACCTGGATGACATCGTCATCTTTAGCAGAGACTGGGAGAGTCATTTTCACAAGGTCCAGTTAGTCCTGGATGCCCTCCGACAGGCAGGATTCACGGTGAACCCTGAGAAAAGTATGCTTGGGTTAGAAGAGGCCTGCTATTTGGGTTATGTAGTAGGTCGAGGACTGATTAAACCGCAATTGAACAAAGTGGAGGCTATTCAAAAATGGCAACGTCCGTTTACAAAATAACAAGTGCGTTCTTTTTTGGGAATCGTGGGTTATTACAGGAGGTTTATTCCCAATTTCGCTAGTCTGGCCTCACCTCTGCCAGACCTCACAAAAGGAAACAAGTCCACAATGATCCGTTGGACTGGGGAGGCCGAAACAGCATTTTGCACACTGAAGGGGGCATTGTGCCAAGAACCTGTCCTTGTAGCTCCAAACTTTCAGGAGGAGTTCTTGGTCCAAACTGATGCTTCAAAGCTGGGACTGGGGGCGGTTTTGTCTCAGATGGGTGGGGGTGAAGAACACCCTATTGTATATTTGAGTTGGAAGCACACTCCGGCTGAGAGATATTATTCTATTGTGGAAAGAGAATGTCTTGCCATAAAATGGGCTCCAGAGACGCTCCGGTACTACCTGTTGGGCCGATCCTTCAAACTGGTGTCAGACCATGCCCCTCTTACTTGGATGGTACAGAACAAAGATAGGAACTCCAGAATCACTAGATGGTTCCTTTCCCTTCAAGACTTTAAGTTTAAGGTGGTGCATAGACCGGGGAAAGTACATCAGAATGCAGACGCCCTTTCCCGGGTCTATTGTCATTTTGTCCAAGCCCCTGGCCAGGGACAGGGGGGGGGGGATATGTGCAGAGACAGCAGGGCTGAGAGCAAGGAAGGGGTTAACCTGGGAGGGTAGGTACTTCCCCTACAGCCCTTCCTGTTAAAAACACAAAAGTAACACAGGTGAGAGAGTGAGTATGAGAAGCTGGGAGTCACACAGAAAGCTCTGTGTGTGTGGCTGCTCTGGAGCTATTGGATTATCTGGGTGAGATTACATAAAAGCATCACGCAGTGCAATTGTATGGAAAGACTTTTCCTTATGTTTGATTTGCTGAAGAAAGCTGTTTTGTTCTGTTACTGCTGGATAAGAAAGCTGTTTATTTCTGTTGCTGCTGGATGAAATAAAAAGAAAAGGAAAAAGAACTGCTTATTTATATATTGTCTGTGTTGAAGCCGCATGTGTACCCCTGGGGTTCCCTACAGTTTACAGACTGCCTCTTCTGGGGCTTAATGCCCACTGACGCTCTCTTCCTGTATCTACTTCATATATATACTGTTACATCCTCAGCCCTTGCTGTGTTGCCCGGGGGTCTGGGCATAGTTCGGTGCCACTGGCTGGTCGAGTGCCAGCACCTTGTAATGGCAGAACGGCATCTGAGGGGGTGGGGCCTGGTGTGGTCCCGAGGAGCTGCCGGGTTTAAAGCAGGGCGTGAGGAGTTGCCTCGTCGCCCTGACGTGGAGTTCTGTTCCCACACCTCTTCGCTTATTCTCATTGCTGATTTAGTTGCTGACCCGTTTCTGTCTACGATTCCTGCTCCTGATTTTGACCCGGCTTGTTTTCCGACCATTCTGTTGCTTCCACCATAAGCGATCGCTAGTATTGGGCATTGGTGGATTAACCCTATGTTTGCAGCTGGGGCTTTCACTCGCTATCTGGGATTATTCCCATCTCGCTCTGGGGTATCATTTGTGGCCTTTTCAGGTTACTATTTAAGACCCAAGGTGTATGTTTTATTGTTAAGAGCATATGTACAAATCGCGGTATAGAAATACTGTTTAAATACTGCATATGATCATTGCACCCTAACCGCTAAATATACCCAGGTCTGTACCAACTGTAAACCCGCATGTGTGTCCGCCACCTCTGGTAATTGTAAGGTACTTCTTACCCGCTCAAGCTTATCAGATAACGCTAAATCTGTACGTTTGTTAACTGCCCTGCAGCCTGCACAATTCATTGACTGTCAAACGAATCATTGTGTTTCTGAATGTGCTCTAAGTTGTCCGTTGGTCTTGAAACCTTTGTAACTTAGTGGCAAATCAGTCGTTCTTTTGTGCTCCTTGGCTTTGGAGTACAGGTCTGTGAATACCGGGTATTTGGTACAAATCAAGCAGGTATTTCTGTCCAAAAAAATCTCAACCTTGCTACTCCTGTGTGAGCGCTTCGTCGCCCATTACATATACATCGGGGTTTAATCCTGGTTGTTTAACAGTGACCCAATACTCACCTCTCAGTGTGGAGGAAACGTCTGCTGACGTATTCCCTCTTTTCTTTCTTCTTAAGGCTGGGGTCAGACGAGCGTCATTGGAGAGCAGAAGGAACGTCTGTGAGAGTGGACGTTCCTTCCACTTGACGCCCATCTGGCCACCTCATCGAACGCAGTTAGTGCACTCAGCGCTGCAAGACTCGATCCTCATATGGAGGATCGCGATTTGCAGCTCCGTCAACGCGCGTCCTACCGCTTTGACAGAGAGGCCTGCTGCACGGACGCAGCATTGCCGCTGTTGCATGCACAATTCATGCGTGCACAACAGCGTCTGGCTGGCCCCGGACGCCACGTCAGTATGGGCGCACCTAGTGCCTAAATCATTAGTCACCTTGATTAGAGCAGTCTCTGAGCATTGGAAGCGAAAGATGGACTGGTGCGGAGCGAGTAGAGAGTTGGCAACAAAAAAACTGGTGAGCTGGTTATAGACCAGGTGTTCTAGGATTTTGGAGGCAAAGGGGAGCAGAGAGATTGGACAGTAGTTCGAGAGGGAGGTATGATCAAGAGATGGCTTTTTTTAGAATGGGGGTTATCAGAGCACGTTTGAATACAGAGGGGAAGACCCCTGAGGAGTAGGGAGAGGTTAAAAATAAAGTCAAAGGTGTGAGGGGATGGGATCAAGTAGAAAGGTGGTCGGGCAGGAGGACATGAGAACTTCTGAGGCATACTCCTCTGAGACTGGAGAAAAGGAAGACAGTAGAAGAGGGGGAAGGGAGTGAGGGAGTCAGTGGGGTAAATGGTTAAAGGAGGAGGGCAGTGAAGAAATTTCTAGTCTAAGTTTTGTGATCTTATCGGTGAAGTTAGTAAAGCTGACAGCAGTGAGGTCTATGGAGGGGAAGCGGGGCGCAATAACAGATTGAAAGCATGAAATAGACATCTGGAATCATGACAAAAGGATGAGATAAGGGAGGAGAAGTAAGTTTGTTTAGTGAAGGATAAAGTGAGACTGTAGGAACAGAGCGTGAATTTGTAGTGGAGGAAGTCAGCTGAAGTGTGAGAATTTCTCTAACCGCGTTCAGCTTCCCTGGAGCATCTGTGAAGATAGTGAGTGTATTTAGTGTGCCACGGTTGTCAGTTAGGCCTGCATGTAGGATGGAGAGAGGTAGGAACAGTGGCGTAGCGTGGGGTGGGGCCTTGGGGGCAGTCGCCCCGTGCGCAATTTTCTTAGGGGCACATAAGTTCAAAAGAAATTTGAACCACTAATATTTTCCAGCAGGGATCAGTACTGGTGACCGTGAGAGGCCCTTGCCGGTGGTAACTTAGCACTCAGCGTCCGGAAGGGAGGACCAGGACAGAAAATTCTGGTCCTGTCCTGACTCCTCCTTAACGCTGGCATGAGTCACGTGAAGCAGCGCAGCATTATTCGATGGAACACCATGTACCACGCTTGTCAGCCCCCTTAAAGCCCTGTGCCAGCCCCGTGCCGCTGAACAGGAAGGAGGGAGGCGCCAGCCCTGCAACACATTTAAAATCCGGTCCCCACTAAGAACCCTGGACAGCTCCCCCCCTGGGCCACCAGCAACTCCATGCAGGTAGGCGACACTGCCGCAGGTAAAGCGGGCATTCCAGAGGGCGCAGTGTAGTGGGAGAGCAGTGCAGGGAAGGGAGGAAATATGGATAAGATTAGCTAGATTCCTGAGGGGGCGTGTCCGGACCGCTGTCTGTGATGGCCGCTACTAGAAGCTCTCCTCAATCCCCTCCAACAAATCGCCTCTAAAATTGAGCTCAGGCAATATTATGGTCCGTGGCAAGAAGCCCAACAGCGACCCGAAGACCCCAGCCACCACTCCGACGGTAAACACCCGCTCTCTGGACAATACCTACTACATACCAGGGACGTGCAGTCAGGGGTGGCAGGGGAGGCAGAGCCTCCCCTGCCATTCCAGTAAATTAATGTGCTCATTGTGTTGTAATGAATGTGATGTGTGTGTGTATATTTAAACTGTAAATAAATGTTATTTATTGAAAAAAGTTCTCATACTCACCTCTCCTCGCTCCCTCGCTGTGCTTGCTTCTTCTCTGTCTGCTTTTTTTTCTCCTGCGCTTTCACAGTTTGCCGGCTGCTGTGTGTGTGTAATACACTACACAGACAGCAGGGGCAGCACTGAGCCAGCCTAGGCTACGCAATCTACGTAAGGAGCTCAAGCTGGTAGCAGGCAAGCTCGTCATTGCCTCCAGGCAATGACAGCAAATGAAACTTGAGCCAATGGAAAAGCTCCATTGTCTCAAGCTATTTTTTTTTTTTTTTTTTTTAAAAAAGCCCACCATGGGAGGCAGTGCTCGCCATGGTTTGATTGACGCAGGACAGTCCCGTGACTGTCCTCGTCAATGGGGGGGGGCAGGCAGACAGCATGACTTCAGGGCCAGATTGGCCTACCGGAATCCCGGTAGGCTGATTAACTTTTGGGCCGATGGGGGGGCCATTTTATAATAGAGAAAAAAAAAGGTTTAAACGTATTTTTTTATCAGCCTGTCAGAGCTGGGGGCGGAGCGTCAGCATCACTGACAAGCTGAGGGAGGGGTTGTATGGCCGGGTGTCTGAGCAGCTGCAGATACAACCAGGCAGCCTGCTTGAGTGCTTTCTCGCACGTTGCAGGCTGCCTGAAAGCTGTCCTGGCCGGGTATCATCTGGTGGGGAGGAGCCCTGCTCCTTTTGATCGGTGTGGAGCAGGACCCTGCATATCCATGTGACAGGCAGCATTACATCATGCTGCCTGCACTAACAGGGATTTATGCTGTGTGGCAGCAAAGGGGTGCAGAAATCCCTGCCTGTCACATGACCAGAGGACCCTGCTGATACCGGACAGACAGGAAGAGGAGCAGCTGGAAGCAAGAGGCAGGTGAGTATGGAGGGAGGGGAGAGGTCTGTCCTGTGTGTTTCTGTATCTGTCTGTCCTTCTGTGTGTCCCTGTATCTGTCCTTCTGTGTGTCCCTGTATCTGTCTGTCCTTCTGTGTCCCTGTATGTGTGTGTCCCTGTATCTGTCTGTCCTTCTGTGTCCCTGTATCTGTCTGTCCTTCTGTGTGTCCCTGTATCGGTCTTTCTCCCTGTTTATGTGTCTGTCTTTCTGAGTATGTTCATCTGTCTGTTTTGGTATCTGTGCTTATAATTAATCTATTTCTCTCATTTTGTTTTCTCTATTTCCCCTCATTAATGTTCTCCTTCCCCTTTATTTTTTTCTCTTTCCCCTGCTCCTCTTATCATTTCTTCTCTAGCACTCTGTCACTTTCACTCTCTACTTTCTACCCCTAATACCTTCTAACCCTAATCTGTTCCCCCCATATAGCCTCTAACCCTAATCTGTTCCCCTAATAGCCTCTAACCCTAATCTGTTCCCCATATAGCCTCTAACCCTAATCTGTTCCCCATATAGCCTCTAACCCTAATCTGTTCCCCTAATAGCCTCTAACCCTAATCTGTTCCCCTAATAGCCTCTACCTAACTGTTCCCTAATAGCCTCTAACCCTAATCTGTTCCCCTAATAACCTCTAACCCTAATCTCTTCCCCCATATAGCCTCTAACCCTAATCTCTTCCCCCATATAGCCTCTAACCCTAATCTCTTCCCCCATATAGCCTCTAACCCTAATCTCTTCCCCCATATAGCCTCTAACCCTAATCTCTTCCCCCATATAGCCTCTAACCCTAATCTCTTCCCCATATAGCCTCTAACCCTAATATCTTCCCCATATAGCCTCTAACCCTAATCTCTTCCCCATATAGCCTCTAACCCTAATCTGTTCCCCTAATAGCCTCTAACCCTAATCTCTTCCCCCATATAGCCTCTACCCCTAATCTCTTCCCCATATAGCCTCTAACCCTAATCTCTTCCCCATATAGCCTCTAACCCTAATCTCTTCCCCTAATAGCCTCTAACCCTAATCTCTTCCCCTAATCTCTTCCCCCATATAGCCTCTAACCCTAATCTCTTCCCCATATAGCCTCTAACCCTAATCTCTCCCCCATATAGCCTCTAACCCTAATCTCTTCCCCATATAGCCTCTAACCCTAATCTCTTCCCCCATATAGCCTCTAACCCTAATCTCTTCCCCTATAGCCTCTAACCCTAATCTCTTCCCCATATAGCCTCTAACCCTAATCTCTTCCCCCATATAGCCTCTAACCCTAATCTCTTCCCCCATATAGCCTCTAACCCTAATCTCTTCCCCCATATAGCCTCTAACCCTAATCTCTTCCCCCATATAGCCTCTAACCCTAATCTCTTCCCCATATAGCCTCTAACCCTAATCTCTTCCCCCATATAGCCTCTAACTCTAATCTGCCTCACCAGCCACTGACCTCACCGCACGTCACGGCTACATACGCCGTGCCCGGAGATCCCGCCGGCAATGTCTAAAATGGCAGCCGTTCCCACGCTGGCCCCCGCTGCAGACCCAACAGCCGCTATCGCCAGGCTAGAGCTGCGCCTGGAATCGCTGCTGGCGGGGATGCCGACGAAGGCGGATCTCGCTGACATGCTTGCTGACTTACACAGCTCGGTCTGGCGCGACGTCGATGGGGTAAGAGAGGACGTCGTAGTGCTGGCTGACCGCGTGTCTCTCCTCGAACAGGCGGCTGCCCAACAGGCCGCGGAGGTGCCTGCTTACTCTGGACTACAGAGATTAGTGGACGACTTGGACAATCGGGGTAGAAGATGCAACATGCGTATCCAGGGGCTACACGAACAGGAACCCCCTGAACTCTTGGGATGCTCGGCCGAAACCCCCAAGCGATGATTGAATTTCACCGAGCCCACAGGGCACTGCGGCCACGGCCTCCGGAGGGGGACCCCCCCAGGGATGTGGTGTGCTGTTTTATTCTGTACCGAATGAAGGACCAGATCATGCAGAGAGCCTGCACTTCTCGAACATGGGATTTTGAAGGTCAGTCCCTTGAACTTTACCATGACCGGACTCCCTACACACTGGTGGCCCGACGCCACCTCCGCCCAGTAACACAGGCCCTCAAGCAGAAGAACCTCCCTTATCGCTGGGGATTCCCGCTCACACTCACAGTACGTATGAACGGCATTAACCACACCATCACGTGCCCAAGAGATGTTGCGCCTTTCCTTGACGCTTTAGGTTTACCCCCGGTCGAAGTTTCGGACTGGGAAAGGAGTGAGATATGGCGCGCGGGAGAGTCTGCTCGCCCTCAGCGACCTCCACGTGGGCGACGAATGAGAGAGGCTCCAGTCCTAGATGAGCCGGTTCCCCCAGGGGAAGAAGATCACCCCCTGGAACGCCCATGACCACCCGAACCTGCCTGACTTACTCGGGGATTTACAGCACAATCTCCCCCTAGGCATGTCTGGAACTATGCAGCCTCTGGGCCTCTCTACCCTGCCTCCTTCAGGGGCGAACATTATGGAGGGGAGCCTCAACCGAACAGGGGACAGACCAGACTGATTCTGCGCCCACATGCCTGATGGAGCTGGAGACGTCGCCCCCCTGAGGGTGTTTCCTTTACGCGGGAGTTTAATTTGCTTGCTCGCCACGTAACTAAGCGATGGATTCTGGGAGTCCCTTCTTTTTATTTTATTATCCCCCCGCCTAACTCCCGCTGCCCCCGACGGACACTACCGCCCTGACACTGTCCACGCACCATGAAGACAGGGGGTAGGCCCTTTAATCTGAGCTGCATTACACCTCGAGCTGACGATACCGTGCTCCACCTCACTGTAGTACGCGGCCACCCTTGGTCTCCCTTTTACCACCCTATTACGTCTTCTCAGCAGATTTCCTAACCCTCAACATGTAGCATTGCATAGCGGCCCTAATGGCGGGTGGAGGATGGCTATCTTGGCAGTGGTTAGGCGATAGACCTGTCCGCTACTCCTCACCAGGCTGCAGCACAACACCGCCTGGTTCTGAATGTCCGCGGCCTGCCTGCCGCTTTACCAGTTCTCACACCGCGGTTCGATAGCTTTTGATACGGGGGTCCGCGATACTGATGTCCGATATCGTCTGCAGAACTACCCCTCGCATTGACTGGCATTTACCCTTGGCGTGTCCACGCGAGGTTGCAGGGACAGACATGTCTTGGACGGTACCCGGTCTCGGACGCTGCTTGGACCCTGTTGGGAGACCGTGGGGGAGGGGATGGTCGTCGGGATTCTCAGAGGTCTAGCGCTCCAATTATATGTGTGTTTGCTATGTTTAAAAAAACTTAACCGTTCACTTGATGTATTGATCTTGATATTTCTATTTGCCTTTATTTTTCAACTCCCCTGTCGGAGGGGACTGAGATGTTAGAGTTGCACTTGTTGCCATATTTTACCTCTTACACTGTTAGACTTATTAGTTGATGCCTGTTTTTATTTTCCTCTAGCGACTGCTCTGGTTCTAGCAGGAACCCCACACGCCCCCACGGGGAAGGCGCCCATTGTCAGTCGGGATAGTGCTCGGTTGTCCCCCACCTCTTGTTCAGGGGCGGTGGGCCACATCCCTCTCCCGACCGGCACCTGTACTCCCCCTCGTTGGGCCCCTCGTATTGAGCAGGCCCACTGATTTCTCTCCTACACCTCCCCCGAGAGAACCTCACTTATATCCCTCGTTCCCTTTCGCCACTCCCTCCATCCCGCTTCCTCTCACCTCTCCCTCCTTCCCGTCTCTTCCCACCCAATAGGGCCACATCCACATTACTAGTCCATCTCCCACATCCTCCCCCCCTCTTTCCCCCCCTTTTTTTGTTTGTTTTATTTGTTGTGTAGCCTTCGCCCAGCCCCCCCTCTTTTACACATGGCGGGGTCCCGCCCCGGTAGCGGTGCGTCAGACATGATGCCGTTTGACCTCCAGATAGTCAGCTATAACGTCCGAGGTCTTAACCAACCTGAAAAACGGAGGCGCCTTTTGCGCGACCTCGCCTCCCTTAGAGCTTCGGTCGCCTTTTTACAGGAGATGCATTTTTGTGTGGCCTCGCCTCCCTCCCTGAGAGACAGGCACTTCCCAACTGGTTATTTTAACCACAACCTGGAGTCTAGGTCCAGGGGGACAGCAATTGTGTTTGCTGCCTCTGTCCCATTTGTACATTCGGAGACTTATAATGCGGGCGATGGGAGATGTGTGTTTGTGAAAGGCTGGATAGGTGGTTCCCCATACACTTTTGCCAATGTTTATTTACCTAATACTAAACAACACCTGTACCTGGCCAAGGCCTTGCGGACCTTAGAAGACTTCACAGTGGCACCTTGGTGCTCGGGGAGACTTCAATATTCCCATGGTTCCCAAAGAGTACTCCTCCTCCAGACACCATCGAACCCCTCGTCGATTATTGAGCCGGATACACCGTTCCCTGAAGGCATTGCGCTTGATCGATGTCTGGAGGGCACTCAATCCTTCTACCAGGGATTACACATACTACTCATCAGTACATGATATGTACTCAAGACTAGACTATTTTTTTGTCCCTCAGTACAACCTGCCATTGATTAGAGACGCGCAGATCCAGGTGTAGATGTGGTCGGATCACGCCCCCATGGTGCTGACCATGTCCCCCCCCCCCTCCTCCGACCTAGAATTCGGTTGTGGCAGCTGAATACTTCACTACTCTCAGATCCAAACCTGGTGGCTGAAGTAGAGGCAAATTTAACCTCGTTCTTTGAGGATCATGTACACTCCGAGGTCCCCCTCCCGACAGTCTGGGAAACGCATAAGGCAGTCATACGGGGTCAACTTATCTCCCTGGCATCGTGAAAGAAGAAAGCACAGCGAGAGGAAATGGACGTCCTATACTCAACCATTCGAAACTTGGAACTCGAACACCACGCATCGGGAGTAGACGCGGACACATATGCAAGACTTTACACCTACTGAGGAAGCGAGGAAACTCGCGAAACGCGTTTGGGTGCCATGCCTTTAACCTAATTTTAATTTATTTAAAATAAATCTGCCTTTAAAAACCACACTCGGTGTCCAGCATTCACTGAAGCGATAAGGCTGCGCAATCTGTGGGAAATCCGGCGTTCCTATTTAATGTCGCCGGCTGTCTGGACCATCTAGTGTCTGAGACACACAGAAATGTGAGTGTAAACTTTCTTCTGCCGTGATACATATATTTCTTGCTATGTACAAGATTACTACGCTATGGTAGCGTTCTGTTTATTTTAAAGGTATCCACTAATACATGCAGAAAGAAAGGAGACACTGGCTGAAGGAAGCGCTGACTCGATCATCTTTTTCTGATTCATATGCAAGACTTTTGCTCGCTCGCACCAACTTAGCTAACGCTCTTAACCCGCTCATTCAAAAGGCGATACTATGTACGAAATGTTATTTTGCCCTCCATGAGGACAAACCGGGCTGCCTATTAGCGCGTCTACTGAAGAAGCAACGCCGACAGAACTATATCCCGGAGGTACGTACTCCCTCCGGCGCTGCGACATCAGACCCGTCGCAAATCGCCCGGACCTTCAGAGACTTCTACTCCTCCTTATACCACTCTGCTGGGGAAGCCGGATCACCTACCCTGGCCCACATAGAAGACTACCTAACGACACGGATCCCCTACCGATTAACAACAGCGCAACAAGAGCCTCTGCACTCCCCCATTACTTCTGAAGAGGTCACTGCGGCCCTGAAGCATCAGAAAACTGGTAAAACTCCAGGCCCAGACGGCCTACCAGCCGCCTACTACAAGCGCTTCGGATCTATACTGACCCCACACTTGGTTCGGGTTCTCAACTTCCTACTCTCTGATAAGCTTCCCTACCCACACTCCCTGTCTGCCACGATCGTGGTAATTCTTAAGGATGGTAAAGACCCCCTTTCATGTGCCAGCTACAGACCGATCTCGCTTCTCAGCAGTGATCTTAAAATCTTCGCTACGATTCTCGCTCAACGCCTTAATATAGTAGTGCCATTCTTGGTGAAGAAAGACCAAGTAGGCTTCATCCCCAACCGGGAAGCTAGGGACGGCACAACTCGAACATTGAATGTGATCCACAAGGCACTGTCAAAGGACACTCCCACATTACTCCTGTCCACCGACGCCGAAAAGGCGTTTACAGGGTGTCCTGGCCCTTTTTATTTACCACATTGAGAGCCATGCACATACCCCATGAGTTCCTAACGTGGATCGCCGCCTTTTATACCGTGAACCGAATGCTCGAGTCCGCGTTAATGGAGTACTCTCCGATACCTTCCGGATTCGGAACGGGACACGGTAAGGCCGTCCACTTTCCCCCCTCCTGTTCGGGCTCTCCCTCGAACCACTCCTGGAGTTGGTTCGACTTAACACTTTCATCTCAGGCCTGAGGGGAAGTTCTGAAGTGCATAAGGTCTCGGCTTACGCCGATGACCTCTTTTATGTCACCAACCCACTCGCGTCCCTCCCAGAAATAGTGAAGGAGTTCCAGTCGTACGGAGCGCTGTCCAATTTGAAATTGAACATGGATAAATTGGAGGTCTTGAACCTTAACGTCCGAGGGGTGGCAGAGCGAGTCCTTCAAAGGATGCACCCGTTTGTCTGGTGCGCCTCGAAGATGAAATACCTGGGACTATGGCTCACGAAATCCACACAGGACTTATTCCGGGAGAATTTCGCCCCGCTGTGGACGGAAATCGTCCGCAACCTGGCAGAAGGGAAGCCACTGAGGGTATCCTGGTTAGGGAAGATCAGCATTCTGAAAATGAATGTCCTCCCCAGGCTTCTCTACCTGTTCCAGACACTGCCGATCAGCGTGCCTCCCTCCTTTTTTCGGACAATCCAGACTGATTGCTCTCGCTTTATATGGAATGCGTCACGGGCTCGGATAAGCTTCGGCACGATGACTCGCCCCAAGTCCTCAGGTGGCCTGGCCGTACCAGACTTCCGCCTATACTATCAGGCCACCCACCTCCTGAGGATAGTGGAATGGACAATGGAAGGCAGACGCGCATTATGGCAGGACTTGGAGCTAGAAGCCACCCCACATCTAACGAGGGTGATAGTTTGGATAGCACCCGGGAGCAGATCACCCCGCGCCCACCACCATCCCTTAGTGGGCGCCACGCTGCAAGTGTAGCGGACAGTGGTGCGGAGATGCTCCCTGTCCTCTTACCCCTCACCGATGTTGCCCCTCGTAAACAATCCGGATTTTCTCCCAGGTGTGAACCCCTGCCTCAGAAACCGGTTAGCGGGAATTACCACACCACGGGCCACACATTTCATCTCTGGACAGGAATTACGCGTGCCGCGGGATGGTGCCGAACAGGCCGCTCCCCCAACCCCCCTGCAATGCTTTAACCTCACCCAAATTTCACAATACCTTCTCTCGCTACCAGCGCGACACCGGTTGCTCCGTGCTCTCACGTCTTTTTTGAAACCCTCTGCTCGGCTAAACACCCGCAAAAGCACGGGATCTCCACCCTTTACTGCCTACTACAATCTGCCCAGGGCAGACCCCCCCCACCCTTTGAACATTCTTGGGACCAGATGCTCGATACACCCGTGTTGGACGACCAATGGCTAGACACCTACGAACTGACCCACCACGGCTCTCCCCAGGCTTGCCTGCAGTCCTTACATTGTGGTATAGCACTCCTTCATTACAATTTCAAATCGGACTCCGCCTCACACCTGATTGCTGGAGATGCGGAGATGCGGTAGGTACGTACCTGCACATGTGGTGGGAATGCTCACTCCTGGCCCCTTACTGGGGTCAAGTGAGAGACACCGTAAAAGAAGTCACAGACCTGGAACTGACGCTCACTCCGGGGCCATTCCTCCTCGCGCACACCACCTGCTCAGTCGGCTCCATTAAGAAATCGGTGGCATTGTCAATGCTCATGAAGGCGAGGTTGATAGTTGATGGGTCTGGGGGTCAACATCAGCCCCTCTATACAGAGACTGGCTGACTAGAATGGAGGAGGTGAGGACTCTGGAGGACTTGGGGGCCAGAGTGGGAGGTAAACTGGAGAAACATCTTAAGTGGTACTACTGGTGTATGTACCTCGCCTCAGCTTCCTGCCGCACCCACACGGCATGAGATCACCAAGAGAAGGACACTCGGGGCTTCGTAGCCCTGACCGGGCCGTCTCATCTATCTGGGGTGCCGCACTCCCCGGGGTCGGGACCTGGTAGCTGATCTGGAAACCTTTCACCTAAAATTCAGTTCCACCGACCCCAGGTGACTTGACCTCCTATACCCTTCCTCCCCATCCTTTTTTTTTTTCTCTTCTCTTTCTTTTCTCCTACTCCCTCCCCTTTAAAGACTCAGACTACACACCTCCTTCTCCCCCGTACCCAATCCAACCTGCCCTCCCTCCGCTCCTACTACCACCCTCCCCTTTATCCAGCACCTATACAATGTCCCCCCCTTGTGCGCTTATTAGACCCCTCCCTTCATTCCTCACACTTCTGAAAGTCGAACCCGAACCGTACTAGCCACATCTGCCTTTCAGAACGGCACTATTGACTCCGAGGAGTTCTCAGAGGATTGCTCGACTTTCCCTTCCCCTGTTCAATTATGACAAATATAGGCCGACGCGGCCCACTCTTCCTATGTTATGCAGTGGGGGCATACATGGACTTCCGAGTTACCGTATGGAACTTCCCCCCCCGTCTCTTTCTCATTAAGCCCCCAAGCTCCGCCCTAAGTTTACTTTTTGTTTCGTACCGCCTTCGTTGTTCGAATGGTGTAACCTAGTTTATTATCATTGTTGTTATGTTGTACATCCGCGATACGCTCACTGTAAGCGCTGTGGATGCTTCTCCTCATTGTATGCTCATACTTTGTACTATTGTTCTTCTGCTTTTGAATAAAAAAAAAGGATTAGCTAGATTGAAAGCAGATTGAAAAGTGAGGATAGGGCCGAGGTTAGGAGAGACACCATCGGCGAGCAGAAGTAGCAAGAGAATAAGAGAGAGGGGGTGAGAGTGTGAATTCAATGAGCGTGATGGCGACTGGGACCAGAGCGTGTGACGACAAAGATTGAGAAGAAGTGAAGCCAGAGGCCTGTTCAATACCTCAGCCGCTGCAAGTGCTAAGTTAGCAACTTGCATTGAACGCCGTTCAACCGCTCAGCGCTCAGCAGTGCTAACCTAGCACTTGCAGCGACCCGAGGAGATGCTTCGTGTGACGTATTAAAGATGGCCGCCGCATGAAGCAGTAACAATGCCCTACAGCAAGATGGCCGCCGCCTCGAAGCAAGTAATAATTCCCTACAGCAATGTTAATTTTGAGGTTTTTGTTCACCAAAGCACAAAATATGTATTTATTATTTCCCCCTGCACATAGACATATATTACAGTTCAATTTATATATTGTTTCAGAAGTAAACATAACGTTTATTCATTAAAAACTATCATTTGTGGTGTGTGCATACAAAACGGAATTGTGCTGACTGCTTCTCTTTATTATTTTTTGTCCGAGTGATCCGAAAAACAATCTGAATTTTTCATTAAGAAATTGTCGGCCATTTTGGATTCAAAATTCGCATCCAAAGGGTTCAACGACACTGCTGCAGCAAACTGAATTGCTGCGCTGCAGCAATTCAGCAGCTGCTGAGGTATTGAACAGGCCTCAGGACTTGAGTTGAGAGAATTGGTGAAGGAAGGAATGAGGGAGAAATTATGAGATTGTGAGTGGGTGAAGGTAAATAGAAGGAAAGGACAGGTTTAGGGAAAATGCAAGAGAGAAAGTAGTAAAATGGGGACAAAAATTATAGATGAAGCTGGTGGGTGGAGGGGAATAAGTGTGGAGAGGAGAGGGGGGAGAGTGTTGCTGTATAAGATGTGGTGAAGTAAATTAGGCAGTGGTCATGTGATGAGATAGGGGGTTATAAATTAAATGAGAACCATGGAGTGGGTAGGTGAGGGTAAGGTAGGGCGGGAACAAAAACCAGCTGAAGTGGAGGGTGTGGTGTTTGCTGGGGTCTAGGTATAGGGTGACTTTAACACAGGAGAGGTCAGGGAAACAATATAAAACATTGGGCCTACACAACCCAAACGCATCTCTAGGTCCATGTATCCCAAGTCCAAAGTGACTATCGTCACATACACAATGAATCCCCAGAGAATTAGACATTTAATTAAGTACCTTGAGTACTTTAAAGAACAGTGAAGCAAGTGTATCTTTCCATAAAGGGACACTACCATTTACATAAGCTGTAACTACTTTACTTGTGCATTACAAACAAAACCACCTTCTAAAACACATGATGCTGTGTTTTTTCTTTATTTTTACTTTTTACATGAAATTACTACAAACAAAAGGTTTTCATCTCCTGTTTCCATTTTGTGGATTTTTCCCATGATGCAACCAAAAACTGTGCAAAATGTTTACTTTACTGCTGTGGTTTAGCTTCTATAGTATTGTCAGATCATTTCAGATATGAAACTTCCATAATTTTTCATATTTTGGCAAGACGGATCACACAGACCTTGAATTTCTTTCAAACAGACAGCTTGGTTAAATTTTGACATCTGGTAAACAGAATGAGCTTCCTAGAAAATGGACCTCCTAAACTCCTTAGCATATCTCAACAAGGTTTCCCCTTTATCAGATTAGGTAGACTAAGGAAACATCAATGTATTGTTCAGAGACTGGGAAAAATAACATTCTGGAGCAATTTTGGTTGTAAAACCCTAGATGTTAAGGAAGCTATATTGAAAAACGCATTGCCTTGAAACTAAGGAATACAATGTTTACCACATGAAAGTAGGGATGCACCGAAATGAAAATTTGGGACCGAAACCGATACCGAATCAAGTTTGTAAGACCTATTGATATGTAACGTTATTCAAATACCACCTAGCATCTTGTATAATATGTCTAATTTATGTGGTGAGTTATAATTAGATAATCATGATATATTTATAAAAGATAGAGCCCATACCACATTTAATTGATTATTAAATAATGAGTGTCTTGTTTATTAACATTCAGAAAACTGTAGATTAAATCTGTTAATTATGAATGAATTTTAAGGGATATCACAAAACACATGTATGCTTGAGATAATCCTGCAGACCCATATCTCTAGATATCTATACCAATGTACATCATGCATGCACGCTGCGGCGAAATATGCTGGCGCTTTATAAATAAAGAATAATAATAATATTGGTAGATGCTGCATAGAATACTTGTATATATTTGGGATTACATGGAGTTTTGCATGAATTGGTCATAAAATGTGCTCTGATCTTCATCTAAGTCACAACAAATTTGAAAAACACAGTCTGCTTAAAATAATACAACACAAACATTATATGTTTTCATGTTTTTATTGAACAGAACATGTAAACATTCACAGTGCAGGGTGGAAAAGTATGTGCACCTTTGGCCTTAATAACTGGTTGACCCTCCTTTGGCAGCAATAACCTCAACCAAACGTTTCCTGTAGTTGCAGATCAAACCTGCACAATGATCTGGAGTAATTTTGGACCACTCCTCTTCACAAAACTGTTTCAGTGTAGCAATATTCTTGGGGTGTCTGGTGTGAATCGCTCTCTTTAGGTCATGCCACGGCATTTCAATCGGGTTGAGGTCAGGACTCTGACTGGGCCACTCCAGAAGGCGTATTTTGTTTTGTTGAAGCCATTCTTTTGTTGAATTACTTGTATGCTTTGGGTCATTGTCCTGTTGCATCACCCATCCTCTGCAGAGCTTCAGTTGGCAGAAAGATGGTTTTACATTTTCCTGCAAAATGTCTTGATAAACTCTGGAATTAATTTTTCCATCAATGACAACAATCCGTCCAGGCCCTGAGGCAGCAAAGCAGCCCCAAACCATGATGCTCCCTCCGCCATGTTTTACAGTGGGGATGAGGTTTTGATGTTGGTGTGCTGTGCCTTTTTTTCTCCACACATAGTGTTGTGTGTTTTTTCCAAACCGCTCAATTTTGGTTTCATCTGTCCACAGAATATTTTGCGAGTAGTGCTGTGGAACATCCAGGTGCTCTTTTGACAACTTCAAACTTGCTGCAATATTCTTTTTGGACAGCAATGGCTTCCTCTGTGGTGTCCTCCCATGTACTCCATTCTTGTTTACGGTTTTCCTTATTGTAGATGTGTCAACAAAAATGTTAGCATGTGCCAGAGATTTCTGTAAGTCTTTAGCTGACACTCTAGGATTCTTCTTTACCTCATTAAGCATTCTGCGCTGTGCTCTTGCAGTCATCTTTACAGGACGACCACGCCTAGGGAGAGTAGCAACAGTGCTGAACTTTCTCCATTTGTAGACAGTCTGTCTTACCGTGGACACATGAACATCAAGGCTTTTAGAGATACTTTTGTAACCCAAAACTTTTGTAACCCAATACAGTAAACCCAAAACTGGTGTGTGTTTTTAAAGGGCAGGACATCCAATAATATCACACTGATTGGACTCAAGGTTGGCTCACTCCTGGCTCCAATTAGCTCTTGGAGAAGTCATTAGGCTAGGGGTTCACATACTTTTTCCACCCTGCACTGTGAATGTTTACAGGTTATGTTCAATAAACACATGAAAACATATGTTTGTGTTGTATTATTTTAAGCAGACTGTGATTTAGATGAAGATCAGAGCTCATTTTATGACCAATTCATGCAAAACTCCACGTAATCCCAAAGGGTTCACATACTTTTTCTTGCAACTGTATATATAAATTCCTTTAGGATTTTAGTCCCTAAGATCTGAGAAACTCCAAAGTTAGGATTTTGATCTTGGGGAGAACTCTGCTGGACAGGTGCCAGGAGCACCTAGTTAAATACTGGGGAAAAGAATAAAACGACCCAACAATCCGAAGATAATAAATATTGTCAAGCTACTCCCTTGCAGGCCAGTCTTTAGATAAAGAAATCTGGAACATAAAAGGGGGTGAGTTTTAGACATAGGGAGGAAGAAAAGGAAAGAAGGGGCCAGATACCGCCAGAGCCACAAGGAGCCATCCCACGATTCCACTAAGACCCACCGACTCCTCTCACACCAGTATCTATCTTCACTATCAAATAATACATCATGCCGTGGCGTGCATGCATGATGTACGTTGGTATAGATATCTAGAGATATGGGTCTGCAGGATTATCTCAAGCATACATGTGTTTCATGATATCCCTTAAGATTCATTCATAATTGAATAGGGAAAACATTTGGACCATGAATTGTGTCAAAGTCTCAAAAAGAGGAGTTTGTATACTAACCCCACAGGATTAAACCTTCTAATATTTAATTAAAGAAAATGAAAAAACTGATTGTGGCGAGATGACTGTTGCCTATTAGCTTATCTTTGCCACCGGTGTTAGTATTGAAAACTTGCAAATATATGAATGAAAATAGTAATACTATATTGAATATAGTCACAATAGATAAATAAACAGGTCTGATACGTTGTGTAGTGGCTACCTGTTTCCAGTGTATACAAAATAGTATAGTCTGTGTCTATATGTCTCATACATAAAGGATATTGCGTATAAGCATTGTCTGGTTGTCTGACACTCATTTCGGTGCTCTGTCAGTAACCCATTTAGTGGTGAGGTTTTTTGCTGCCCCCTGGAAAATGAAAGCCTAGGCCTTGCCTACCAAGGACATACTTGAAAATTAGAGAAATCTCAATGTATCCTTCCTGGTAAAATACTTTGCAAAAGTTAAAAAAAAAAATACACCACTGTAGTACTAGCATCCCAATAGGTGGTTACTATATATTGCCTATAGACTCTACTCCACTAAGCCCAATCATCTGAACATATCTATTTATTGATATACCATATTCATGTTCATTCATTGGAGCATTTTTTTCTTTCTTTACTGCATCTGTTGTCAGTAGTTCATATACAGAGGCCACAATTGATTTCCCAATTTGTTTATTTTGTGCACTCAAATACATTTGTAAATGCATCTGTTCTCATTTTATTAAATCTTTGTCTTTTGGAAATGTCCATTAATAAAAATTAAAACTTTTTTTTATTTCTAACCACCAATCTTAGTTCTGGAAGTGGTTTTGCCATTTCTCTCTGAATTTTCATGTTTATACTATTAGAGGGTTTAATCCCAACTGGTTAGAATGCTCTCCAATTAGTCACTATCTCTGTGGAGATTAGTGAATTGTTTATTGTCTGTGGCTGTGTAAATTGCACAGTATAGAGATAATAGACCATATTAATTAGGCCAGCAAATAATAATATTGGAGTAATTACACAGGCCTAAATAATTCTTGATTATAAACCAGTTAGGCAGCGGTGTATCTAGGCCTAGGCCGACAAGGCCTAGACCTAGGGCAGCAAATTCCAGGGGGCAGCCACCCCACGGGACCCGCAGGTCACTGTGACTCGCCGCCCAGCGGGACCCGTAGGTCACGGTGACCTGCCGCCCCGCGCTGTCCGGTAACTGAATCACTGGCCGCCGAGCGCTGCCTCCTCCTTGCTGCAGCGGCAGCCTGCTACTGTGCGCTGGGAGGAAGTGGTCATATAACGTCACTTCCTCCCAGCGCTCCATTGATGCAGATGCCACGCAGAGAGAGGTGGCAGGCAGGAGCAGCTGCAGGAGGACCCAGGATCCAAGTGAGCTGGGGCAAATACATCCATATGAGCTGGGGGCAAATACGTCCATATGAGCTGGGGGCAAATACATCCATATGAGCTGGGGGCAAATATATCCATGCATGAGCTGGGGCAATATGTCCATGTGAACTGGGGGAAAATATATCCATATGAGCTGGGGGCAAATATATCAATGCATGAGCTGGGGCAATATGTCCATGTGAGCTGGGGGCAAATACATCCATATGAGCTGGGGCAAATATATCCATGCATGAGCTGGGGACAATATGTCCATGTGAGCTGGGGCAAATATATCCATATGGGCTGGGGCAAATACATCCATATGAGCTGGGGGCAAATACATCCATATGAGCTGGGGGCAATAAGTCCATGTGAACTGGGGGCAAATACACCCATGTGAGCTGGGGGCAAATACATCCATATGAGCTGGGGGCAAATACATCCATATGAACTGTGGGCAAACATATCCAGTGAGCTGAGGGCAAATATATCCATGTGAGCTGGGGGCAAAACTTGAGTTGGGGTAAATATATCCATGTGTGAGCTGGGGCCAATATACCCATGTGAGTTGGGGGCAATATATCCATGTGAGCTGGGGGCAATATATCCGCCTGTCACTGCAAAACCAACACCAGCTCTTGGCCAAAACTGGTAGAATGCCCCTCCCGAAACCTGTCTGGACCCGCCCCTGGACCCAGCCCACAGGTACGAACAGGGGGGGCGATTTATTGAAATTTAAAGTGGGAGGTTAATGAGATGATTGGGGGTGTTTAAAGATGAGATGAGTGGGGGGTGTTTAATGAGGCATTGAGTGGGGGGGTGTTTAATGAAATGAGGAGAGTTGGGGGGGTTTGGGGTGAAAAGAAAAGAGGGAGCGTTTAGAATGAAATGAGTTTCATTGCTGTGCAGCTCTGTAATACACTCATACACAGTGCACATTTCTGTGGGTTTTATTGCTGTGAAGCTCTGTGATACCCTCACACACACTGCACATTTCTGTGGTTTTTATTGTTCAACCAATTAGAGCGACTGTGATCCAGTATACTTGACCTGCATGTCTGATCTTTGTAAAAAATGGTTGAATTTAAACATTTCATAATTTTATTTTTCAATAGATACATTTGAAATGGTATACAAAATATACAAGTAGGAACTTGGTATCCACTTTTAATGTACAGCGAGGAAGAGGCGGAGCTCAAAGAAAAGGTGGAGCCTAAAGAGGAAGGGTGTGTTTAACCAGGAAGAGGTGTGATCTTGACAGGAAGGGGCGTGTTAAATTTAAATTAGGGGGTGCACGAGTTTAGTCAGGCCTAGGGCAGCACAAAACCTGAATACACCACTGGTGCCGACTCAGCACTAGTAGAAACCGGAGACTCTGCGGTGGGCATCTCTGCGGTGGGTACCTTGGTACCAACAGGAACCGGAGACTCTGCAGGAGGGATGAGCTGTTCGGTTCGATCAGTTCGGAGTTCGATTCAAACTTTGGCCGTTCGCAAGTTTGCGAACTTCAAACTTTTTGGCGTGTTCGGTTCGAGTTCGCAAAAAAAAATTAATTTGAAAAAAGTATAAAAAATGCTTAAAAAATATAAAAAAATAAAGAGACTCTTTACTGCAGAATATTATAAGCAACAGAAAACTAATGTCTACGTGCAAAGATTCTCACCTCTAAATGACCTGTGTTCTCAAACGGTGTAAAACAACAGGTGTTAATTAGTGCTTGGAAATAACATGTGCTTCTAATTAGTCCGGTCTCATGAATTTGATACATTGTATGCAGACTGAGGGTGTGGTGTCTTCTGATCTGAACATGTATCAAACAACACCTGTGCTTCTGAGAAGTGTTCATTTCTCTACTAAATCTTCCTCTGATATGCTGTTTAACCCCTTAACCCTGCATTTCACTGCTGTGTGCTCAGCTCATTTTTACCGCTTTCGCTCATCATGTTTAACCCCTTAACGCCGCAGGACGTACATTTACATCCTGCATTAGGCGGGCTTTGCCGCCGCAGGACGTAAATGTACGTCCTCGGCGTTTAGAGCCCCCCCGGGAGATACCTTCTCCGGTCGCTCCCACGCTGTTCTGACTCCCCCGGAGTCAGATCAGTGTGATCCCTCCTCCGGCGTTGTGACGTCATCGCGCCGGTGGCGCGATGACGTCAGTTTCAGGCGTCCCCCCCCCCGCCGGAGCAGGGGAAGCGCCTGGAGGGGAGGGGAGGGATCCTTCGGATCCCTCTATCTCCCGATCGCCTGGTCCCCGGCGGCTGTGGCCAGCATCGCTGGAAGGGTCACAGCCTGACCTTTCCAGCGATGTATGGGGGGTTAACCCCTTAGTTGCCAGGTCGCGACCGGGCACTAATTTGTGCCCGATCGCGGCCTATTTCCGGTGGGGGCCGCCATCTTGGATGGCAGCCCCCACCTCTGGGTCACCCCCCCGGTCAACTGACTCATCGCGCCATGCGCGATGATGTCAGTTAACCGGGAACCCCCTAGCTGCAAAGGGATTTCCCATGGAAATCCCTTGCAGGAGATAGGGGGGTTCTTTGAACCCCTTTATCTCCTGATCGGTGGCAGCTAGGGGGTCATGGCTGATATTGCTGGAAAGGCCAGAGCATGGCCTTTCCAATGATATCAAACATGACCATGGTAAAAGTGAAATAAAAGTGTAAAAAAAGTAAAAATAAAAATAATAAAAAAATAATAAATATAATAATAAAAAATTTTTTTGTTTTTTTTAATGCAGCACTATTGTTCACATTTCAATTATAATGTGAACAATGATGCTTCACTAATGATTTTTTTTTTTTGGGGGGTTTAGCTAAAATCACGCAATTTCTCCCCAAAAAAAAAATGGGTTCACCGTTCTAATTTTTTTAACAAATCTACCCAATAGAATATGACCGCAGAGCCTCGGATAATAAAATTAAAAAAAAAAAAACACTTTACACACTGTGGAAGATTGAAATTTTATTGAAAATTCAATTTTTTTTACATTTTTTGTTATAGCATTTTGGCAGGGCATGACATATACATATAATAATGATATATTATTAATCTGCCGAGTCTGCCGGAAAGAACGATATATAATTTGTCTGGGTGGTATAAGAATACGTGACTTAAAAATGGTCAAAATGAGCTCAGCAAACTTCTACTTCCGAAACAGCGCCGAAGTTGTAAAATTACTCCCGTCCTTAAGGGGTTAAACGCGATTTGAAGCCACATTTTATTAAATGACCCAGACATATTAGATATCGTTCTTTCCGGCAGATTCATAATATATCATTTTTATATGTATACATCATGTCCTGCCTGTATATTATGACAAAAAATGCAATAAAAATTGAATTTTTAATCATCTGCAGTATGTAAGTGTTTTTTCTTCACATTTTAGCACATGAGCGTGTGCGGTTATGTTTTCTATGGGGTGCACTTGTACAAAAATTAGAAATGGGGACTTGTTACATTTTGTGGGGGGAATTACGTGATTTTCAGAAAAAACGCACCCCATAGAAAAAAATCATTAGGGCAGCATCATTGTTCACATTATAATTGAAATGTGAACAATATTGCTGTATTAATAAAAATAACACACAAAACACACTGTTTTTTTTTCTACTTTATGCCTGGTCATGTTGGGTATCATTCGAAAGGCCATGCTCAGGCCTCTCAACTGACACCCTCCATGACCCCCTAGCTGCCACGCTTCTGGAGATATCGGGGTTCAAATGAACCCCCTATCTCCACCAGGGGATTCCGGGCAGCTAGAGGTTCCCCGGCTATCTGACGTCATCACGCTATGCGTGAGGACGTCAGGCAGTGAGGGGGGACCTGGGGGTGGAGCCGCCATCCACGATGGCGGCCCCCACTGGAGCTAGGCCGCACTTCGGCGCTGCAAGGCATCTCTATACACAGCCCCATCAGCATCTCCATACACAGCATCTCTATACAGAACCCCATCAGCATCTCTATACACAGCATCTCTATACACAACCCCATCAGCATCTCTATACACAACCCCATCGGCATCTCTATACACAACCCCATCAGCATCTCTAAACACAACCTCACAGCATCTCCTATACACAACCCCATCAGCATCTCTAAACACAACCTCACAGCATCTCTAAGCACAACCTCACAGCATCTCTATACACAGCCCCATCAGCATCTCTATACACAACCCCATCAGCATCTCTATACACAAACAGTATCTCTATCCACACCATCTCTATACACAGCCACACAGCATCTCTATACACAGCCTCACAGCATCTCTATACACAAACTGTAGTGGCAATAGGCTGGAATATGGCCGCCATTATATGCCAGGCGACCATCTTGTTCAGAATATTAGTTCACTTGTATATAACTAGGCAGGTTTTTAGCTGAAATTAGAATGAAGCATACGTAGAAATTTAGGAATGTGCTGAGATTAGCAGAAAAACAATCAAAGCGCTGAGAAAGATCTCTGCTGTTCCCGGCACCGAAGAAAGATACTCCACGGTCGTTGGGGCCCGCAGAAATACAAAGGAGTATAGAGATCAGGCCAGGTGCCATTTGTAACAAATGACTGCAGGCGCTAGGGAACCAGGCGCAGCCCGGAACAGTGGGAGAAACTAACTATGATTTATTGTTACTAATATGAAGCTTGCCAATTTACGGCCAATTTAATGGAATGTCTTTGTGTTAGCCAAAGGGAGGTATTAACCCACGTAGGGTGGGATAGCGTAACCGGGAGGTGGGCTGATTGGGAGGTACCTAATTGTGTATTTGGGATATAAGATTGGATGTCACGGGCAGACGGGGCTCATTCTTTGCGATTGAATCCTGTTTGAGCATCTTTTTTATTTATTTTATTTATAAAAGGATTTTACCAGGAAGGATACATTGAGATTTCTCTCGTTTTCAAGTATGTCCTGGGTTCGAGAACATTGAGTGGTTACAGAAATACAAAATAGTAAAATGCAAGAAATTAACACAAGACCAAATATACAGATTAACAGAAAAATAAATATGGAGGAAATAAAGTCATTATGTTACATGTTTACAGGTGCATTTTGTATTGAGGTATGTTAATAGGGCATCTGTTGTGATATCACAATAAAGTTTGCCTTTCCTGAAGAGACTCGTGTTCAGACAATCCTTGCTCGTGTCCGGTCCGGCCTTGTCCCGAGTGAACCCGTCTGATTCCGCTAACATTTCTGGGGGCTCTGTTGCCGGGATACGCGGGCCCTTACTGGCATGGCAACGACTGCTGAACACTGTAGCGGTTGACTGCAGGTGCGAGTGATCCCGCTGGGTGGGCGTCCGTTGAAGGTGAGCTGACATCTGCAGGCGCCAAGCAGGATTTCCTGTTCAGTGGGCCTCATCTCGTCTCAAACGGACCCCCCAGCCTGGGAATACTGGGACACCCCTGAGTCCGAGGAAACAGCGAACAGCGCGGCGATAGGTAAAGTGTCTGTTTGTATGTCTAATGGAAATCCCGCTATAAAGGGAAACGTCCAACCGAAGTTGGATAAGGAAATCCGCGGCCACGATTTCGTTAGCATACCGAACCTGCTGCCAAAAGCACGGTCAAGTAAAGGAGCCAGAAAGTGGCTAGCGCGTGTCTGGACCCGGGGGATCGGATGTTAACCAAAGGGTAGAGTCTGTATGTGAGGGAGAAGGGAGCCGCGTGGAGTTGCAGAGTCATAGTCAGTCTTTGTAAACAGAGCTTCACCACGTGGACAAAGGAAAGGCGGAGAGATTTCTGTGACCGGGCTTAGAGCCCTGTGTCAGTGCTAGTGTGTACGTCGTGTAGTGAAGAGGGCTCATATTGGGGCCAACGGTAGCTGCAGAGGAAATGGTGCCGGGTGGGTAGAATTACTCATAGGCAAATTGGAATTGCAGATGGGAGTGTTGTTATAGAACGGGGTGCACATAGTCACAAGCAGGCAAGAGTTAGAGTTCAATTAACGGGGTATAAGGAGCCAAAAGGAGGGACGGCGTGCCCTCGGCTAGTGGAAAGAGTTGAATTGTTTATGTTTTGTTGTGTGCTGAAAGTATCTGGTACAGTACGTGCTGTGAGTGATTTGAGTGCTGTGAGTGAACGAGCGCCTACTCGCCCTGCGAGGAAGCAAACTTGAAAGTTGACTCCCAATGTACGTTTCCGGCTCAGGCGACTGCAGTCCGGCTACTGACGGAGGAAGCGGTTCAGACACACATGAAATGTTGGCTGAAGTACCAGACAGTAAATTCTAAGTGTTCTTGCTAAAAAGTAATATCTGTATCGTAAAAAGGTTACTGTTTTTAAAAGTAACAATGGGTAACGGGTCATCTAAGCCGAAACAGGTAAAGAAGGGTGAGACGCCCCTAGGGTATATGGTGCAAAATATTGCAAAATATACAACATGTGATTATGGTGTAGAATTAACTAAAGGGAAATTAACAGGAATGTGTACAATGGTGTGGCCATTGCTAGTTCCAGACTGGCCAGAGCAGGGGTCAATGGACCCGGTGCTAATACAGAAAGTGTATTCCCAAGTAACCAGGAAATGCGGACATCCTGAGCAGTACCTATATATAGATATATAGAAGTACTGTGTAAAAGATAAAAGTTATTTTATAATGATGGCGGGACGTAACAAGAAGCAGGTACCCCCCCAATAAAGAAAATAATAAAAAGAAAAGACCGGTGTTGGTAGAACAACCGGAGGAGATTGATTCCCTGCCCCCGCCCTATCCATTATATTAGGGGGCAGCTAGAGAAGTTTTGTATGTCACGGTTGCGAAGGCGGGCGGCTGTTACTGCCCCGCCGGCTTCCTCCGCTCCAGCGGGCGGAATTGCAGAGGAAAATGAGGGGGCAGTGGGTGGAGGAGATAGAGAGGCTCCACCAGGAAAGATTGAAATGCCCGATGGGAGCATATACAAATTGGTAGACCGAGATGATAGTGTTGAGGATGGTGAGAGTGAAGGTGTAAAGCAAGGTGCTACCACTCGCGCAGCGAACAGTATATATAAACCCCGAGATCTATATCGGCACGACCCCGGCGGGAGCAAACTGCAGATGCCCCTGCGGGAGGTGCCGGGTCCCTTACTGGAAAACGGAGCACCTGGGCCAGAGGGGAGTGAGATGATCGGTGGATCAGATGGTGGTCTAGAAGGTTTTGAAAAAAAAAAAAAAAAGGGATGATTGCGGTGCTGTATGGCTTGTGTGTGTGATTCGGACTGATTGTTCGGATGTGGTGTCTGTGCTGTATTGAGTGGTGTATGGTAGAGTGTTTTTGTCTGATTGTGTTTATAATTGATCTATTAAACTGTTCAATTAAAAGTAAAGTGTGATAAGTAATTAATTTAGAGTGTGGAATGGCTGAGAGGTAGTGAGATTGGGCTTCGTACTTGTTTCCTTCCCCCCCCCTCCTTTCTGACAAACTGTTTGTGTGGAGAGGGGAGGGAGTCAGGTTTTTTTTGCTCTCTGATAGCTAGAGAAAGTAACCCTTTGTGTGTGTCTGTGCAGCGAATTCAAAGTAAAGAGAAATAAAGAAGAAAAATTACTATGTTTAGCTAATTTTTAATATATGCTACAATAAAATGTATGAAGTCGGTTAAGTGCAAGATATATGTTTATATTTTGTGTTGATATTATTCCAAAAACTCTAGTTTTGTTCACAGAGCTAGAATTAAATAAAAAAAGGGAGTCCTGGTTTTTATATTGTTACAGATTATAACAACAATAAGTATATAATAATATACAATATTGTCTACCAAAATATAATACAATTTATTAACAAATTAAATGGAAATATATGAAATGGTTAGAAAATTAATATTAAAAGAGCAGTTTGAGAAATAATTAAAGTAGTTTTATACTGTTTTTATGTTCTATATAGTTAAAATATAGCAAAATTATGATTAATAATTCAATTAAAAGTATGTTTTTGTTTGATTTTTGATGGGATTATTTTAGATGATTACTGATGAGATGTTTGGAATAGTTTTATAACAATGGAATGATTTATTTTTATTTTTTTCGATGTGGTATTAAGAGTCCGATTTGGCTATGGGAAAGAGACCTGAGAATATTGTTTATACAATGTGTATATGTATATGCCCGAATGTCCCATCCAGTTCCTGGGGTGGGATATTCTCTGCAAATTGTAAATCCAAATTATGTTTTTTTCCCGGGGTCACGCTAGATTAGACCTGTCTGAGAGTGGCAGCTCTGCACGGCAGTACAGCCAGCCAGTACATCCAACCCGAAAAAAAAAATTTTTGCAGTAATTATGCCCAGAGAAGAAGAATGGCGCTCAGGACCAACCCCGCCATCAGCCCCGGACCCGCACACACTACTCCTTGGAATTCCTGAGGTGTGGGTGGAGGAAAACCCGCCCGGACTAGCTGTAAATATTTTCCGAGTGTACGATGATTTACGACCGGGGGCAGTGCCTGTGGCTCTAAGACAATATCACATCCCACAAAAAGCCAAGCAGAATATCCAGACACATTTGCAGAGATTTAAAGACCACGGAATATTGAAATTCTGCGTGTTACCGTGGAACACACCATTGTTCCAGCAAGACAACCCCTTTTTATTTTTCAGTGGGAGGTATCTACAATGGATGCGCGCTCAGCCAGGACCTCTTGTCCTTCAACACTCAGCCACACAAAGTTATTCTACTATTAATTACTGGCTTCTCCCATAGAAAAAGACTGTCTGTCTGCCACAAAAGCCCTGCTACATCTCCTGTGCCATGCAGGTTACAGAGTGTCCAAAAAGTAAGCACAAATATGTAAACAGATGTGAAATATCTAGGTTTTCAATTAACAGGTACCAAGCTTGCACTGGGGGCAGAGAAAGAAAAGAAGCAGTATGCCGAATACCCCAACCAAAGACAAGTTGACATTTGGCCAAGTTCTTCATGTCCAGGTGCCCCATGCTGTCAAAGCCCTGCTGGACGTCAAAGGAAGCTACTGGTTCAGCAACAGCCGGATGGCGAAGTACCAAGCTATGATGTGTGAGAATCCACAGGTTCATTTGGACCTCATCGCTACCTTGAACCCTGCTACTTTACTGCCTGACTGCGAAGAGGATCCAGATCATGAATGCCTCCAAGTCATGGAAGAAGTGTTCAGTAGCAGGCCAGATTTGAAAGACGTACCCCTAGACAAATACGATCTACAGTTGTTCACTGATGGTAGCAGCTACATGGATGATGGGAAGAAAGTCTCCGGCTATACAATAGTCTCAGCGGAAAAGATTATCGAAGCAAATCCATTACCAGGCCATATATCTGCACAACTGGCTGAAATAACGGCCCTAACCAGAGCTCTAGAAATCTCCGAAGGCAAAAGGGTGAATATCTACACTGATTCCAAGTACGCCTTCATGACTGTCCATGCATATGGTGCACTCTACAAGGAGAGAGGCCTATTTATTTCCTCAGGACAACAAATCAAGTATGCAGCTGAAATCACAGCCCTCCTGGAAGGTGTATGGAAATCAAGTGCTGTCAGTATCATGCACTGTCGTGGCCACCAGAAAGGTCATGATGAAATCCCAAGAAGCAACAGGCGCGCTGACTAGGCCGCAAAAGCGGCTGCAACACCATTGCTGACAACTGATCAAGCCAAAGTCCTGCTCTGCAAGCAAGAGGACCAACCTGCCATGCCAAACTACAAATTTTATACGAATTGGAGAAAATTTGAATCTGGAGGCAAGTTCATTGAAATTATACTGCACAAATGGCAAGACAAGTATGTACTGCTAGAACTAAATTATGATTATATCCAATGGCTTTTTCTAATCTGGTCCCAAGGCCGAAATTTCTACTCCACTCCTCTGAACCCGCAAGAGACACGTTTTATGATTAACACCTCAGAAGTTCAGCAAAGACTCCGCGGAGTATACAAAATGATGCTGAAATTCTTCGGCGTAAAAGTAATGGGGGAGTATGGAGAAGATACAAAAGAAAGAAACCGAAGTTGAACGAGCAGAAAATTCGAGAGAATGAACCGCAAAGACTTTGATGTCCAAACTGTGCCAAGAGATGCCATTAGGATGGTTGGATGTGCTGCCGATAGTTTTATTTACACATTAGGTGCAGGCCAACCCCCCATTTGAAGCCAAGTCTGTACGAACTTATGTTTGGACGGCCTACCCCTCTGATTAATGGACTAAGGGGGGACCTTCGGGCATTGGGAAAACTAAACTAAATGATCAGGTTGTACTGTTAGGTAAATCAATGCAGAAATTGCCGGAAATGTTTTTTTTTGGTTTTTGAAATTCCGGTGGGGAGGTATTGGGTTTATGTGACTGTGAAAAGAATTGCCCAAGGGATTTTGATATTTGGGGCAATTGTGGTACTGATTTTGTATTTTGCAAATTTGATTTATGGACTGTCACGTGGAGTATGCCCCAAGTGCCCAAGCACCACCAAAACTTGGAATGGTACGCACCTGGTGATGGAGAACCGTACCATGTGGAGACAAAAGCGAGAGGCGCTATCTGGAACCCAGCTGAAAGGATATTTACTTGTGCAATTTAAATATGACTATGCTAAAAAGTCTGGGTAAACTATGTGTTGGGTGTGTAGTAGACTGCACCCAGAGACAATTTATATACCATTCGCATCTGTTCCAATGAATTTGAGTATGTTTGTATCAGAAAATGTTACAGTACAGGCAGTTGATAGGTCAAGGGAGAAACCAGAAGTATTCAGTTCTGGGTACCCCATAACAGGACCAGTGTACCCACCAGAGTGGTGTTTTCAATTAGGCCCAGATAAGGAGATAAATTACGGGGATGGGTTATGTTATTCAAGTAAGTTCAACTGGATATCATACATTTACATATTTAATACAAAGGAGCCGTCAAATTTTCTATACATACGATGTAGAAAGCTCACAAGCGAGCAAGAGGAGGTGATTGCGAATGTGACCAATGGAAGGCAGGATGTAGTGAATATGATGAAACGACTGAGACAGCTTATGATAGCGATATTAAAGGGAACATTATATTTGTCACTATTTATAGTGAAAGGAGAGTACCAGGTGTGCTGTGAAAGAGTGTGTTACATATGGGTACCACCTACAGTAACGGGAATGTTATTTGGCTAAATTGATCCCAATTTAGAGGGTAAGGGGGAGGACACTAATTCAGATACAATACTTCACCCTAGGTATCCACTGGTGTTTGAAAGACAGAAGAGAGAGAGTTGATGGCAAGAATGAACAGTTATGCCAGTTTGATGGATGAGATTTTGAATAAGACTAGTTGGGATATTCAGGTGCTGAATCTGGAAGTACGGGAGATACGAAAGGTACAAATGATATATGATATAGCACTGGAACATATCAGTGCAGCTCTGAATGGATTGTGTGAAATGACGATGCACTATGAATGTTGCACATTCATCAAGAATGCTACACATGATGTCCCTGATTATTATCAGGTAATTCAAGATCACCAAGAAAAGGTAGCACAGTTGCAGGACACAGCAAGGAGGATCGCTGCTGAAGGCTGGAATCCACTTCGTGGGTTCGGAGCAATCGGAGATTGGTTTGGATCCATTCTAAGATTTATTTCACAGATTGGATCTATGATTCTGATGGTAGTGGTGATCTTGATTGTAGGGGCATTACTGTATCGTATATGGCTTTGTCTTTGGCCAATATGCAAGAAGACACTGACACCCACACAGACACAAGATATATCCCTGATTATCCCACAAGGTATGTTCCCAACGAAAATAGGCCCCCCAAAGTATGAGGAACTTGAGGATAGAAGCAGTGAGGTGTAATGGCTACAAGTCTCAGGAGAAGAGCCTGAGGCTTGAGCCAAGGGGGGAATGTAGTGGCAATAGGTTGGAAGATGGCCGCCATTATATGCCAGGCGACCATCTTGTTCAGAATATTGGTTCACTTGTATATAACTAGGCAGGTTTTTAGCTGAAATTAGAATGAAGCATACGTAGAAATTTAGGAATGTGCTGAGATTAGCAGAAAAACAATCAAAGCGCTGAGAAAGATCTCTGCTGTTCCCGGCACCGAAGAAAGATACTCCAAGGTCGTTGGGGCCCGCAGAAATACAAAGGAGTATAGAGATCAGGCCAGGTGCCATTTGTAACAAATGACTGAAGGCGCTAGGGAACCAGGCGCAGCCCGGAACAGTGGGAGAAACTAACCATGATTTATTGTTACTAATATAAAGCTTGCCAATTTACGGCCAATTTAATGGAATGTCTTTGTGTTAGCCAAAGGGAGGTATTAACCCACGTAGGGTGGGATAGCGTAACCGGGAGGTGGGCTGATTGGGAGGTACCTAATTGTGTATTTGGGATATAAGATTGGATGTCACGGGGGAGACGGGCTCATTCTTTGCGATTGAATCCTGTTTGAGCATCTGTTGTGATATCACAATAAAGTTTGCCTTTCCTGAAGAGACTCGTGTTCAGACAATCCTTGCTCGTGTCCGGTCCGGCCTCGTCCCGAGTGAACCCGTCTGATTTCGCTAACAAAACAGCATCTCTATACACAGCCTCACAGCATCTCTATACACAGCATCACAGCATCTCTATGCACAACCCCATCAGCATCTCTATACACAACCCCATCAGCATCTCTATACACCGCATCTCTATACACAACCTCACAGCATCTCTATACACAACCTCACAGCATCTCTATACGCTGATGGCGTGTGGGACATGTCCTCCTCAGCATACAGCTGGAGTAACTGAGGACGTGTCCCACACATCGTCAGCAGTGAAGGGATTAAAAACATCTTTTTTTTAAACTCTTTGTCCTTGTTTCCTGTCCCCCAGGGCACTACCCGGACCCGGACATTGTTTTTAAATGTTTCTATACATCCTAGAAATCCGCCACTTCACGGGCAGGTTATGGGGACCTCCTAGGCACGATATTTGAAGGAATTTTTCGTTTTTATTTTTAACCCTTATTTCATGGAAAACTCACTGTCCCTTTTAAAAACTTTTTTTTTTAAAACTTTTTGTCCTTGTTTCCTGTCCCCCAGGGCACTACCCAGACCCCCATACACCTTTTATGGCAAATATCTAGCATATATGCCCTTTCATGACGGTAAATGGTTTTCCTTTAATCTATCCATAAACAACTGCTTGGGGCGGCAGTCTGTATGAAAAGAGGAGACATTTTCGGACACGCAGAAAAAGTTTACTGATTTTTTGGCGGTGAAAAGCAGGAGAATGGAAACTTCTAGACCAAAAAGCCGATTTGGAAAGTGAGATAAATGGGAGAATTTTTCTGGTTCGGCTATTTTGACCTAGAATTTTCCATTCTCCAGTCATTCTCCAGTAACGGTACAAGGGATGCCGGCCTGTTTGCGTGCCCTGGCAGCATGTGCAATGGCCGTTAGTATGGCAAGCCAATACACACTAGGGTACGAAACTCACCTACACACAACCCATGATGTTTTATTTTTACTTAAGGGCATACATACACAGCACATGTCATCACAGCGCTTTAGTGGATATGAAGTCACACTGCTAAGCAACCCTGCACTGCACATAGAATACAGTTCAAGTGTCTCTGGTCCAGCACCAATCCTAAACGCTTTACTGGGTCTTAAGAATCCCTCAGATACTATCCCACTCGAACATGACTGTGCTCTCTCCATTGAGTCTGAAACTGCACCCCGCCCTGATCTCATGTCAACACCTGTTCCGGACGCAGATGTCGTCTTTGTTGACGGCTCCTGTACCCGCCCCAATGACAACACTTATTATGCAGTGGTTCAACTCCCTGACAGGGCCTGTACCCTACCAGTCTGCCTAGGCAGCAGAACTGATTGCATTAACACGAGCATGCAGGCTCTATGCGGGTAGACCTGTCACGATATACACTGACTCCAAATATGCTTATGGTGTGATCCATGACCATGGGACGATATGGGAAAAGAGGGGATTTGTGGCCGCAGATGGCAAGAAGATTTCCCATTCGACCCTGGTCACGGACCTCCTAACAAGCATTCTTATGCCCTCTCAGATAGCGGTGTTACATTGTAGAGCACACACCAGAGCCTCAGATCCTATTGCAAAAGGGAATCATCTGGCTGACCAAGCAGCTAAACGAGCAGCACAACAGGACATAGCTAAACTAGTAATGCCGGGTTTTGCGACCTCCCACAATGGATAGGGACCAATTATTTTGTACCTTACAAAAATATGCAACCACAGAAGAGCTAAAGAATTGGAAATTGGTACTCCCCATCATTCTGGCTGAAATCAGAATGGCGGTTAATAGGAACACAGGCTATTCCCCCTTCGAGATACTTATGGGCAGACCCTTTCCATTACCATGGTCTACAGGTAGGCTAACCGTGGAGACAGGGGACTTAGAGCAGATAAGGGATGAATATGTTAGGCAGCTGATCTCAACCCTCGAGACAACCAGAGACGAAGTTATATTTAAGTTCCCCTTTCTTTCAGACAAACCTACCCACCCATTTAATCCAGGAGACAAGGTACTGGTAAAGCGGCTACAGAAAGGAAAAAGACCAGAGGATTTCGCCTATGGACCAGAGACCACGGTGGTAGCCGTAACCCGCACAGCTATACTGACAGAGGACAGCCCAGTCTGGATTCACGCCTCTCGAGTCAAGCGGATTCAACAAGGGACCCTCTCGAGTCAAGCGGATTCAACAAAGGACTCAACAAGGGGTACTAACGGGGGCAGCTAATAGCCTTGGCCTCCATCAGGAAGAGGACCCGGACCAAGAGACACTCACGAGGGCAGATAGCCCTGGCTTCCAACAAGGAGAAGATGACAACCAAGGATCCTTTTCGAAGAGTATGGAGACGCATGTGGGGGAAGAAAAAGACTGAAATAATATGTTTACCCCCCCTTCGGAACATATGTCACAACCCCTATTGTCCACACCCCCTACCAGAAAGAACCCCAACCCAAACCATCACTGTCTGGCCACTGTTGTTTTTTTATTGTCCACCATTACTGCAGTATGATACCGTACAAGGCAACTGTATATATATGTGTAACCGATGAGTACTGGGGACATAATTGTGATTATTGGGGCGCAGTGGAGTGGGACACGGGCAATATGGGATATGGTACCTCTGATGCAGTAGTTAACAGATGGGGATATAAACCAGATAGCGCCGCACGACGACGCAGTTCCGAGGGACAAAGCCTATTAAATTGTATGACTTTGATTGGGAGAGGTGGGTGGCGGTGCTCAATCAGAAGCGGAGCTCAGACAGTACAATTGACGCTGACTATACAACACCCTTCCCAGGCCGACACGGGTGTCTATATAATGGGAATATACGCAACTGCCACAACCAAATTCCCTCGATACAAGTTCAAACTCCAAGATATGGCCATTTATAAGAAGGAAGAGAACCCATTCCTACCCAGGAAATATGGAGAGGTAGTGAGACCTCCTCCTCTCCTACCTAAACACCAAATCAATAGCCAATCCCACCTATGAAGACAGCATAGTAATGGAAACAGGATTTTCAGATGTAAATGTTTGGCTAGAATGGGTAAAATTTAGTGCCCTAAACAATAACCGTACAAATTGTTATGTGTGTGGTGCTGCTAGGCCACATCTAGGCACTGTACCTTTTAATATTCCGCAAGATGTAGAAGAATGTTTTCTTAGTTTATATACTAACACCACTGATAGCCAGAGTTTATGTGAATATTGGAAGAATAGCTACCCCATACTAACACGCCTCCCACAACCAGGAGAAGGGATACATGTTTACCCAGGGAACTATACCTGCTATAGGTCAGTAGAAAAAGGTAGGAACCTCACCTTCTTCCCCGAGGGTTATTGTGCCAATTATAGCAATATCAACAGTACTAAGTTACAGAATCAAGTTTTTCTGATTGGGGATCTCTACTGGATATGTGGAGACCTCAAGATTAGGGCGCGTCTGCCCCTTCAATGGTCAGGTGAATGTGCCCTAGCTAAGGCCATAATGGGATTTCATATTGTTTCGGATCCTGAGGAAATTCCAAATATTAGCTCACGTCGCAGGAAAAGGGAAGTCCCAAGCCCACAAGGTAGTCTTGATCCGCATGTCTATATTGAAGTTATAGGGGTACCAAGAGGGGTTCCTGATGAATTTAAAGCAAGGGATCAGGTAAAGGCAGGGTTTGAGTCATTCCTAGCACCTCTTGTTACTATTAATAAGAATGTAGATTGGATTAACTATTTATATTATAACCAGCAGAGATTTGTTAATTATACTCGCGAAGCTTTAGGGTCTCGCTCCCCAACCCATACTAACTTACAGTAGATAGATGAAACAAAAAAAGAATCAAATAGTATGATCATACTATGATTCTAAGAGGGGATTGAAGGAAAAGGAATCCTCAGACCACCATCTGCTAACCTACAAGAAGGACCCTATAAGTAGTTAAATAACACCCCATGAATTATAATATTAATAGATAAATTAAGGTTTAAATATAAGAAATAGTTTTAAAATAAATTGATAATCAGCAGTATTATAGGATCAAGTTTCACTTCCCAATATGTTTGTAAATGTCTCTGGAATGAAGAAATGCTGATGGCTAGCATGTCTCAAGAAATCACATGTCTCGGGCCACGGGACTGTCCAGAAATGTGTCACCAGACCTGTATTGAAACTGGCCAATGAACTATGTTATGTTTTGAAATGTTAACCAATGAAATAAAGAGACAACGCCTTGACACAGGTATAAATATGTGTCAAGAAACGTTGAAAGGCAGAGAGAAAATTGCCAGACAAAAATACATGCCTCGTGTGTCTTCTTTGAAGGATTTTTTTTCTCTCTCCCTGCGCAGAAGGAGAGTTAACTCAAGGTGTGCCTAAGACAGGGTCTTAGGGGTTAAAGGACGGACAATTGGAGACGATTATTCTCTTCAGGCACTGACGGGCAATATACGAAGTATGGTCGCACGAAAGTCCGGCTGCGCAACGCAAGTGGAAAATGAACGCATTTTTTCGAGAACGCAGAACCGCTAGTACGGACGTACAGAGTGCGCTGCGTCCACTAGCGGCGTGTGTGCGTGATTTGGAGACGTCAGACCCTGCTCATGTCCGGCCAACATAACGTCCAGACACCCAAAGTTTCCTGGTTTGGATCCGTAAAAAATCACGCACAAAAATGCGCATCGTATGACCGTTTTCGCGCAATCCGTGAAAAAAATACGGCAATGCGTTCGGACGCACTTTTTGACGGTCGCTGCGAAAAATGCGTTAGTCTGACCCTAGCCTTATCTCACTTTCCAAATCGGCTATTTGGTCCATATTGTTCTCTTTTCCTGCCATTCTCCTGGTTTTCACCTTTCTCTGAACAACCCCGAGAGAGAGGTGAAAGCCAGGAGAACTGGCAGGAGAAGAGAACAATCTAGACCAAATAGCCAATTTGGAAAGTGAGTTAAATGGGAGAATTTTTCTGGTTTGGCTATTTTGACCTAGAATTTTCACTTCTCCAGTTATTCTCCAGTAACGGTACAAGGGATGCCGGCCTGTTTGCGTGCCCTGGCAGCATGTGCAATGGCCGTTAGTATGGCAAGCCAATACACACTTAGGGTACGAAACTCACCTACACACAACCCATGATGTTTTATTTTTACTTAAGGGCATACATACACAGCACATGTCATCACAGCGCTTTAGTGGATATGAAGTCACACTGCTAAGCAACCCTGCACTGCACATAGAATACAGTTCAATGTCTCTGTCCAGCACCAATCCTAAACGCTTTACTGGGTCTTAAGAATCCCTCAGATACTATCCCACTCGAACATGACTGTGTCTCTCCATTGAGTCTGAAACTGCACCCCGCCCTGATCTCATGTCAACACCTGTTCCGGACGCAGATGTCGTCTTTGTTGACGGCTCCTGTACCCGCCCCAATGACAACACTTATTATGCAGTGGTTCAACTCCCTGACAGGGCCTGTACCCTACCAGTCTGCCTAGGCAGCAGAACTGATTGCATTAACACGAGCATGCAGGCTCTATGCGGGTAGACCTGTCACGATATACACTGACTCCAAATATGCTTATGGTGTGATCCATGACCATGGGACGATATGGGAAAAGAGGGATTTGTGGCCGCAGATGGCAAGAAGATTTCCCATTCGACCCTGGTCACGGACCTCCTAACAAGCATTCTTATGCCCTCTCAGATAGCGGTGTTACATTGTAGAGCACACACCAGAGCCTCAGATCCTATTGCAAAAGGGAATCATCTGGCTGACCAAGCAGCTAAACGAGCAGCACAACAGGACATAGCTAAACTAGTAATGCCGGGTTTTGCGACCTCCCACAATGGATAGGGACCAATTATTTTGTACCTTACAAAAATATGCAACCACAGAGAGCTAAAGAATTGGAAATTGGTACTCCCCATCATTCTGGCTGAAATCAGAATGGCGGTTAATAGGAACACAGGCTATTCCCCCTTCGAGATACTTATGGGCAGACCCTTTCCATTACCATGGTCTACAGGTAGGCTAACCGTGGAGACAGGGGACTTAGAGCAGATAAGGGATGAATATGTTAGGCAGCTGATCTCAACCCTCGAGACAACCAGAGACGAAGTTATATTTAAGTTCCCCTTTCTTTCAGACAAACCTACCCACCCATTTAATCCAGGAGACAAGGTACTGGTAAAGCGGCTACAGAAAGGAAAAAGACCAGAGGATTTCGCCTATGGACCAGAGACCACGGTGTAGCCGTAACCCGCGCACAGCTATACTGACAGAGGACAGCCCAGTCTGGATTCACGCCTCTCGAGTCAAGCGGATTCAACAAGGGACCCTCTCGAGTCAAGCGGATTCAACAAAGGACTCAACAAGGGGTACTAACGGGGCAGCTAATAGCCTTGGCCTCCATCAGGAAGAGGACCCGGACCAAGAGACACTCACGAGGGCAGATAGCCCTGGCTTCCAACAAGGAGAAGATGACAACCAAGGATCCTTTTCGAAGAGTATGGAGACGCATGTGGGGGAAGAAAAAACTGAAATAATATGTTTACCCCCCCTTCGGAACATATGTCACAACCCCTATTGTCCACACCCCCTACCAGAAAGAACCCCAACCCAAACCATCACTGTCTGGCCACTGTTGTTTTTTTATTGTCCACCATTACTGCAGTATGATACCGTACAAGGCAACTGTATATATATGTGTAACCGATGAGTACTGGGGACATAATTGTGATTATTGGGGCGCAGTGGAGTGGGACACGGGCAATATGGGATATGGTACCTCTGATGCAGTAGTTAACAGATGGGGATATAAACCAGATAGCGCCGCACGACGACGCAGTTCCGAGGGACAAAGCCTATTAAATTGTATGACTTTGATTGGAGAGGTGGGTGGCGGTGCTCAATCAGAAGCGGAGCTCAGACAGTACAATTGACGCTGACTATACAACACCCTTCCCAGGCCGACACGGGTGTCTATATAATGGGAATATACGCAACTGCCACAACCAATTCCCTCGATACAAGTTCAAACTCCAAGATATGGCCATTTATAAGAAGGAAGAGAACCCATTCCTACCCAGGAAATATGGAGAGGTAGTGAGACCTCCTCCTCTCCTACCTAAACACCAAATCAATAGCCAATCCCACCTATGAAGACAGCATAGTAATGGAAACAGGATTTTCAGATGTAAATGTTTGGCTAGAATGGGTAAAATTTAGTGCCCTAAACAATAACCGTACAAATTGTTATGTGTGTGGTGCTGCTAGGCCACATCTAGGCACTGTACCTTTTAATATTCCGCAAGATGTAGAAGAATGTTTTCTTAGTTTATATACTAACACCACTGATAGCCAGAGTTTATGTGAATATTGGAAGAATAGCTACCCCATACTAACACGCCTCCCACAACCAGGAGAAGGGATACATGTTTACCCAGGGAACTATACCTGCTATAGGTCAGTAGAAAAAGGTAGGAACCTCACCTTCTTCCCCGAGGGTTATTGTGCCAATTATAGCAATATCAACAGTACTAAGTTACAGAATCAAGTTTTTCTGATTGGGGATCTCTACTGGATATGTGGAGACCTCAAGATTAGGGCGCGTCTGCCCCTTCAATGGTCAGGTGAATGTGCCCTAGCTAAGGCCATAATGGGATTTCATATTGTTTCGGATCCTGAGGAAATTCCAAATATTAGCTCACGTCGCAGGAAAAGGGAAGTCCCAAGCCCACAAGGTAGTCTTGATCCGCATGTCTATATTGAAGTTATAGGGGTACCAAGAGGGGTTCCTGATGAATTTAAAGCAAGGGATCAGGTAAAGGCAGGGTTTGAGTCATTCCTAGCACCTCTTGTTACTATTAATAAGAATGTAGATTGGATTAACTATTTATATTATAACCAGCAGAGATTTGTTAATTATACTCGCGAAGCTTTAGGGTCTCGCTCCCCAACCCATACTAACTTACAGTAGATAGATGAAACAAAAAAAGAATCAAATAGTATGATCATACTATGATTCTAAGAGGGGATTGAAGGAAAAGGAATCCTCAGACCACCATCTGCTAACCTACAAGAAGGACCCTATAAGTAGTTAAATAACACCCCATGAATTATAATATTAATAGATAAATTAAGGTTTAAATATAAGAAATAGTTTTAAAATAAATTGATAATCAGCAGTATTATAGGATCAAGTTTCACTTCCCAATATGTTTGTAAATGTCTCTGGAATGAAGAAATGCTGATGGCTAGCATGTCTCAAGAAATCACATGTCTCGGGCCACGGACTGTCCAGAAATGTGTCACCAGACCTGTATTGAAACTGGCCAATGAACTATGTTATGTTTTGAAATGTTAACCAATGAAATAAAGAGACAACGCCTTGACACAGGTATAAATATGTGTCAAGAAACGTTGAAAGGCAGAGAGAAAATTGCCAGACAAAAATACATGCCTCGTGTGTCTTCTTTGAAGGATTTTTTTTTCTCTCTCCCTGCGCAGAAGGAGAGTTAACTCAAGGTGTGCCTAAGACAGGGTCTTAGGGGTTAAAGGACGGACAATTGGAGACGATTATTCTCTTCAGGCACTGACGGGCAATATACGAAGTATGGTCGCACGAAAGTCCGGCTGCGCAACGCAAGTGGAAAATGAACGCATTTTTTCGAGAACGCAGAAACGCTAGTACGGACGTACAGAGTGCGCTGCGTCCACTAGCGGCGTGTGTGCGTGATTTGGAGACGTCAGACCCTGCTCATGTCCGGCCAACATAACGTCCAGACACCCAAAGTTTCCTGGTTTGGATCCGTAAAAAATCACGCACAAAAATGCGCATCGTATGACCGTTTTCGCGCAATCCGTGAAAAAAATACGGCAATGCGTTCGGACGCACTTTTTGACGGTCGCTGCGAAAAATGCGTTAGTCTGACCCTAGCCTTATCTCACTTTCCAAATCGGCTATTTGGTCCATATTGTTCTCTTTTCCTGCCATTCTCCTGGTTTTCACCTTTCTCTGAACAACCCCGAGAGAGAGGTGAAAGCCAGGAGAACTGGCAGGAGAAGAGAACAATCTAGACCAAATAGCCAATTTGGAAAGTGAGTTAAATGGGAGAATTTTTCTGGTTTGGCTATTTTGACCTAGAATTTTCACTTCTCCAGTTATTCTCCTGCTTTTCACCGCAGGAATAACACTATGAATGTTTAATCCCGAGGTGAAAAATAACATTGCTTTAGATTTTTTTCAAACACCAGTTAACCACTTGGCTGCTATGGACGTGCTCAGTGCGTCCAGCCAAGTGGTTCTCCTGTGCTATGGACGCGCTGAGCGCGTCCATGCACAGGAGGCAGCAATCCGCCGGATTCCGGCGGATTGTTGCGCCCCCCGGTGCGGGCTGACATCTTGGATGTCAGCCCAGCACTCCAGGACCCCGGCGGAGCAATTAGATGTCATCGGGCGGTGCGATGACATCTAATTCAGGCGCCCCCCCCCCGCATGTGCGGAGGAAGCGCCTGAAAGGGAGGGGGGAGGTCCTTCGGACCTCCCTCCCTCCCGATCGCCGGGGGGCAGAGGGTTAATCCAGGCACCGTTTGGAAGGGCACAGCTTGCCCTTCCAAACGGTGGCTGTGATTAACCCCTGGGGAGCCGGATCACGAATCGGCGCTGAAAAGCGACGGATCGTGATCCTCTCCTGGAGCTGGCCGACATCTTGGATAGACCAAATAGCCGATTTGGAAAGTGAGATAAATGGGAGAATTTTTCTGGTTTGGCTATTTTGACCTAGAATTTTCACTTCTCCAGTTATTCTCCTGATTTTCACCGCTCTCTGAATAACCCTGTGAATGTTTAATCCCGAGGTGAAAAATAACATTGCTTTAGATTTTTTTCAAACACCAGTTAAATGCAGCATATTAGGATGTTTTAGGGAAATTAATTCTCAAATCTCAATCAGAAGCAGACACCACCCCACCCCCTCACTATATTGTACAATGTATCAAATTGATTACCAGACTAAAAACACCTGGTGTTATGCCTGTTTGTGAACAGAGGTCATTTAGAGTTGATAATCTTTCCACGTACACATTAGTTTTTAATTCAGTATCTAATAAACCGTTGCTTATAATATTCTGCAGTAAAGAGTCTCTTTATTTCTAGATTTTTTAGTATTTTTTTAAGCATTTTCTATACTTTTTTCAAAATTTCTTTTTTTTTTTTTTCGAACCTGAACCGAATACGCCCAAAAAGTTTGAAATTCGCGAACTTTCGAACTGCCAAAGTTCGGGTCGAACTCCGAACCGTCCGAACCCGAACAGCTCATCCCTAGTTTCGGTGTGACCAGAGTTCCAAATAGGGTGCCATAGGTATATGGTGTTTCAGGAGCTCGTATTCGGTCTTCGCCCATCTCCCCTTCTGTAAATTCATCAGAGGAGGAGAAATCAAATGGAATGAAGTCCTTCCCTGGAGTTCTATGGGGAGGACTTTAGTGGAGCCAATGTACCCTGTACGCTGGCTTGTGCCACCATGAGGATGCCGTGTTACTTTAAACGGCATAGGGGGTGGCAAATCCCGCTGGCTGTCAATGATGAGAGTTGCAATCCTGATAGCTACAGCAGATCCAATCTGCATAGGCTCAGGGCAATTGTAATCCATAGTCACTGAGGGTTCATGTTCCACAGGCATTGGAGGATCCATTGCATAAGGCAAGACAGATTCAGGATGTATTGCATCTGCGAGTTCTGCCCATGAGGGTGCAGGATATTCATACAGGGTTATTCAAAGAGATTCGAAAAGTCACCGCACGTTCGGTGACTTTTCGTTCTCTTCAATTCAGTTCCTTTTGCCGATCCCATTTCGGTGACCCTGCGGTGTATTCAGCAAGCACCACAGGGTCCCCGAATTGCAGGGAAAAGCTGCCGCAAACCTGACGAAAACTAACCGCAAAACCCACCGATTGCACGCCGAAAACCCTCACAAACATCTGAATTAACCTGCCGAAAATCACGGAAAAACCCGAGCAGGAGCCGATCACCTGCAGCGAAGCCGCCAGAAAATGCCGAGAAAGCCGAGACCGCAGACAGAGTGAAGTGAATAAATTAGGAAAACAGTTTGTATGAATGATTGAAAAGTGAAACGCTGTTTGCAAAGAAACTACTGAGCGAAAATGTCTGAAATTTGCATATGAGGTCCAGGGAATGATAATAAAGAGGGCTGTTACAGAAAAAATAAGTAAACTTAAAAAAAATAAAATAAAATAAAAAATATCGGACTTTAAAAAAAAATTTAAGAAAAATGCTTAGAATATCCTAAAAAAAAATCTATAAATAAAGAGACTCTTTACTGCATAATTTTATAATGAACGGTTTATTAGATATTGAATTAAAACGGGAATATTTTTAACATTGAAGCCTATGAGATTCTCCTGAATAAACTTGCTGCATGAAACCACCGAATGGCAGGGCATTAGGGGAACCTTTCACTGCTGGTTTGCTCTGAATAGCCGAAGCAGTGCTTTTTCATGGGGTTTTCACTGCCCTCGAACAGGCACCGAACAGGCACCGAACAGGCACCGTATGTTCAGGCAATTCGCCAGGATTTGGTGAACTGCCTGCTCTCTGGATAGCCGAATGGCCAGGAAGGGCAACCGAATGCTGATTTTTCAGCGTTCGGTTACCTTTCTCAAGCAATTCGGATCTCTTTGAATAACCCTGATAGTTATAATACTCATCATTGTCCATGAACAGTTTTTTCTTGGATTTGGTACGAGTGGACTTACTGGTTGGTGGTTTAATTGCTGGAGGCTTCCTGGCTGCAGGCCTGGGTGGTGGTACAGATTTTTGCACAGAGGTGGTCTTGGGTCTTGGAGACGGTCTGTCACTGGAGCGAGAGGTTTGCGGGGTCTTACGGGACAGTCATTTAAATAATGGTCCCCTCCAGCACAGTAGTAACACAGATCATTTGTTTGTCTTCGGTCACACTCCTCAGAGTTTAAAGGACCATAGCGTGTTTTACCTCTTGGAGTGCACACCTTAGAAGATGAGTCCCAGGCACTCTGCAGTAGCTCCTTGAAGCATTGGACCAGGTGAGCCATTAGCTCCTGGAAGGCAGCTTTCAGAAAGTCCATCAGAATTTTATTTACTGCGGGTTCATTTGTAGCAGGCTCTGTCATTTTGTCAGGGACCGGGTTCCGGTGACACCGGTGATGTGGATATGAACCCAGGATGCAGTAAATAAATATGCAACAAAAAAAAAAACTGGGGACCTGCCTTGCTAAAAAAACAGGATCTGCCTTGCTAAAAAAGGGGACCTGCCTTGCTAAAAAAAAATGGGGACCTGCCTTGCTAAAAAGAAATAGAATCGGGGACCTGCCTTGCTAAAAAAAAGAACCGCGGACCTGCCTTGCTGAAAAACTGGGGACTTGGCTTGCAAAAAAAAATGGGGACCTGCGTTGCTAAAAAAACAGGTCCTTTTTTTTAGCAAGGCAGGCCCCCCTCTATCACTACTCACCAGCAGGCCTCGGCTGGTCCTTCACGCTGGTGCCTCCTCTTCTCGCGTGTGTGATGTCACGTTGGTGGGTCAGGTGACCCGTTTTTCGGAATGGAGCTAATGGGTTTTATTATGATAAAATCATAAAATCTACAACATATGTAGTAATATAAATTCTAAAAAGTTAACTAAAAAGGTACAGAGACGCGTTTCACCGATTCCTATCGGCCTCTTCAGTCTGACAGACTGAATTTAATCAACCTTTTAGAATTTATATTACTACATATGTTGTAGATTTTATGATTTTATCATAATAAAACCCATTAGCTCCATTCCGACTCCTTTTTCCTACATCTGACAAGAAGGACGATCAGGAGAGGGGGATTCGGTGCCTCCAATATACAGTGATTGCTCATAACCCGGTGTCTGGAAATAGGCACCAAAATTTATGTAAGAGGACACCACCAGAGGGGATACAGTACTCCAAATAAGACACTGACTGCAATACAACTAGTGTCTAGGTATTTAGACACTAGGAAATGTGAGTAGGATATTTCCATCATGGTGTTGTGTGTATTCACTATTTAATCACTATTTAAAAAAGATCTGTGCAATTGTGTGTCTTTTTAGGTATTTTGAGGTTTGCAACTGAGCAAGAACTAGAGGAGAAAGACCGCAGGCAGATTGAGAACAACAACTCTACCTTCTATTTATTTTTTTTTCTTTCTGAGTTTAAAAGTTTTTTTTGGGACATTTTTTCCTTTATCCACTGGAGGGCGCCAAACCCCTGCTTAATACACAACATCCCAGAAAAAAAGACTGTTACAAATTAAGGTATTCATGTAACCACTAGAGGGCACTCTCTTACGTTGAAAACGATTGCTTGAATCACATCCTGTGTAATTTTTATACATTGCTTTATGTTTTGAATTAAGCATAACTCTAGATTTAATATCACTAATACTATTGCGCCGTAAGGAAGTTTTTTTGTTCTTTTGTTTAGATATTGGGTACCTTAGAGGTCGTGGTAGCCCACACTTCCACATTGGCTGCACACAATATTTTAACATCAGACATATTATCACATCCCATCACATACTAATTCTGGCGCTGTTTTAGGCTGGTGGCACACGAGCGCACTCAAGCCTGAGACACGCTGAGCTCATTGCAACGCGTAGCGCCTGTAGGCGGCACCGCGCGGCGAGATGCGCTCAGTGCGGACAGGTTTTTCCCCCTCCTTCGCTCAGGCCGCGTCAAGATGCGGCGCTGAGCAACGGGAGTTGGAAAAAGCCAACTTTCCCGGCGGCGGATGCAACGCGATGAAGGGAGGGGCTGGATCTGCAGCACACGGCGCCTGCTCCTGTGTGCTGTAGATCCCTCCCATCTGTGCTGCTCCGCACTCTTACTCTTGCCCAGCGGTCCAGCAGCAAGGAGAGAGGAGAGCCTCCCTGCGGCAGGACCTGGGGCCAGATACTGACGGGACCCCCTTCCATACTGTGTCTCTTACCTGCCCTCACCTTCCAATAAATTTGCTTGGGGTACCAACCCCCCCCCTGCCTGAGACCCCGCGCAGCCCACATGCCACCCCCCCTCTACCTGGCTGTATGTACAGTCAGGTCCAGAAATATTGGGACATCGACACCATTCTAACATCTTTGGCTCTATACACCACCACAATGGAGTTGGAATGAAACAAACACAATGTGCTTTAACTGCAGACTGTCAGCTTTAATTTGAGGGTATGTACATCCAACTCAGGTGAACGGTGTAGGACTTACAGCAGTTTGCAGATGTGCCTCCCACTTGTTAAGGGACCAAAGGTAATGGGACAGAATAATAATCATAAATCAAACTTTCCCTTCTTAATACTTGGTTGCAAATCCTTTGCAGTCAATCCCAGCCTGAAGTCTGGAACGCATAGACATCACCAGACGCTGGGTTTCATCCCTGGTGATGCTCTGCCAGGCCTCTACTGCAACTGTCTTCAGTTCCTGCTTGTTCTTGGGGCATTTCCCTTCAGTTTTGTCTTCAGCAAGTGAAATGCATGCTCAATGGGATTCAGGTCAGGTGATTGACTTGGCCATTGCATAACATTCCACTTCTGTCCCTTCAAAAACTCTTTGGTTGCTTTTGCAGTATGCTTTGGGTCATTGTCCATCTGCACTGTGAAGCGTCATTCAATGAGTTCTGCAGCATTTGGCTGAATGTGAGCAGATAATATTGCCCGAAACACTTCAGAATTCATCCTGCTGCTTTTGTCAGCAGTCACATCAATAAATACAAGAGAACCAGTTCCATTGGCAGCCATACATGCCCACGCCATGACACTACCACCACCATGCTTCACTGATGAGGTGGTATGCTTAGGATCATGAGCAGTTCCTTTCCTTCTCCATACTCTTCTCTTCCCATCACTCTGGTACAAGTTGATCTTGGTCTCATCTGTCCATAGGATCTTGTTCCAGAACTGTGAAGGCTTTGTTAGGTGTTGTTTGGCAAACTCTAATCTGGCCTTCCTGTTTTTGAGGCTGACCAATGGTTTACATCTTGTGGTGAACCCTCTGTATTCACTCTGGTGAAGTCTTCTCTTGATTGTTGACTTTGACACACATACACCTACCTCCTGGAGAGTGTTCTTGATCTGGTTAACTGTTGTGAAGGGTGCTTTCTTCACCAGGGAAAGAATTCTTCGGTCATCCACCACAGTTGTTTTCCGTGGTCTCCCGGGTCTTTTGGTGTTGCGGAGCTCACCGGTGCGTTCCTTCTTTTTGAGAATGTTCCAAACAGTTGTTTTGGCCACGCCTAATGTTCTTGCTATCTCTCTGATGGGTTTGTTTTGTTTCTTCAGCCTAATGATGGCTTGCTTCACTGATAGTGACAGCTCTTTGGATCTCATCTTGAGAGTTGACAGCAACAGATTCCAAATGCAAATAGCACACTTGAAATTAACTCTGGGCCTTTTTTCTGCACATTGCAATTGGGGTAATGAGGGAATATCACACACCTGGCCATGGCACAGCTGAGAAGACAATTGTCCCATTACCTTTGGTCCCTTAACAAGGGGGAGGCACATCTGCAAACTGCTGTAAGTCCTACACCGTTCACCTGAGTTGGATGTACATACCCTCAAATTAAAGCTGACAGTCTGCAGTTAAAGCACATTGTGTTTGTTTCATTCCAACTCCATTGTGGTGGTGTATAGAGCCAAAGATGTTAGAATTGTGTCGATGTCCAAATATTTCTGGACCTGACTGTATCTAATCATAAATCATACATACAGCCAGGTAGAGGGGGGTGGCATGTGGGCTGCGCGGGGTCTCAGGCAGTGGGAGGGGGTTTGGTACCCTTTGCAAATTTATTGGGGAAGGCAAGGGCAGGTAAGATTTACATATTTATATCACACACAAATTTGGGGGGGGATGGCAAGTGGAGAGCCTCAACTAAATGCTCCCCCCCATCCCTCCAGAAGAAATGTTGAACTTGACAGAGCAGTGAGTTAAAAAAGAGGACACTTTTCACATCCTGACCAATGTGTGTGTGTGTATATATATATATATATAAATACACACTGGTCAGGATGTGAAGTGTCCCCTTTTTTAACTCACTGCTCTGTCAAGTTCAACATTTCTTCTGGAGGGATGGGGGGGAGCATTTAGTTGAGGCTCTCCACCACATGCCACCCCCTAAATGTGTGTGTGTATATATGGTCTGAGGTCTGTGTGGAAAATATATATATATTTCACGAGTATAGCAGTCTGTAGTGATAACTTTTTTATTGGACTAACGTACGTTAGTCCAATAAAAAAAGTTATCACTACAGACTGCTATACTCGTGAATGATTTATATATAAATATATGTATATTGTACATAGAAACATAGAAAAATGTCGGCAGATAAGAACCTTTCGGCCCATCTAGTCTACCCAATTACATGGATACTTTACCTGGATTTATCTTTTGTTTAGGATAGCCTTATGCCTATCCCATGCCTGCTTAAACTCAATTACTGTTTTGGCCTCTACCACTTCTACTGGAAGACTGTTCCATGTATCCACCACCCTCTCAGTAAAATAATGCTTCCTGATGTTACTTTTAAACCTTTGCCCCTCTAAATATATGTATGAGGTCTGTGTATTAAAATATATGTATGTACAGTATATGTCTGTGGTATCAATGCATACTCTATACATAGCGCTCCCTGTGTCCCTATAATATATGATTAGGGTTACTTTTTTTCAATTTTTTTTTACTATTCCTATTAAATTGGCAGTAATTTAGATGTATTTTATTCAGTAGAAACTTTTTTTCCTATATGAAAATAAGAAGGTTTTGGTGTGTATATTTTAATTTAGTTAGTGGATTCCTATCCAGTGTGGAGAGAAGCAAACGTAATGCAGTGTAGCCTGGCTGCGAGGCGGAGCGGAGTGAAGTCAAGCCTGCAAAATGTTTGCTTCGCTACGCTTTGCGTCGCTACACGCTCAGTGTGTCTCAGGCTTTATGCTTTCGCGTGCTCGCACTTCTCTGCGTCTGTGCTGTTTTTGTGCCTGACACAGCACTCCTCGCTTTTTACAAAGACTCTATTTTCACTTATTGTGTGGAGTAACTTTAAACGTGTTTTTTTACTGTAGATGTGGTTTTCTTTGCTGAGTGCTGTAAAGACTCATTTTAAGGTGTGCCCTATCCTCCCCAAACCCCAGAATGCCATTTCCCCAAGCCAGTCATGGGTCATGGTGGGTCCCAGGAACAAAGGACCACATGGCACAAAATGGAGGTACAGATTTGGTATAGAATATTTATGTTGAATATGTGACTATGCAGGAACACTATCCTCTTTGTTTATCTGTCTGTTTGCATGTCTGAGTGATTGTGAGTCACCATTGTCTCAGCCAAACACTATCTTATTTCCTTTACAATGGATTATGTAAATCACTGTGTGTGGCACTGTGGGGTCAAGACTAGTGATGAGCCGAACACCCCCGTGTTCAGTTCACATTCGAACTCGAACAATTTCAAAAGTTTGAGTTCGAACTCGAACACGAACCAAACTCAATGCAAGTCAATGGGACTCGAAAGTTCGATTTTTAGAGTGCCCTCAAAGAGGGCATATATGCAAGATATTTGCCATAAAAGGTGTATGGGGGTCCGGGTAGTGCCCTGGGGGACAGGAAACAAGGACAAAAAGTAAATAAAAAAAATGTTTTTAAAGGAACAGTGAGTTTTCCATGAAATTAAGGTTAAGAATATAAACGAAAAATTCCTTCAAATATCATTCTTAGGAGGTCCCCATAACCTGCCCGTGAAGTGGCGGATTTGTAGGATATATAGAAACATTTAAAAACAAAAAAATTACATTTCAAATGACGGTAAATGTTTTTCCTTTAATCCATTCATAAACAACTGCTTGGGGCGGCAGTCTGTATGAAAAGAGGAGACATTTTAGGACACGCAGAACAAGTTTAGTGATTTTTTTGGCTAAATTATGGTGAAACTTAGTGTCGGCAACAGTGCCGTCACACCGTAACCCCTCTGTGGTATTGTGGAAGAGTGCAGGGTTGGACCCTGCGGTCATATATTAAAATGATATGAATCTGGTATAGGCGTCAGTGGCAGTGCACCCAAATATTGTGCCTTTGGTGGCAGCAAGTGCCTTCACACCGTAAGTAACCCCTCTGTGGTATTGTGGAAGAGTGCAGTGGTGGAGGTTTTGGTAATGCAGAAGAGATCCCCGATCTATTCAGTTACATCAGCAGCTATAACAAAACCGGGTCAGCAATGTTTAGGCACTTGTACTGTGCTACTGTATATGGTGAGAATCGGTGCACACCAGTAGCAACAGGAAGCAAACAGAACAGGCAGGAAATACACAGAGAGAATAGTCAAATGGCAGGCAAAGTCGGCAACAGATCGGGTCCTCAGAACGAGCCGGGTCAGTAACAAGTATACAAACTGATTCGGTAAGCTAGGGATGCGGGAAAAAAGGCTGAGACACACTGAGCATGTAGCGACACACAGCATAGCAAAGAGAAGCAAACATTTTGCAGGCTTGACTTCACTCCGCTCCGCCTCACAGCGTATCTACACTACATTACGTTTGCATCTCACCGCACTGGACAGGAATCCACTAACTAAATTAAAATGTACACACAAAACCGTTTTATTTTCACAAAGCACATGTTATATAGGCAAAAAAAGTTTCTACTGAATAAAATACATAAAAAATTACTGTTAATATAATAGGAATAGTATAAAAATATAAAAAGAAGGTAACCCCTGATCATACAGTATATATTATAGGGACACGGAGCGCCGTGTATAGAGTAGGGATGCATTGATACCACACACCGACATATACGTATATATCAACACGCAGATCTATATATACACGTATATATCAACACGTAGATGTGTATATACACCCACCCACAGACCTCAGACCATATATACACATATGCACATGGGAGGGGTGGCATGTGGACAATCTCAACTAAATGCGCCCCCCCCCCCATTTGGCTGATCCCTCCAGAAGAAATGTTGAACCCGACAGAGCAGAGAATAATATATATATATATATAATAATATATATATCTCATACCTGCCCTTACCTTCCCCTATAAATTTGCTAACAATATACACACAAAAAGAAAAAAAACACTGCCTGAGACCCCGCGCAGCCCACATGCCACCCCCCTCTACCTGGCTGAATGTATCTAATATATATAATTAAATATATTCAGCCAGGTAGAGAAAGAAAAAAAAAGTTTTATTTTATGTTTCTGGGGACATTTAAAAAGGTCCTCGGATTTTATTTTTTTTAGAAATGTGTTGCCTTACCTTAGCCTGGTGGTCAGTGGGGGCTCCCTGGATCCGGGTTGTGGGGGGGTCTGCCGTGGCCGCAGGTGCAGTGGCTCCCTCCCTGCGCTGCCTGTCTCTGCCACATGCACCCGGGCGGCTAGCCCGCACAGTCGCAGCTCTGTCATCCGGCGGCCGCATGTTCCTCAAGGGGATCCTTGGGAGGCGCCTACAGGCTGCCCTATACAGTGCCTGATTAGAGGGCCGTGTCTGCCTGAGGTTTTAGTAACAAGAATGTTTTATCCCATAGGCTTCAATGTTAAAAATATTCCTGTTTTAATTCAATATCTAAAAAACCGTTGCTTATAATATTCTGCAGTAAAGAGTCTCTTTATTTCTAGATTTTTTTGTATTTTTTTAAGCATTTTTTATACTTTTTTCAATTATTTTTTTCGAGCTTTTGGCGAACGTCCCAAAAAGTTTGAAGTTCGTGAACTGTCGAACGGCCGATGTTCGATGCGAACTCCGAACAGATCGAACCGAACAGCTCATCCTAGTCAAGACTTCATCTGCATAAACCCAGTGGACCTAAGTGAAGCCTGAAGAGGACCTGAAAGGAAGGCTGCAGTGGTCTTGGGACCAACCTATCAAAACTGTTGGGGTGGGCGGGAAGTTTGAATTTGCATTGCTGTATTTTGTATAAATACCCCTGTGAAACCTTCCATAAAGGAGACCTTCCCTGTTTGTACATTCAGCTTGTCTGGTGTATCATTCAGCTACACTATCTACACTACACTACACTACATTTCAAGAATCTGAAGGCACCTATCAGTCCTTGACATTCTGGAACTGGTTTTTCAAATATGGTTGTACGAAGGTAACATGGAGCCTGTGCCACCTCCTTCCTATCAAGTCAGAAATGGTTCGTGGGTGCCAGAGGACCTTCCAGTTTTGTCAAACTACTTGATCATGGTTTGTTGTTTTCTGGAGGATTTGCATCCACCAACTCCAGATACTCCAAAGAGGAGTAAAAAGAGGTCTTCACATACTATGGAAAGGTCACTGCTTAACAATTAAGGCCAGTGTCAAATGAGTGTTTTTCAGAGTGGAAGGAATGTCCGTGAGAGTGGATGGTCCATCCACTCTGACACCGGTGTGGCCACCTCACTGAGTGCAGTCAGTGCGCTCAGTGCTGCATGGCTCGATCCTCCTATAGAGGAGCCCTGTCAGATGCATGCCCTAACGTTTCAACGGGGAGGCTTTCATCATGTCTGCTGTAACACGCGCAATTCGTGCATGCGCTACAACGTGTATCTAGCCCCGTCAAAACCTCTCAACGCTGCGACGGGTGTCAGAAGGCACTTCAGTAAGGGTGCACGTAGTTCGCTCGTCTGACATAGGCCTAAATGTGTGCAAATGTAGCATTGTATGTGTGGAGGCCTATGACAGTGCTCGACAAATCTCAGGCACATGGTCGCCGTGATGACTAGAAAGAGCGTCCAGGTGCCTGGGCTTTTGTCAGCACATTCACAGTAGGCAATAAAAATTGGGCAGGCAGCTGATTTATTGTAACAGATAAAGAAAAAAAAACTTTAACGCTGCTGCCGCTAAACTGCTGAACTAAAGTTTTCTCTCTCTTCACATACTGCACCTCCGTGTAGTCTCCACCCCCAGTAGATTCCCTGCTGTGTGCATTGCTCCTACATGCCCCTTTCTGCATTAGTCAATCAGTGCCAGGGGGCGGGGCTCTGCCTTGTTCACTCACTATGAGCACACTTGAGCTGGATAGGTTGCCTTCACAACCAATCATCTGGCTAGTGAAGGCAGGCTGCCCCTCCTCCCTGCAGCCGCGTGTCTGACACTTGGCAGCAGGGCTGGCCCAAGCCACTCTGCTGCCTGGAGCGATGGATGAAATGCTGCCCCCCAAAAAAACACGACATGTATGAGCGTATTACAGAGCTCCACAGAAATAAAACTCACAGTAATGTGCGGTATGTATGAGTGTATCACAGAGAAGTACAGCAATAAAACTCACAGTAATGTGCGGTGTGTATGATTGAATCACAGAGCTCCATAGCAATAAAACTCCCTGTAATATGCAGTGTCTGAGTGTTTCACAGAGCTCCACAGCAATAAAACTCACAGTAATATGCAGTGTGTATGAGCGTATCACAGAGCTCCACAGCAATAAAACTCACAGTAATATGCAGTGTGTATGAGTGTATCACAGAGCTCCACAGCAATAAAACTCACAGTAATCTGCAGTATGTATGAGCGTATCACAGAGCTCCTCAGCAATAAAACTCACAGTAACGTGCAGTGTGTATGAGCGTATCACAGAGCTCATCCTGCCTTTACCAAGATGTAGACAGGGTGAGGGTGAGAGCCAGGACCGGGAGAACATGTGGATTCCCCCCCCCCCCAGTGAAAAGTGTGCCTTGCTGCTCAGTGGGGGAGAGGGAGGGGGAATCTCAAGCTGGGTGTAAAGATGCCATAAAGTGAGTGTATCTTTGCTGGTCTGTATGAGATGGCCCTGTGTGTGAATGCAGAGCTGCCTCATACAGAAAGTGACATGATGCACATTTAGCTAATTCCAGGAGAGAAACTGCCCTATATACCTAAATACAAAGCACATATCTGTATATAAGGCTGCTCACACTCTCTGTAAGATATACACCTAAATACAATGCAAATAGCTTTATATAAGACAGCCCTTCCTCTCTGTTTGGGGCATATAAATACAACGCCTGTGCCCTATACAGAGAGCAACACTGTCTTATATAAAGCTATTTGGTTGGTGATATATAATTATCAGGAATTCATGAGGGATCTTAAACGTACGTTTGATCCAGCCAGACGTGCTACTGGTGCTGCTAGAACATTGTTTCGAATTAAGCAAGGCAACCGCCATGTAGTTGACTATGCGATTGAATTTAAAACTGTGGCAGCTGAGTTGCAATGGCTGAATGATGCATTTTCTACTGCATTCTTAGAAGGGGTTAATGAATCTTTAATGTACGAGCTCGCTCCAATGTCGCTACCAGAGGAGCTTGATGATCTTATCGAGTATTGTATTGCTCTGGACGACCAGATCCGTGAGAGAAGGTCTAGTCGTTATAAGCCTCGCAGGTCCCCACAAGTGTCTTCTCCCGCTCCTTGTACACGTCAAACCTCCTCACGCCCTAGGGTGGAACAAGCTGTTCCTGAACCCATGCAGCTGGGTCGTTCAGGTATATCAGGTGAGGAGAGACAGTCGCATAAGAGAGGGGTTATGTCTATACTGTGCAGATAAGGGCCATTTCAGATTACAGCGTCCCAAGCGACCCAAGATGTCTTCTTTGCAGAGAAACGAGCGTGTCTAGAATCCTATGAGAGACAGGTTCTAGACATGACAACAGTCTCTCTCCTACCAAAAAAGAAAAGAAAGAAAAGGTCTCGTGTGGTGGTTCTTGTGTCTGGTGCTTGGGATGATGTCAAGCTCGACATGGAGGCACTTATTGATTCAGGTTCTGCAGGGAACTTTCTCGATTCAGGCTTCGCTGCAATACACCAGGTACCATTGGTGAAAAGAGAGACTCCTCTGATCATTGAATCTATTGATGGTAGAAACTTGCTGAGACCACACGTTACCCATGATACGATTCTGCTCTCTCTTCATACAGGCTTCCTACATGGCAAAAAAATTCAATTTCAAATAATCGAATCACCCACTCTACCCATTGTTCTAACCTATCCTTGGTTGGCCAAGCATAATCCTGTTATTGACTGGCCCAAGGGAGAGTTGGGTTCATGGAGCTCGAAATGTTGGTCAAGGTGCCTAGGCTCGAGTACCATGGTGGGTAGTTTAAATGTAGCCATGGCGCCTCCCCTGTCTACTGAGGTACCAGAATGGTACACAAACATTAAGGAGGTCTTTGATAAAAAGAAATATGAGGTTCTACCTCCACATCGCCCGTACGATTGTGCGATTGATCTGTTGCCTGGAACCATGCCCCCAAAAGTCCATGTGTATCCTCTTTCTCAGAAAGAGAATGAGATTACGGAGGAGTACATTTGTGACAACCTTGCTCGTGAGTTTATACATCGTTCCTCCTCCCCGGCCGGGGCGGGTTTTTTATTTGTGTCTAAGAAAGAGGGTGATTTAAGACCTTGTATTGACTACAGATGTTTAAACCGTATAACCATACGCAATGCCTATCCTATCCCTCTCATATCTGAATTATTTTGATCGTCTGAGAGACGCCAAGATTTATACCAAATTGGACCTTCATGGGGCATATAATTTGGTTAGGGTTAAGGAAGGCCATGAATGGAAAACTGCTTTCAATACAAGAAGTGGGCACTACGAATATCTTGTGATGCCATTTGGTCTGTGCAATGCGCCTGCAGTTTTCCAAGACTTTATTAATGATGTCCTAAGAGACTTCCTGAAAGTGTTTGTGATCGTCTATCTGGATGACATTCTCATCTACTCTCCTGATGTAGAGACCCATCATATGCATGTACGCACTGTTTTGAAAAGACTGCTAAAAAATGGTTTATACTGCAAACTTGAAAAATGTCTCTTTGATATCATGTCCGTTCATTTTCTTGGCTACATAATAAGTCCCAGTGGGTTTGAGATGGACCCTCAAATGCTCCACCATCAGGGAATGGCCACTACCTTGGGGGTTAAAAGCCAGAGATTTCTGGGGTTCACAAACTATTACAGGAGGTTTATAAAAAACTTTTCCTCGATGGTTGCTCAAATTACTGCTATGACAAAGAAGGGTGCTCAGAATCAGAAGTGTAGTCCTCAAGCCATACAGGCTTTTGAGGAACTCAAGGAGGCATTCATCACGGCACCCGTCCTGCAACATCCAGTGCCAGATGCGCCGTTTCAGGTGGAGGTAGATGCCACTGAAATTGGCATAGACGCAGTCCTGTCACAGAGGGAGAGCTCTGAGAAACCCATGCATCCCTGTGGTTTCTTTTCCAGAAAACTGTCATCTGCAGAACAAAATTATGATATTGGTAACAGGGAATTGCTCGCCGTGGTGTCAGCTCTAGCAGAATGGCGCTCTCTGCTAGAGGGGTCTAAAGTTCCTGCTATCATCATTACCGATCATAAAAATCTCATTTACATTGGTGATGCCAAACTTCTGAATGCCAGGCAGGCCAGATGGTCTCTTTTTCTGTCTAGTTTCAATTATGTACTTACCGTCAAGCTTTATGGGTTTTGCACAATTTTTCCCGCTTCAAACATCAACAATGGAAATAATAACTGGAATCCACTCTTCATTCACTTGCATTTAAGTTTAATTTCAGTAAATTGGGTAGTAAATATAGTAGCTGTAGATTGATTAGGTGAATAGTGAATAGGTGATGAATAGTGATTAGATGAAATAGGTAAATAGTTGAGTAGGTGAATTTAAAAGTGATGAATTAAAGCTGCATTAAAGTGATGAATTAAGTTCTTCTTAGTTCTGGTTTGAAGAACCAGACTGAATGAGCTGTGTGGAACGCAAACCGGAAGTGGGTGGTGGACCGCAAACCGGAAGTGGGCGTTGAAACACGTGTGAATCATTATGTGCAATGAATGAGGGATCCAAATGACTATAAAGAGCCTTATTTTAACTTTAAACATCACAGACTGAGGAAACCCGCAGTAGAGACGGGTGAAACGCGTATCTGAGGATGTTTTTTTTATTTAGTGTATTTTAATAAATTGTTTTATTGCAAAGTGGATTTACCTCCTTATTGGAACACTTCACCTGCAATTTCAAATGGAGAAAAAGCTACCCTGATGACGGTGAACACCATATGGCGATTCATGAGTGTGTGCCTTGATTCTGTGATGCGCTTATACTGAGCCACTTGGAAAATAGAGGCTCAGGAATTCGTGAGTATAATTTATTTAATTACTATACTCTCAAAAGAATACTATATCTGCGCAATGAAGCCTTTCTCTCTATTTTTGAAGCACCATACTGCTTAAGACACAGCATCTGCAACCTGTTATTTCGATGTGTTGGGTGTGACCCCCCTAAAAGAGGTCAAGAAGCCAGAAATTAGAGCCAATTAGGGCTCCTTCCTTGTGAGTTGAAACCCGAAACAATTTTTCTTAAAGATATTTTATATACTGTATACAGACAATATTGCACTATATGTTCTCCATTTCATGTTTTTATGGAATATAGGAGTCATTATATGTCAACTGGACATGCAGCGGAATGTTATATGCCAGATAAGTAATCTTTAGATCTTTAAGTGTGTATACTATCACTGAGATAGAAATTTGCGCTCACACTGGGACTGATGTCCAAATTTTTTCTGCATGTTTATTTATGTGTGGGGTACACATGGGTGTTAGAGCTGCATAAAAGTTTAAGAGATTTGTGAATTGCTGATCAGCGCCGTTGTTTCACTTTTTGCCTATATTGGCAGCTGTTGTCATTACCTTGAAGCCGTACAGAGTCTTTTGTTGAATGCAGATGACAGGGTTTCCTAGAAACAGTACAGACAAGGAATATAGCATAGAATAGTCACATAGAGGGAAGCCAAAGGTCATAATAACCAGAGAGAGTATGTCATGCAGGATACAGGAATCAGAACCAGAAGGGAAGTCTGCCAAGCCAAAATCAGTAACCGGGGAATCAGAATAGATCATAAACAGCAAACCAAAATACAGCTATTTACAGAACTAAATACACAAGAGAAACTGACATAAACTTGAACAGAATAACAGAGGCATAAACTGAACAAGGATGACAAACTGAGGATAACAGGAATGCAGCAAGGAGCTCTCAGGACACAGCTAGTAAGGAAACCAGGCAAAGTAAAATGACCATTGACCATAGGTACATTGCTCTAATATAGGCAGGAGAATCAAGACAAGGATCAACAGGTGAGCAGAGCACAGAACACCAATTAACCCCTGGGTAGCCACCCAGGAATTGGCAGCAACAGAAACACAAGGGAAAAAACACAATATACAAATACAGAGGGCAGGGAGACAAGGTTGCTAGCATGGAACGTAACAATGGCATGGCATGGATCTCTCAGATGGCCCCTCCCTTTCTCCACAGATTTCCTCTCTGAAGCTGCTGGGAAGCCTGACCTCTGCTCTGATTGACTGACCCTAACTGGAGCTGAATTGCATGCAGGGACTAGTAGTTCTCACAGACTTTTGCAGATTTCAATCACATAAACTGAATTACAGTCATTTTATTATCCCACTTGCTTGTACCTTAGCTGATCATTCTGTACTTCTGCAGTTTGACTTGACACTTACATATTGTCCTGGGTCCAAGAATACTAAGGCTGATGCCCTGTCCCGGCAGTTCGAGACATATGAACAACATGTGTTCGACCAGAATCCGATTGTTCCCCAGGAGAGAATTCTCGCCACCACCCTGGTTTCTGTGTCTTCTCCGTTGTTCGAGAGGTTACAACAGGTTCAGGTAACTGCTCCTTTCAAGAAGCCACCTTGCAGGCTCTTTGTTTCTGAAGAGGATAGGGTACAGGTTATGTCGGTTCATCATGACAGCAAACCATTTGGGCATATGGGAATAACGAAAACCATGGCCACACTAGAGAAACAGTTCTGGTGGCCAGGGATGTCTAAAGATGTTAAAGGAACACTCCAGTCTGAAAATCACCCCCCCTTTTTTACATTTGTAGCGCTCACTCCCGGAGGAGCCGCTGAAAATGAACCACGGGTCAGTCTCCCCGCACTAGGGAATAAATATACTCCAACACAGTTGTGAGTTTTTATCATTTAAATAGTTTACTAAAATCTTGAGCAGATGTTGAAACACGGTATTCACAAGTATTATTATGTTGCAGACCCCGTTCAGAGGGCCAGCAGACAGATGTAAATACCTGTAAAAACAGGAAAGAATGAGGAGACAGACAGATTGGCTGCTTGTTCCATAGTATCCTCGTGGTTAATCTCTTTATTAAATGCATATTTTCCAAATGCTTTTAAAACAATAACATTTTCATTCTAAATGACCTATTAGCATGTCATCTTCATTTTCGCAAAACATCTAACTTTCCCTGTGGAAAGTTGTGAATCCGTCTCACAGACTATACATCCTATTATATACAGTGTGCAGCGTGCTACAGCTATTCCTTTTCCTTCTGCACATAAGGGGATGTCATATCTGCCAAGACATAGAACAATTCCTTTCTAATAACAAATAATAATGCATCTAAGATTTCTGCATATTGAGTACATTTAAATGTACATAACTGACTCTGCATCAGGAAATACTGCTTTTACCATTATTATTGCAGAGTACCTGGAGCCTCCACCCTCCTAGTGTTTACATTAAGGATATCTCTTATTGTCTTGTAGGCGGACAAAAACAGGTTCACTTTCATTAACGGCGCCGGACCAGACACAAGCAAGGATTGTCCAAACACGAGTCTCTTCAGGAAAGGCAAGAGTTTATTGTGTCGTCACACAAGTGCTCACACAGGATTGAATCGCAAAGAGTGAGCCTCGATTACACAGTGACATGAGGTTTTATGCCCCAAATACATAATTAGGTACATCCCCATCAGCCCACCTCCCTATGACACTTTATTCCACCCCACGTGGGTTAATACCTCCCATCATTAACTGGAACACAAAGAACATTCCACATATAACTACAAATTGATACACTTCTCGTTAGTTTGACAGTCTGTGATTTGTGGTGCTGTCTTTCTCAGAGCAGTGCCTCCCTCCCTATCGGCTATGTTTATTCAGATGGCCTGGGGCCCGGTCTGTCTTCTAGGTTTTCTTTGTTCCTCCGCACATCTCAATAACCTTGCCTCATTCATAAATCTCCCTGTCTCTCTGTGCCAAGAGCCGGCCGGATTCTGCCTGGTTTTATTGCTAGCTTTCTAATCTGCCACGCATTCTTGGAATTCTATGTAAACTCTACTTTGCACATCTAGTAAAAATCTATTCTATTTACTGGTGAACCAATATTCTGCACAAGATGGCTGCCTGGCTCATAGTAACAACCATCCTTCTGCCTGATTCTCCTTCATTCCCCCCTTGGCTCAAGTGTCAGGATCTCTTTCCTGGCACTTGTAGCCATTACACTCCACTATCCTGAATCTCTGCATACTGGGGGGGCTCTCCGTTCACTGGGAACATTCCCTGTGGAATTATCAGTGGTATCTTCTGTGTTTGTGTGGGTGTCAGTGCTGTCTTGCACAGTGGCCATATGCATAGCCCTATGCGGTATATCAGTATCCCTATGATCAAGATCACCACTATCATGAGTATCATGGATCCAATCCGTGAGATAAATCTCAAGATGGAACCAAACCATTCTCCCATTGCTCCAAACCCACGGAGCGGATTCCAGCCTTCGGCAGCAATCCTCCTGGCTATACCCTGCAACTGTGCTACCTTCTCTTGGTGATCTTGAATTACCTGGTAATAATCTGGGACTTCATGTGTAGTGTTTCTGATGAAGGTGCAACATTCATAGTGCATTGTCATTTCACACAATCCATTCAAGGCCGCACTGATCTGCTCGAGCGCCATATCATGTATCATCTGCACCTTTCGTAACTCACGCATTTCCAGATTCAGCAGCTGGATATCCATACTGGTCCTATTCAGAATCTCATCCATCAGATTGACATAGCTATTCAATCTCCTCATCATCTCTCCTCCCCATCCAGTCCATGCTGGCAACCATGCCCATATTCGATCCATCTTCGCAAACAATTCTCTCTTCGGTCTTTCAAACACCAGTGGGTACCTAGGGTGTAGTTCTGTGTCTTTGTTTGTGTCTTCTCCCCTTAGTCTCTGGATTGGGACCAGCTTAGCCAAATAACACATTCCCGTTATTGTTGGTGGTACCCATGTGTAACACACCCTTTCACAGCACACCTGGTACCCTCCTTTCACTATAAATGGTGATGAATGTAGTGTTCCCTTTGATATCTCTATCGCAAAGTGTCTCAGCCGTCTCATCATATCCACTGCACCCTGCCTCCCATTGGTCACATTCCCAATCACCGCCTCTTGGCCTCTAGTGAATTGCCTGCATCGTATATATAAATAATTCGCCTTTTGTCCTGTCTTGAATATGTAAATGTATGATGTCCAGTTGAACTGACTTGAGTTACATAACCCACCCTCGTTATCTATTTCTTTGTCTGGTCCTAGTTGAAAACACCATTCTGGTGGATACACTGGTCCTATTATGGGGTACCCGGGACTGACTGATTCTGTCTTTACCCTTGGTGCGTCGACAGCATGTATTGTGACATTCCCTGATACAAACATACTCAAATTCATTGGAACAGAGGCAAATGGTATATGAATTGTCTCTGGGTGCAGTCTACTACACACCCAGCATGCGGTTTGCCCAGACTTTTTAGCATAGTCATATTTGAATTGCACAAGTAAATGTCCTCTTGGCAATATCTCGGATGATACTTCTCGTTTTTGTCTCCACATGGTACGGTTCTCCATCACCGGGTGCGTACCATTCCAGATATGGGAAATATCCACTTTCCCAGCGGTGCTTGTACAATTGGGGCGTGCTCCACGTGAGAGTCCATAAATCAGATTAGCAAGATATAAAATCAGCACCACAAATGCCCCTAGTGTCAGAATTCCTTGGGCAATTCTTTTCACAGTCACATAAACCCAATCCCTCTCCACCGGAATTTCAAAAGTGAAGAACATTTCTGGACGATCAAGGGTGGGGGCTGAGCCCCTAAAAAGCACCCTGTGGTTATCCCCCGTTGGCAGGTGGTCAGGGCCTGTGCCCATCAAAACACCCATCTCCGCTGGCGGGTGGTCAGGGCCTGTGCCCATCAAAACACCCACTTGTTGATCCTCTGAATCATCGGGGTTAGGATCATTTAGGTGCTCATGGCTGTGGTTTTTGTCAGCTTCAGCCTCAACGGATTGGTCTTGTCGGTAACGACCTTCCATGCTGGCTCAGGACTAGCTGCAGCTGCTTTCACTCTGGAGTGATGTATCCACGGGACCACCTCGGCAACCTTTACTGCTGTAGGGGTTGATAACAGGACAAGGTAAGGACCTCTCCATTTTGGACCCAGTGGATCATTTTTCCACTCTTTTACCCATACTGAGTCACCCGGACAATACTTATGCAATGAAGGATACAGAAAATGCGGTATATTATCCCCCACCCAAGTATTTAACTTCTGCATTGATTTACCCAGCATTACTACCTGATCATTTAGTTTAGTTTCTCCCAATGCCCGAAGGTCCCCCCTTAGTCCATTAATCAAAGGGGTTGGCCGTCCAAACATAAGTTCGTACGGACTTAGTTTCAATTGGGGGGTTGGTCTGCACCTAATGTGCAAGAGGACTATCGGCAGCAAGTCCAACCAGCCTAGTGACGTCTCTTGGCACAGTTTGGACATCAAAGTCTTTAGGGTACGGTTCATTCTTTCAACTTTTCCCGAACTTTGGGGCCTGTAGGCAGTGTGTAGCTTCCAGGTGATGCCCAGTAGCCGGGCAAGTTGTTGTAAACAGTTCTGGATAAATGCAGGGCCATTGTCCGACCCTATCTCGAGTGGAAGTCCGTAACGTGGTATTATTTCTTTCATCAGGCTCTTTACCACTTCCGTCGTCTTTTCAGTTCTCGTTGGGAAGGCTTCCACCCATCCTGTTAAAGTGCACACCATCACTAGTAAATATTTGTATCCTTTGCAGGGTGGCAGCACTGTAAAGTCTATTTGTAATGATGCCATTGGGGATAGCCCGATTGGCTGTTTCCCTGGGGGTTGAGATGGACCTGTTCTCGGGTTGTTTTTGGCACATGTTACACATTGCTGAGCTGTGGCTTTGCAAATTGCTGACATTCCTGGTACGTAGAAATGTGGCTCCAACTGTTGCTCCATCATTTCTCTCCCTCCATGGGTACTTGCGTGAAGTGCTCTTACGATTTCAGGAGCCAGTGTTGCTGGTAGGACTATTCGTCCATTCTCCATCTGGAACCATCCATCTTCTCCATACCCTCCGGGTTCTTCTGTCAGCCACTTCTTTTCTTTCTCTGTGTACACAGGTGTCCATTCACTCAGTGGTGCCGGTAGGAGTGCAGCCACCACTGGTTTTGGTTTGTATCGTGCCAATTCTCCATGATTTCCCCAGATAAATTCTTCTTTTGGGAAATAGTATCGCCATGCGAAAAATAGCAAATCTTGTCTGTCTTGTGAATCTCTTACTGCTGGTATGAAAAAGTTCATTGCACTTTTCTTCATTCTTGGCAGTCTGTTCTTGATAAGGATCTCCTTGAGGAAGAACCTCACCAGTGGGACTTGATATTCTTCTGCTCCCAATTCTCCCAGACTGTGCAGTATTCGTGTGATTCGTAGATTGTTGTGAGGATTCATTGTCAAATTTTCAAAACGTGACGTGAAATTTTCTGCTCGTTCAACTTCAGTTGTTTCTTTGTCTTCCTCCTCCCCCACTATTTTTACGCCGAAGAATTTCAGCATCATTTTGTAGGCTCTGCGTAGTCTTTGCTGAACTTCTGAGGTGTTAACCATTAGGCGTGTCTCTTGCGGATTTAGGGGAGTAGAGTAGAAATTTCGGCCTTGTGTCCGGGTTGGGAAAAGCCATTGGATATAATCATGATTGAGTTCTAACAGTTCATAATCATCTTGCCATTTGTGCAATATTATTTCAATGAACTCACCGTGGGGTTCAAACTTTTTCAAATTCATGTAGAACTCGTAATTTGGCATAGAAGGTTGAGGCTCTTGCTTGCAGATCAATACTTTAGCTTGATCTTCTGTTGGCGGTGTCGGTTTCGCAGCTGCTTTTGCGGCCTGGTCCGCGCGTCTGTTACCTTTTGGAATTTCATCACGGCCCTTTTGATGGCCACGACAGTGCATGATGCTGACAGCACTTGGTTTCCACACTGCTTCCAGGAGGGCCGTGATTTCTGCAGCATATTTAATTTGTTGTCCTGAAGACGTGAGTAGACCTCTTTCTTTGTAGAGTGCACCATGTGCATGGACTGTCATGAAGGCGTACTTGGAATCTGTATAGATATTTACTCTTTTGCCTTCAGAAATTTCAAGGGCTCTGGTTAAAGCTGTTATTTCAGCCAGTTGTGCAGATGTATGGCCTGGCAGTGGCTTTGCTTCGATGATTTCTTCTGTTGAGACTACTGCATAGCCGGAGACTTTCTTCCCATCATCCATATAGCTGCTACCATCAGTGAATAGCTGTAGATCGTATTTGTCTAGGGGTACGTCTTTCAAATCTGGCCTGCTACTGAACACTTCTTCCATGACTTGGAGGCATTCATGATTTGGATCCTCTTCACAGTCAGGCAGTAAAGTAGCAGGGTTCAGGGTAGCGATGAGGTCCAAATGAACCCGTGGATTTTCACACATCATGGCTTGGTACTTCGTCATCCGGCTGTTGCTGAACCAGTAACCTCCTTTCACATCCAGCAGAGCCTTGACAGCGTGGGGCACCTTGACATGAAGAACTTGTCCAAGGGTCAGCTTGTCTGCTTCTGCTATCAGCATTGCGGTGGCAGCCACTGCTTTCAGGCATGGGGGTAGGCCGCAGGCCACAGGGTCGAGTTGCTTGGAGAGGTAGGCCACAGGCCTCAGCCATGAGCCAAAGGTCTGGACCAATACTCCTGTTGCTGTTTGATTATGTTCATGCACGAACAGCTGGAAAGGCTTGCTATGATCTGGCAGGCCCAGTGCAGGAGCTTCCATCAGCAGAGTCTTTAATTTCAGGAACGCTGCTGTTTGCTCTTCTTCCCAATGAAAGGGGTCTAGTTCTCCCCCTTGGTGGCTTGATGAAGCGGCTTGGCAATGTCTGCGAAGTTGGGGATCCACAGGTGGCAGAAGCCTGCAGCTCCTAGGAACTCACGGACTTGTCTTCTGGTCTTTGGTTGGGGTATGCGGCACACCGCTCTTTTCTTTCTGCCCCCAGTGCACGTTTGGTGCCTGTTAACTGGAAGCCCAGATATTTTACACTCTGTTTGCATATTTGTGCTTTCTTTTTAGATACTCTGTAACCTGCTTGGCTTAGCAGATGTAGCAAAGCTTTTGTGGCGGATAAACAGTCTTTTTCTGTGGGGGAAGCCAGTAATAAATCATCAACATATTGTAGTAACACTACTTTGTCTGGCTGAGCGTTGAAGGCGAGGAGATCTTGGCTAAGCGCGCACCCGAAAATCGTGGGCGAATTTTTGAAACCTTGAGGGAGGCGCGTCCACGTCATTTGATGGCGCGCCCCCGTGGTAGATTCTTCCCACTGAAATGCAAAAAGGGGCTGGCTTGCTGGAGCCAGACGGATGCAAAAGAAAGCGTCTTTTAAATCAAGCACTGTGTAATATTGTGTATCTCCGGGAATTAACGCCAATAAATTGTATGGATTAGGAACCACAGGGTGTAGTGTTACTGTGGCCTCGTTGACAGCTCGTAAATCTTGGACAGGGCGATACTCTTGTGTGCCTTCTTTCAGGACTGGAAGTAGGGGTGTGTTCCATGGTGACACGCAGAATTTTAATATGCCGTTATCTTTAAGTCTTTGTAAAATTTGTATATTCTGCTTGGCTTTCTGTGGGATATGATATTGTCTTAGGGCCACAGGCGTTGCGCCGGGCTTTAATTCCACATATACCGGGGGTATGTTTATGGCAAGTCCTGGCGGGTTTTCCTCCGCCCATACCCCAGGAATTTCAAGGAGTAGTGCGTGCGGGTCAGACGCGGCAGGCAGAGTAGGTGCTGTGCGCCATTCTTCCTCCCTTGGCATAACTACTGCAATTTTCACAGATTGTGGATTGTGCGGACTGGCTGGATTATGCTGCCGAACAGAGCAGCCACTCTCGGGCAGGTCTAATTGAGCGTGACCCCCGGGAAGGAACGTAATTTGGGCTTGCAATTTGCAGAGGATATCCCGCCCCAGGAGTTGGATGGGACATTCGGGCATATACAAAAATTCATGTTCAACATTATGCCCACCCATACTACATTTTCTAGAAGCAAGAAAAGGATATTTAGCAGACACCCCATTGCTCCCATAATATCAACCTCATTTCCATTGGAGGTGCAATTTGTTTAGTTACAACAGAATATTCGGCACCTGTATCAACCATAAAAACTTCATCTTTATTTCCCACTCTCATTGTGACCGTGGGCTCGTGGCTACCGAGCGGGATGGGCCCAGGTCCCCGTCAATATACATCCTGCCCTTCAAATGATGTCCCCGCCAGTCCCACAAACCCCGCTCCATTCCCTTCACTTCTTCCATACCTTCCGTCTGCAACCTGGCCATTAGGGGCTTGACCTCCCGTTTCCCCAACTTCACCCTGTCCCCCAAATTTAGCCAAAAATGCAGTACAGTCGTTTTTCCAGTGACCTTCACCCCGGCACCACGCGCACTGATTGGGTCCTAGGGGTTCCCTAGGGGCTCCCCTTCCTCTTCCTCTAGCCCCCCTACCCCTTGCCCTCCCTCTGTCTGGGCCACCTCGTCCTCTACCATTCCCCATGTATCCAACCACCCCGGTATGTCCCTTCTGTTTCTTTATTTCCTCTAAATCCCGGTTATGATACACCTTATTAGCAATCTCAACTAATTCACTAATACCTTTCCCCAAAAACCCATCTATTCTCTGTATTTTGTTCCGTATATCCCTCTGTGACTGACCACAAACGAAGAGTTAATTAACCTCTGATTCTCCGTCGCTTCAGGATCAATAGGACTATACATCCTGTACGCATCCAGCAATCTCTCTAGAAACGCACTTGGGGATTCTTTAACCTCTTGCACCACATCTGCTATTTTTCCCATGTTTGTGGGCTTCTTCCCTCCCGCTTTAACACCCATAATTACAGCGGTTCTGTATGTCTGCAGATGGGCAACTCCTTCAACTGTATTGTACGGCTTTTTAGGATCTGTTTTGGGGTAATGTTCCTCTGCCCATGCTTCTGGATGAGGCTTAGCATCTGCTACAGCCTGGGCGAGTAAAATCTTTTGCGCGCTACTATTTATTCGGGCTCTCTCCTCTGTGGTAAACATTGTCAACATTAATTGCTGACAATCCGCCCATGTGGGGTTATGTGTGAGCATAACTGACTCTATCATACTGGCCACTGCTGCGGGATTTGTGGAATACAGTGGTGTGTGTGTTTTCCAATTAAAAAGATCCGTTGTCGTGAATGGGACGTATGTGTATTGTATTGGCCCTGGATTCCCATCCGCCAATGGGGGGCCTGGCACCTCTCGCAAAGGCAACTGCATAGCATTCTTGTAGGGATTGTGTTGGTACGGATCCCGGGGTTTATGTATACTATTCGCTGCGCGTGTGGTAACTCCCTGGTCCTTATCCTCCTTTTCATCATCACCATCCCCGTGGGGCACTAATATATATATACTCCCATCGGGCATCTCAATCTTCTCTGGTGGAGCCTCTCTGTCCCCTCCACCCGTTGCGCCCTGCTCTTCTTCCTCAGTCACACGGGACGGAGCGGAGGGAGCTGACCGAGACACAGCAGCTGCCTGCTCCCCTCTCTCCGCCCGCGCAACCGCGGCATTCAGAGCTTCCCTAGCTGCCCCATAACATGATGGATAGGACGGGGGCAGACCATCACTCTCTTCCGGTTGATCTAACACCGGTCTCCCTCTCTCTTCATTATTTTGGGGGTCCTGCTTCTTATTTTTCCCCGCTATCATTATAAAATGACTCTTGTTTTTAATACAATATCTCCATATATCTATATACGGGTACTGTTCAGGATGTCCGTACTGCTCTGTGACCTGGGAATGTACCTTCTGTACCAACTCCGGGTCCATTGACCCCTGCTCTGGCCATCCTGGGACTAATAACGGCCACACAACTGTACACATTACTTTTAACTTCTCTTTTGTCAATTCTACACCATAATCATGCGTTTTATATAATGTTTCGAAATTCCGCACCATATATTCTAGGGGCGTCTCACCCTCCTTCACCTTCTTGGGCTTAGATGACCCGTTACCCATTATTACTCTTGAAAACAGTACTCTTTGCAATACAGATATATTATTTCAACAACAGTTAAAATCTACAGTCTGATACTTCAGTCAACAATTCCTTCGTATCTACAGGCGCTTCCCCCTTCAGTAGCCGTCTGCAGTCGCCTGAGCCGGAAACGTACGTCCGGGGTCAAATCTCGTATTTGCTTCCTCGCGGAGCGAGTAGGCGCACGTTCACTCACAGCACTCGAGTCAGTTCATTCACAGCCCATACCGTATCAGATACTTTCAACACAGAACAAAACACTTCAACTCTTTCTACTAGCCAAGGGTGTTTATTCCCTTCTTTGTGGCTCCTTATACCCCGTAATTTGAACTCTAACTCTTGACTGCGTGTGATTATGTGCACCCCGTTCCTTATCTATACTTCCATCTGCAATTCCAATCTGCCTTATGGATAATCTACCCACTCAGCACCCCTATCTCTGCAGCTACCGCTGGCTCCACTATGAGCCCTTTTCACTACACGGCGTACACACCAGCACTGACTCAGGCTCCTAGCCCAGTCACAGAAAATCCCTCCTCCTTTCCCTTTTACCCACGTGGCGAAGCTTTGTTTACAAAACACTGACTACTGACTTATGCAACTCCACGTAGCTACCTTCTCCCTCTCTTACAGAACTACACTTTGATTGGCATTCAATTCCCCCGAATCCAGACACCCGCTAGCCACTCTGGCTCCTTAGCAATGTCAGCGCTATCAGCGGCGGGCTAGATATACCAATAGGATGGTGGCCATCGCATCCTCTTATCCGTCTATCTCAGTCGGACGTTTCCCTTAGATACCGGTATTTCCTTTAGACATACAAAACATAGAAGACACGTTACCTATCGCCGGCGCTGCTCGCTGTTTCCTCGGACTCGGGTGTCCCAGCTTCCCGGGCCGGGGGGGTCCGTTTGGGACGAGATGAGGTCCACTGTACAGGAAATCCTGCTTGGCGCCTGCAGATGTCAGCTCACCTTCAACGGACGCCCCCAACCATCGGGATTCTCGTGCACCTGCAGTCAATATCGCCGCACTGTGTTCAGCAGCCGTTGCCTGTGTCTTGGCAAAAGGCCCGTTATCCCGGCTATCGAGACCCCAGAAATGTAGGCGGACAAAAACAGGTTCACTTTCATTAACGGCGCCGGACCAGACACAAGCAAGGATTGTCCAAACACGAGTCTCTTCAGGAAAGGCAAGAGTTTATTGTGTCGTCACACAAGTGCTCACACAGGATTGAATCGCAAAGAGTGAGCCTCGATTACACAGTGACATGAGGTTTTATGCCCCAAATACATAATTAGGTACATCCCCATCAGCCCACCTCCCTATGACACTTTATTCCACCCCACGTGGGTAATACCTCCCATCATTAACTGGAACACAAAGAACATTCCACATATAACTACAAATTGATACACTTCTCGTTAGTTTGACAGTCTGTGATTTGTGGTGCTGTCTTTCTCAGAGCAGTGCCTCCCTCCCTATCGGCTATGTTTATTCAGATGGCCTGGGGCCCGGTCTGTCTTCTAGGTTTTCTTTGTTCCTCCGCACATCTCAATAACCTTGCCTCATTCATAAATCTCCCTGTCTCTCTGTGCCAAGAGCCGGCCGGATTCTGCCTGGTTTTATTGCTAGCTTTCTAATCTGCCACGCATTCTTGGAATTCTATGTAAACTCTACTTTGCACATCTAGTAAAAATCTATTCTATTTACTGGTGAACCAATATTCTGCACAAGATGGCTGCCTGGCTCATAGTAACAACCATCCTTCTGCCTGATTCTCCTTCAGTCTCCCATCTGACTCTCTGCACAGTTAATACAGCTGTATATAACATGGATTCTTTATTTTAAGTGTTTGGGAGTTACTTCCTGCTTTAGGCTTACCTGTAAAAACAGGAAAGAATGAGGAGACAGACAGATTGGCTGCTTGTTCCAAAGTATCCTCGTGGTTATGAGGGTAAGCAGGAACACATCACCAGTGCCACACCTATAATCTTCCCTCAATCCTTCCTGAACATAAGACCCTGTGCGTCATAATAACAGTCCCCTGCTGCTGCAGCAGAGAGCTGCATTCTCATAGTGACTTGTTATAGGCACCATATACCACATAGAAAACATAAACACATACCTTTCAATGTCACCACTATACATGACAATTACTTACTTTATACAATTGTGCACATACCTCGTATGTGTCACATCCTCCCCGACAAAATAAAATGGGCACCAGCTACAAAAAAATATATACACTCAGGCGCAAGATTACTATGTCCAGAACACCACTTTCTTAACTTAATATGCTGCCCCTGTGGGAATGCATGGTACCATATTGTATGAGTCGTGAAACGGGTAGTATGAGAGTGGTGGCATATAATATGGTGTAGCCAATACAGGTAAGTGAGGAAAGGTATATGCTGCTACACTGTAGAGCATAGTCTGTGGTTGTAGCGATGGTTGACCCAGTGTTTCGTACGTAAACACTTGTCTTGGCTTACTCCCTCTCACTGACCGTCTTGGTTCGATACAGCTTTCTGATGTCAGACTTTCTGCTTCATCAGGCAGGGCACATTCACTATCACTATCTCCACTGACTTCAGGTGGAAATGTTGAATTCAGGATCAATTCTTCTGGTGATTGAGTCTCGATCAAACTGTGTCTCTGTTCCTGTGGGACTTGGACTTGATCTCTTTCTCGCACGGTTCTCTCAGGTGATGGTGACGTCATTTCGACAAGAGAGTTCTCATGGTTCAGTTTTGAACCTTGCCGGTAAGTATGCTGTCTCTTATGCTCTGTCCAACTCTCAGGAATTCTCAACCAGTATCTTTCAGAGCTTTCCTCATCTGAATCGGTGATGTCACTGTGGTAGGTAGGTTCTCTTGTCTTCTCCCTGTTACCTTGTCTGCTTTGTTTCTGGTTCCCGTGTTTCAGTGGGTGTGATGGTGTCTCCACAGGCAAGTCATTCACCAACAGTAATAGGTTTCGGTGCAGGGTTCTAGTTCCACTTTTGTTCCCATTCTCAGGACTCACCACATAAACCGGATTGTCTGCTACTTGCTCTTTCACCACATAGATGATCTTCTCCCAGTATGATCTTAGTTTCCCTGGGCCTCCTCGCTCTCTCAAATTTCTAACAAGAACTCTGTCTCCAGGCTTCAGAATAACACCTTTGACCTTCAAGTCATATTGAGCTTTGCCCCGCGCACTTGATTGCCTACTGTTTTCATTTGCTATTTGATATGCTTCAGCCATCTTTCCAGCCCAATGATCAGCAAATCCCTTATGAGTTAATCCCTCATCCTCTTCAACGAGCCCAAATATCAAGTCAACAGGAAGGCGAGGGTGGCGTCCAAACAGTAAATAGAATGGGGAATACCCAGTTGACTCGTGACGTGTACAATTATATGCATGGACGATCTGGGGAAGGTGATCTTTCCAACGTATCTTTTCCTTATCAGCCAAGGTCCGGAGCATTTGGAGGAGAGTCCGGTTGAATCTCTCAGCTGGGTTACTTTGAGGGTGATACGGAGAGGTCCTCGAATGGCGTACTCCAGCAAGTTCCCGAAGGTTCCTGAAAAGCTCATTTTCAAATTCCCTGCCCTGGTCATGGTGTAGCTTTCCAGGGTAACCAAACCGAGGGATATAATCATTGAAAAGACGCTCAGCTGCTGTACGGCCAGACTTGTTTTTAGTAGGATAAGCTTGCGCAAACCTAGTAAAGTGATCTACGACCACTAGAATATACTCATACCCACCCCGGCTTGGCTCTAAGTGCAGGTAGTCGATGCAAACAAGTTCTAGAGGTGAGCTGGATGTTATACTCCCCATGGGTGCTCGGACATGGGTCGTTGGTTTCTTTTGCTTAATACAGGGACACTTCTTTGTGATATACTCCTCTACTTCCTTCTTCATATATGGCCAGTAGAATCTTTGTCTCATCAGATGAAGAACCCGTTCTGTGCCCAGATGTCCCATGTTGTCATGTAAGTGCTCCAAAGAAAGTTGCTTATACTGGGTTGGGAGAACAAGTTGTTTGTTTTGAGCTGTTTGCCTATAGAGACATCCATCCTCTATAATTAGTTTGTTCCATTCATACAAAAGTTTCTTGGCCGCTCCAGTCACGGTTTTCCTTAGACTTTCATCTGGCACCTTGATTTCCTCTTTCATCTTCAATATCTTGGCTATCACTGGATCCTCCCGTTGAGCTTTGGAGAGTTCATCTTTATTTATTCTTGGCAACAATGAACCTTGGGATGTTGGGTCAGTTTCCATAGACGACATACTGAGTGCTGCAACCCAAGCCACATCTTTCTTTTTGGCTGCGCGAGCTCCATCCCAGACTGCTCGCACCACTTCAGATGACAATTGCTCAGTGCACTCAGTGGTATACTTTTCGATGTCAAGGGGATACGCGACAGTGTGTCAGCATCAATATTTATTTTACCAGGCCTATATTTCACATCAAAGTGGTAGTCGGACAATTCTCCCACCCAGCGATGGCCAACCCCATTCAGCTTCGCAGTGCTCATTATGTAGGTCAGGGGATTGTTGTCTGTGTAAATGGTAAAATGTGGAGCATAGAACAGGTAGTCTCTGAATTTTTCACACACTGCCCATTTAAGTGCAAGAAACTCAAGTTTACCACTATGTAGGCAGTAATTTCTTTCGGCCTGGGACAGTGTCCGGGAGCCATACGCAATGACTCTTAATTTTCCATCCTGACTCTGGTAGAGTATAGCCCCAAGGCCCCTTTCAGATGCATCGGTGTGCAGCGAGAATGGTAAATTGAAGTCTGGATAGGCAAGAATTGGTGGCTTTATCAACATGTCAATCAAGGTTTCAAGAGATTTCTGATGCTCACTTGTCCACTCCACAGGAGTTCTGGAAGGCATTTGGGGGCCTTTGGTCTTTCTCCTACTGGACTCAACTGGTGCCACCCCAGGCTTTGCTTGTAGGAGCTCATACATAGGCTTAGCTACACCTGAAAAATCTTGGATAAACGAGCGATAGTAGCTTAGGAAGCCGAGAAGCCTTCTTACCTCACCGACGGTATGTGGAGTATGACTTTTGAGTGACATAACTGCTTGAAGATCTTTGGGATCGATCCGCACACCTTCGGCAGACACAAGACGACCCACGTATCGGACTTCACCTCGGAAGAGCTCACATTTTTCAGGCCGAAGCTTGACTCCATGATGTTGGAGAGCTTGAAGAACTTTGCGAAGTCCTTCCACGTGTTCCTCAAAAGACTTGGCATAACATAACACGTCATCAAGGTACGGTATACAACATTCATCTCTGAGAGAATCTAGCATTTCTTCCATACTGCGCTGGAACGCTGCAGGTGCATTGGACAGGCCGAAGGGAATTCTTATCCACTCATAAAGTCCCCAGGGAGTTATGAAAGCTGTCATGTGCCTAGAACCTTCGGCTATGAAGCCCTGATGGTAGGCTTTTCCTTGGTCGAGAATACTGAACCATGCATAACCCCCCAATGTGTCAAGCAAGTCTTGAATTCTTGGCAGAGGGTGCCTATCTGGTACAGTCTTTTTATTGAGGAGGCGATAATCTATACACAGGCGAAGTGAGCCATCCTTCTTTCGGACGCAGACCACTGGTGCAGAATAGGGGGACTTGGACTTCACAATCCACCCTTTTGCCAGGAGATCTTGTATATAATCTTTCACTTCTTGGAATAAAGGTTTAGGTACCGATGAATATGACCGCTGCACTGGTATGTCGTCTTTGAGATTTATTGACATTTGTAGGCTCGGAATGCAACCCATGTCACTCTTATCTTGAGAAAATGCCACAGACTCTTCATACAGCATTTTTCTTACCACCTGCTGCTGTTCCTCACTCAAGTGGCTTAGATCTACAGGTGGGTGCCACCGTTTCAAGGTTTCTTCAGTACCTGAGGTAGTCACACCCTCGACCGATACCTTAGACTTCAGTTCTTCTGATCGCTCTGCCTCCAGTACTTTTTCAATTGGCTGAATATAACCGAGGATTGTGTTACCAGGCAGTGTTATTTCACATGTGGAGTTGTTACCAATTGGAACAGAGACATAAGGCCTTTCCTGGTTCTGTACTTCTAGGAGCCCCCCTCCTATATCCAGCTTTTCCAACTGCACATTGTTCTCCTCTGGTTCAAACAGTATGACTGGGTCGGGCTGATCCATGTTAGGTGGTATTTTACACTTTACCCACATCACTTGACCTGCTGGAATGACAACGCCACCACTCTTTACCTTCAAACGTCCCCACTGTTCATTCAGCTCAGGGGTTTGGACACAGCTTACCAGAGTTTGAGCTTTCTCGTTTGACATAGAGATGGCTCCTGATAGTAGAGAGACTAAAGCCTGCACAAGGCGCTTGGGTTGTCTCTGAATTAATTCTTCCACTATGTTAAACCCAAGTAGTGGCCTTTCAATTGGCAGATGACTTACTAAAAAGGGAACACTGATAGAGAGGTTAGGGTCATTGTTTCCTTCTAAATTAACAGTAATAACAGCCCAGCCATCGAATGGAATGACATCCCCAGTCACAGAATACACTTCCAGCTTCCCCATAGTTCCCATAAGTTCAGAAAGAGGTCTCAAGTCCACAGCTGGCAAATATTTATCTTTCCAAGCACGATCAATGATACTGACTTGAGCTCCAGTGTCAAGCAAAGCACTTACTGCTAGGCCATTGAGGTTGCACTGTGTCAAAGCCTTCCTTCCTATTAGATTGACAATGGCCTCATTCTTTTCCTAGGGACAGAGAAAGTAGAAGTCTGATTAAGCCATTCCTTGTCCTTGGAAGTTTTGAATGTCGTATAATGAAATGGTTTCGTTTTGCTTTTTGTAGGACCAGGTTCATCCTCTGATCTGTCATCATTTTGTGCCATGGGACAGGGAGGACTTGGTCACTGGTTGCCCCGTTGCAGTGACCGCTTCCCGTTTCCCTGCGGGTTACGTTTCCGGAGGCATCCCCTGGACAGGTGCCCCTCTTCCCCACACTGAAAACAGTGAGTACAGTTTTGCAGACCAGCTTCCACACACTTTAAACAACCATGACGTTTAGCCCCTTTCTGTAGAGGTGGTCGACTCATAGTATACTGAAAGGTAGGATCAGGCTGTGTTGGATTTCTCATGGAGTCTACCATACTGCTAAGTGCTTCGACACGTGCTGTCAGTTGTTTAATTGGATCATCCACATTTTTCTGCTCATGAATTTCTCTCACAGGTTCACTTTCTAGAAGGGTACAACTTGCAATGCTCTGCTTATGACGTGTTACAGGACCCAGCCTTCGGGCCCTCTCATTCTCATCGCTGGTGATTCTTGTTACATTTCTTAGTATTTCCTCATCTGCGACGTTGCTGTTGGAAAGCAGGGGTTTTAACTCCCTACGAATGTCTGTATATTTGTGCCCTAAACCCTGGTAGACCGTGTGAAGGTATACATCCTGAATAGTTTCTGTGCTGTATCTCACTTCAGTGTCAGCCTGTTTTGCAGCAAAGATGATTTTCTGTTTAAGACCCATTACTCGATACAAGAACTGTTGAGGCGTCTCATTCTCATTTTGTTTTGCACACATTAATTCCTGGAACAATTCTGTGCTATTTTTGTCTCCTAAATGCGACCGAAGAAACCCTTTGAGTTCCTCAACCGTTATGTCTTCTTTATTCATCAACATGTCCTTGAAACTGCCTGCTTTTATTATCCGTAGTGTCCCCCTGACTATGTCAGCATCACTGTAATTTTCTTTGATTCCATCTTCAATTTGTCTGCATACACTTGTGTATGTGATGTCAGATGTGTAATCACAAATTTGTCCTCCTTGTATCTTAAATTCGCGACGCTGGAGGTAGGAGAGGTCCCTGAGGGAGACAACCTTCTCTGTCAGTAACTGCATGGACCGTTCAGGGTTGTTGCTAAACTGTGCATTATCACTGCTGCGTGTTTGTTGTGATAGTCTGGTCAAAGGTTGTTGCAACGTCGAATTTTGTGTATATGCTACACTAGACCCTTTGTCAGCAACAGCTGTAGACGATGCGGTAGGAGCAGTGTCATCATTCTGTTGATGAACAGGTGTAGACGTAGTTTGAACATGCTCAACAGAGTCAACGATGTCTCTCAAGTTCAACAGTTCAGCCATACCTCTATCCTCTGAGTCTAGTAAGTCTGCACTGTACATGAACGCATTAATGTATTCAAAGCAGCCTTCTTGGTCTCCAGCATCTAGTTCAGTAATGTTCCCGTCTGGTACCGTAACAATGCTCTGGGCGATCTGAAATAGTTCACCAGCGGACAAGGTGAGAAGTTTTTTTCTGATGTTCCACACCACGCTCTTCCGTACTTTATCCGCCATGATGACCCTTTTCACGATCCCTCACGTCACCGTCACCAGCCAGCCAGGACGCGCTTCTCACAACCGACTTTTCTGGATCACAGCCGCTGTATCCATACTCTGTTGGTGCCGAAGATCATAAGTTTACGGACGAGCCCCCAAGAATCTGTTGCAGACCCCGTTCAGAGGGCCAGCAGACAGATGTAAATACCTGTAAAAACAGGAAAGAATGAGGAGACAGACAGATTGGCTGCTTGTTCCATAGTATCCTCGTGGTTAATCTCTTTATTAAATGCATATTTTCCAAATGCTTTTAAAACAATAACATTTTCATTCTAAATGACCTATTAGCATGTCATCTTCATTTTCGCAAAACATCTAACTTTCCCTGTGGAAAGTTGTGAATCCGTCTCACAGACTATACATCCTATTATATACAGTGTGCAGCGTGCTACAGCTATTCCTTTTCCTTCTGCACATAAGGGGATGTCATATCTGCCAAGACATAGAACAATTCCTTTCTAATAACAAATAATAATGCATCTAAGATTTCTGCATATTGAGTACATTTAAATGTACATAACTGACTCTGCATCAGGAAATACTGCTTTTACCATTATTATTGCAGAGTACCTGGAGCCTCCACCCTCCTAGTGTTTACATTAAGGATATCTCTTATTGTCTCCCATCTGACTCTCTGCACAGTTAATACAGCTGTATATAACATGGATTCTTTATTTTAAGTGTTTGGGAGTTACTTCCTGCTTTAGGCTTACCTGTAAAAACAGGAAAGAATGAGGAGACAGACAGATTGACTGCTTGTTCCATAGTATCCTCGTGGTTATGAGGGTAAGCAGGAACACATCACCAGTGCCACACCTATAATCTTCCCTCAATCCTTCCTGAACATAAGACCCTGTGCGTCATAATAACAGTCCCCTGCTGCTGCAGCAGAGAGCTGCATTCTCATAGTGACTTGTTATAGGCACCATATACCACATAGAAAACATAAACACATACCTTTCAATGTCACCACTATACATGACAATTACTTACTTTATACAATTGTGCACATACCTCGTATGTGTCACAATTACAATATTTTCGTATTACGGTAAAACGCGCAGCGGAAAAGAAACGAAACACGAGGCTTCGTATTTCGGAAAATAAAATATTCGCGACCGAACATAAAAGAATGCAATTTCCCGATAGTTCAGAAAAAAGGGACCCGTAGCGAAACCCCAAACATACAATCCCTTCGTATTACGGCAAACGCGCAGCGGAAAAAAGAGAAAAATGTATTCGGAACGTATCTTTGTCTTTAACCCCCGTTCCGATTCGTAAAAGGAAATAAGTCCTGTACAAGTTAAGTTCCAGAATGTGAGAAGCGTATCTGTGTGTGTGTGGTACCCGGGTACTGTTCAACTGGCCAGTGAATTTATTAAAGGAAGGTCTTCGACTAGTCAGTTGGGGCCCTGTAAACTTTAAAGAAAAAAACAGCAGAGCGTCCTTTAATCATACAAACAGCCTTGGAGGCCTCTCACTCATCCGATGACTGCTTTAGGCTCCGCTGACCCAGGACGTCTCTCCACCCGATTTTGACTGGGGATACTAGCGGCCGGATCCGTTGTCTACCTTCATGCAGCTTGTCCAGCTCCCCGCCTGCTCTCCGTTCGATTCCGCCGGTCTGCAGCTGTTGTCTGGGTACTGGCAAGTCTCCTTCTCCTCAGGTTGAGTGACCCAAATAGGAATTACAGGTCTCCCTCGGGCTTTGGCCTAGCTCCTCCAGCGGTCTCCTCAGTGCGTCTGCTTTCTCTCATCCCCTGGCGCGCTCTGGACTTTCTCCACGAGGCAGAGGATGTAAGTGTCCAGTCCCCACCCACTTCCTGTCTTCCTGCAAAACATGCCGGGCGTTGTAGTCCCAATGTCCAGTATCTAATCGCGATAGTCTCCATCTTGTGGCCAAAAATAGGTACTGCCACAGCAAGATGATTTTTAACACAGCGCTACACATTATATTAAAGCTATTGCCCTAACTAGTCATTCAGTATATATACATATATATTTTTAACCCCTTAAGGACCTCTGACGTACCCTGTACGTCCTGTACTCAGGTCTCCCTTAGACCCGCAGACGTACAGGGTACGTCAGCGGCGCCAAATCCCCCTCCCGCCCGATACTCACCTCCCTCGTCGGATCCCACGGCGATCTGGCAGGGAGGAAGCCTGCCCATGTGATTTACATGGGCAGGCGAGGCTGATGACGTCGCCACGCTGCGTGGTGACGTCATCAGAAGGTGCCCCCATGTGTTTCAATGGAGGGGAGGGGGGGCTCCTTCGGAGCCCTCTATCTCCCCAACCATTGAAGCTAGGGAGATGCCGTTTGCACCGCTGGAGAGGGGAGAGCCTCCCCTTTCCAGCGGTGTATGGCATTAACAGTGTCGCCGCCGGATCGCTTTTCGGCGCCAATTGGCGCCAAAACGCGATTCAAACCTGGAGGGGGGCTGACATCTTGGATGTCAGCCAAGCCTCCAGGTCCCCCCCCACCCACTGACAACCTCACCATATGTGTGAGGATGTCAGTGGGCCAGTTAACCCTCTAGCTGCCATGTAGAGATAAGGGGATCCTAAGGATTCCTTTATCTCCCGATCCATGGCAGCTGGATGGTCATATTTGCCATCATTTAAAAGGCCTGATTATGGCCTTTCAAATGATACCAAACATGACCAGGTTTGGTTTTAAAAAAATTTTTTTTAAAAAAATTAAATAAAAAAAAATAATAAAAAAATTTAATAAAATAAAAAAATGTTTTTTTTTAAAAAAGTTTTTTTTGTCTGGGGGAGTTTAATTAAATAGGACCTAGGCTGTCATCTAAAAATAATTAGCACAAAATGGTCAGAATGAGCGCAGCGCACATAGGTGAACTGTCTCAGCAATGAAGGGGTTAAAAAGCAAACGCATGTAAAAATTGGGTATTTCTAGTCTCGGGACAAAATTTTTAACCTATTTAGCCGGGGTCTTTTTGGGTGGTTGTAGATTTTGGGGATTAAATTACGAAAAAGTGTGTTTTTACCATTTTTTTCCTCATATTTCATATTTTTTTTTATAGTAAATTATTCGATATGATGGAAATAATGGTATTTCTAGAAAGTCCATTTAATGGCGGGAAAAAGGGTGTATAATATGTGTGGGTCGAATAAACGAGTAAGAGGAAAAATTGTCCTAAACACTAACAGCGCAGAAACGTAAAAACAGCAGCGGTCACTAAAAGACGGATTTGTGTAAAACCGCCCGGTCACTAAGGGGTTAATGTAATACTTACCCTAAAAACGACACTTTTCCAACGGCGTTTTTTTTTTCCACTCACCTCCCTCCTCTTCTGCTCCCGTCGTGGAAACTTGGAACTTGGCTACAGGTTTACGTGCAAAGCGCGCATGCACGCCTATCACGTAAACCAGCCAATCAGCAAATCAGCAGGCTTCCTCCCGGAATCCTGCTCATTCAACCGCGCATGCGCGGAGCAGCGCACGTTCACGAGCGGCGAGGATAGCTGAAGTTCACCCCGCCTGCTCGTCTAAAAACTCTTTGGCGGAGAAGGAGGAGGAGGCAGCGGCTCCGGCTCCTTCTCCTGCGCGTTCCCGCTACTCTGCCGGAGTGGTGGGCGTGATGACGTCCCAGCTTTGCCGAGAGTTTCAAAACGCGGGGACCTTGAAACCCGATCGGCTGATTGACAGCTGGGAGGGCGGAGTAAAGTCCACCGCTTCTCTCAGCAATATCAGCCGATCGGGAAAAGATAGAAGGCTGGGGAAAAAAATGGGATACTTCAGGCAATATGACCACCTTAAAAAGCTGAGGTGGTCATATTGCCTGGAGTATCCCTTTAAGGACTATATTGCCACATGTGAGGTTTGCTGCAGAAGCAAAAACCCCAAGACCTTACCCATTGGGTTACTCCAACCTCTGCCTGTTCCTGAGAGACCTTGGGCACAGCTATCCATGGATTTCATCACTGATCTTCCGGTATCCCACAATAACACAGTCATATTCACCATTGTTGATAGGTTTTCCAAAATGGTCTATTTTGTGCCGCTCGCCAAGTTGCCATCCACCATGGAATTGGTGCCAGTCTTTATCCAAAATGTTGTCAGGCTTCATGGGGTTCCTCTAGGCATTGTGTCAGATAGACGCACTCAATTTGTATCCAGGTTTTGGAGAGGCTTCTGTGACAATCTGGGTATTAGACTTGTGCACCGATTTTTTCGTTTCGGCTCGTTTCGGCTGATTTCCGTTTCGGTTTGGTTCGTTTCAGTTCGTTTTTCGTATCGACTTTTTTTTCGTGATTTCGGCAATTTTCGTGTTTTTCGGAACATCTGTTCTCCTCGTCTCAAAGTGTCTATTTGTTTTTTTTGTTTTTTATTTAATCTTTCTTTATTTTCAAAAACAGCATTAACAATATCAGTCAACAATAGCATTGTGATTGAAAGAGAAAAACACCTCTGGAGTGTTAAGAGTATTGGCGCTATAATTAAGTAGCTGGTCTATTGAAAACAGATGTTCACAAAAGTGCAGCTCACCACCAGGTGTGTCTCTCACCCATATAAGTCAAAAATAGATACAAACGAATTTGTTGGGAGCGCAATAGGGTATGGAATAGGTATTTCCTTCCACAGATAAATCTGATATTGGTCAGCAATATACTCTAGAATATATAAAAGACAAAAATAATCGCGCAATATTGTCACATACAAATGATAGATTGGAATATATATATTGAACCACTCACAAACAAAGAGCCTACTGACTCGAGGATATGCGCAGATAAGCCTCTAAGGGGGGGCTTTGTCCCATCAAGCGGTTCACAAGGTCTGGTTGATCGTGTACCAACAGTCTGTCATCACAGGAAAATTGTGGTCCTGAGCCATAGTCGGTACCGACTGATGAAACTCGCAGGGAAGCGAGAGAAACGCGTCTCGGTTCAGCCTGTATTAATTTCTAATTTTTACTTTTAAACGATTTTATCTTTATTAAATCCATTTTACAATCCATCTCGGAAGACTTCCTTCTTTCCTGAAAAATACCGATAGGGGTAGGACCCCCTGTGGAGCTATAAGTGGTCCAAGGCTTACATACTGAGCCACTCGCAAGGGAGGCTCAGGACCACAATTTTCCTGTGATGACAGACTGTTGGTACACGATCAACCAGACCTTGTGAACCGCTTGATGGGACAAAGCCCCCCCTTAGAGGCTTATCTGCGCATATCCTCGAGTCAGTAGGCTCTTTGTTTGTGAGTGGTTCAATATATATATTCCAATCTATCATTTGTATGTGACAATATTGCGCGATTATTTTTGTCTTTTATATATTCTAGAGTATATTGCTGACCAATATCAGATTTATCTGTGGAAGGAAATACCTATTCCATACCCTATTGCGCTCCCAACAAATTCGTTAGTATCTATTTTTAACAATAGCATTGTGGCCTCGCAGGGCCAACGTGTGACAGCAGACCATCAAGCAAGTGTGTAGACTATATAGATCCATAATAACGACATTAGTATCATCAGACAGCAAAAAAGACATCTGAAGAGTTTCACAGCTAGCATTTAAGTGGACCCAAAGAATCAGATCTCAGCCAAAAATGAAAACATAAAGTCTCTAAATATCATTAATCAGCATGCGGGGGGGGGGGTGTCAGACAACTCAACGTGTGAAAGGGGGGAGAGGGTGGGAGAAGAGGGAAAGGGGGGGCCAATATTAATAGGGCATAGGAGAAAAAAAGAAGGCCAAAGTCCCCAGAACCCGGTCGCCACCATAAAATGATCGCAAGAGGGCTGGGGAGGAAAGTGGCACCTGGCCCGGGTGGTCGGAGGCCATTCGGAAATGGCAACCAAGGAATCTCGGTTCAAACAAAGGGATTGGGGGGGGGGACCAAAAAAACCAAAACAAAACCTCACACGTACATTCAGCCTGGTCTGTCCTCCACCACCTCACGAGAAAGTCCCACCGCCGACAGACGGGACCATGCTGTCTCAGGGTCGCTGATGGAGCACAGTACATTCCCGTGGGTCACTTCTAGGGATCCCGCCTGTCCCCACCGGTATCGGACTCCCCTGGAACGGAGATAGCTCGTCACCTCCCGGTATCTACGGCGGGCCAACAGCGTCGCAAATGGAAGGTCGCGAAACATCATCAGCTTTAGCCCTTCGAACTGTACGGCCTGTCTCGCTCCCGGGGCTGACATAAGCTTCTCCAGTGTAGAAACGTCCATGGTCACCACTATGACGTCTCTGGAGACCTCTTGGGGAGCTGTCGCGGCCTTCCGTATACGATACACTGAAACAAACAGCCCCGACGAACCTGGCATTGAGCCCAAGACCTGATTCCCCAGACGATTCACGTATGGTAAGAGTTCGGTGAGAGGAACGGACTCAGGAACACCCCGGATCTGGAGATTTCGCCGGCGGTGTCGAGCCTCAAGCGCCTCCACAGATCGGGATAGGAGAGCAACTTGAGACCTAAGCTCTACTACGTCCGTCGAGAGATCGGTCTGCCGTTTCGCCACCTCATCCGATTGCGTCTTCACCTCCAACACCTTGGCGTGGACCTCCGCCACTTCGGCCCTCATTCCCGTTACCTCTGTTCGCCACACAGAATGCATCTCGTCCATAAATCGACAAAGGTCGCCCTTCGTCGATGGGAGGGCATCATCACCCTCGATGGCACAAGGGTCAGGGATGTCAGTCTGCAAGGGGGGCGCCATAAAATCCTGCCTGGGACCAGGAGTAGCGTGTTTTCTAGGTGCCATATCCTTCACGGGCAAGGAGCGAGAGACCGGCGACGAGGGCGCACATTCCTCCCCAGAACCCTCTCGCATATGGGCCAGCTCTGCGTTCGGCAGTGTCCCTGCCACCGTCTCCGCCAAAGCCCGGCGCTTCACCTGCGCCCGCTTCCTCGCAGCTGTGCCAGCCGGCTTCACATGTTGCGAGGTGAGCATCTGCATGTTGTCTAGGCTATCAGAGGGCCAGTAATATTCCCCATCATCCGAGGACCCATAGCCAGATAACATGGCGGGGGAGGGGGCCGCAACCCGGTCAGCGGGTCCCCTGCCCATAGCGTCTCGTATGTCTCGCTGACTCGAACTGTCTGCTTGGCCCAACTTCCTGGTGGACTTCTTACCCATCTCGGGTGCCGTGTATCCAAAGACGGAGGTCAGGGAGTCACCTGCGGGTAAAGAGAGGAGAACACGCGGCTCCAAAATGGCCGACCGGAGTAGGCCGCAATCAGAGTTCTGGAGCTGTGAGGCTCTGCAAAGGCAGCTGTCTTCACCAACATAGCTCCGGGCTGTCACCAGCAGTCCCCCCGCAGAGTTGGGGTCACGTAGAGGGCCGATGGCAGCCGGGATAGTATCAAATAAGTCAAAAACTCAGCGGAGCCCGGTTTCGCATGACCTCTCGTCTCGGCAGTTAACTCCGCCCCCTCGTGTCTATTTGTTTTGACGTAAACTAATGGTTTTTCGGATCCGATATTTCTGTCGATACGCTAATTCTGCCGATACGATAATTCTGCCATTGAGATTTCTCATGTTTTACAAGAAGAATACTTTGAGATTTCCCATGTTTTACAAGAAGGATACATTGAGATTTCTCATGTTTTACAAGAAGGATACATTGAGATTTCTCTGGTTTCCCGGGAAGGAAACATTGAGATTTCTCTGGTTTCCCGGGAAGGAAACATTGAGATTTCTCTGGTTTTCCATTGAGATTTCTCATGTTTTACAAGAAGGATCCATTGAGATTTCTCATGTTTTACAAGAAGGATACATTGAGATTTCTCATGTTTTACAAGAAGGATACATTGAGATTTCTCTGGTTTCCCGGGAAGGAAACATTGAGATTTCTCTGGTTTTCCATTGAGATTTCTCATGTTTTACAAGAAGGATCCATTGAGATTTCTCATGTTTTACAAGAAGGATACATTGAGATTTCTCTGGTTTCCTGGGAAGGATACATTGAGATTTCTCTGGTTTCCCAGGAAAGATACATTGAGATTTCTCATGTTTTACAAGAAGGATACATTGAGATTTCTCTGGTTTCCCGGGAAGGATATATTGAGATTTCTCTGGTTTCCCAGGAAGGATACATTGAGATTTCTCATGTTTTACAAGAAGGATACATTGAGATTTCTCTGGTTTCGCGGGAAGGAAACATTGAGATTTCTCTGGTTTTCCATTGAGATTTCTCATGTTTTACAAGAAGGAACCATTGAGATTTCTCATAAGGATACATTGAGATTTCTCTGGTTTCCCGGGATGGATACATTGAGATTTCTCTGGTTTTACAAGAAGAATACATTGAGATTTCTCATGTTTTACAAGAAGGATACATTGAGATTTCTCTAGTTTCCCGGGAAGGATACATTGAGATTTCTCATGTTTTACAAGAAGGATACATTGCGATTTCTCTGGTTTCCTGGGAAGGAAACATTGAGATTTCTCTAGTTTCCCGGGAAGGATACATTGAGATTTCTCATGTTTTACAAGAAGGATACATTGAGATTTCTCATGTTTTACAAGAAGGATACATTGAGATTTCTCTGGTTTTACAAGAAGGATACATTGAGATTTCTCATGTTTTACAAGAAGGATACATTGAGATTTCTCTAGTTTCCCGGGAAGGATACATTGAGATTTCTCATGTTTTACAAGAAGGATACATTGAGATTTCTCATGTTTTACAAGAAGGATACATTGAGATTTCTCTGGTTTTACAAGAAGGATACATTGAGATTTCTCATGTTTTACAAGAAGGATACATTGAGATTTCTCTGGTTTCCCGGGAAGGATACATTGAGATTTCTCATGTTTTACAAGAAGGATACATTGAGATTTCTCTGGTTTTACAAGAAGGATACATTGAGATTTCTCTGGTTTCCCGGGAAGGAAACATTGAGATTTCTCTGGTTTTCCATTGAGATTTCTCATGTTTTACAAGAAGGATCCATTGAGATTTCTCATGTTTTACAAGAAAGATACATTGAGATTTCTCTGGTTTCCCAGGAAGGATACATTGAGATTTCTCTGGTTTTATAAGAAGGATACATTGAGATTTCTCATGTTTTACAAGAAGGATACATTGAGATTTCTCAGGTTTTACAAGGATACATTGAGATGGGAATGATACAAAATTACAGAATCAGCGATATAACCGAAAAATACGATGTCCGAAATTACTGAAATGGAACTGAAATCAGGAATGGAGCCTAAATCACGAATGGAACGAAAATTAATTTTGATTTTACACATTTCTAGTCCATTCAAAAATTCCGAAAAGTTTTCGTTTCGGCTCGGAAATTTGTTCGGATCTGCCGTTTTCGGATCCGAAAATTTTCGGAAAATCGGCCAAATCCGAATGCACGAATCGGGAAATTTCGAAATTCCGAAACCCGAAACGCACATCCCTACTGGGTATCCAGTTGAACTTCTCATCTGCCTATAACCCTCAGACCAATGGGGCAACTGAGAGGGCAAATTAGAATGTCGAGCAATACCTGCTGCGCTCCTTTGTATCCGAAAAGCAGAATGAATGGTCTGATCTCCTGCCCGGAGCCTTGAATAACGCAGTCAGCGAGACCACAGGTCATTCCCCATTTCATACTGTGTATGGTTTTAATCCTCCAGTGCTTCCATCTAGCTTTCAGGATGCCACTATGCCAGCTCTGGATGAGCACCTGGCTTCCTTGAAAGCAACCTGGGAAAAGGTTAGGGAAGCCATGGAGACCAGTATAAAAAGGCAGAAGGAGAAAGCAGACAGACATAGACGGCCTGCTCCTTTGTATGTAGAAGAGGGGTTTGTGAGGGTCCTGAGAACGAGCAACGGCATTAATGGCCTGCTCTACGGTGGGGGCCAGCTCAGGTCTCACAAGGTTTTAGCTTGTATGTGCCATTACAGGGATGAATGCTCCATATTCAAATCAGCCTGCTCTCACCCAAAAAGGGTGGCCAGTGCTGATTGCCAAGAACGTCATCCCTGCACGAGAGGTGCAGCAACCCCCGACGATCGTTTCGTCATTCTTGGGCCTCGTCAGGAGGTTATAGCTGACACCCCTCTAGGCACACCAAGCCAGGGGTCCACATCTGGATAACCATGTAGACTAATAGTGAGGAGAAGATGGGTTTGTGAGGGTCCTGAGAATGTAGCAGGGGATAGTCTGGCTATCCACACTTAATATTAAACTTCTGGTTCCATCTATGAAAATGGCTCCCAGGTTTATTGGTCCATACATGTTATGTAGAGTAAGCCTCGTGTCATATGCTCTGGTGTTGCCCCCGCCTCTTCACATACACAATGTGTTCCATGTCAGCCTTCTCAAGCCTCTCACATGCAACAGGTACACCAGAGTTAACGTGCCTCCTCCACCTGTTCAGTCTCAAGGTGAGGAGGAATACGAGGTCCGTGCCATCCTGAAGTCACGAGTGATCAGGGACATTTTGCAGTACCTGGTTGACTGGGAGGGTTATGGTCCTGAAGATAGGGCTTGGTTGCCAGGCAGTGAGGTCCATGTGCTTCGTTTGGTTCGTCAGTTCCATGCTGCCCATCCCTCTGCGCCTGGAGGTCGTCCAGTGGCCGCCCGTGGGAGGGGGGATTATGTGACGTACAGGGTCACAGGAGGCTCGCAGGGGGACCCTGGATGCATGCTTCCGTCGGTTGGCCGGGTGCCAGGAGCTCCAGCGGCCCCCGGCATGAATACAATCAATCAGGGGGTGGGGCGCGTCTTGATGATGTGGCGCCACTGGTCTTTAAACCAGGAGCGCGCGCATTGAGCCCTCGCCTTGCCGTGGAGTTTCATTCCCGCATCGCTATCTTGCCGAAACTGTTTGTATACACGTGTAGCGCTGGGTTTAATTCCCTGTCGTGGCAGTACCTATTTTTGGCCACCGGAGGGAGACAAGCGCGATAAGAGACATTGAACATTGGGACTACATTTCCCGGCATGCTTTGAGAGCGGACACAGGAAGTGGGTGGGACACAGACCCTTACATCCTGAGCCTCGTGGAGAGAGCTGGCAGAGCGCGCCAGGGAGTGAGAGGAGCAAGACGCAGAGCAGCAGAAAGAGACAGCGACTAGGCCGGAGCGCAGCTGGGGCCTGACAGAGCTAAAGACCGGGTTATTCAGCCTTACCAGAGGAAGACCCAGAGATTCACAGGACTACCCGCGCTGATCTTGAGGAAGCTGGAAGACCCTGAGTTAGGAGGAGATCGATCGGACAGGGAGAGCAGGCGGTGAGCTGGACATCTTGCGGCAGGTGCAGAAAGCCTGACAGCGGATCCAGTAACCAAGAGAATCCCAGTCAACATCGACCGGAGAGACGTCCTGGGTCGAGCGGAGCATCAAGTATCTGGCGGATGGGTGAGAGGCCTTCCGGGCCGTTGTGAAAATAAAGCACGCTGCTGTTTGTTTCCAAAACCCACAGGGCCCCAACTTGACTAGTTGAAGATATCTTTTAAGCAATTCACTGGCCAGTTGAATATTGTACCCGGGTACCCTAACACACACGTACATTCTGGGACATAACCTGTGCGGGACTCACTCCCCAAACACAAAAGGGGGTTAAAGATTTATTTTCCTTTTCTTTTCCGCTGCACGTTTCTCGAATTACGAAGCCTTGTATTTTCTCTTTTCCGCTGCGCGTTTCTCGAAATACGAAGCATCGTATTTCTTTTCCGCTGCGCGTTTCCCGCATTACGAAGTACTGTGAAAATATATACGAACACCGTGTTATTCATTATATGCCATTTATTCTAGTAAACTATATAATTTATAAAATCCACAACGGTGCTGGAGTATATTTATTCCCTAGTGCGGGGAGACTGACCCGAGGTTCAAAATTCAGCGGCTCCTCCGGGAGTGAGCGCTACACGTGGGGGCTCGTCCGGGATCCAGTCTCTGGAAAAACCGCATTTAAAGGGTTAAATATGGATCCAGACACTGCTGCCAAGTGGTGTGAGGAGCACAGTGGTCAGTTAGAATTATGTATAGTTATGGATATTCCTGCAGACACTTGGGCCGAAGATCAGATTTGCCAGGCCGTGGCCGCGCTGACACCAGATAATCGGGGGTTAATCCTGGACATTAAAGCAAACCCAGATACCCCTCACACGTATGTTCTTTTTGAGTGGAGAAAGGGTGTTCCAGTGTGTTTTCAGGGCGCGAGTATGAAGCTGACCGACGATGTGGAAGTTCGACTGGTCCAGCCAAGTACGCCACGTGGTGATCACGCGAATGTTCCCGATGTTACCCCAACTACAGGGTTCCCTCCTGCTACATTTTTCACCACTATAGGGAAACTGGTGGAAACACTAGCCAAAAACTCTGCTGCGTCTCCAAATTACGGATATCGCAAGTTACGGTTTTATTCTGGTAAGGTCCCTGTACCAACTGGAGAAGAGGACTTTGAGATTTGGATAGATCAGGCAGTGCACGCAGTGGAAGAATGGGAAGTTGCTGACACCGTGAAGAGACAAAGGTTGATCGAGAGCCTAAGAGGTCCTGCTTCAGATGTCATTCGAAATCTAAAAAGGGACAAGCCCGACTGCACTGCTGCGGTCAGAGTATCTAGAAGCTTTACAGGAAAATTTCGGGGGAGTGGAGGATTGTGCCGAGCTTATCCACAAGTTCTCTCACACCTATCAAAAGGAAGGAGAAGAATTGTCCACATATGTCTGGCGGCTGGATAAAATCATCCATCAGGTCATTCTTAACCACTTCAATGCTGAGGACGCGCTCAGCGCGTCCTCAGCATTACCGCTGGTATGCGGAGGACGCGCTGAGCGCGTCCTCCCATTGGGGTCAGCGTTCGGCCGGGTTCCGGCCGATCGCTGGCCCCCCCGGTGCGGGCTGACATCCTCATGCATGCATGCATGCTTTGATGGACACACACACACACACGTACATTCTGGGACATAACCTGTGCGGGACTCACTCCCCAAACACAAAAGGGGGTTAAAGATTTCTTTTCCTTTTCTTTTCCGCTGCGCGTTTCTCAAATTACGAAGCCTTGTATTTTCTCTTTTCCACTGCGCGTTTCTCGAATTACGAAGCATCGTATTTCTTTTCCGCTGCGCGTTTCCCTTTTTTTTTTTTTTGAGAAAGGATTTTACCAGGAAGGATACATTGAGATTTCTCTCGTTTTCAAGTATGTCCTGGGTGGCGAGTATGTACCGTTAGGTGTCTTGCCAAGGACACTTACTGGAGAGGTTGCTCGCTGGGATCGAACCCATGACTCCACAGGCTCTCTCCATGCAGAGCAGTGACAATACCTCTACTCCACCCAGCATTACGAAGTGCTGTTAAAATATATACGAACACCGTGTTATTCATTATATGCCATTTATTCTAGTAAACTATATAATTTATAAAATCCACAACGGTGCTGGAGTATATTTATTCCCTAGTGCGGGGAGACTGACCCGAGGTTCAAAATTCAGCGGCTCCTCCGGGAGTAAGCGCTACACACGTAACTGACCCTGCTTGTTCTGAGGACCCGATCTGTTGCCGACTTTGCTTGCCATTTGATGATTCTTTCTGTTTACTCCCTGCCTGTTCTGTTTGCCTCCTGGTGCTGCTGGTGTGTGTCGATTCTCACCAAATACCATAGCGCAGTACAAGTGTCTAAACATTGCTGACCTGATTTTGCTATTACGACTACTCTCGCTTTGTGCCCCTGTCTGGTATATCTGCTGCTTGTTACTGCTGGTGTGTGCTACAGATCCTGCCACACATAGTAGCGCAGTACAAGTGTCTAAACGTTGCTGACCCAGTTTTTATTATCACAACTAATCTCGCTCAGTGCCCCTGTCTGGTATATTCTGCTGCTGGTGCACTTCCATCCTGCCATACACTATAGTGCAGTACAAACTTATATTGATCTCGCTCTCTGGTGTATATTGCTGGTGCTGTCTCCCTGGTCTGTGTGGCTGCTAGAGGTTAGGGTGAGTGGTCCCGACCATCCTAAGGATCGGAGGGTTATAGGTCTGTTTCCAGGGATCCTACCAGGTCTGTCCTGGGGAATCATTACAACCCGGCAGCGACGATCGCAGCCCTTCTGCTGACGGGGTGAGAGCCCCTATCACTAGCCGCCTGGAGAGCGGGACCGACATTGACCCGTGGTCTAATTTTTTGAGTCCCAGGGATTCCCCGGGGCAATCCCTCCCCTCCTCCTTAATTTTTATGTCCCGGGAATTCCAGGGTGCTTGATACCTTGTTCTCCCCAATTTTTCAGCCTCGTTAAATTTTTTCCAGTCCCCTTTGGTTTGGGGCGATCTTGCTCTAATTGTTCATTTGTGGGGTCCTTTGGCCGACGCGTTCACACTCGCAACCTGGACACACGCCAATTGGCTCTGACAAGGCATCACTTTTTCTTACGTCCTGGTAACCCCAGGGTCGAATATCACTGTTGGGACATTCTCATAACAAACTGAAAGAAAAAGGGAAAATTACTGTTTGTTACATCTTCTCTTTTCTTCATCCGCCATGGAAAAATTTGTTTCCTCCAGCAAAGTCAACAAAAAGACCGTAGATAAGTCCGCGTCGAAAGCAGCTTCGAAACACCCTAAACGGCCACGCCCTTCATCTTCACCTTCCAAAATCTCCATGGATCACTCGCTGGACTTTTCGCAGTCGGCGCAGGCAGCTTCATCCTATGAAAATACTCATCAAGGATCTCATGTAAGTGTGGCAGACATTTCTGCAGCATTGTCCTTTACTGGATGAAAAACTTGGAAAGCTTTCTACAACTATTGAAACCGTTCTGACGCAGTTAACGTCTCAAGCTCACCATATCACTGAAGTGGAGGAACGGGTCTCTACATTAGAAGACGACCTTCACCCTTTGAAAGACCAACTCGACAAACAACATTCGATTATCCTTACATTGACTGAAAAACTGGATGACTTAGAGAACCGCAGTCGTCGTAATCATTTGAGAGTAATTGGCCTGCCAGAATCTGTGAAGGGCCGGGTCCTCCAAGACTGGGCCTCTACCTGGCTGCCCACCCTACTGGGCTTTGACGCCCTTCAACTTCCCCTGGCCGTGGAAAGGGTCCACAGAGTGTGTCCCGACCTTAACCCGCAGTCAGGACGCCCTCGCGTTGTTATAATGCGACTTCTCAATTTCGTTGACAAAGCAAAATTGTTGCAAGCCTTTAATTGTATTTCTTCATTGGAATATCAAGCAGCCTCTCTCAGACTTTTCCAAGATTTCTCGGCCTCTGTATCACTGAAGAGACGGTCATTCTCGCCCCTATGCTCAAGTTGGTGGCGAGAGATATTCGTTTTTCCCTATTATATCCAGCATGCTTGAGAGTGAACTTTAATGGTACAACCCATTTTTTTGATTCTCCCAGCGATGCAAGCCGGGCTCACCTTCTGGAAGCCTCTGAGAGACTGCCTTCACCTTTACCTCAACGTCCTTTATCGTCCAGAGTCCACAGGGTGAAGCCCTGAAATTGTTACTACTCTCATGGACGGTTCATACGAACTATGGCACTAATGTGGTTTGATACTACTATACTATATTTGCCTTCTGTCTCCCCTTGGATGATACTGTCGCTGTTACCTGGCTGGTGGAGACTGGTTAGATCTACTCTTCGGGTCTCATTGGCCCTTTGTTTTTTTGGGTTGGTTTATTTCTCAATGTGTTATAAATGTTTTGGTTTCATGTAAAGATAAAAAAAAGCTTGATGTGTCGATTCAGGTCGGCAGGTGATATGTATTCTGCAAGCATATCACAGGAATGGCCACGGTCCAGTGATGATGGAGATAGCTGCTTTGTCACCAGACCCAGTGACCATACAGAAAACAACTCGAGTGAGAATAATAGACCAGGACACAAGTTCTGTCTTGGGTGTTTCTTATTACTCTGGGGCAAATTACATACATTCAGTAGTTTTGTCAGAAATAGGAGTGTCACAAATTCATGGATTACAAACCAATACGTCAGTAATATAGGAAACATGTTTTCTCTACTTTGGGCAGTACCTAGACTTACACAAACATTTCCTGTCCTTGCCTAGTAGGCACGACTAAATTGACGTCACAGCTATATCCTGTTCTTGAAATAAGAATGTTCCATAGGATATATGAACAATAACCATGTGTATCCCTCCCTTCCTCTCGGCCAGCCAGCCTCTCTAGTTTCAAGAGGAAGTGGAGTTGAATAGAAAATTTGCACTCCTTAATAAAAAACAGGAAGCCAAGAGAAAGAACAGACTCAGCATTACCTCATGAACACATTAGGCGTTTGCTGAGCAGTCAATCAGGCCCTATATATTTATATAGCTATCAAATATTACTAGAATATAGAAATATGTATACAGTGAATTAGCTACCATATTTCAAAATTCCTTTCAATCCGTCTTTTGATCACGAATCATGTGATCATTAATTAAAAAAGAAAACTAAACTAAACTAGTGAACCTATTACAAGTGGGGTTACATTGTCATCATATAATACTTATAAATCATTCCAATACATAGAAATAAAAAAAAGAAAAAGAGAGATTAGTAATTACTCATAAGAGGGGAACGTTGAAGAGGAATTAAAGTAGGTGGGGTGGAAGTATAGGATAGGCTGGCATCATAGGGGAGTTAGAAACGCAACATTTCTCGAGGCACAGCATCAACAATTTGTAAAAAATGGCAATAACAAGAATAATCATAACGAGATACATTAAACCATGTAAAATAGTTGAACCTAGGCTACCAAAAATAGAACTAAAGCCAAAGGTCAAATCAAATCCATCTAAGGGACTTGATACTTTCCTGAGTTGGGTTTGAATTTCCTCAATATCATGTATATCTTGAGAAACTTCACCTGAAATGTCATCAATGTGAAAACAACAATGGGTCAAATTAAGAAGACCACATACACCACCCTCCTTCATTAACAAATAATCAAGGGCCATACGATTCTGAATTACTACATCTCTAATCTGACGTTGCTCAGCAGAAAGAACTGCTAGAGCATGTGTAGTGTGATTAAACAAGTCATCAACTAAGTCTACAAAAAGGTTCATTTTAGAATACAAACGAGCAACACCATATGCGGGTAGCAAGATTCCACCAAATCGCTCTGCCTCAGAGGTTTTGACAGATATGGAGGAGCGACGAGAGCGATGTACAGTGTTATGTAGGTCAATGCGCATACCAGACGGAACATAAGGGTGAATAGTATGAGATGGACCAATAAGACCCAAAACACATTCACCAACATAAGTTCTAGGTATTACCAAATATGCCCATTTACCACATAACCAGTAAAAGGGGGGGTTAAGGGGCAAGGTAGCATAAGCATCAATATAATATGTTGCAACCATTATCATACTAGAGTATGTGCCATCTTCCACTTGCAAGGTCCAATCTTTTGGACTGTTGGAATCATGTAAGTTAAGTTTCCCAAAAGATGCTACATTCCACACAGTATTTTTAAAAAAAACATGGGTAGCATTAATTTGGGATGCGTTAATACATCCAAACATGAAATCAGCAGAGTTGGCGTTGCCAACACTTACAGGGAAAGTTTTATCCATCCATTGCCATAAACTTACACATTTATCTGGTATACCTGGGTTAGAACAAAGGGGGGAGGACACTAACTTAGAATGCCAAGGGGTGTTGAACCAGGAAGAAGAACTATTACTGTAAAGAAAGGAAACACGAAAAGTGGCTTGTAGATTCATCTCAGAATTATTAGGGACATACATATGATCCATTATAACCTGGCAAGGAGGTTCCTTTCTGTTAGGTTCTGGTGAAGGCATTCTACCAGTAATGTTAAATCTCATTCGTATCACTGCAGTACCACGATGTTCCTGTAAGAGGGGAGCACGTATAAAAGTGGCACCTGGATTGTTAGTAGTTTTAGAGAAAGTAGGCAGTGTAAACAAATCATCAAAAAGACTTACAGGGTTATTCAGAGAGCGTGAAAAGCAGGAGAATGACTGGAGAATAACTGGAGAATGAAAAATTCTAGGTCAAAATAGCCGATTTGGAAAGTGAGATAAATGGGAGAATTTTTCTGGTTTGGCTATTTTGACCTAGAATTTTTCATTCTCCAGTCATTCTCCTGCTTTTCACGCTCTCTGAATAACCCTGTAAGATTCAAAGCAACTCCTTCATACGGTATACCATATTTAGAACTAGTCGGTTTGGCCATACATATCCAGCAGGACTTGTTGAAACCTGAAAGTTCATATATAGTCTGAGCAGCATATGCATAGTTATTAGGTCGATGCAAGTCTCTTTTCAAACGCATATTAAGAACTGGGGGACAAAAATAAAACAGTTCTTGGAAAAAGAGCAAAACATCTCGGTAGTAGTTCTAGCAATAGACACTGCAAGTGTAAAATCAGAGTTAATATAATATGTATTACTTTGTGAAAAAGGAAAGTTCATCAAAAAATAAACAGTTCGTGTAAATGAGGAAAAAAGGTACTACTCTTCAGGTTGAATAGGACAGTTAATAGGCATAAAAATAAATTGGGGGGGGAAAACGATTCTTCAGCTGGGAAACCAGCCAGCAGGTTAGCAGGGGCTTACAGCTGCTGTGGCCTACACTCCAGATTCATCAGTGGGATATGTCACAGGAGGAGGTCATCTAGAAGCAGGGGTCAGCGATTCCACGTCTGGGGTTGAGGTCACAGGTGGATCAGGAATGAAGTCATCAGGGATGAATGGCGCTTTCTTTATCCTTGATGCATGGATCCAGGAAGGTGATTCATCAGTCAGCACGGCAGTTCTGGTCACAGCAAGGATGGTAGTCGGCTCTCCATATGGTGGATCAATGGTTTTGTGATGATGCAGGGCCTTCACGAGCACTCGATCTCCTGGAACAAAACGGTGAGTAGGATCTGTGGAGAGAGGCGGAAAAGAGCAGGAGACCGTTCTATGGAAATCATGCAATGTTTTAATCAATTGAGTAACATATGCTTCTCAAAATTCATCCAGATCACCTGGTAACATTACCAGGGGACCTTGCTTAGGAATCCATGGGGTAGGAAAGGGTCTTCCCATGAGAACTTCAAAGGGGGAGAGGCCAGTGACAGAATGGGTGGTCATTCTTATTTCTGCAAGAATGGCTGGAAGGTAATCTGGCCATTTCTTGAAGGTACCCTCAGTAGCTTTTCTAAGTTTATTTTTGATATTTCTATTTTTCCGTTCCACAATTCCGGAACTTTCCGCATGGTATGGGCAATGAAACTTCCATTGAATGGCCATTAATTTTACCAATTCCTGTGTGATCTTGGAGGTAAAGGCAGGACCATTATCTGAATCAATAGATATGGGGCATCCATATCTGGGTATTAATTCTTTACAAAGAATTTTGGCAACAGTTCTGGCATTTTCTCTTGCAGTAGGGAAGGCTTCAGGCCATCTAGAAAACTTGTCAACTATTACCAGAAGGTATTTCAGGTTACCTTTTGCAGTGGGCATGTGTGTAAAATCAATTTGGAGTTCCTGGAATGGACCATTAGCTGGCGGTAGGTGTTGAGTTTTAACTTTTGGGCCCTGTGTATTATTTCTGGCACATATAAGGCAACGAGAAAGTTGGGAATTAATCATAGCCTTAAGATTACAAACAGAAAAATGCTTAGCCATTTCGCTGTATGTGAGTTTGGGAGATCTGTGGCTAGGACCGTGAAAAGAAAAAATAAAGATTGGCGCTGCTGCAGCAGGTAAGCCCGCTCTCCCTCCTTTCTCATAAATTCTAACATCAGGCGGAATTTCTTGACTTCACAAGGCCTTCTGAGGCCCAATGATAAACATCAGCTTCAGTAGCACCTGCCTGGAGTTCTTTAAGCATCCATTTCTGGGGCAGCAGAAAAGGAGAAAGGTAGCAGGTGACAATTGGAGGGTGAGGAACAAGAGAAATGGTAGGAGATGAAAGAGCAGCAGCTTTAGACTTAGCGTCAGCAAAGTGATTGCCACGAGAAACAAAAGAGTCAACAGGATCATGACCTTTGCATTTAACAACAGCAAGACGAGAAGGCAATAGAATAGCAGACAGGAGATCAGAAATCAGATCAGAATGAGAAAAAGGACATCCATCAGCCGTAGTAAAACCACGGCGATGCCATAGTGCACCAAAATCATGCACAACACCAAATGCATAACGAGAGTCAGTATAAATGGTGACAGGGAGATCTTTAAAAAGTTTACATGCAGCTGTTAAAGCAAAGAGTTCCGCAGCTTGCGAAGAATTTAAAGGAATGGAAGCAGATTCATGCACAATGTCAGGCAATTCAACCACAGCATAACCAGTCAGATACTGTGAATCAGAAGTAGGCTTGTGCACCGATTTTTTTTTTTATTTTTTTTCGGTTCGGTTCGATTTTTCGGATTTTTAAACTTTTCGATTCAGCTCGTTTCGACCGATTTCTGTTTCGGTTCGGCTCGATTCGTTTTTCGTGTACTTTTTTTTTTTGGAATATCGACCATTTTTTCGGATTTTCGTGTCACTTTGCTCGTTTTTTGTATCGACTTATCGTGATTTCGGAAATTTTCGTTTTTCGGAATTGTACATGTTTTCGGAATTTCGACCATTTTTCGTATTTTCGTGTCACTTAGCTCGTTTTTTGTATCGACTTTTCGTAAGTTCGGAAATTTTCGTTTTTTCGGAAAGTCTGTTCTCGTTTCAAAGCAATAAATTTCGATTTGACACATTTTAAGTCCATTCGAAAATTCCGAAAATATTTCGTTTCGGCTCGGAAAACTTTTCGGATCTGCCATTTTCGGATCTAAAAATGTTCGGAAATTCGGCCGCATCCGAAAACACGAATCGGGAAATTTCGTGAAAATTCCGAAACCCGAAACGCACATCCCTAATCAGAAGGACGAGAACAGGAGCCATCAACAAAGATATGACGAATATCAGGACCTTCTAGAGGAGTGTCAGAAAGATCAGATCTAGGAGAGGTCGTTAGTTGAATGAGCGGAAGACAATCATGTAATTCACGAGGCTCCTCTTGGTCTTCACGTAGACGCAGGAGAGCGTTTAGAACAACAGAAGGACCAGAAGTGACAGAGTATTTGACAGACAAATTAGAGGTAGAAGTTAGTACAGTTTCATAACCAGACAAACGTTGGGAAGAAATGTGCTGGGTAGAAAGGTTACGAAGTACATGCAAGACATTGTGTTGTGTATGGAGAATCGTGTCAGTACCTAGGGTTAAGGACTGAACTGTTTCCACAGCCATGGCACAGGCAGCCAAGGAGCGGAGACAATTTGGCATTCCCTGAACGACAGGTGGCATGACTTTTGACAAAAATGCAGTTGGACGCAGCGCCCCCCCGTGGACCTGTGCAAGAACAGCCGCCATTGTGCGCCCATCCTCCCTACAGTAGAGGTGGAAAGGCAGTTTATAGTTCGGTAGCCCCAGTGCTGGTGCAGTAGCCAACAGTTCCTTTAACGTATCAAAGGCAGACACCATGTCCGGAGACCAAACAATTTGGTCCGGAGCTGTGCGCGCAGCAGACGCACGAAGAACAGAGTCATAATAGGAACAGTCTGGGATCCAGTGACGACAAAAATTCACCATCCCTAGAAAGGACAACATGTGTGCTTTGGAGGCAGGACGCTTGAGCTGGAGCAGGCTCTGAATGCGGGACGGTGAGAGGACACGATATCCCTGAGTGAGAACGAAACCCAAATATTCAACAGAGGTGGAGCAAAATTGCATCTTTTTTCTGGACACCTTGTGGCCTTCTGAGTGTAGATGGTTGAGCAGAGCAACAGAGTCAGTGTGACATGCAGCTTGGCTGGGGCTACAAAGGAGGAGGTCATCCACATACTGTAGTAAGGTGGAGCCTTCCGGCGGACTGTAACTCAACAGAGTCTCACGCAGTGCACGTGCAAAGGTCGCGGGACTGTCAATAAATCCCATAGGTGATACTGACCAACAAAACTGACTACCTTCAAATGTAGAGGCCAAAATGTGTTGTGTATCTGGATGTCTGTCTCTGCCGCTCCCCTCTGCGAGTCCCTTCACTGGCTCCCCATCCACTGCAGAATTAAGTTCAAAATCCTTATCCTTACCTACAAAACGCTCACTAACTCAGCGCCCCACTACCTGTCCTCACTAATCACCAAATACACCCCAGCCCGCTCCCTAAGGTCAAACAGTGACCTGCGCCTAGCTTCTCCCCGCATCACCTCTTCCCATGATAGACTGCAGGATTTCTCACGCGCAGCCCCCACTCTCTGGAACGCTCTCCCTCGTGCTGTCAGACTTTCCCCTAACTTCTCTTCCTTCAAACGCTCCCTGAAAACATTGCTATTTAGGGAAGCCTACCACCCAACTCATTGACGCAACCATCAATCACTCTCACCTTACAGTCCTCTCCTCCTGTTTCCAACCCCAACCCTCCTAGATTGTGAGTTCCTACGGGAATAGGGCCCTCATCTCCTCCTGTACTGTTTGTCAAATGTTGTTCAATGTATTGTAACCCTGTCTGTACTGTGCTTATTGTACAGCGCTGCGGAATATGCTGGCGCTTTATAAATTAATAATAATAATAATAATAATAATAATGTACTGGGACAGAAAAAAAGGAATTTTTTAGGTCTATGACTGTAAAATGTGTGGAGTCTGGGGGTATGGAGGTGAGAAGGGTTGGGAGGTCAGGTACAATTGGAGAAATAGGAATTATGATTTCATTGAGAGATCTGAAATCCTGAGTAAAGCGATATCCATCTCCTTTAGGCACAGGATTTACAGGAGTGTTGTACGAACTTACAATGGGACGCAGAATGCCAGTAGCAAGGAAGCGGTGAATGAATTCCCGTATTCCTTCAACTTTAGCAGGTGACAGATTATATTGTTTGTGATAGACAGGAGTTGCAGATTCTTTTAATTTTGCCGAATATGGGGTGCAGGAGATAGAACCCACATCATATTCGTCAATTTCCCATACATCCGGATGTACACACAATTCGAGATCAGGTGCTGAAAGGAAAGCACAGTGAAGAGGAGAGAAAGAATGGGAGGAAGATCGAGGGGGGAGAGCAGGGAGGAGGGGCTGTTGGGGGATGAAGTGTGCTGGGAGCATTTTCAATAGAAAGGAATGGAGAATCCACATGTAAAGATCCAGATGGCATGCAGATAATAGACACAGCAAGCAAAGAAAGCAAATCTCTGCCTAACAAATTAACAGGACAGGTAGGGAGAACATGAAAAGAATGGAACACAGAGGCAGGAGAAGAATTTGAAGAAATAGCAATGGGTGGGGTGACAAACATTTCTGTTAGGACTCCATTAATCCCCAAAGATGGCGTCTCAGCAGGTTTAATTGACCACAAACACCACTCTATTGTAAGCGTTGAATTTGTAGCACCCGTATCCACAAGAAATGGGGTTTTATGATCCTCCAAATTAAGGATCACTATGGGCAAATGGTCAACTGTTTCTGAAACCTGAACACATGAGATGGAGCATGCCTCTGAGCCACATGATGCATTTGATTGGTTTTGACAATCAATCTTAGGAGAGGTAACAGCATTGCTTGTTGGAGATCGTGGCTGGGGGTTCATAGCAGTATTGCCAATGTTCCTGGGATTTTGAGGGCATTCATTACGCCAGTGATTTGGATCACCACCAATGAAACAAGTACCTGGGGTACGTGTGGGGTGTTGAGGACGATAATAAGTCCTTTTAGGGCGAGGACCATTATTACCTGGGGGACCTGAAGGACTGTTAAAAACAGCTAACATATATTTAGAATGCTGCAGGTCAAAGCAACCAGCAGAATCTTTAACAAGGAGCCTATTATTAAGATCAATAGGTACCACTGTTGGCCAGTTATCAATCACCTGTTTAGCAATTCTCTGGGTATCATCTCTGAGATTACCCATGAGAGTTTGAGTGTAGAGGAGACCCATATCTCCATCTAATGTCATGCCGGCATCCTCCTTCCAGTTCTTATGGAACCGGTGGACGAATTCGGTGACAGATTCTTTGGCATTTTGTTTGCATGCAATGGCTGCGACCATAGAACGTCGAGCTCCATAATTACGAGTCCATTCATCACAAACTTCTGTCCACATATCATCAATCTGGACCGATGTTTGTAAAGGCAAATTTTGGGGTGTAATAGGGGCACCCATTAGAGGAGCATGGGGGGGTTGAAGTGAGAGAACACGAGTCCAATCAAAACCATTGTCATCAGCATATCCCATGACACCGTTAATGATCAACTTGTAATCTTCCTGAGTTAATTGCAATCCTCGTGTCGCCCGTTTAAGATATTGTGTTGTCGCGGTCGGGGAAATTCGGGGACTAGGAGAACCCTTATAGAATTTAAGGTTCCTATATCAGGGGGCATAATAACGACATTATTTCCTGCAATTAAATAGGGCATCTGATATCTAGCAGGGGGGTTGATAGTTTTGCCAGATTGGGTCCTAGTTATTATGTTCTGAAGTTGGGGTTCAAATTGGTCAATAAAAGATTGCATTTGGGGAGAGTATCCTACAGGTTGGGTTTGGAAGTGGATACAAATGAAGATGTACTGAATTTAGACTTAGGGGTTTTATTTTGCCAATCATATGTGCTAGTTTCATCTTGTTCTGTGTCATATTCTGTTTCAACATGGGGTATTCCTACGATAGCACCTAAAACACCTATATTTTGTGTTAGGGCTTCGGGGGAAGGCAAAGGATTAGTAGTGGTTTCAATAGTTGTAATCACAGCTGCCAAAGTCTTAGGGTCAAGGATGGGATAAAGGGAAGAGGGTTTGGGAGTAGGTTGTGAAAGGGCAGGAGGAGAGGAATTGTAAGGTGGGGGATTATCTATGGACCATGATACATCTTTAGGAGTTTTAGAAATGGGGTTATATGAAGAGGACAAGTAAATCCACACTTTACCACATTCCTTCATATATTTTCTATCCCAATTTGAGTCAGGTTGGAAATATGGGAAAGCTTTCTGGTCGCCAAGACATAAGCCTTTTATCATGGACATATGATAGGAAGAGAAGCTTCCTGAATTTGGGAATGGATCAAAAGAATGCATGGCTGTAGTCCAGCCAGCGAGACAATCTATAAAGGGCGTGGTGAAATATCCGCCAGCAACACGTTGTACATAATCGGCGGGCGTTTCAGCAGGGCCATTTTGGGGCATTAACTTCTTATTGAAGTGCTTATCTAATTTGCCCGTTGTTTTTGGATCTATATGGGAGGATTTTTTGGCACCCATATCGCAAAAAAAAGGCGCGGTGGAGGGGGAAGGAGAAGGGCCAGCGCAATTAAAAGGGTGAGAGGGAAAGGGTCACAAAAATGCGCAGTTTCCTCTATTCTCACTGAGCCAAATCACAAAACAGCAATCTCCATTCTATTTAAAATCTTTTTAACTACACTATCAGGGAGAACATGCACAAATAGGAAATAACAAGTAGTCCGGTAAATAGGGACCCAATTCTCGGGGCGGGAAACTTAAAGGTATTAATCTTTTAAAATATAATACTCTTTACAACACAATTCAAATGTGAGTCACTAACAGCGGGGACATCCAACAATTGATCAAGGAAACAAAGAGAAAGGATCACTATTCTTTACCCAGACGATTGTAAAAAATCCTATTTTTCATTCACCATCACTTAATCAAATCATTCAAAAGAAACTCTTGCACTATCAAATCAAATAATGCGAGTTCGAAAATTTGAACACGCAAGTTGCCTATGATGAATATTAGGTTCAATAAATATTAATAAAATAAATATGTAACCCATACTCACCAAGACAAGTTGATTAGTTCGAATCCCACTTCTGACACCAAATTGATATGTATTCTGCAAGCATATCGCAGGAATGGCCATGGTCCAGTGATGATGGAGATAGCTGCTTTGTCACCAGACCCAGTGACCATACAGAAAACAACTCGAGTGAGAATAATAGACCAGGACACAAGTTCTGTCTTGGGTGTTTCTTATTACTCTGGGGCAAATTACATACATTCAGTAGTTTTGTCAGAAATAGGAGTGTCACAAATTCATGGATTACAAACCAATACGTCAGTAATATAGGAAACATGTTTTTTCTACTTTGGGCAGTACCTAGACTTACACAAACATTTCCTGTCCTTGCCTAGTAGGCACGACTAAATTGACGTCACAGCTATATCCTGTTCTTGAAATAAGAATGTTCCATAGGATATATGAACAATAACCATGTGTATCCCTCCCTTCCTCTCGGCCAGCCAGCCTCTCTAGTTTCAAGAGGAAGTGGAGTTGAATAGAAAATTTGTACTCCTTAATAAAAAACAGGAAGCCAAGAGAAAGAACAGACTCAGCATTACCTCATGAACACATTAGGCATTTGCTGAGCAGTCAATCAGGCCTTATATATTTATATAGCTATCAAATATTACTAGAATATAGAAATATGTATACAGTGAATTAGCTACCATATTTCAAAATTCCTTTCAGCAGGTTCACTTTACGTTCCCTTCGCCGGGTTCCAGGGTTGTAGCTGGGATGACCCTGGCCCCCCTTCCGAGGAGGCAATGACTCACGGTATTGTATTGGCGCCCCTCTATCTTTCATACCGTCCTATGACATCTGTAGAGCCATCGCTTAAAAACTCCCTCAGACTCCTTTCTTGGAATGTAAACGGCTTAAACTCGCCAGTTAAACGGAAAAAGGTGCTCTCTCACTTAGCTAAATTCAAACCTGACGTTGTTTTTCTCCAGGAGACACATTGGCCCTCCCCTGACAACCGCCTTAGTGCCCTCTGGATTGGGTACCAAACTTCTGCTCCTTTTGGGAGTAAGAGGAGGGGTACTGCCATCCTGTTTATTAAATCCCTTCCATTTGAGGTTTTTGACGAAGCTAACGATGTCTCAGGCCGTTTTTCCATCATATTGGTGTCGGTCTTGGGTGAAATTTACTAGGCTTGTGCACCGATTTTTTTTTTTTTCGGTTCGATTCGATTTTTCGGATTTTTAAACTTTTCGATTTGGCTCTTTCCGACCGATTTCTGTTTCGATTCGGTTCGGCTCGACTCGTTTTTTGTGTACATTTTGTTTTCGGAATTTCGACCATTTTTCGTATTTTCGTGTCACTTAGCTCGTTTTTGTATCGACTTTCCGTATTTTCGGAAATTTTCGTTTTTCGGAATTGTAAATGGTTTTGGAATTTCGACCATTTTTCGTATTTTCGGGTCACTTAGCTCGTTTTTTGTATAGACTTTTCGTATTTTCAGAAATTTTCGTTTTTTCGGAACGTCTGTTCTCCTTGTTTCAAAGCAATAAATTTCGATTCGACACATTTCAAGTACATTTGAAAATTCCGAAAATATTTCGTTTCGGCTCGGAAAACTTTTCGGATCTGCCATTTTCGGATCTAAAAATTTTCGGAAAATCGGCCGCATCCGAAAACACGAATCGGGAAATTTCGTGAAAATTCCGAAATTCCGAAACCCGAAACGCACATCCCTAAAATTTACCTTCTAGTGAACATTTATGCTCCACAATCCCCCCCATCTGCAATTTTTTTCTGACCTATACTCGATCCTCCTTCAGTACTCGTTCCCGTATTGCATAGTTGGGGGAGACTTTAATGCAGTCATGGACTCGGTTTTAGACCGCTCTCGTTCTGGTTCCTGTCCCACAGCCCACAGTCCGCCGCAGGCCCTGCTTTCTTAAAAGACCACCTTGCTCTGCTGCATGCCTGGCGCTATTTGTTCACGGAGGGCAGAGACTACTCCTTTTACTCCAACCCTCATAAGTCCTTTTCCCGTATAGATATGTTTCTCCTATCCTCTACATTGCACCACTCCATTATAGACGCAACCATTGACATGATACATATTTCGGACCATGCAACAGTAGACATTCAGCTCAAAAAAAACCTCCCGCACTCCCGTAACTGGCATTTTCCTAGTGCCCTCCTACACTCCAAAGATTTTAAGGTGCATGTGGAATTTAGCTGGAACAACTACCTTGATGATAATCTAGCACACTTAGATGATGTGAATTTATTTTGGGAGGCAGCCAAACCGGTTATAAGGGGTTGTATAATGGAATATATGTCCCGTAAGTGTAACGAGGTTACCAAGAGGTTATCAACCGCTCATTCTTCCCTAGTGAAATCTTATATATAGGCTTATGTTGCTCAACCCTCCTCTGCCTCGGCGGAACATTACAGAGCCGACAAACGTTACTACGCGGCGTTAGTTGAGGAAAGGGCCCAATATTCTTGACTCTATTAGAAGAATAGCTTCTTCCGATGGGGTAACAAACAAGGGAAACTTTTAGCTAATCTCCTAAAATTACAACACCCATCGATCCCTCCTATAACTAAGATTAAAACTCAAGGGGGTGACGTGCTGACAGACCCAACGGATATCAATAACTATTTTCGCAACTATTTTGAAGCATTCTACAAGGCAGAACATGATGATTGGAAGGTTCAGGCAAAATTATTTTTGGCAGCTGGGATGCCGGAGTTAGGGCCATTAAATTTATCTCTAACTTTTGGATCTAACTCCCACCTTCACACCTTGAAAACCCCTGGCCCAGATGGCTTTTTCGGCTGAATACTATAAATTGCTAGGTGGCCACCTGGTTCCCCACCTAGTTACCCTCTTAATAATGTTTTGCAGGGACGACCCCCACCTCCATCCTTTAACGCGTCCCGTATGATAGTTATTCCTAAACCGAATAGAGACTCTTTATTAATTACCTCTTACCGCCCAATTTATCTCTTGAATGTAGATTTGAAACTCCTATCGGCCATAATGGCTCGTCGTCTACAAGTTCCACTGACTCAATTTATTTCCCCTGCCCAGACAGGCTTTTTGACGGGTCGCCACTCCACTCAAGATGTAAGAAAGTGTAACGGTGAGCCCCCTATAGGGTGATGGGGAGCCCCCAATCTGCAGAGATTGAAGCCTTAAGGGCAGGTATACAGATTCCAGGGAACAAACCAGGATATTACAGGAATTAGAAAGATCACGAAGCCCTGACTGAGATCCTTGAAAGGTGGTCTCGAAATAGTAACTAAGCTAGGTCTGCAAGGTGAATAAAACATAAACCAGACATACAATGAATGCAGGTATACAGATTCCAGGGAACAAACCAAGATATTAACAGAAACTAAAAAGATCCCTAAACCCTGACTGAGATCCTTGAAAGGTGGTCTCGAAATACTAACTAGGCTAGGTCTGCAAGGTGTATAAAACATAAACCAGACATACAATGAATGCAGGTATACACGGATAAATAAGCACGGTACAGTACAGGGGACAGACAGAAGAGAGATCCAAATACAAGAGCCAAAGGTCATACACAGAATATCATAACTAGAGGGGTCAGACAAGAGAGAGATCCTAAACACATGAGCCAGAGGTCATACACAGAATATCAAAGTTAACCAGCACACAGGGACTAGGCAAGAAAGACTATCCTGGTCCAAGGATCAAGGGGAATCCTGGTCCTACATATAGGGCAGAACAGGTCATGTGACCGCAGACCAATAAGCCCAACAGATGGCCTGCAGCCTGAAAACAAAAACAAACAGGAATCCCTGCTACCACCAGCAGGGGCAAGGCCAAGACGTGACATAACCCCCTCCCTTACGGGTGACCTCCTGGGCACCCAAGAAAGAAAACATGGACGGCATGAAAACGGATAAGACCAGTCACCAGTACCCATTGGAATCCCACTCAGACTCAGAGTAGTCAGTATGTGCCTGAGCAAGCAAAGCTCTTTCATAAACCTCCAGGTCCTCTCTGCAGATCACTGCACCATTAGAGGCCCATACACAACCCTCGGCAACTGGGCTAGAGTCTCGTACCCGAGGGTCCGACGGCATGAGTACCTTGGACCTTGAACGGAGTGAATCATCAGTCCCAGGTTGGTTACGGTTAGTCACCTTGCGTCTCCTGGGCAGTGATCTAGGAGTTCTGTCCACACCATAGAACATAGAGGCAATAGAGGTACTGCCAGATCCAGTGACAGTAGTCTTGCCCTGAGATTGTATATTACATCTAACAGTGGAACCACTAGACACAGTGGACTTACTGTCTGCCCCAGAGACAATGACCTTGCCATTAGACATGGCCCTGACCGATACAGTACAGGGTGTGTGCATGACTGGTAAACTCTCGGGATATGGGACATCACCAGGACATGGTACAGTTGGCGCCACAACAGTCTTACACCTCTCCCCAGGAGGAGTATATTGTGGATCATCTGAATCAGACTCTTCCAACAGCCCTTGCAGAATGCCAGGGTGTCTCTGGAGCACTAACCAGTGCGTCTCACGCATCAAAGAGCCAGAGGGCGTCCGTATATATCCCTTGGGAACACAATGTGATTTGGGGATCATAGTACCCTTCAAACCACCAGCTTTCCGGATTTCCCTGATTACTGTGCGGAGTAAGGCAACCTCGGACTTAGAGGGTGTAGTATCACTGGAACCAGAACAGAGTGTGGAAGTTTCAGAACCAGATTGGCTAGGGTTGATCACCTTTTCCTGTCTTCTCTTTGAGCAAGACATAGACTTTGTGACCACCTCACAAGGCTTGACAATGGTGGGGACAACACTGGACTCACTGTGGGGCAAGGGCACAGTGGTCTCATGTGCCAATCCAGGCACGTTGGCCTCATAACAAAACGTGGTCACAGCTGTCTCGCTAACCTGGGTGCAGCTGTCTCGCCTAACATGGGCGCAGCTGTCATTGCTGACATACAGCTTGTCCCGGACACCACTGGCAAGGTGCCAGCCTCAGGCATCACGAATGACATATTGTCAGTACCCGACATGGCTGGCTTCTCATTACCAGTACCCGACATGGCTGGCTTCGTGCCAGGGGAAGCAGACATGGCTGGCTTCGTGCCAGGGGAAGCAGACATGGCTGGCTTCATGCCAGGGGAAGCAGACATGGCTGACTTCGTGCCAGGGGAAGCAGACATGGCTGGCATCGTGCCAGTAGATACAGACATGGCTGGCTTTTCATTGCCAGTGGGAACAGACATGGCTGGCTTTGTGCCAGTGGGAACAGACATGGCTGGCTTTGTGCCAGTGGGAACAGACATGGCTGGCTTTTTGCCAGGGGAAGCGGACATGGCTGGCTTCGTGCCAGTAGATACAGACATGGCTGGCTTCGTGCCAGTAGATACAGACATGGCTGGCTTTTCATTGCCAGTGGGAACAGACATGGCTGGCTTTGTGCCAGTGGGAACAGACATGGCTGGCTTTGTGCCAGTGGGAACAGACATGGCTGGCTTTGTGCCAGTGGGAACAGACATGGCTGGCTTTTTGCCAGGGGAAGCGGACATGGCTGGCTTCGTGCCAGTAGATACAGACATGGCTGGCTTCGTGCCAGTAGATACAGACATGGCTGGCTTCGTGCCAGTAGATACAGACATGACTGGCTTCGTGCCAGTAGATACAGACATGGCTGGCTTTGTGCCAGTAGATACAGACATGGCTGGCTTCGTGCCAGTAGATACAGACATGGCTGGCTTCGTGCCAGTAGATACAGACATGGCTGGCTTCGTGCCAGTAGATACAGACATGGCTGGCTTCGTTCCAGTAGATACAGACATGGCTGGCTTTTCATTGCCAGTGGGAACAGACATGGCTGGCTTCGTGCCAGGGGTAGCAGACATGGCTGGCTTCGTGCCAGGGGAAGCAGACATGGCTGGCTTCGTGCCAGGGGAAGCAGACATGGCTGGCTTCGTGCCAGTAGATACAGACATGGCTGGCTTTTCATTGCCAGTGGGAACAGACATGGCTGGCTTCGTGCCAGGGGAAGCAGACATGGCTGGCTTCGTGCCAGTAGATACAGACATGGCTGGCATCGTGCCAGTGGATACAGACATGGCTGGCATCGTGCCAGTGGATACAGACATGGCTGGCATCGTGCCAGTGGATACAGACATGGCTGGCATCGTGCCAGTGGATACAGACATGGCTGGATTCGTGCCAGTGGATACAGACATGGCTGGCTTTTCATTGCCAGTGGGAACAGACATGGCTGGCTTTGTGCCAGGGGAAGCAGACATGGCTGGCAGCGTGCCAGTGGATACAGACATGGCTGGCATAGCATTCCCAACTGGAGACACTGCAACCTCACTATGAAACGAGGGCATAGTGATCCCATGATTCAACAGATTTGAGGTGGCTATTCTGCCAGTCTGGATGCCTATGGAGGACACACCAGTACCTCCATAGCGATACCTGGATACATGGTTCCCCTGCCATTGCTTAACAGGTTTTAATACACAATGTTCAATAGTGTGATTAGGATCTGCGCAATAAAAACAGAGACCATACAACCTGCGTCTTTCCTTCTCAAACATGGGTTTGCAAGCAGTGCAGGGTGGTGCTGCATCGTTAGCTGCAGCAGGTGATAGGCTCAGAGCCTCCATTAACCTCTGCAGCTCTTTCAGCATAGCAAGCACCAAGTTCAAAACAGCTTCATACATATGAGACATACCTGCCAGCTTTTATTATGGGACCAGGATAATGTAACGGTGAGCCCCCTATAGGGTGATGGGGAGCCCCCAATCTGCAGAGATTGAAGCCTTAAGGGCAGGTATACAGATTCCAGGGAACAAACCAGGATATTACAGGAATTAGAAAGATCACGAAGCCCTGACTGATCCTTGAAAGGTGGTCTCGAAATACTAACTAGGCTAGGTCTGCAAGGTGTATAAAACATAAACCAGACATACAATGAATGCAGGTATACACGGATAAATAAGCACGGTACAGTACAGGGGACAGACAGAAGAGAGATCCAAATACAAGAGCCAAAGGTCATACACAGAATATCATAACTAGAGGGGTCAGACAAGAGAGAGATCCTAAACACATGAGCCAGAGGTCATACACAGAATATCAAAGTTAACCAGCACACAGGGACTAGGCAAGAAAGACTATCCTGGTCCAAGGATCAAGGGGAATCCTGGTCCTACATATAGGGCAGAACAGGTCATGTGACCGCAGACCAATAAGCCCAACAGATGGCCTGCAGCCTGAAAACAAAAACAAACAGGAATCCCTGCTACCACCAGCAGGGGGCAAGGCCGAGACGTGACAGAAAGGCCTTAGCAGCAATTTGGTCTTCAAATACCCACACACCTATATCAGATTTGCTTCTTAGTTGTGATGCCGATAAAGCCTTTGATCGTATTTCATGGTCCTACCTTCGATGGTTTCTGAAGTATCATTCCTTTGGCGTCCCTATTCTGAATTTATTTAATGCTCTATATGATGCCCCTTCTGCAACAATAATGACCAATGGTCTTAACTCTGCCCCCTTTACATTGGAGAGAGGAACGCATCAGGGTTAGGGATGAGCCGAACGCCCCCGTGTTCGGTTCGACTTCGAACTCGAACAATTTCAGAAGTTCGAGTTCGAACTCGAACACGATCCGAACTCAATGTAAGTCAATGGGACCCGAACGTTCGATTTTTAGAGTGCCCTCCAAGAGGGCATATATGCTAGATATTTGCCATACAAGGTGTATGGGGGTCCGGGTAGTGCCCTGGGGGACAGGAAACAAGGACAAAAAAGTTTTAAAAGAAACGTTTTTAAAGGAACAGTGAGTTTTCCATGAAATAAAAGTTAAGAATAAAAATGAAAAATTCCTTCAAATATTGTGCCTAGGAGATCCCCATAACCTGCCCGTGAAGTGGCGGATTTGTAGGATGTATAGAAACATTTAAAAACAAAAAAATGATATTTCAAATGACGGTAAATGGTTTTTCTTTAATCTATTCATAAACAACTGCTTGGGGCGGCAGCCTGTATGAAAATAGGAGACGTTTTAGGACACGCAGAACAAGTTTAGTGATTTTTTTTGGCTAAATTATGGTGAAATTTATGCAGGCTTTGGATGAAAGTAACAATAGGTGCTTTAAAATTGGGCCTTTAGTGTTGGCAACAGCGCCGTCACACCGTAACCTCTCTGTGGTATTGTGGAAGAGTGCAGGGTTGGACCCTGCGGTAAATTATTAAAATGATATGAATCTGGTATAGGCGTCAGTGGCAGTGCACCCAAATATTTTGCCTTTGGTGGCAGCAAGTGCCTTCACACCGTAAGCCCTCTGTGGTATTGTGGAAGAGTACAGTGGTGGACCCTGCGGTCCAATATTAAAATGATATGAATCTGGTATAGGCGTCAGTGGCAGTGCACCCAAATATTGTGCCTTTGGTGGCAGCAAGTGCCTTCACACCGTAAGTAACCCCTCTGTGGTATTATAGAAGAGTGCAGGGTTGGACTCTGCGGTCCAATATTAAAATGATATGAATCTGATACAGGCGTCAGTGCACCCAAATATTGTGCCTTTGGTGGCAGCAAGTGCCTTCACACCGTAACTCCTCTGTGGTATTGTGGAAGAGTGCAGTGGTGGAGGTTTTGGGAATGCAGAAGAGATCCCCGAACTATTCAGTTACGTCAGCATCAGGGGATTGATAGCTGCTGATCCAGGACTGATTCATTTTTATAAATGTCAGCCGGTCTACAGAGTCAGTGGACAGACGCACTCTTTTGTCTGTGACAAAACCTCCAGCGGCACTGAACATCCTTTCAGAAAGCACGCTGGATGAAGGGCAACCTAGTAGCTGCATAGCATATTGGCTAAGTTCTGGCCAGTGATCCAATCTCAACACCCAGTAAGCCAGTGGATCATCTGCTGTAAAGGTATCCAGGTCTGCCCTTGCCCCTAGGTAGTCCTGCACCATATGGTGAAGACGCTGGCAATGGGTGCCTACATTTGACGTCCCTGGGCGTCGTGGACTAAAAAAATTTAAAAAGACATCATTCAAGCGGCCCTGGCCTTCACCGCTCTTCCTCTGATCATCCGCAGCCTCAGAAGCACTAGTGTCATCACTTGGTAACCTACCAGTGCCTGGAAAGGTGTTACACAAGTGTCACTTTAAAGCGTACTCAAGTTGTTTCATCCGGTCCTCCCTCTGTGCGGGCAGGATGAGCTCTGCAACTTTACCCTTTTATCATGGATCAAGAAGGCTTGCCAACCAGTAATGATCCCTCTCCTTGATAGCACAAATCCTGGGGTCCTTTAGCAGGCTTTGCAGGATAAGGGAGCCCATGAAGCGTAGGATGGAGGTGGCATTAGCTTCTGAGTCTTCCTGGTCAATGAGGATGACCCCATCGTGCACTTCCTCCTCCCAGCCACATACTAGTCCTTGGGTTTCTGGGCACACAAAAACCTCCCTTGAGGAATCCCCACCTTCAATGCTCCCACTACTTAAATATTCCTCCTCATCCTCCTCCTGTCTGATCTGAGGACCCGCAGGAATGCTGTCTGCGTAAAAGACTGGGGCCTTGAGAGCTAGGGAAGGCCTCCTCTTCCTCCCGCTGCTCTGCCTCTAGTGCCACATCTATAATTCCCCGCAGAGTGCGCTCCAGCAGAAACACTAGAGGAATTGTGTCACTGATGCATGCACTGTCCCTGCTCACCATCCTTGTTGCCTCCTCAAATGGTGACAGTACAGAACATGCATCCTTGATCATCAGCCACTGCGGGGGGGGGAAACCAAGTTGACCTGAACCTGTCCTTGTGCCATACTCACACAGGTACTCATTGATGGACCTCTGCTGCTTGTGCAGATGCTGCAGCATTGCTAATGTCGAGTTCCACCTGGTGGGCATGTCACAAATCAGATGGTTTGTGGGAAGGTGGAATTCTCTTTGAATTTCTGCCAGGCGAACACTTGCTAGGAAACGCTGTACCACCAGATTTAGGACGTGTGCTAGGCATGGTACATGCGTCAACTTACCCTGGCGTAGGGCAGAGAGAAGGTTGCTGCCATTATCACAGACAACCATTCCCAGCTGAAGCTGGCATGGTGTTAACCATCTCTGCACCTGCCCCTGCAGAGCTGACAGAATTTCTGGCCCGGTGTGGCTCCTGTTCCCTAATCAAACCAGCTCAAGCACAGTATGGCATCTTTTTGTTTGAGGCATTGCGTAGCCCCTGCCACGCATCAGTTTAACTGCCACTTCACCAGAGACAGAGAAGGAGGAGGAGGAGGAAGAGGTGGTGGAGCAGACAGACCTCATACAAGCAGCTTTCTGGAGGCGTGGTGGATGAACAAGCTCCAGCACAGAGCCCCGTCCTGGATCCCTCCCAGCTGCAATAAGAGTTACCCAGTGTGCCGTGAAGGAAATGTAACTTCCCTGTCCATGCTTGCTAGACCACGTGTCTAAAGTCATGTGCACCTTGCTGCTGACTGCCTTTCCCAATGACCCATAACATTGTGTTCCATGTGCTGGTATAGTGCTGGAATGGCCTTCCGTGAAAAGAAATTACGTTTTGGAACCTGCCACTGTGGTACAGCACATTCAGCAAATTCACGGAAGGAAGCAGTGTCCACTAGCTGGAAAGGCAGCAGCTGTAATGCGAGTAATTTTGCTAAGCTGGAATTTAGACGCTGTGCTTGGGGATGGTTGGGACTATATTTTTTCTTACACTGCAGCAGCTGGGGCAACGTAATCTGATTGCTTAAATCTTCAGATGATGGGATGCTGTCACATTGTGAGGAAGGACCTGGTACATCCATTACTGTAGCATCATCCCTGTCAGTGGCGGTTGTAGGCAATGACATGGCAGGACATATAGTGGGGGTAGAGACAGATGAGGAGGAGGAGGACCTATGCAAAGTGTTGTGCCAACGGGATGCGTGGCAGGTGGTCATATGTCGCCTCAAACAGGTGGTACCCAAGCGTGGGATGTCTTTTCCACGCTTAATCCTCATCTGACATAGATTACAAATAGCAATGGTGCGGTCTGCTGCACATTTCTTAAAGAACTCCCAGACCGCAGACTTCTTGTACATGTGCTTTGAGACAACAGCGCTCTGCACCTGAGCAGGTGTGACTTCTGATGCCTTGGACTGGCTACGGTTGGTCATAGAGGATGTTGTGCCTCGTATTTGCTGTGCCTCCTCCTCCTCACTTGACTCCTCTGTTCGATCAGGCACCCAGGTGGAGTCAGTGACCTCATCATCATTGTCATCACCCCCTATCTCCTCGTCACTGGAGCCAACTTGGCAGTATGCTGCAGCTGCTGGGGCAACACGAGTGCCAGTTATTTGTGTGTCACTGGCACCCCCTTTCTATAGGTTGATTATACTCCCTTCCTCAACATCAGAGTTTGAATCAAAGCACTGTAGTTGCTGCGCATCCTCAAGCAGCATGTCACTGTCACTGTAGTCAAACAATTCAGCTGACTCCTTCATGTATGTTGGTGAGGCTACGGCAGGAGTAGCTGTGGACATGGAGGCTGCATTAGATGCTTTGGCAGCTGAGGTGGACTGTAAAGCACTACAAGCCTGGCTGGCAGAGGACTCGGAGGATGAGGATGGCCTGGTTAGCCAATCCACCAAATCCTCTGTATGTTGCTGCTGCTTAAGATGGCCAGCACCAGTTAGAAAGGACCAAGCGTGCCCCTGCAGAGGATGCACCACGTCCACGACGACCAGAGGCACAGCCTTCCGACACAGAGGCTGCTTGCCCTCTTATCTGTGTCGGAACGTCTGCCTGTCCTTTTTGGCCTTTCTGACATGGTGAGTGATATATAGATTAAAGATATACAGAACTCTGATTCAACTCTGTTATAAAAATTGGAGATATGCAGAACTCTGATTCAACTGTGTTATCTAGATTAAAGATTTCCAGAACTCTGGTATAACTCAGTGAGACACCCTGATAGCTGGCAGCCAGTGACAAGACACTGATTAAAATTCACAGAAGTCTGCTACAAGTCTGTGAGACCCCCTGATAGGAACCCTGATAGCTGGCAACAGTGACGAGACACAGATTACAATTCCCAGAAACCTCCTATAAATCAGTGGAGACCCCCTGATGGGTGGCAGTGACAAGACACAGATTACAATTCCCAGATATATTGTAGAAGTAAGACCCCCCAAATAGCTGCTGGCAGTAAGAACACACAGATTACAACAATTCCCATATATCTTGTAGAAGTGAGACCCCCACAATAGCTGCTGACAGTGAGAACACAGATTACAACAATTCCCAGATATTTTGTAGAAGTGAGACCCCCCAAATAGCTGCTGGCAATAAGAACACACAGATTACAACAATTCCCATATATCTTGTAGAAGTGAGACCCCCACAATAGCTGCTGGCAGTGAGAACACAGATTACAACAATTCCCAGAAATTTTGTAGAAGTGAGAACCCCACAATACCTGCTGGTAGTGAGAACACACAGATTACAACAATTCCCAGATATCTTGTAGAAGTGAGACGCCCACAATAGCTGCTGACAGTGAGAACACACACAAACAGAACAATCTCCTCTCAAAAAACACGTGCTGGGGCTGTGAGGGACGCCTTATATAGTGTGCTGCGGGACTTAGCTCTGTGAGCCCATGATTGTGCAAATTTTGCCCAATCAGGACTCTGAGCCGTGATTGGCATAGTCTTGCACCTGTCTTGCACCTGACCTGTGGTCAGGTGCAAGGCTGTAGCCAATTACAAGCTTCATGCCAGTGGAAAAGTGCATTGTGGTCCATTGTGGTGCATTGTGGACAAACATGCGGCGAACACGCGGAAATGTTCGGAGTTCGGCGAACAGCAGAACGGCCGATGTTCGATGCGAATTCCGAACAGATCGAACCGAACAGCTCATCCCTACTCGCCACCCAGGATATACTTGAAAACGAGAGAAATGTCAATGTATCCTTCCTGGTAAAATCCTTTCTCCAAAAAAAATATGGGACTGCCCTGGGGGGATAATTTATTATAAGGATCTGCCCGGGGGGGGGGGGAATTAATGATATGGGCCTGTCCCGGGCGAGGTAATTAATTATACAGGCCTGCCCTTGGGGGTGGTTAATTATATGGGCGTGTTTGCAGAATTAAAGTGTGAATTCCAGGGCCGATTTCTTATTTTAAATTTTTTTTGTCCCAGTTCAGCCCTGATGATAGTCAATGTCTTCATAACTCCAGAGCATATATCACGAGATTTATTAGTTAAGCTCAATTTAATCAACAGGAGTTTCAATGTTTTTTTTTTCCCCCAGCATAAAATAGCAGCATCCCCATAATAAATCTTTACAGAATTTAAAGATTATTTAGCAAATTAGAGGTTGTACTGCATTTTTGTGATTAAACCTATCCTTTTAAACTATGGCTATACTGCTAAGTGGCAGTAGCCTTTTTATAATTTGCAAACTAATGTGATTATTTTTGCCAAATGGCTAATCTCTTGCTACATTACCCTGAGAAGAGTGCTTCTGACTTCATAATAGGATTTTATATTAAATTTGACATTAATGAAAGCTGCAAAATTAAATATGCCCAAGAAGTACAAGCCATGAAAATGTAAATGAGCTAAAGTCAATTAGACATTGATGAGTCAGGGATAAGCATTAATAATATGTTTATCTTCATGCTGGACTGTGTTCAAAATATGAATCATCAGCTTTCTTCCTTCTATCATTTAAGAGGGGTAATATTACATTTAGAGTAACAAAAGTAAGGTTATTATCGTGTGTGTGTGGACCTGCTATTAATCAGTTCACACAGTTCTTATATTAACCAAATGAACTAGCATACCAGTCACATAAAAATGTATATATATTTATATATATATATGATTTCATGTGCTGAGAAACAAAATATAGATTTAAAATAAGCAAATATCAATTGCTTTTGAAAAAATAAAATTTTGTAAGTGGGGATGTAGTGGACTAGAAATGTGTATACAGAAAAAAAGATGGCCTCCTACATTTATTAATTACAATGCTAAATTGAGGCACCCATTTTACTAATTTCAGTTAAGCAATAATGGATTTACTGAGAACTAGTTATTGTCCTTTATTCCTCCTGTAGAAGGAGGTTGGTGCTGGAGGAAGATGAAGCTCAGAATAGAGGTAACATCACTGCGCTGCATGGAGAGAGACTGTGGAGACACAGGTTCAATCTCAGCAAGAGCACCTCTCCAGTAAGTGTCCATGGGCAAGACACCTAACGGTACATACTCGCCACCTAGGACATACTTGAAAATGAGAGAAATCTCAATGTATCCTTTCTGAAAAAAAAGTTTTTTAAAAGGCTACGACAGCCTGTAACACATTCTTTGTCACTGTTTTTCTACATTATTGTCAATTTTACCTGCCCACTCTGGATTTCCTGGTCTGAGGCAGGGCGGATCCAGGACGGGGGCAACCGGGCAATCCCCCCCCCCCGAGAAAATCGCCGCCGCCAGACGCTTTTCTCAATACGAGGCGAGCGGCCGCTCGCCTGGGATGGGAACCACTTGACCAGCGCGCGATCACGCGAGAACGTGGCTGCGCTGGTCAGGTGGTTCACGGCGAGTGGCCAAGCTGCATGCCAGCGGCCGCTTGCCTCGTAGTGAGAAAAGCGTCTGGAGGTGGTGATTTGCGTAGGGAGAAGAACGCCGGCGGATACTCGGAAGAAGGAGCTGCGGAGCCTGGTGGCCTAGCAATGGCAGCAGAGGAGGTGTGAGCTGGGGGAAAATATACACATGTGAGCTGGGGGCAATATATATATCCATGTGAGCTGGGGGCAAATATATCCATGTGAGCTGCCTGGGGGCAAATACAGTTGTGTTCAAAATTATTCAACCCCCAATGCTGTAAAGGGTTTTAGGGAATTTAGTGTACATTTGTAATTGTATTCAGAATGAAATCCTACAAGGACTTTTTAAAGAACCATATGCAACTAAAATGACATCAATTGGTTTTGTAATACAGTAGTAAATGTTTCTTTTGTGAATTCTTCATTGACACAATTATTCAACCCCTTAAAGACTACCACTCTGAAGAACAGAGGTTCATTCAAGTGTTTTCAATCAGGTATTGAAAACACCTGTGGATGTCACGGAGCAGGAATAAAGCATAATAAGCACCAATTAGGCAGCTTTAAAATGACTGTGATACTCAGCTCCTTCTAGACATTTACTGGTGTGGTTACAAACATGGTGAAATCAAGAGAATGGTCCAGGAAGACAAGAGAAGTGGTGATTACTCTTCACAGGAAGGGCAATGGCTATAAGAAGATTGCAAAGATGTTAAACATACCAAGAGAGACCATAGGAAGTATCATTTGCAAATTCAAGGCAAAGGGCACTGTTGAAACGCTACCTGGTCGTGGCAGAAAGAAGATGCTGACTTCGGCTGCTGTGCGCTACCTGAAGCGTAGAGTGGAGAAAAGTCCCCGTGTGACTGCTGAGGAACTGAGAAAAGATTTGTCAGATGTGGGTACTGAAGTTTCAGCTCAGACAATACGGCGCACACTGCGTAATGAAGGCCTCCATGCCAGAACTCCCAGGCGCACCCCCTTGCTGTCGCCAAAGAATAAGAAGAGTCGACTGCAGTATGCCAAAAGTCATGTGGACAAACCACAGAAGTTTTGGGATAGTGTTCTGTGGACTGATGAAACAAAATTAGAACTGTTTGGGCCCATGGATCAACGCTATGTTTGGAGGAGGACGAACAAGGCCTATGAAGAAAAGAACACCTTGCCTACTGTGAAGCATGGCGGGGGGTCAATCATGCTTTGGGGCTGTTTTGCTTCTGCAGGTACAGGGAAGCTTCAGCGTGTGCAAGGTACCATGAATTCTCTTCAATACCAGGAGATATTGGATGACAATGTGATGCAGTCCGTCACAAACCTGACGCTTGGGAGACGTTGGACCTTTCAACAGGACAATGATCCCAAGCATACCTCCAAGTCCACTAGAGCATGGTTGCAGATTAAAGGCTGGAACATTTTAGAGTGGCCATCGCAGTCACCTGACTTAAATCCGATTGAGAACCTCTGGTGGGACTTAAAGAAAGCAGTTGCAGTGCGCGAGTCTAATAATGTGACTGAACTGGAGGCTTTTGCCCATGATGAATGGGCGAAGATACCCGTAGATCGCTGCAAGACACTTATGTCAAGCTATGCTTCACGTTTAAAAGCTGTTATACCTGTAAAAGGATGTTGTACTAAGATTGAATGTCACTTGGGGGTTGAATAAAACTGATAATGATGTGAGGACAGAAAAGACATTTGTGGTTATTTCATTATAAATGTTATGTTATATTTGTCTGACCTACACGTGCCTCTTTGATTTAATTGTAAGCAAGATGACTGAATGATCAAAATCATCAATGTCAAACTGGCCAAAACACTCAATTTCAGTGGGGGTTGAATAATTTTGAACACAACTGTATATCTATGTCAGCTGCCTGGGGGCAAAAAACTGGAAAAGCAACATTTTTCATTGTGGGAAATGAGAAGGTACGTTCCTGCAGCATCATTGTTCACATTATAATTGAAACATGAACAACAGTGCTGCATTGTAAAAAAAAAAAAAAATCGACACTCTTATTTTTATTAATCTAATAAATTTTTATTTTTACATATATCCTGTTTATTTTTGGTATCATTGGAAATGCCATGCTCTGGCATTCCAATGATGCCAAATATGACCCTCTAAATGTTACTGTTCCAAAGGACCCCCATATCTTTAACATAGGGAATCCTGGGACTGGAAGGTAAGGGGTTAAGAAGAATAGGGGTGTGACGAAGTCCGCTACTCAGCACAAGTAGATTCGCGTTAACTCCGTCCTTGCCTTGAAGCACTGGGAGGTAGCATGCCAGCCGAGGTGTCTGCCCTTGATGCAGTGAAGGCGGCTTCTCAAAATAAGCCAATCTACTGGATGGAGCCTGTAATGCCACTATTAAGAAGGCATCAATCCGCTGCTTGTTTCTGCCTGCATCCGAGAATACCGAGGCTCTGTGAGAATAGCCCTGTATCCCTCCCCAATCACTTAGTCGAGACAAAAGTATAGGTTGAAGGAAAATCAGAGTGTATTCAGAATGGGAACATACAGTGTTTATATACATTTACAAGATCATGATAACCCGGCTTGCCATTATTCTTTACCCGGCCCCCCAGACATCCTGACGCCAGTTTTACCACTGCCTCCAGCCATAACCCTTTAGTATATTTAACATGGGCTCTTCTGACCAAAGAGCACTCTGGTGGCATGTAGAGGGGCAGCAGAGAACTTAATAAACATCAGGATCATACAAGCACAAATTGTACAAACTAATTATACACTTGGGTGAATGAAAACTGGACAATTTAGGTGGTATTAAATTGTGAGGGAATACAGTTGCGTTTGGTGCGGGGAATTGTGAGGGGAAACACAATACACACAGGGATCATACAGACAAACTAGCAGCCAGGCTGTTTCAGTGACTGATACATTGTAGCACGCATGTACTCCGTGGTTAATGGCAGGATCGGTGCAGAGGAAAAACATGATTAAATAGAATTCTAGGAACATTTTTACAGTAAATCTAACAGGGGAATTTGTTCATATAAATAAAGGGTAAACGAAATATAGTAAAATACGAATGAAATTAAACTAAATAAATCCTGTGGCGGCTGATCTGTCACAAGGGGCATTGCTGGAAAGGTCAGACTGGAACCTTTCCAGTGATGACTCTCTTATTTCTGTAGCCTCCACTGATGGAACGAGGACCCCTCCCCTGGCTTCAGGCACTCTCCCGGCAGGCTGGGGGAATGCCTGAAAACATCATCGCGTGCATGACCCCCACGGCCAGGGGGCAGTTCCACACCGATGGCTGACAGGCAGGATGTCAGCCCGTTGTGGTTGAAGCTTCAGTTCGACACAAATAGGTGCCGAACCGGGGCACCACAAAGATGTGCAGGAAGCGTCCTCCTCACATGGGAGTGAAACAGGAGGACGCTCCCTGCACGTCCTTCTCGTTCAACTGGTTAATCAGATGTTGCATCAAAAGAACTTTTTATTCTATGACAGGTTCCAACAAGATTCTAATTTTAAAATGGAAAAAAACCTGAAATTCAAACCAGAAATTATTTTCTAAACTATGAAAGCTAATTGTAATTTTTAATGTGTGTTCTACAGCACAACGGTTATTTAATCTTCTCATTTTATAATTAGCATGATATAATTGGGTTAAACTGTGTATCAACCATTGATGTGTAATACAATTAGTTTCTTTGTTGGTTTCAACAAAACATTCACAATCAAATGGTGTAATAATTACTCATTATGAATTGAAGCCATGTTTGATTGATTTATGCAATTTAAATAAACTAATTACCAGACAGCATACTCTCATTAATTCATACTTCGTTCTTGTCACTTACAGTCACTGCAAAGTGTCAGCACAACACAATTACTTCTCTTAAAGAAAAAATAAACCAATAAATAAGAAATTCGATTTTTACAGTGTAAAATACACCATGATGTTTTTTGAATGCTATCTCACATTACAGTTTATCAGATGTACTTTCTAGACTTTGGAAATTATAATACAACTCCAAAGGGCCTTCTTGAATTTGATTTATTAGGGCTACAGTGTCATAAAACTAACAACTAACATAAATCTACTTTTTTTAAATTTTTTTCCATCTAAGCCATTATTATTCATTGGCTTTACATGCAACCATAGTGTACTTACTTCCTTTGGTTCCATTCAGTCGAATTTTCAGGATCAGAATGATATGAGGAAATAGGTATTATTTAATCTGTGCACAAAGGAGTTTCTGTCACGTTAACTAACCATGTGCCTCACCAGCTTTCCTCAAATCTGAGGAACATGAATTTTGAAGTTGGCTATAGTATTCTAGCAGTATTTATGGAGACCAGAGGCACCTCTGACGTAACCACTCACTGGAAGATGACTGGTGAGTATATCAACCTTCCAAAATTGTGGCCATTTCTTGGATGGATTAGGAGGCTGCTTAAAGTCTTGTGCACTTTTGGGACCTAGTGCATAACTGGGCTATGGACATTCCTCTCAAGCTCCAGCTTAAATGGGAACCAATGCTTCATTAACAATCAAAAATCCATAATACTATACATGTTTTTAAACCTTTGCTGCTCGGTAGCGGGTCTTTAAAGCTGGTGGGACGTACTAGTATGCCCCACTTGCTGGTTGCTGCAGCGGGCTCATCTTCCGGGAGCTGCCTACAAAGATGACGCACAGCACATGAGTTCAGGCCGTCCTGCGGCAGGCAACAGAGAGCTGCCTGAGACAACTGTGGTTTGTCGAAGGAGGCCATTGAAGTCAGTGGGGCATTCTATGCCGCTCAATGGCTTCAAGGCCCACCCACCGCAGGGACAGCATAGTGCACCCTGCGGCGAGAAAGGGTTAAGATATATAGGACGTGTGTCTCTTACAAGTGGGTTAGTCTCATATCAGCAGTCATTAGGCTGGCATAGATAGGGCCTGCTGCTGCTGATAAGGTATGTTGTGACGGGCTTATGCAATGTATGAGCATATTTTGTAACTAAACCCCAGTGTTTGATTTTTCTCCCAAAATAAGGTATTTGCAAATTTTCATGTATGTTTGGGTGGAGTGTATTTGGTATTATATATACACATATAACAGCTTTGTTAAAATTATGTTTAGAGGAGAGGGCTAAATATGAGGGGGTTAGGGTTTTTGAAGAGGTCCAGGATTGATTTAAGGAAGAGTTTTGGTTAGCTAGGTTATAACGTTAGTGACGCATTGGGTTATGGTTACATATATATAGGATTAGAACTATGATAGGAGAATTTTCAGAGTAATGTGGATTTATAACTAGTGATACCTGTCTTCTATGGGCTGTTGGCTGTAAAGTGCTGTCAAACTCATCCTAATACAAAGCCTGTACAGTTTTTGGTTATATACATGAGCTGTGTGGGATTCATTATGGATGAATATGGAAGTTAGACTTCTTAAAGGTACAATAATAAAATGTGCGCTAGAAGCCTCATTCTACATTTAAATTGGATTAAATATATGAGTCTAGCCTACGTCAATGAAGCTGCAGAATCCTTGTACCATAGCCACTGCAAAACCAAGCAGTAGTTATAGTACACGGAGTATCCCTTTAACTAAATATTTTAATTATAGAAACAGCTAATGATACACATTTCATACTGACAGCCAATTTGTGTAAATAATGTCTAGTTTTTTTCAGTTGTTTAAAATGCTCATAGCAGAGCTTTGCAGCCATGATGTCTTCTGCTAGCTGAATCAGAATTTTTCCTGTGTGCTCTGAATGGCCTGCATTTGTTAAACACTGAAATAATTCATCATTCCAGGCACCTCTAGCACTTTTATGTCTTTACAATTTTTCAGTGATATTGCTCTTTTCACAAATATATTTAAACAAAAAAGTAGAGACTTTAAATCCCGTCCTTGTATAAAATAAGAAATATTTGAGTTTATACCTAATTGTCGGCCATATTACATACTTGGTGCTAACTTAACCAGAGCTGTTGTAAACTTCCCAGAGCCATTATAGCCTATGGAGGTTTTAAGTTTACAACAGCTCTGGTTAAGTTAGCACCAAATATGTAATATGGCCCTGTATGTCTTACTATAAATAACCTATTTTTGGCCAGTAGGTGGCGCCATCTACTGACAAATTGAGTTAGAGGTTTTAACAGCAGATCTATTTTCTATTTCTTCCTGCATCGCTGCTGAAAGTCAGATATTTCAGAGCTTTGAGCAGCTGATTTTACTGTTTTAGCTCTTTGAGCATTATGCCCACAGGGCTAAAACTTTGGGGACACCTTCTGCATCCCAAAAGCAAACAAAATTCATTTGCTTTTAGGGTGAGGATCAGCATACCGAGATATCTCTATATCGGTGCTCCAGATGGTGCATTTGAAGCCCGAGATATCTCATTATCGTAGTGAAGGGGTTAATTGTGCAAACACATATTTTAATAATTAGATTTTAAAAAAATGCTTGTTTGGGATAAATGTTGTGTATTTGGTTATTTTTAGACTCCAATGGGTACATGAAAATTATCGAGAAGTTCCCATGTTTAAAATGAAAATGTATACACGTGTATAACTCCATGACAAACAAGTTTAGTGAAAAATGTAATTTGGTCATGGTGTCCATGTTAATACATAAATAAATAAAACCGTTTGTCCTGGTATTAATTGATTGAATCCTGACTTTTGATTTCTCATATAACCAATTTAAAATTCAGCAGCACATACCATTTACTCAGACTGAAAGCAACAGTATCATTGGAAGTTTGAATAAAAGCAAATGATGTTTTTTTACAAGTTGCTCTAGTTTTTTATGCCACTCATTATTTCACTGTTAGGAGTACAGTAAATGCAGTTATTATGTATCTTTTTCATTTCAGATTATCCATAGATGTGTTAAGATCTTGGAAACAACCAGCAGATGGCACCAATATCTCAGACACTTTATTTTACCAAAGAGCATTGAGCAAAATATTTCGTGTTTTATATAGAATCAATGTATTTTACAGTGTAGAATCTCTGTTATCACAATTTTCTTAATACATCTGATAAAACATTTTATACTGGCTCCTCACATAATAACTACCAGTGATTAACAGGTCTATTCACTAAAGGTGAAACTCAGGAGAATGACTGGAGAAGTGAAATTCTAGGTCAAAATAGCCAAACCAGAAAAATTCTCCCATTTATCTCACTTTCCAAATCGGCTATTTGGTCTAGATTGTTCTCTTCTCAATTCTCCTGAGTTTCACCTTTAGTGAATAGACCTGATAGTTCGTTATGTGATATCTAAATGCCATGTCCATAATTTTTCAATTCTTTATGCAACAAAAACAGAGTTTTCAGGCTTCATTACCAATGACACTCCATTCAATATGTTAAATGAAGAATTTGCTAATAGGGGAGTGATACAAGCCAAAATACAACACAGTAGGTAAAGAGCTGTGTAAAAATAAATGAGAGATAAGAATTAATGAAAAAAACAAAGACTTTTTCGGACATCCAACCTTTATTCCTTATCCCATAAACCCACACCATAAAGTGCAATGATGCTACAAAATCCATTTAGAAGTCCTTCCTCGTGTGACATGTTTTGCCCAATACTGAGGGCTTTTTCAAGCATGCCCTAAAATTAATAAATGTCATCTATAGTGTTTGGTGACACATGACACATGGAGAAGCACTATACATGAATTTTCCACCAGCTTTTACACTTTACTGTTAACATACACCTTAAATGATATATGATGACTGTGAAAAACTTTGGGTGAATAAATATATTGGACTGACTACAAAAGCACCGATGTCTAAACAGTAAGGAAGGTAGTGTCTTGTTTATAATGCCGATTATTCACTGAGAGCGTGAAAAAAATTAGCTTTAAATGAGCACTGCCTTGGAAGAAAACGGAGAACTTTATTTTAGCTTTAACTCTTTTGTTGGCTAGTTATGTAATTTTTTTCTTTTATCGTCAGTGACTGACCATTTAGTATATTATTATTATTATACTTTATTTATTTATTTATATAGCGTCAGCATATTCCGCAGCGCTGAACAATGGGCATGAAATAGACAGGGTTACAATACACTGAAAATCAACACACGTAAAGTTCTTAGAACCACTAGATGGTGCCAATGGCATAGATCCAAATGGGCCTAACCCACCTGTGTTACAACCAAAACAAGATAAATCCGCTAATCAGCTGGTATTGTGAATTGTGACCCATTTTATGAGGCCTCTATAGACAGATTGATTTACCCTGATTTCTTAAGGATATTGAGAATTAGTAATACTGGGCAGAGGATTCTGCAGGGGACATATTGGCAACTGATTGCTTACCCTCTTCATAGATACATGATGTTGGTTTGAACTTATCAAATTCATACACCCCACAGGTGTGGCATTGTTCCCTCTGCCATGAGGATATGAATCAGGTACTCTGACTAGTCATTATACATTATTTATGTGGTTTTATTTGTCTACTCGTCAATTTGTATGTATTTAATAAAGGTGTACAATTATGCACCTGTAAACATGTAACATAATGACTATTTCCTAAATATTTATTTTCTGTTAATATGTATATTTGTGTTTTAAATTAATATCTTGCATTTTATTTCTTTGATTTGTTACAGTTGTTACAGAAATACAATGTTCTTGAACCCAGGACATACTTGAAAACGAGAGAAATCTCAATGTATCCTTCCTGGTAAAATACTTTATAAATAAATGTATGCACTGGGGACATAGATCCTTTACTCCTGTTAGCATCATTTGGATGCATAGGTGCTCTTTTCTTGTTTTGCTTACAATACACTGAGACTGAACAACATTTGATAAACCAGTACAGGAGGAACGAGGGCCCTATTCCCGTGGGAACTCACATTCTAGAAGGGTTGGGGCGGAAACAGGAGTAGAGGACTGCAAGGTGAGAGTGATGGACTGCAAGGTGAGAATGATGGACTGGTTGGGGCAGTGAGTTGTATCAGTGAGTCGGTGGTAGTCTTCCCTAAATAGGAATGTCTTAAGGGAGCGTTTGAAGGAAGGGAAACTAGGGGAAAGTCTGATCGTACCAGGGAGAGTGTGAGAGGATTGGGGCTGCGCGTGAGAAATCCTGCAGTCTATCATGGGAAGAGGTGATGCAGGGAAAAGCTAGGCGCAGGTCACTGTTTGATCTTAGGGAGCGGGCTGGGGTGTATTTGCTGATTAGTGAAGACAGGTAGTGACGAGTTGAGTTAGTGAGAGTTTTGTAGGTCAAGGTGAGGATTTTGAATTTAATTCTGCAGTGGATGGGGAGCCAGTGAAGGGACTCGCATAGGGGAGCAGCAGAGACAGACCGCCGGGTGAGGTGGATGAGCCTGGTGGAGGCGTTCAGAATGGATTGTAAGGGGGCGAGGCAGGAGAGAGGGAGACCAACTAGAAGATTATTACAATAGTCAAGTAGGGAGATTACAAGGGCATGGATGAGTTGCTTTGTGGTGTCAGCGGTAAGAAATGGCCGAATTCTGGAAAAATTACGCAACTGGTAGCGGCAGGAGGAGGTAAGAGACTGGAAGTGGGGGATGAAGGAAAAAGCAGAGTCAAGAGTAACTCCGAGGCACCAAACCTGGATTGATGGGGAGATAGTGATATCCTCAACCATGACAGAGAAGTCAGGAGGTGGGGAGTGTAATATAGCAAAGTTCCATCTCAAGTAACCAGACTGAAAACCTGGCAACAAATGGATACCTTAAAGTAGGTAGTATCTATGATTGAAAAAACTATTTAAAGAAACCATTATTTATTAGATTCAATAAAAAGACATATAAAACATACCAATAAAAAACATAATTTTATGTAGTGGAATAGAGCAATGGATAAATTGGCTGTAGGCTCATGTAATCAATCTTTAAACTCCTCCATTTTGAAGTAATATAACCTTAACTCGGTTATTGAGAAGGGGTTCCCTAGACGCAAAGAGCGGGTGGACTGCTGGTGTCCGGCACCCAGGATTAACAATTATATAAACATTTCAATCTCAGTAGCATGTAAAGCATGAAACGTATACGTGGTAAAATCTTAAGAGAGTATAAAGTCCGTGGAAAAATATATAAGCATTGGTTATACATGGTGATTCAATCAATTATCCTCCAGTATATGACAATACAGTGATTAGATAAATCCAGCCGTAGTTGTAGGACTCTTCATAATGGGTACGTTGTTAATTAGTAAGATGTATCTCATCACCTGCATCCTACTAATTAACAAAGTATACTAGCAGCCTACACCTATTCAGTCCCCACCCTCTTTGCCTAGGGAACCCCTTCTTACATAAAAAACAGTTATCTTTGGTGCCTTTCTGGGTGTCAGGCACATCCCTTTTAGGCTGACAAAGATATAAGATTTAAATTTATCAGGTTTTTTACATCTCCATAAATATATTCATTTATTATTCCATTCCTTAAACGCCAATAGTCACACAACACACATATTTACATTTAACTCAGTTATTGATTGCAGAAAAAAAATCTCCGATATATATATAAGGCCTAATTTATCTGATCTATCCACTCCTTACCAACTTAACCCTTGATCACTTTGCTTTATTATACATTCAGGGTTGTATCCAACAGCCAAATCATATACCAACAAAAGACACAATATTGTGTAAAGGAATGAATAAATGGGTAAATTGGCTGTAGGTTCACGTAATCAATCTTTAAGCTCCTACTAAGGTAATGCATTCTTAACTGGGTTGATACTTGCAGAAAAATATCCATAATAGATAGGGTCTATGCCTTACAGTCTCAACAATAGGTCGCTTAGCTTTACTATAGGGTCAAGAGTGTATCCAATCAGCCAGGATAGTGGACAATAAGTTACACAACTGTCCAATTTATTTTTTTGAGAAAGTATTTTACCAGGAAAGATACCTTGCGATTTCTCTCGTTTTTAAGTTTCTGGGTGGCGAGTGTGTACCGTTAGGTGTCTTGCCCAAGGACACTTACTGGAGAGATGATCTTGCTGGGATTCAAACCTGTGTCTCCACGGTCTCCACAGTCATAGAGCACTGATGTAACCTCTACTCCATCCAACTAAGGGTCAGCCAATACCATAAGTTGATCATGTAATTCAACACCAACCTATACCACCATCTCCATCAATAAATAATTGGAGGCCAGATGAAGTATATACAGTATATCCCTCTTACACCGGATATTCACTCTTAATTACCACAGATTGCATCAACTTGTGATTTATTGCAGAGAAATAACCACAGGGAAATTGTCAAAAAACTCAACAGTTATTTCAGACTGTAGATATACTGAGTGTGCTAGTATCTTCCACAGAACCTCCCTTATCACTGCTGTGCCATGATTCACACTTACTGGAAAGTAGTGCAGTAAGTTTCTTTGGCATAAACCCATGAAACATTTTGACCGGAAAGAAGTCCACCATTCTGTCCAATTGGGTGTTGTCTAAGCCTCACCAAGTATAGAGTTGTCTCTGCAGGGGACAGACAGGATTAAGTGATACAAAACACGCAATTACAGCACAGTGCACAAGATAACTGCACATAGTCCTTTTGACTCTTATCCATGTGTCTCTGTGTGCAGCAAACCAGTACTGGAGAAGGAGGTGCAGGCTGCACTTGGGTGACAATCCTTCTCCGATAGGGTCACCTCGCCTGGGGGCGCAGCTGCAACTGCGTTGTGGAATCATCCCCAGAGTAAATGGAGCTGCATCACTGCACTGGTGGCAAACAACACCTAGATAGGGAAAACCAGAGAAAAATAGTATGCAGCTGCACAAGTTGGGTATTATACTCCGTGAAAAAAAGTGGACTGATAAAATGCTCAGACCTATCTTTTGTAAAAGTCCAAGCCTGATGCAGAGGTATTAAAGGCATAAGATACAAGGGGAGCAATACAACTCACAGGACACAAGCAGCAATACAAGGCATAGGACACAGGCAGAGGCATGCAAGGCACCAGACACAAGCAGAGGCTTCATTAAAGGGACACTACCACTTACAGGGCTGGATTTATAATTAGGCAGAGTAGGCATGTGCCTACAGGCACCTGCCGCAAGGGGGCGCCTTGCTCTGTGTAGAAAAAATAATATTATTTTTTTTACAATTTGCAATAATTTAGACCACTGTATCTCTGGAGCCCTAAGAGCTAGAAGGACATATGAGGTAACCAGGTTAGAGTTATATAAAATTTAAATATCTATTAAAATATTTTTTTTCTCTTTTTTTTTTCCCCTAACACATCATTATTATTCAGTTTACAATTATAAAGTGCACAGTGATGCTGCGCTAACTCACCTTCTCATTTTCCACACTACCAGCAAGTATGTATCTGGTGATGCAATGCATTGTTTCATTCACAACCTACACCGTGGCGCTGCAGTGAGCAGACACAGGGGGACTTTGCAACCCTGCATCTCTGCAATTGTACAACCCACAAGGTTAAGTGAGGTGTCTTTGGAAAGGTCAGAGTCTGGTCTTTACAATGATACAAACATGACCATGTAATGCGTAAAAATAAAAAAAATTGTAAAGTAAAAGCAAATTTTTTTTCTGTTCTACAGCAGAGGCAATATATGCTTTTACAGTACATATAAAACAAACAATGCTGAGGCATTCACTGCCCTCCTCCTTTAACCATTCTACCCCACTGACTCCCTCACTCCCTGTCCCCTCTTCTACTATCAGGGTTATTCAAAGAGAATCGAAAAGTCACCACACGTTCGGTGACTTTTCGTTCTCTTCAATTCGGGGCGATTAAGCTATCCCATTTCGGCGACCCTGCGGTGTATTCAGTAAGCACCACAGGGCTGTTGTAGTGCAGGGAAAAGCCACCGCAAACCTGTCGAACACTCACTAAAACCAGCAAAACATCTGGATTAACCCCGCCGAACACGCCAGAGAAACCCAAGCAGCCGCCGATCAGAGCGCAGAGCAGCCGCCGGAAAAACCCGACACCGCAGACGAATGGAGTGAACAAAAAAAACAGTACGCTTGAATGTTTGAAAAGTGAAACGCTTTTTGCAAAGAAACTACTGAGCGAAAATGGGTGAAATTTACTTATCAGATCCAATGAATGATAATAATAAGGGCTGTTGTAGAAAAAAAAGTTTACAAAAAGAAATCGGGAATTTTTTTCCAAAAAAATCCCGAAAAATGCCTAAAGATCCTAAAATGTCTATAAATAAAGAGACTTTTTACTGCAGAATATTATAATCAACGGTTTATTAGATATTGAATTAAAACAGGAATATTTCTAACATTGAGGCCTATTGGATTCGCCTGAATAAACCTGTTGAATGAAACCACCGAACAGCAGGGCAATTCGGCAACTTTTCACTGCTGGTTTTTGTTCTCTGAATAGACGAAGCATTGCTTCTCTATGGGGATTTCACTGCCCTCGAACAGGCAACGAACAGGCACCGTATGTGCAGGCAATTCGCCAGGATTTGGCAAACTGCCTGCTCTCTGAACAGCCGAATGGCCAGGAAAGGTAACCAAACGCTGAATTGCAGCGTTCGGTTACCTTACCCCAGCAATTCAGATCTCTTTGAATAACCCTGTATGTCTTCTATGCCTGTCCAACCACCTGTCCACTTGACCCAATCCCCTCACACCTTATTCGGTCTGTCCTACCAGTAATCGACTCATATTTTTAACCTCTCCCTCTCCTCTGGACTCTTCCCCTCTGCATTCAAACATCTCTTGACCCCACCTCCCTCTCAAACCACTGTCCCATCTCTCTGCTCCCTTTTGCCTCCAAAATCTTAGAACACCTGAGCTATAACCAGCTCACCGGTTTTCTCGCTGCTAACTCTCTACTCGATCCGCACCAGTCTGGCTTTCGCTCCCAGCAATCTACTGAGACTGCTCTGACCAAGGTGACTAATGATTTAGCTGCCGCTAAAACCAAAGGTTACTTCTCCCTCCTTATTCCTCTTCACCTTTTCGCTGCATTTGACACTGTTGACCACCCTCTCCTGCTCCTTACGCGGAATCAACTTGGCCTCAGTGACACCGCTCTCTCCTGGTTCTCTTCCTATATTTCTCTTCACTCCTTCATTGTATCCTTTGCTGGTGCCTCTTCACCACCAGTTCCTCTTTCAGTTGGGGTACCTCAAGGATCTGTTCTGGGTCCCCTACTCTTCTCGATCTATACCACCTTATCTCCTCCTATGGACTCCAATATCACCTATATGCTGACGAAACACAAATCTACCTTTTACCCGATCTCTCTCCTATCAGCTGTGTCCAACTGGATAACTTCCCATTTCCTAAAGCTCGACTACTCTAAAACTGAACTTCTCGTCTTCCCTCCCTCTAAAACCTCCATTCCTGCAGCCATTTCCCTTCAGGTGAATGGTGCCACCATTACGTCTACCTCTCAGGCTCATTGCCTAGGGGTACTCTTGGACTCTGATCTCTCCTTTACTCCTCACATTCAGTCGCTAACCAAATCTCGCTACTTCCACCTAAAAAACATTGCACGTGTCCGTCCCTGTCTTAAACAGGACTCTGCTAAAATGCTCATCCAAGCTCTTATTATCTCCTGCCTTGACTACTTTAACCTCCTTCTCTCTGGCCTTAAGAGGTCCCAGATTCTGCCTCTGCAGTCTGTAATGAACGCCTGTGCCAGACTGTAAGGTTTCGCGCCGCCGGCACCGTAAAAAGACTACTACTTACCTTGAGAGAAGCAAGAAGTCTATCTACAGTTCCTGGCTACAGTTAACCCTTCCACAGTTCCTGGCTACGGTTAACACTTCTACAGTTCCTGGCTACGGTTAACCCTTCTAAAGTTCCTGGCTACGATTATCCCCATCTACAGCTCCTGGCAGCTCCTGGCTACGGTTATTCCCATCCACAGTTTCTGCATACAGATACCTTCTTCAAGACCCTTTGCTTACAAGAACTCTAGGTATGCTTCCAAGGACCCTCTGCTTATAAGACCCTCTATCTCCATATACCCCTCTGTTACTAGTTTCTTCTAACCTCTGTGCCCTCCTGTGAATGTCTTGTGTATTTGTTTCTGCTCCTTTCAATCAACTTATTGTGTCCTAGAAACATAGAAACATAGAAAAATGTCGGCAGATAAGAACCTTTCGGCCCATCTAGTCTGCCCAATTACATGGATACTTTACCTGGATTTATCTTTTGTTTAGGATAGCCTTATGCCTATCCCATGCTTGCTTAAATTCAATTACTGTTTTGGCCTCTACCACTTCTACTGGAAGGCTGTTCCATGTATCCACCACCCTCTCAGTAAAATAATGCTTCCTGATGTTACTTTTAAACCTTTGCCCCTCTAATCTAAGACTATGTCCTCTTGTTTTGCTATTTTGTTTCCTTTTAAATATACTCCCTTCCTCTACCTTGTGGATTCCCTTTACGTATTTAAATGTTTCTATCATATCTCCTCTGTCTCGTCTTTTTTCCAAGCTGTACATGTTAAGATCATTAAGCCTTTCTTGGTAACTTTTCTCCTTCAAGCCGTACACCATTTTAGTAGCCCTTCTCTGAACTCTCTCTAAGATGTCTATATCCTTCTGGAGATACGGTCTCCAGTACTGCACACAGTACTCCAAGTGAGGTCTCACCAGTGCTCTGTACAGTGGCATGAGCACTTCCCTTTTCCTACTGCTAATACCTCTCCCTACACAACCAAGCATTCTGCTAGCATTTCCTGCTGCTCTATTACATTGACTACTTACCCTTAGATCCTCTGAAATAATGACCCCTAAATCCCTTTCCACAGATGTTGAGGTTAGGACTGTATCAAATATTCTATATTCAGCCCTTGGGTTTTTACGTCCCAGGTGCATTATCTTGCACTTATCCACATTAAAACTCAAAATTGCCACAACTCCGACCATTTTTTTAGTTTACCTAAATCATTTGTCATTTGGCTGATCCCTCCAGGAACGTCAACCCTGTTGCAAATTTTTGTGTCATCAGCAAAAAGACATACTTTTCCATTAATACCTTCTGCAATATCACTAATAAAAATATTAAAGAGAATGGGTCCAAGTACTGACCCCTGACGTACCCCACTGGTAACAAGACCTTGTGCCGAATAAACTCCATTTACCACAACCCTCTGTTGTCTGTCACTCAGCCACTGCCTAATCCATTCAACAATATTGGAATCCAAGCTCAAAGATTGCAATTTATTGATAAGCCTTCTATGCGGAACAGTATCAAAAGCCTTACTGAAATCTAAATAAGCAATGTCTACTGCACCACCTGTGTCTATTATTTTTGTTACCCAATCAAAAAAATCAATAAGATTAGTTTGGCATGATCTCCCTGAGGTAAACCCATGTTGTTTCTGATCCTGTAATCTATGTGGTTTTAGATGTTCAACAATCCTTTCCTTTAACATGGTTTCCATTAATTTCCCCACTACTGACGTAAGACTAACTGGCCTATAGTTCCCCGATTCCTCCCTACTACCCTTCTTGTAAATGGGCACAACATTTGCTAATTTCCAGTCTTCTGGGACGACTCCTGTTAACAAGGATTGGTTAAATAAATCTGTTAATGGTTTTGCTATTACATCACTGAGCTCTTTTAATAATTTAGGATGGATCCCATCAGGCCCCATTGACTTATTTGTTTTTAGTTTAGACAGCTGCTTTAGAACCTCCTCCTCTGTAAACTCATATGTAAATGTCTCTTTAGTGTTCCTATCTCTAGTGTCCTATCTCTGCAGTCATTTATTGCTCCATTCCTGTTATTTCATTTATTTGCTAAACTTGTGCTTATTACTTTTGTTCTGTTATATTTCTGTTTTACAGTCTTTGTGTTTGCAAATAAACTCCTTATTTCTTATCCATTTGCTTAGTCATTGCAAATTGGGCTCCTTTTCCTGCCACCCCGGAACCAGCTCGTTACAGAATGAAGAAGCCATTTCCAAATGAGCCCGCAATGATGCTATTCATGAAGGAGTTAATCAAGGAGACATTCCATGAACATTTCAATCGCCTAATTGATTTATTGGACAAGCTGATGCATGGTCAATGGGGCTAGTCACCTAAGGTATGTGATGCCACACCAAAAAGAAAAAAAACAAGGTCCTTTTTCCACTGAGGAGCATGCCCATAGACAAGCCGCAGACCTCTGCCTATATTGAACTGGATAATGAACTGGAGGCAATGATGGCAGCTGAAAAGTAGACTTAGTGGCGGTTACTGAGACATGGTTCAGTGAGAAAAATAACTGTGACATAACAATACCGGGGTACTCTTTATATAGAAAAGACAGAGAAGGTAGGAAAGGAGGAGGAGTGGCCTTGTATGTGAAAAACAACATAAAAACGAACCAAATAAAAGTGAGCAAGGTGAACATAGAGTCAGTTTGGGTTACGCTAACATTTGGTAATCATACAGTAGCTCGTGTAGGTGTGATCTATAGACTACCTGGACAAGTAGAAGAGCTAGATAATCTGCTAGTGGAGGAAATAGCCAAAATGACAAGGGGGAAGTTATTATCATGGGGGACTTTAATCTTCCTGATGTGAACTGGAAAACCAAAATAGCTGGGTGCACCAGGAGTACAAATATTCTAAACTTCCTACTGGGATTATCTCTAACACAAGTAGTTGAGGAGCCGACCCGTAAAGAGGCCATATTGGATTTAATACTCACAAATGGAGGTTTGGTATCAGACGTTGTCGTAGGTGAAAATTTGGGATCTAGTGATCACCAGTCAGTGTGGTGTAATATAAGAACAGGGATGGAGCCGCACCACACAAAAACAAAAGTTTTAGACTTAAAAAAAAAGGATTTTTCTAAACTGAGATTTTGTGTGAAGGAGTCATTATCAGACTGGAGGAGTTTAAAGGGAATCCAGGAGAAATGGGATTATTTAAAGGAGGCATTATTGAAGGCCACAGGCAATTGCATTCAGCTTGTTAGCAAAAACAAAAAAGGGAAGAAACCACTGTGGTACTCTACAGAAGTGGCCAAAATAGTGAAGAACAAAAAGATAGCATTCAATAATTATAAAAAAAACTCAGAGTGAAGAAGATAGGCAAACCTATAAGATTAGGCAGAAAGAGGCAAAGCAATTTATAAAAGCTTCCAAAGCACACGCAGAAGAGAAAATAGCTCAGTCAGTAGAAAAGGGGGACAAAACATTTTTTAGATACATAAACGAGAAAAGAAAAGTAAAACAAGGATTAGTTAGATTAAAAACAAAGGAAGGAAGGTATGTAGAAGAGGATAAAAGTCTCGCTGACTGCCTCAATGAATATTTTTGTTCAGTCTTTGCAGAAGAAAAGGAAGGAAAGGGACCTCAGTTAGGAGGAAACACTAAAGAGACATTTACATATGAGTTTACAGAGGAGGAGGTTCTACAGCAGCTGTCTAAAGTAAAGACAAATAAGTAATGGGGCCTAATGGGATCCACCCTAAGTTATTAAAAGAGCTCAGTGGTGTAATAGCAAAACCGTTAACAGATTTATTTAACCAATCCTTGTTAATGGGAGTCGTCCCAGAAGGCTGGAAATTAGCAAATGTTGTGCCCTTTTACAAGAAGGGTAGTAGGGAGGAATCGGGGAACTATAGGCCAGTTAGTCTTACGTCAGTAGTGGGGAAATTAATGGAAACCATGTTAAAGGAAAGGATTGTTGAACATCTAAAAACACATAGATTACAAGATCAGAAACAACATGGGTTTACCTCAGGGAGATCATGCCAAACTAATCTTATTGATTTTTTTGATTGGGTAACAAAAATAATAGACACAGGTGGTGCAGTAGACATTTCTTATTTAGATTTCAGTAAGGCTTTTGATACTGTTCCGCATAGAAGGCTTATCAATAAATTGCAATCTTTGAGGTTGGATTCCAATATTGTTGAATGGATTAGGCAGTGACTGAGTGACAGGCAACAGAGGGTTGTGGTAAATGGAGTTTATTCGGCGCAAGGTCTTGTTACCAGTGGGGTACCTCAGGGGTCAGTACTTGGACCCATTCTCTTTAATATTTTTATTAGTGATATTGCAGAAGGTATTAATGGTAAAGTATGTCTTTTTGCTGATGACGCAAAGATTTGCAACAGGGTTGACGTTCCTGGAGGGATCAGCCAAATGACAAATGATTTAGGTAAACTAAAAAAAATGGTCGGAGCTGTGGCAATTGAGGATAAGTGCAAGATAATGCACCTGGGGCATAAAAACCCAAGGGCTGAATATAAAATATTTGATACAGTCCTAACCTCACCATCTGAGGAAAGGGATTTAGTGGTTATTATTGCAGAGGATCTAAGGGTAAGTAGTCCATGTAATAGAGCAACAGGAAATGCTAGCAGAATGCTTGGTTGTATAGGGAGAGGTATTAGCAGTAGGAAAAGGGAAGTGCTCATGCCACTGTACAGAGCACTGGTGAGACCTCACTTGGAGTACTGTGTGCAGTACTGCAGACCTTATCTCTAGAAAGATATAGACACCTTAAAGAGAGTTCAGAGCAGGGCTACTAAAATGGTGTACGGGCTTGAAGGAGAAAAGTTACCAGGAAAGGCTTAATGATCTTAACATGTATAGTTTGGAAAAAAGACGAGACAGAGGAGATATGATAGAAACATTTAAATACGTAAAGGGAATCCGCAAGGTAGAGGAAGGGAGTATATCTAAAAGGAAACAAAGTAGCAAAACAAGAGGACATTGTCTTAGATTAGAGGGGCAAATGTTTAAAAGTAACATCAGGAAGCATTATTTTACTGAGAGGGTGGTGGATACATGGAACAGCCTTCCAGTAGAAGTGGTAGAGGCCAAACAGTGATTGAATTTAAGCAGGCATGGGATAGGCATAAGGCTATCCTAAATAACAGATAAATCCAGGTAAAGTATCCATGTAATTGGGCAGACTTGATGGGCTAAAGGTTCTTATCTGCCGTCATTTTCTATGTTTCTATATTGCGGTTTACCCGGCCATTATTTACCCCTCTGCCCAATAAGACCCCCAAAGAAATGCATCCCCAAACCTGCCTCTTCGTTAAAAACCACCACTAAAAAATCTCAAGTACCAAGACCCTCATCGCAGCCAGAGTATACGCATGAGTCCTTGACTGAGAAAATTAAGACTAAACCCAGAGAGAATGAATATCTAGACAATTACAGGGAACATGAATATATTATACCACCAAGAGCAGAATCTACTATGCCTGTAAAAACTAATCCCTCTGTACCTATGGAGTATGAATCATCTGTGTCCATGGTGGAAGATCCTCCTATCCCTATGGAGGTTATGTCTGCACTAGCCACCAAGACCTCACCCATCACTCCCAGCTGGCGAGAATTACCATCATTTTCCCCCTGTACCTCTGAGTTTGAAGAGCCTGAAATGGATTCTGACAGTGAGTTGTCGCTTCAGGTTGCATGACATCCCTATGGTGGCCCTGGTCGATACTTGAAATATGCTGGGTTCACTTCTAGCGTTCCATATGAACCTGTTAGACCTAAACTACAATACCCGCATTTCTGTGGTGCCACACTCTCTGCTACAAGCACTCCTTGTATTCGCATTCCTCCCATCATACCTGCTACAGTTCCAAATTATGACTTTCTAATATCAACCATGTCTGTTCTCGCCGGTCGAGTTAATGATCTATCTGAGATTGTAAAGGGTCAACACTCTCTGCTACAAGCACTCAACCCCTTCAAACTTCTCTAAGTCTACATATTGCAGATTCTGAGGATCCTCAGACCTACTTTACGGATAAGAGTCTTCAATTGGAGACACTGGCCCAGACTGCAGTGCCCGCTGTCAAAGCTTTATGTCACGCTGAAGAGCCTGCCACCGAAACCTTGGTCATCGCCGAGGTGCTCTCTGCCGCGCTATCTGCTAATAGAGCTACGGTCTATGCCAATGTGTCTGCCGCTGAGGTGTCACCACTCACCGTGTCTGCCGCTGAGGTGTCACCACTCACAGTTCCTGCCGTTGAGGTGTCACCACTTACCATGTCTGTCACAGAAGTACTACCAACTGTTGCCAAGGTACAGCCAATCACTTTGCCGTTGTCAAGCTGCCACTATCTGATGATGCTGGTGTACCTTCTGCAGAACCAGTACCAGCAGAGAAACGAACAGCATTCCTCCCATCATACCTGCTAGGGATGTGCGTTTCGGGTTTCGGAATTTCGGAATTTTCACGAAGTTTCCCGATTCGTGTTTTCGGATCCGGCCGATTTTCCGAATCGGATCGGACCCGAAAACCGACAGCTCCGAAAAGTTTTCCGAGCCGAAACGAAATATTTTCGGAATTTTCGAATGGACTTGAAATTGTCACGTTCCCACGTTCCAACTCTGTCTCCCTGCCCTCTGTATTCCTTATGTCTGTGTTCCATGTGTTTCCCTGTGCTGCTTTCCCTGACATGCAGCTCAGGGGTTAAGTTCATGGCTCGTTGAGCTTCTGCTGGTGATTATGGGCTGATTACTCCCCTATATAAAACCATGGGCCCATATCACCATGCTCTTGCATCCTGGTTCACTTCAGCCACAGATTTGTTCCTGAGAGCTCCCTGTTTTCCATCCTAGTTCTAGCTCAGTGTTTCCCCCTTGTCTGAGTTCTAGGTTTCTGATTGACTTCCTGGTATTGACCCTCTGGCCTGGCTGACGGATTTTCTCTGGTGCTATATCCCCGCTTTGGCTCAAGGTATACGTTTTGGTTTTGACCCCTGGCTTATTTATTGACCACTCTTCTGGATATCCCTAGCTGTCCTGTGCTTATCGTATTATATGTTGTGTGTCCCTGTAGACCACGGCTTTAGTATATTGAAGTCCTGCCCTGCAAGTTGTTGAGTATATTCTCCTTCAGGTGTCTGTGTTTTCCCAGGACTCTGCACGGCTACAAGGTAACCTTTTTCTATTAGTGCAGATTCGGCCACTCTAAGGACCGATCTATCAGTATAGGGCTCCTTTGGTATTTAGCCGTGCAGAGGTCCCCAGTGTCTACTGTGGTTTATTTACTTTTCCTGATCGTTGTGTCACGCATCTCTGCATATAGTGGCTTTTCCTCTTACCTGGGCCCTACTTGGCATATGCCAGGTACCTCCATTGTGGCTGATCGTGACATAATGCAAGAGCCAACCATAAAGCCCGCAGAGTTGCGTAATTTGTTTGAATCCATGCTGCGGCTGTTTGAGGATTTCATTTCTAAGTGGAAGGGGTTAATGGACACTACTTTTCTCCCTTCTAAAGATCAAGCTGTTCTAGAAAGCAGGGTACATGGTCCATTTTCCCCTGAGGAAATGAATAGAAGGCGAACTGACAAGCTCTGCTTTTATTGTGCCAGTTCATTGCATTTTATATCATGGTGCCCACTCAAGCCAGTGCGCGCCGAGGCTGGCAAGATGCCAGTGCGCGCCGAGGCTGGCAAGATGCCAGTGCGCGCCGAGGCTGGCAAGATGCCAGTGCGCGCTGAGGCTGGCAAGATGCCAGTGTGCGCTGAGGCTGGCAAAGTGCCCGCTGTGCCCACGTCCCACAGTCGGGTCACCAAAGCCAGGGTCCATTATAAATCCAAAGCAATCAGACCCCTTGTACCGTCCAGGTTTAGGAGAGCCCTTCCTAGGGCAACCAGACCTGTGGAGGGGGCAACTGATGTTAATAACCTTGCTGAATGTTCCGACGATGGGTCAGATGGTATCAGTCACAGCCAGGTATCCGAGGTCGGACCACCTTTACCGTCCAGGCCTAGGAGAGCCCTTCCAGGGGTAACCAGGTCTGTGGAGGGGGCAACTGACATCTCAGACCCAGTCGAGTATTCCGCTTCTTCTGATCCCGTGGCACAAATGGATTTTGACTCCTTCTCGGCCAGGGAGCCAGAGGTTGAAGCCATGGAGGTTAATCCCATTATTACCTCTCTTACGTGGTCTCGCAAAACGGCCAGGCACCCTAATGGTGGTCCAGGGCGTAAGATTGTTACAGGCTGTATTACCTGCGGTGCTGTACGTTTCTCTGCATTACCCACCGCGCTCATAGTGCCAGGTGGCAAGGCCGCAAATATGGGGTCTGGCGATGGAGTCACAACCAAGGAATTTGATGGGGAAAGCGCAATCATGTTGTCCAGCGGGAGACCTGCAATCTTGGAGTGTAGCAGCACTGTTATGTTGCCTTTTTCTGGCAGTGAGGTTGTCACGCCTGTGGCTGGCAAGCTTCCAGTCAAATCAGTCCCAAGCTGTGTGTCAGCGGTACCAGTCCCAAGCTGTGTGTCAGCGGTACCAGTCTCAAGCTGTGTGTCAGCGGTACCAGTCTCAAGCTGTGTGTCAGCGGTACCAGTCTCAAGCTGTGTGTCAGCGGTACCAGTCTCAAGCTGTGTGTCAGCGGTACCAGTCTCAAGCTGTGTGTCAGCGGTACCAGTCTCAAGCTGTGTGTCAGCGGTACCAGTCTCAAGCTGTGTGTCAGCGGTACCAGTCCCAAGCTGTGTGTCAGCAGTACCAGAGCTACATTGCAACACCACTGTACCCATGCCCCACAGAGAGTCCGAGGTTTCCAACCCTCGTGGTAAGGCACAAGTAGGCGAGCCTACTCCCACTGTTGCCGTGTCGTGCGGGTGGTCACCAGTTCTAGACCTCGTTCTAGGAGAAGACGGGGAAAGGTGTCTAACCTTGGTCCCACTGATTCTGTGTCCAGTCTAACTGATGCCAAGATCCCCATACCCCGTCATGTCCCTGAGGGCTATGTGCAATCGCCCCTTGGACTGGTGTTCAGGAAGGACCACTGGGTTGCCATTCAAAGGAACCCTCATAGTCGGGGGCGTCTTGTGGAGGAGGATGACGACTCTGAATGGGACCTCAAAGGACTTTGGTGATTGGTGTTCGTAATCTGGTTTCCTGATTTTTGTCTGTCATGTTTGTTGTTTTAGGTGCCCTGAGGTCACCTTTTTTGGAGGGGGCTACTGTCACGTTCCCACGTTCCAACCCTGTCTCCCTGCCCTCTGTATTCCTTATGTCTGTGTTCCATGTGTTTCCCTGTGCTGCTTTCCCTGACATGCAGCTCCGGGGTTAAGTTCATGGCTCGTTGAGCTTCTGCTGGTGATTATGGGCTGATTACTCCCCTATATAAAACCATGGGCCCATATCACCATGCTCTTGCATCCTGGTTCACTTCAGCCACAGATTTGTTCCTGAGAGCTCCCTGTTTTCCATCCTAGTTCTAGCTCAGTGTTTGACCCTTGTCTGAGTTCTAGGTTTCTGATTGACTTCCTGGTATTGACCCTCTGGCCTGGCTGACGGATTTTCTCTGGTGCTATATCCCCGCTTTGGCTCAAGGTATACGTTTTGGTTTTGACCCCTGGCTTATTTATTGACCACTCTTCTGGATATCCCTAGCTGTCCTGTGCTTATCGTATTATATGTTGTGTGTCCCTGTAGACCACGGCTTTAGTATATTGAAGTCCTGCCCTGCAAGTTGTTGAGTATATTCTCCTTCAGGTGTCTGTGTTTTCCCAGGACTCTGCACGGCTACAAGGTAACCTTTTTCTATTAGTGCAGATTCGGCCACTCTAAGGACCGATCTATCAGTATAGGGCTCCTTTGGTATTTAGCCGTGCAGAGGTCCCCAGTGTCTACTGTGGTTTATTTACTTTTCCTGATCGTTGTGTCACGCATCTCTGCATATAGCGGCTTTTCCTCTTACCTGGGCCCTACTTGGCATATGCCAGGTACCGCCATTGTGGCTGATCGTGACAGAAATGTGTCAAATCGAAATTTATTTTCGCTCTATTCATGATTTCGGTTCCATTCGTGATTTCGGTTCCATTTCGGTAATTCTGGACATCGTATATTTAACTATTATCGGTTATATCGCTGATTCTGTAAATTTTGTATTTGTAAATGCGTATCACTTGTTTTTGTTTCCAATGATCCGATAATTCTGTCGATACGATAATTCCTTCGTAATCGGGTCGGATCCGATTCGTCCGCGGGTCGCGCATGCACGCACGGATGTCGTAACTTTATTGAGCCAGTTTTTTGACAACTTTTTGGACAGGCCAAAAAATATTGTTTTTATTATTTATCATGGCTGCAAGAAGAGACGAGTGCCATTCGGACACCTCCTCATCTACTTCTTCCACCCATGAGACACCACCCAGGAAGAAGCGGGCCAGCAACATGGCATTTGACGAGATGTTGGAGCTGGTCCGCATCTTTGATCGTAAAGACTACGACTGCCGTAAGGGCCCTTACGGCAGGAAGAATAATGCTCGAAAGGATCGTATCCTCAATAAGGTTCACACCACCATCCTGGAGCTGGTCGGGAAGGACCGGACAAAGGACCAGCTCCGAAAACGCTGGTCCGACCTCAAGGCGCGCGAGCAGGAGCAGCTGAGGCACATCCGTCGCGTCATAGCCAAACGTAAGTGTCATGTTATATTGTAAAGCGCTGCGCAAACTGTTGGTGCTATATAAATCCTGTATAATAATAATAATGTGCTTGCATGTGCTAATGTGCACAGAAATACGTTGATTTATCTAGTCCTTTTTTCATGCAATGTGATTGTGTATAGCTTTGCGTTTTCACAACTCGTCATACATGCATTTTTGCCATAGCTCTTCTTTTTTGTGATTTTACGTATTCGTGAAAATTGTGACATTTGATGTATGTAGATGAAGTTACAATGCTGGATTTCTTTTGGCACTGTGTGTACTGTAGTGTGTTGGGGGGGAGGTTGTTGTGATTGAGTGATGCATACGAGATGACCCGCAGCTTGCCCAATATTGGCTCCCACCTGCGCATCAACAAAAATCTCTGCGTCTCTGCTAAGTGGTAGGATGGGACATGTAGTTCTTCTGAAAGTGCATCCAAACAGAGCCGCCCGCGTTCAATACATCCTCAGCAGCTGCTGAATTGTTGCAGCGCAGCAATTCAGTTTGCTGCAGCAGTGTAATTATTAAACGCTTTAGATGCAAATTTCAAAACAAAATGGCGGATTTCTGTTGTTTCTGCAATATCCAGTTTTATTAGCAGAAACTGAAAGTGAAATTGAGGCTGAGGCCATCTATAAAATAACTAAAAGCAGTCAGCACAATGCGTTTTGTATGCACACAACACAAATAATAGTTTTATTGAATAAACCTAATGTTTACTTCTGAAAAAAATATATAATTGACCGGTAATATATGTCTATGTGCAGGGGAAATAAATATATTTTGTGACTTTAGACCTATGAGATGGGAGTAGTGGTGGGTCAAGCTGGTAGTGCTAGTGGGTAGTGGAGGGGTGTCGCAATACTTTCGACAATATATTGTATAGATATACCATTTTTTCCAGTCTGCATTATTTACGTGTTATTTTTTGGATTTGGCAGAAGACAGGAAGAAGGCAGCATCTGCCCCGGCGGGCACCAGTGCCCCAGTGGAGTAGGAGCCACGGGCGACCACCAGCGCTGGTATATACTGTTTTATTTTGCAACGACTTTTGGTCAAAAACAGAAACATCTTTTGTTTACTGTACTTTAATTTAATTTTTTTATGTATAGCACAAGAGGAGCAGGAGGAGGAGCAGGAGGAGGAGTCGGAGGAGGAGTCGGAGCCTCAGGAGGCCGCCAGCACTGGTATATACTACTGTTATATTTTTTCAAGACTTTCAGTCAAATATAGAAACCTGCTTTACTTACTGTATTTAACTTCTTTCGTTTATTGGATATATAGAAGGAGAAGCCAGACCGGACACATCCAGCATTAGGATGATAAATCGGGTGGCGATCGGCGAGCTACGCCTGGCTGTAACCACCATCGATGCCATCCAGGTGTTGCTCCAGGAATTGCGGGAGCATATAAGCAATGCCGCTGACATCCTGGAGCGGCAGTGAGACCAGCCTCCTCCTCCCCTATGTTTGTTTGTGTTGTTTGTGCCCCGTTGAGCAGTTTGCCATCCTTGGCATGTTGTAAATAAATTTTCTATTTTTTTCTATATTTTCCTGTTTGTGTGCGTTGCTTTTCCTTACTTAATAAGTTAATATGTATTGCTTGGTTACCACACTGTTAAAATTATATGTACATAAATTTATTGACATTTCTATGGACCCTTTGTCATAAATTTGTCAACATATTTGTGGCCATGAATGTGACTGTGCACATTCTACACTTCCTGCCTGGCCAAAAAATGTCTCACACTAACACAACCTTGTTGTACTGCCTTGAGATTTGATTACCGACGTGGCCTGGTTTTGTAAAGCTTAGGCGATGTCACAACAACACGGATTTTTGTCCACAGTCACATTCATTGTATAACCAAGAATTTATCAAAAAATATTGATGGCAGCACTGCGTGAAGTCTTCTCCGACACAACCCAAAGATCCTTAGTGCGGCTCAGGTCTAGTTTATTTGTCCCTGTTTGCAGCTTCACGCAACACCTCCTCCCAGCTATGAGCTCTCTCTCTCCCACCGCTGCCCGCTAAGATGTTGCCCGCCAACATGGTCATGTCTTTGCAGGAAGACAACAGCGTGGGGGAACGGCAGCTGCCCACAGTCCCAAGACCTCGTCACAATGACGTCAGTTCTGGAGTTAACCCCTAACTGCGACCAATGGTGGAGATAGGGGGTTCATTGGAACCCCCTATCTCCCGATCCGTGGCAGCTATCGGTTGGTTAATGTTTGGTATCTTTGGATCGACCAGAGCATGGCCTTTCCAACAATACCAAACATGACAATGTTAAAAATTATAAAAAATTAAAATATAAAAAAAAATAAACAGGTGTTTTGTTTTGTTAATGTAGCAATATTGTTCCCATTTCAATTATAATGTGAACAATGATGCTGCACTAAGGATTTTTGTATGGGGTGCGTTTGTTAAAAATAGTGTAATGTTCACCCAAAAAAATATAACAAGTCCCCTTTTCAATTTTTTTTAACAAACGCAACTCATAAAATATAACCGCAAACACTCGCATGTTAAAATGTGAAAAAAATACTTTACACCTTGTAAAACAAACATTGAAAATTCTAATTTTATTGCATTTTTTGTTATAATATACAGACAGGACATGACGCATACATATGATAATGATATATTATGAATCATCTGCCGAGTCTGCCGGAAAGAACGATATATAACATGTCTGGGTCATATTATAAAATAAGGCTTCAAAAAAACGCGTTTAAACAAGAGGAGCGAAACTGTTAAAAATTAGCTCAGCAGCAGACCGCAGTGCCGCACACAGGCGTGAAGGGAAGCCGTGAAATGCCTCAGCAGCGAAAGGGTTAATTTTTTTTTTTGTCTGTTTTAAATCATTTTTTTTTTTTTCGTTTCAGATTATTTTGATCAACTATTTTTCCGTTTTAAAACCTTTTGTTCAGGTTTTTATTTTTAAAGTCAGACCATTCGGGTCAGTTTAGCGTTTTTTAAATCGTTTTGTTCATTTTTTTTGTTCCTTGGCTTTCATACCATTTTTTTAATGTGATTAAATAAAGTTGTGAAATGTATATTCATAAGAAAAAAAGGATCTTTATTTAATTAAAAAAAAAACCGATAGAATCGCCAGAATTATCGTATCGACAGAATGAATTATCGGATCCGAAAAACAAACCAAAAGTTATTAAATAAAAAAATATATAAAAGTATAAAAAAGTAAACCATAGTAGTTTACATCAAAACGAATAGAGTTAGACAGCTTTGAAACGAGGAGAACAGACGTTCCGAAAAAACAAAAATTTCCGAAATCACGAAAAGTCGATATAAAAAACGAGCAAAGTGACACGAAAATACGAATAATGGTCGATATTCCGAAAAAAACAATGTACACGAAAAACGAGTCAAGCCGAACCGAATCGAAACAGAAATCGGTCGAAACGAGCCGAATCAAAAAGTTTAAACATCCGAATAAATCGAACCGAATCGAACCGAAAAAAAAATCGGTGCACAAGCCTAATACCTGCTACAGTTCCAAATTATGACTTTCTAATATCAACCATGTCTGTTCTCGCCGGTCGAGTTAATGATCTATCTGAGATTGTAAAGGGTCAACACCGTCATTTCTTGCAGCACCTGGCTATCGACATATGTAACCCACCTTTGCCTCCACTTCTTGATCCATTATACAAAATAAATACTCACCAACGTCTATTTCTCATTCCCAGGAGAATTCCAGGTATGGTGAAAATTGACTCGCCTATCATTCACAGCCATAAGACTAAACCAACACCAAAGAAACCTTCAGTATTGGATTCCATTTTTTCTATATCCTCAGAGCCCGAACATATCTCGCTTCCTTCATGACTGGATCATCAAACCGCCTCTGAAACTGACTCCCTCTATAATACCAGTGATGACCCGAAGATGGATTCTGCCACCTGGAGTGTGTCCCTTACTGGGGGGCTATGTAAGGTCTCACGCCGCCGGCGCCGTAAAAAGACATAACCAGGCGCTGTATCGCCATAGTATTCCATTTCTACATGGTCTGGGATTCCAGGACAGCTATGTAACATCCACAGGTGCTTTCATTATCAGCCCTGTGCTTCACCATAAAAGGGTGGAGTACCCATATAACTCCTTGCCTCTTCATTATTCTTCAGTCAGCTACTTACCTTGAGAGAAGCAAGAAGTCTATCTACAGTTCCCGGCTACGGTTAACCCTTCTACAGTTCCTGGCTACGGTTAACCCTTCTACAGTTCCTGGCTACGGTTAACCCTTCTACAGTTCCTGGCTACGGTTATCCACATCTACAGCTCCTGGCTATGGTTATTCCCATCCACAGTTCCTGCATACAGATACCTTCTTCAAGACCCTTTGCTTACAAGAACTCTATGCTTCCAAGGACCCTCTCCTTATAAGACCCTCTACCTCCATATACCCCTCTGTTACTAGTTTCTTCTAACCTCTGTGCCCTCCTGTGAATGTCTTGTGTAGTTGTTTCTGCTCCTTTCAATCAGCTTATTGTGTCCTATCTCTGCAGTCATTTATTGCTCCATTCCTGTTGTTTCATTTATTTGCTAAACTTGTGCTTATTACTTTTGTTCTGTTATATTTCTGTTTTGCAGTCTTTGTGTTTGCAAATAAACTCCTTTATTTATTTATCCATTTGCGTAGCCATTGCAAATTGGGCTCCTTTTCCTGCCACGCCGGAACCAGCTCGTTACAGACTCATACACTTCACCTCCCGCACCTCTCACAACTCACTCCTCTGTCAATATCTACATTGGCTTCCTGATTCCTATAGAATCCAATTCATTATATTGGTGCTCACATACAAAGCTCTCTAAACCGTGCCACTACTTACATCTCCTCCCTTATTAGCAGGTACCTTCCCGTCCCGCCTACTTCGCTCGGCCAATGGTCAGATGTTATGAGTTCCTCGTACCCGCACCCCCAACTCTCGCCTTCAGGACTTCTCTCGAGCTGCCCCCTTTCTATGGAACTCCCTCCCCCACAACATTAGACTCCCTCTTCTCTCCAGTCCTTTAAAAAGTCTCTGAAAATGCATTACTTTAGAGAAGCCTTTCGACTCACTCCATGATACCCCCATTGTTCATTTCTTGCTCCATCCTCCCACACACCTAATGTGTCACCCCTCTCCTCAAAGATTGTAAGTTCTCGAGCAGGGTCCTCCTGACTTCTGTTATGTGTGTGTAGTGTGTATATATATTTGTTATTCTGTTTCTCCCATTGTATAGCTCTACGGAAACTGTTGGCGCTTTATAAATACTTGTAACTGTAAATAACTCAACTAAGGCAACAGATTCTGCCTCGTCTTTTGATCTGAGCGCAGCGAAAAACAGTTTTTCAGTTCTTTAAAATGTATTTTTTGTATTTTTTTTGCCTCAAAATAAAAATGTAAATAGTCGTTTTGGGATGTTTTTTTTTGTTTGGGGGGGTAGGGGCGCTCCACATTTCTGTGCCTACAGGATCCCGAGGTACAAATCTGGCCCTGACCACTTACGTAAGCTGTAACTAGATTACTTTTGCATTACAAATAAAACCATCTTATAAAACACGCTTCTGTTTTTTTTCTTCTTTGTCTGAAGTAATCTCCGAGTTCCAATTTCTGGATTTTTCCCATGATGGAACAGTTACCAAAAGCTTTGCTTTGTGTTTTTTGTTTATTTAATCTACAGTATTTAACAGTTAACCCCTTAATAATGAGTGGGTGTCACCCATCAGGTGTGGGTTAATGCCGGTGAAACGTACAGATATGCCTCACTGACAGGTAGGACGCTGATTTGACCCACGCAGGCAGCCGACGTGTGGCACATTTCATTGACTGAAGGGGGCCGGTTGAATTCAGGCTGTCCCACTTAAGCCAATGATGCACCACTCCCAGCGCGCACCAGATGCAAGCAGGGGCCGAGGGGGCCCATGGAAGACAGTGGGGCGTACATATACGCCCTGCGTCTTCAAAGCCCTCCTGCCACGAGGACAGCATAGCACGTCATGCAGCAGCAAGAGGTTAATGAGGTGGAGGACGTTTAGAATGTTTAGATAAGGCTCATTGTTCTATAAGCCAGTGTTTCCCAAACCTGTCCTCAAGTACCCCTAACAAGCCAGGTTTGCAGGATATCTGAAGCACAGCACAGGTGATATGATTTGCTGGTCAGTGATTGCAGGATTCAGTCTACATTTCCCCAAGGTAATCCTTAAAATCTGGCCTTTTATCGCGGTTGGGAAACATTGCTCTAGGCTACCCAAGATAAGAGATTGCAGTTGAATAAAATATGACAGTATATAAGACTTCTAATCTACCCCTGGTGATGTCCTTTGAATTGTCGAGATTTATATTCAATAAGAAACTTATACGAGACACAAATATCAATCGTTTATATTTCTTAGAAATTCTCCTAAATTCTTTTAATTGTCTGTGTTTTGCTTTGAAGAATACACTAATCAATAATCGTATAAAAACATATATATATTTATTACGTATACAAAAAAGTTTCAAATCTCATATCATAAACAAAGATTTATAACAACCACATCCATCCATCAGCACATAGACACTAGCTTCTCAATATATGTATCTCCTGTTAGTAACTGCATATATGATTAATATCATTTACTTTATCAGTTAGTAACTATACACAAATGGTTAATAAACATTTCTGCTTAACGAAAACAATTAACATGTATTTCCCAGCAAACCAATGTTTAAACAAGCTAGATCTTGTAGAGATATATGTATCTCTCTATGCTACATGGATCAACAAAAGATGAGCTATCATTTATTCTATTTCTAGAATAAGTAATACAAACTTATTTAGTGAATCCTCCCCTAATATCGAGGATTAAGCTTCTAATCTTCTGCTTTTTATATTGTAGTTATATAATTCCTTGCTTATTAATTTCAATCACAGTAATTTCCAAATTCAATATATATATTTATATATATATATATATATATTTATATATATATCTCTTTGTATATCACTTTGCAACAATTACTTTAGGATAAATCCTTATATCCGATTCTTCTTCATATCTCTATCTGCAGAATATAAATATTTTAGAGATTCCTGATCTATCTGTTGCAAGAAATACTCCAGAAATATAATTACATTAATTCCTTAATTTAAATAGCTTTTATACATTACCTCTCCAATCTGGATTCAATGAGTTACAGCCTTTGAATATTCTTTATGTAATATATTGTTTTTGGAATATGTGAAAATTATCAATATCAGATATTCAATGCATGTAAGTTAGAGGTGTGGACCTAATTAAGTGATATGTAATATCTTGAATGGGTGTTGGAATGATCTGCAATCTTAATCAATGCATTTCGTGTCCTGGGATGATCTGAATGCCTTGCAACGCACAGTACAGCTCCAATTATAGTCAATTTGACGTCACTGACAATGTACCCCTTTCATTTAAATATTACTCTTTCTATATTAATATAATATTTACTATGCCTCAAGAGGGCAGTGTTACTCTTCAAATTAATTCCACAATTTAATTTTAATATATCTTATCTCAGGTCAAAGCTCAATCTGTCTTAACAAAGACCCTATATTCAATCCTAGACTTTGGGTCTCTCCTGTCAAAATTAAATTAATATCTCTACTCCTCTCAAAACACAGCTAAATTCCTTTCTAGTTAAAATCAACAGAAATTCTATTCTTCAGTAATTATACCGTTTACCAGTTATACTCTACAAATATTTGGAGCATCTATTTCCTACTGTAAATATAATAAAATATATATTGATTATAAGAATATATTTCTGGAATATAATTATACACTTGCAAAGATTTTAACTTTGTTCCTATACCCAAAAAGAAAATATCTTTAATTCAAGGACTTGTTAAAACAAACCAATAAATTTAAATATGACATGTCTGGCACTTAGCTCAGCATTATATCAAATAAAGACATTTTATCGTCTATAACATCATGTCTGGCATTTATAGAAAAAAAACCATAACTCTTAAGGTTCACCTAGCCATGAACTATTTTTAAAAAAAATCTCTGTCCATTTCTAAAACTAGGGAAAATTGAAAAAGAAAGACTTTACATTAAAACAAGATGGCTACAGGCATCCATTTAAATTTTTCCATTATAATATACCTGACAGAATACATCACAAATAATACAATGATGAAAGTTTGCTGCCTGACCCATAGACTCCATTATTTGGCCAAAACCACACAGTGAGGGCCAAGTGAGGTAAAGATACTGGGGGGGGGGGCAGTTTACAACACTAAGGGCAGTATTACAATGTTGGTGCTAACTTAACCAGAGCAGTTGTAAACGTAAAACCTCCATAGGCTATATTGGCTCTGGGAAGTTTACAACAGCTCTGGTTAAGTTAGCACCAACTATGTAATATGGCCCTAAAAATGTATGCATCCAGTGATACATATAGAGTAAAATATTTTCTGAACTAAACATACAAGACAAAAACAAAGTATGTCAGTAGAATAAACAAAATATGAACATTTCATTTTTTGGTGTTAGTGGCCTTTTAAAGGATAATAAACACAAACGGGGCAACTGGGTTATGTACGCAGAATAAATGTCAGTGAGTTATATGTGCACATTACAGCATGTGGATGACAGGGACAGATTTGATTTTTGAGGGATCATTGTTACTCTGGCCCAAAGATGTGGTATATATTCATAAGCATAAGATTAAGTCACCATGACAAAATAGGTAAGTGTACCACAGTGATCTAGGTGGTGGTGTATGGCACAATGACGGAAGAGAAGGGAACTGGTCACAGGGACATGGTAAGAAGGTGAAGCAGGACACAGAGAAAATACAGGAATGAGAAGAGAGTCCGGTGTTAAAAGATGAAATACACAGAGGGATTAATATTTAAGGATTGATGGAAATTAAGGGGTGAAGGGAAATTGCCAGGTGTGGGGTAAATGGGTGTGGGGAGTTGGGACTAGAGAAGCACAAGTGAATAGAAAAAATTTAAAGCTAAAAATGCAGTGAGACTCTTACACATACATACTAGTAGAATCTTAAAGATAAGTCATACAAAATAGTACGATAGAACATAGACTAGCATGGTAAAAATGGCTTAGAACTCTATGGAATATGGAATTGTTTTGCACATGACATTTTGATATGCTTGGGAATTTTTTTTTATCTAGCTAGAGGCTCATACAGATTGTCTCGGAAAAGGTCAAATTTTATTTTGGGCTCCAGCCCTGGGACACCTTGATTACAAAGTCTCCATAATTGTTGAAAGGCCAGTCCTTTCAGTTCTTTGTGACAGGTCAAGCTATAAAATATGGGTGATAGACTTACAAGTGCAAGGCCCAGGCTATGACGTAAACACTATTAGTGAATATTACTAAGACCTCACACGAGACCTATTGGGAAAGGAATATGCCTGCTGGATTGGACCAGACAATCAGGTGTTTCAATGGTGGTGAAAGAGTTTTATTTAAAAACATTAATCAGGTTGATAAAAGTGAAAGGGGAGGGACTCACTCCTTTCCAGGTTAAGTTTGCACAAGGATTATACCTCAAATTTCCCCAAGCTGCCTGTGTTTTGTTGAAGCTGGTTGACTGGTTGTTGAGTCACAACTCTCAGCACACCAAAAATGGAGGTAAGTCTCCATCCAGTTGGCTTTGAGGACACATGTTTTGCAAATGACTCTGGTCACAGGAGGGTACTGAGCTCATGGTTTCAGTTACTACTACTGCAGGAGCTGGCTTTCATGATGTTAAAAAGGGGTTGGATCAGGAAGTGCATGACCAGAATCCAAGGACAGCAGAAGCATCCCTGCTGAGCTCTGCCACAATTTTTTTACCGATAACTGCTAAAACTAAGATTGAACCTGGCTGTCTCTCCTTGAACATCTTGCTGAACAGTCCAGCATTCCAGGCGATGCTCTTTGCCCTGCTTTTGCTGCCTTTTGAGGGTGGTGGCCATCTTACCAACCGTGCGGTTGGCTCTTTGACATGGCCTGCTTTTGGAACTCTAGCACCCTCATGGAGTACTTATGGGGAAGAAGATGTTGAAAGTGGGGGCAATGAAGGGCCCCTGTCTCCCCAACATTTGAGTGTCATAGGGAGTTGGACAGCAAAAAAAAAAAGGGTTTAGACAGCACTCACTCACTTATGGACAGATCCACGCTACAGTGTACTTGATACTTGGATTTTGCCACATCCAGAATGAAGTCCAGGACACCAAATGTGCCTTAGTTATTTAGTATGTAAGGCATCCAATAAATTACACTTCAACAGAGCCCATGAATGCTGGTACTATTTGGTGCCTGGGAGCTGGACAGAGCAGAGCTGCACCACATTGCAGATGTGAGGAGCTGAATAGCACCAATTCATTGGAGGAGAGCGCCTGAAATTCCTCTGTAGGGTCCTGTCCTAGTGGTGCGATGATGACAAAGTGTGCTTCACTGATGACCACAGCTAGCCACCACAAAGTGATAGATATGTCAAAGGCCTTTGGCAAAGAAACCCGCAGGAGATAAGCTCCATGATGTTGACCCTGCAGACTCAGGCCATTGAGAAAGAGACCCACTCAAAGGAAACTGATGCTGCGCATGATGCCACTGATGGCTGTGTAGAAACGCTCCAGCTTCAAGTGTTCCTCCTGAATTCGATGGTGCCGAGTTTGAAGGCCCAACATTGATGCAGAAATTTGTGTGTCTGAGGAATGCCAGAGGAAATGCATATTGATTCAAGTACTTCCTGGGCCTGGTTTCCCATCTGCTCAAATCCTGGACGGGTTCCTTAAACTTGCTGATTATTTCAGCATCAAGAATTTGCAAAGCTGCCACTGCTTTGTGTCATAGTTTTTACTTGCGACTTGTCAACACGCTCCCACATCCTGGCAGAAGTTGGCCTCAAATATCAAGTCAGATATGCCTCCTTCTCCATCACCATCTACAGGGATTTCCCTTTTCTGGCACTGGTGGAGAGAGGCAGCTTCAAAGAAGTCCCCAGACTGCTTCAGGACTACAGTTCCTGGTATTGCTGGTATACCTCAGGGTCTCATCTTATGACAAGAGATGGCTCTACGTTCTACATATTCCACATCTACCCTGGTGGAAGTGTGGAGTCTGCTCTCTTCAGTGGGAGTCACAGGGTTGCCTTGAAGTGCCCTTTCTGCAGTGGCACTAGATGGGACACAAATCCATATAACTACCTCCCTATCTTATCCCCTTTAATTTGTTTTGTTCTTACTTTCATTGATATAACTTGTCTATCCTTTGCTTCAATCTCGCAGTATCCATGATATGCAAAGATTAAAATGAAAAAGGTAGTGTTGGCTTACATGTTGGCATTAAGAATATAACAAATGGGTTAATGGTTATAATTAAATAAGGTTAAGTTAATGTTTATTTACAAATAAAGCTGCAGCATTCCAATGAACAATTTGTGGTGTCATGTTCATACTTTAATGGGAAACAAAGGCCTCAGGAGTAGATACCAGTGCTAAACAGGCGCTAGAATATGTGCGTTATATGAAGGACGTTTTGTTATCTATATATGGGGTTATATGATAATAGAGACAAATAGAGACAACAAAATTTTTTTTTTCAGCTGAAGCTTCCAGACTGTGGATCCTGAAGAATCAAGGTTGCTTGAGGACAACCAGGTCTTGACAATAACAAAGGCTGCAAGAACTGGAAATAAATAGTATGCCATGTACAGAACTTTCTTTATGTAGCAGAAAAGGCAGGGCAACTAAGGATATTTAAATGGCAATTCTTTCAAAATATCTATTGCTCCCACAGGAGAGCTAACCTAGATAAAACCAGCTTATTTTGTTCATCTGCAGATACTGGTTTTAAGACCTGCCTGCTGTCTCAACTCAATGTTAATCAAAATATTATATTGGTCTGCAAATAAGAGAAATCCTTGCTCTAGGTCACAGATGACAGAAGTAGCACAAATAAAAGAATTTTTCTAAACATGAAAACATACGTACGTATATTGTACACAATTAACCAACAGTGGCTATGGTGATCCCACCATAGGGAATAAAATACACTAAGATAAAAAAAATACTACATACTGTATATATTTATTCCAAACTTACCCTTTCTTGTGTTTCTTATGAAAAAGTAAATATCGGTCTAAATGGAAAAAATAAAGAAATAAAAGCAACAACAACAGTCAAATGATACTGAGAAAAATGAGTATCATTAAAACATTACCGGCTCAGTAATCTTGGCATGCTACTGCAAATAGGACAAAGACATTAAGCAGTGTAAAAACGCAGCCACATGTCTGCAGCAGGTCTTGGGCAAAGCATTGATGTACTGTATATTACAAATCTATCAAGGCAAAGAGTTTCAAGCAGCCTGGCTCTGTTTTTTGTTTTTTTCCCTCACGTCTTCTCTGGGCGCTGCAGTGTTGTACCTCTTTTCACCCCTCTGCAGAGCCCTTTTCTTTTTTTTTTTACTATGGTAATAGTGACATTCAGCTGCGAAAGCTAGGAGCAGACATCAAAAAAAATCCTAGACAGTGCTGGCGATTCATCCTTCACAACTCCCTATTCTCCATCGCATCCTCACAATGCTGGATCAGGGATGTTGCGGGCAGGTGCACCAACACAGCAATGTCGAAGGCTGGATTGAGACACGAAAAACTGGAATTTAATTATTATTCTCATTCTCAATGCAAATATCATCTCCTAGTGGAGCTCTCACTACGAAAACCCTCATTGCTTGCAATTCCTCTGCATTATCTGCTGCTCAGATACCCTTTATTACTGCTTGTATATGGCAAAGTTTTTTGCAGAGCTCCTGGGCTGCACATTGCGAGACAAGGGTGCGTCTCCTACGTTTGAGGTGAGTACCCAAGGGGACAATTGAAGCACAGGCTTATGATGTGGTTAGCAGGGTGGGATGCTGCATGCTAGACCTCTCACCTTGCAATTGTCTGCTATATAACCTTTGAAAGGGATACTGCAGAGGAACTTTCCCATCCTTCGGCTTTCGAAAGGGATATTTCAGGGCATCTGGGGTGAAATGGTTTAATTCTTTTTAATGGATGTCAATTTAATACTCATTATCTGATGATATGCCCGACTGGTTCACTTGTTATTCTATGTGTACAGTTTACTGCAGTTTGTTAACCCTGTGACTGCACATGGGTTCCTATCAAGAGTGGCTCAGCATGTTGTCCCCTGCAATATTAAATATTCAAAAGACACCTTAGCAATTATAAGGACAATAAGTCTTCTATATTTGGAATTTTCTGTCCAGTGGTTTTGAAAATGGTAGTTTGGCTAGTGGATTCTGGCGGTTTCTTTGGCAGAAGCTGTTATATAGTTATTAACTGATGTTTTTCCAAACGGCAGTATCCTATTGAAGAATCTGGTGCTGTGTCTTTGAAGAATTATGCTCAAATCGGTTTGTTTATTTTCCCCCCACATATCCATTATTCTAGGAAAAGGAACTGGCATATGCATAGAGGTAAAGATTAAATAATGCCATCAACTTCTCAGTCCATTGGGTAGCTAGGTATGGGTTTCTTGTGCACGTAGACAATGACCCAGCATGTCTAGCAAATTGGTCTGGTCTTCATATGAATTAAGGGGCATATTGCAAAGCATGCCGAGTACGACATGAACCAGAGTATACATCCAGGTATACATCGCCTAGAAATATGTCTAATAAAACTGATATATCTAAGAAAAATAAAGTGAAAATCAGCACCTTCAACTTTTGATGAGGTCACCAAGCTGATTTCTGGGGTCAAAACGGCATGTTGTTCTACAAGATCGGATAGTTCTGTGCATATTATGATCTGCTGGGTCATCCTGTATTCCAAGGCACTGCTAATTCATCTTATGAAAACCAAAGTCATGTTTCAGAAAAGGTCTTAACAAAGCTGAACTTGACCAACAGAACTTTCCATTCATGACTTGGAAGCTAGGTCTGAGAGTTGTACATGTACCTAATGATCTTCTACCACAGGAACAGAGGGAATTCCCAGGGGAAAGTTACAGAATATGCTCAGATCAAACTCATAATGAAACATTTTGAAGACCTGGATGTGTATGAGAAATTGAGAATGATCAAGTTCTTAAGTTTGATAATTTGATAAATTCTCTTCACATTAGCTTTGTAAGGTACGATTATATTTATTGTCATAGGTGTGTGCAGGCTATATCATTAGGATGTGCATAAATGGTACAATTATCACTTACAAACGGAAACTAATCACAAACTGTCCAGTTTCATGTTCTTTATCAAGAACCAAATAAGAGACACCCAACCAGTCCAAAAGTGGACAAGCAGGACCAATCTGCCAAGCAGACTCATCTCTATACAAAAAACAATGATTCTAAACAGTACAGTGACATTTGTATCAACAAGATCAAAATGATACGAAAGCACTCTGTGCTAAAGTGTTCTGGGCACAGTAAACGAATAAGCAAAAATCACTTAATTTTCCGCACTTGAACCCTTCTGTCCCACAGCAAATCTCTAAGAGAACTAAATCAGGGACAAAATAATAGTGCAGTAGCATTTAACCAATGTTACAGTTCCAAGTATTTATAAAGCGCTAACAAGTTCCATAGCACTGTACAATGGGAGACACAGAATAACAAATATACATACAAGTAAAACAAACAGAACAGTAGGAGAGAAGACCCTGCTTGAGAATTTACAATCTAAGAGAGGGGTGACACACTAGGTGTCCGTAATGTAAGTTATATTATAAAATTAAGTAAATAACTCACATATTAAGGAGTCTTAATTCTGCTGGCTCAGGTATGGTGCGTGTCAGTTGTTTGTCTGGAACAACCTATTTCCCTTATTTTGACGGCATCTAGGAACAAAAACAGGAATATGGAAAACATAAGGAGTCACTATAGTGTGATATAGTATATTTTAACAGCCAAATCAGTTATACAAATCTACTTACAGAATTCAACATCTTCTGAAAAGTGGCTTTGGTAATATCAGCCGTAGCACCAATTTGACAGGTGGTGTCACCCAGTGGCTGCATCTCAGACATGTTCCTCTTACAGAGGTAATATGATGTGTAATGATTGCTATACCCAGCACGCACACCTGTAGGACAAAAAAGGTAGAAACCCTTAAGATTTCTAGTCCTAAAAGGGAAACTACCACTTACATAATCTGTAAATAGGTTACTTGTGCATTACAAACTAAACCACTTTATAAAATACATGCTATTTTTCCTCTTTCCTTGAAATTATTTGCTTGTATAAAGGAAAAATGAAATGTGGTTTTTTTTATCGTCTGTTTCCATTTTCTGGATTTTGCCTATTATGCAACACTTACCAAAATCTGTGCAAAAGCTTTACTTTAGTGCTGTTGATTATTTAATCTACAGCATTTAACAATTAATGAGTTGGGGGAGGGAATGTTCTGATAAGGCAGCAGGAGATCCATTGTTCTCCAGGCTAACTGAGATAAAAGATAGCAGCTGAATGAGAATAGGTAAGAATTTTAAAAGACCTTTAATCTACCCCTGGTGCTGTCCTTTGAATACATCCCACACACTACAATGATTTGAGCCGGTGATCAACCTATTCACTCCATTCTATGGCCAATGTCTCACAGTGAGGACCAAGTGATGTAAAGATACTAAGGGGGGCAGTTTACAATTCAATAGATCACACAATGGTTGCACCCAGTGACACAAATACAGGTGCATCTCAACAAATTAGAATGTCGTGGAAAAGTTCATTTATTTCATTAATTCAGCTGAAATTATGAAATTTATGTATTAAATAAATCCAATGCCCACAGACTGAAGTAGTTTAAGTCTTTGGTTCTTTTAATTCTGATGATTTGGCTCACATTTAACAAAAACCCATCAATTCGCTAACTTAAAAAATTAGAATACTTCATAAGACCAATAAGTAACTACTTATGGACACTATTGGACAATAAATACTGACTAAGGAAGGCTCTAGGAAGCCAAAACGCGTCTCGGTAGACCACATGTCCATTTTAATTGTTTTAATAAATTTTCATTAATTTTTAACCCTCTATTGGCCACTCTCTCCTATTCCCTTGGCATCGAATACCCACAGAAGGCTCCACATACGGTCTACAAGTTGCTGGGGCAAAGAGGTTTTGGGCATCTACCTAAGAGTGCCTAATGCATTTTTGATTGAGCTCATCCCTACGAGGCTCCTGAATTGGTGAGTGTATTTTCAAATACAATATTATTCATCAACATACAGTATTACGCTATGGGAGCGCCGTCTCCCGACCTTCTCTGATCTGTTTAGTGGCCATCACTTCTGCAGAATCCGTTAACACCAGGCTAAAAAATAAAAAAAAATGAATCCTATACTCACCCTCTGTCTTGCGGCGAGGACCGCGGCTCCAACCGACTCCTCCGTCCAGTGGGAGCAGGGAAAGACTTGGGGAGAAAGTTCCCCCAGTCTCTCCCTGCGTATCACTATGCTGACCGGCTGGATCTTGCGAGGCGAGATCCGGCTGGTCATGTGACCGGCAGGGGGGAACTCAATGGAGTCCTATGGATTCCATCGAGTGGATGCTCGCGGCTGCGCTCAGCGCTCAGCGCTGCCGCGTGCATCCAGGCTTTTACTGCGCGGAAACAATACATGCAGCATTTTTTGCACCTGCATTGTAATCCAGCATTAAAATGCGGGCGCAAGGGGGATAACTGCGGGCGCAGTTTTCCCTCCCTTGCGCCCGCGTTTTAATGGTAAGATGGTAATTTAGCCCAACATTTACTGATTTGCTTAAAAGACAAGTCACGAAAACAGGACTGTTCTATAACACGAACAAATAGGTTAAAATGAAAGAGGAACCCTGTATGTGTTTGTCCTGTCAAGGGTGCTGTCCCTTAGGATCCTTAGAATGGTCCCAGTAAGATTTTCCCTAACTTGGATATATTCAGATGGACAGGTGTGCAAACACGTCCCGGTGGGAGAACTACAGTAAGCAAGCTCGTGCACGGAGCTAGGGAGGTAGGAGAGCGTACAAGGTGACTATGCCTTATCAATAGTACTATCCCTTAGTATCCTTTAAGTAAGTGGTCCTCATGGTTATCCCTATCAGAGATGGACAGATAAGCATGCAGATCCCTATTAAAAGTTTGCACATGCAGGTTCTGGTATAGTAAAGAGAGAGGAGTAATGCTGCTATTCTGCAGTAATAGCTGCCAGCTAGTTACTCGTTTGGATAGTGGGTCCTCGAAATACAGGGTCAGAGACCGAAATTAAAACGTATATTCGAGTATCTTGCCAGTTTAAGCTCTACACATTTCACCCTGTCGGCATCATCAGGAGCTTAGTGGCAGTGTGTGGTTAGGCAGAGAAGTGAAGAGAATTCAGTGACCTGTCAGAGTGTCCCCGTAGTGCGAGGAACAGCCGCCACAAAACCTCCCATTGGAAAAAAAAATGACATTTGGGGCCAGATCGGCTCTCTCTGAATAACCCTGCTGTTTTTTTACCCCGTTCGTCTGCTTGTCGGCTTTTTCTGGCGGCTGGTCGTCGCTGTGTTCGGCAGCTTTTTCCAGACGCAGATCGGCAGGTTTGTGATTTTTCAAATCGGATCCGATAATTTATGCGGAATTTTAAAAAAAAACAGACGCAAACCCACCAAAATGATAAGATCCAATAATTTCGGCAGGTCTGGGTGGATTATCAACTGTAATCAGATTTGATAAGCTGCCAGAAACATGCCAAAATTATGTGATACACTCATACACACCGTACATTACCGTACATTACTGTGGAGCTCTGATACGCTGATACACATCGTACATTACTGTGAATTTTATAGCCGTGGAGCTCTGTAATGTGCAGTGTGTACAAGCAGTGGTGTATTTAGGTTTTGTGCTGCCATAGGCCTGATTAAACTCGTGCACCCCCTAATTTAAATTTGATAGACCCCTTCCTGTCAAAGTCACACCTCTTCCTGGTTAAACCCCACCCTTCCTCTTTAGGCTCCACCTTTTATGCTTTGAGCGTATCACAGAGCTGGACAGCAATAAAATGCACAGAAATATGCACTGCGTATGAGCGTATCACAGTGCTGCACAGCAATAAAACCCACCTGCCCCAGGCCAGCTCATATGGATATATTTGCCCCCCGCTCACATGGATATATTGCCCCAGCTCACACATGGATATATTGCCCCCAGCTCACGTGGATATATATTGCCCCAGCTCACACGTGGATATATATTACCCCCAGCTCACACATGGATATATATTGCCCCCCAGCTCACACATGGATATATATTGCCCCAGCTCACACATGGATATATATTGCCCCCAGCAGCTCACACATGGAAATATATTGCCCCAGCTCACACATGGATATTGCCCCAGCAGCTCACACATGGATATATATTGCCCCAGCTCACACATGGATATATATTGCCCCCAGCTCACACATGGATATATAGTACCCCCAGCTCACACATGGATATATATTTCCCCCAGCAGCTCACACGTGGATATATATTGCCCCCCAGCTCACACATGGATATATATTGCCCCCAGCTCACACATGGATATATTGCCCCAGCTCACACATGGATATATTGCCCCCAGCTCACGTGGATATATATTGCCCCAGCTCACACGTGGATATATATTGCCCCCAGCTCACACATGGATATTGCCCCAGCAGCTCACACCTGGATATATATTGCCCCAGCTCACACATGGATATATATTGCCCCCAGCTCACACATGGATATATATTTGCCCCCAGCTCACACATGGATATATATTGCCCCAGCTCACACATGGATATATATTGCCCCCAGCAGCTCACACATGGATATATATTGCCCCAGGTCACACATGGATATATATTGCTCCCAGCAGCTCACACATGGATATATATTGCCCCAGCTCACACATGGATATTATATTGCCCCCAGCTCACACATGGATATATATTGCACCAGCTCACACATCGATATATATTGCCCCAGCTCACATATGGATATATATTTGCCCCAGCTCACACATGGATATATATTGCCCCCAGCTCACACGTGGATATATTTGCTCCCAGCTTTCACATGGGTATATTTGCCCCCAGCTCTCACATGGATATATTTGCCCCCAGCTCTCACATGGGTATATTTGCCCCCAGCTCTCACATGGATATATTTGCCACCAGCTCTCACATGGATATATTTTCCCCCAGCTCACACGGATATTTATTGCCCCAGCTCACACATGGATATATATTGCCCCCAGCTCACACATGGATATATTTGCCCCCAGCTCTCACATGGGTATATTTGCCCGAGCTTTCACATGGGTATATTTGCCCCCAGCTCTCACATGGATATATTTGCCTCCCAGCTCGCACATGGAAATATATTGCTCCCAGCAGCTCACACATGGATATATTGCCCCCCTGTTCAAACCTGGGTCTGGGTCCTGCGTGCCTCCTCTCCTCTGGCGGCATCTGCAAGTGGAGCGCTGGCGCTGGGAGGAAGTGACAATATATCACTTCCTCCCAGCGCACAATGCACACTTCATCCCTGCAGCAGTGAGGGGGTCTGCAGAGGCAGCGCTCAACGGCCGGTGATTCAGTGAATCACCGGCGGCTGCGGACAGTGCTTCCGGCGGGGCAGCTGGTCACAGTGACCGGTGGGTCCTGTGGGGCGGCCACCTTCTTGAAACTGCCAACCCTAGGCCTTGTCAGCCTAGGCCAAAATACACCGCTTTGTACGAGTGTATCAGTAATGCACAGTATCTTATAAAGCTGAAAAGTGATTGTCGGCTTCTCACATTTGCCACAAAGACCTTCTGTGCTGCGGTGCAGCCTTAACTGCAATGAGTGGGTAATGGCTGACATAGCAGAGCAGTCGCCATCTGTAAGTTTGGAGGAGGCACATTGGGTTCCCCAATTCGCTGTTAGAATATAAAAATAATATCTGTGGCATAGTGCTTGCATATGGAAATTACAGTAATACATTGTATCTGTACTGTACTAGAATTTTTAGTAATTATAACCCCCAACTCTTATCCCTCTACAGCAGTGAGTGACCCCAGAGCTCTCCCTGTTTTCTGTCTTCTCCCTGGCTGTTGTAATTATTTCTTTACAGTAATATAGGGTGACAGGAGTGACATCGTGGAATTTGGTTTCTTCAAAGGGCAGGGCCAGCTCACACCACTGTGTTGCCTGCCCTGAAGCAATGGATGGAATGCTTCTCCCCCAAAGAAAACAAACAAACAAGTGACATGTATGACCATATCACAGAGCCCCACAGCAATAAAACTCACAGTAAAGTGCGCTGAGTATGAGCTTATCACAGAGCTCCACAGCAATAACTTTCCTCTCGCTCTCCCACTCATGGCCGGCTGCATGTGTGTGGCCAGCCACATGTGTGTTATTTTGGGTAATTGTTTTCTTACAATGCAAAATTGAGTGAACACTCTTTTGAGAGTGAAAGGGTTAAACACATCAATACTAAACAAAATATGTTAGGTCCCTGAACTAAAAGCCAGTGTCATGATATTCACAAATCATGGAAAAGTTGTTCTTCTTAGGGAATGGGTAGGAAAAATGTAGTTTTATCAAGTTCACTCAAAAGGTAATACTAAAAGGAACACTGCTATGTCATATAGAACAGTATGCTCTTATACAACTACAGAGTGGTCAAATTAATGAAATTGTTTAGGAATAGATAATGCTCCTATAGGACTTGTCTACCAACACCCAAAAGCACACATAAGATATAAATGCAAACGGATGACCAAACACAAAAATTACAATGCAGAAAAAAAAATTAAATGGTATCACATGTGATTTCTCAAATAAAAGGAAAATCTACTAGAGAATGTCTATTAAATATGAAGATAAGCAATATGACACAATACTTGCCCCCTGCTTCCTTCTCTTTCTTTTCTCCAGTCTCATAAGAGGACATCTCGGCATCTCCATTCTACCTGCCTTACCACCTGTCCTCTTGATGCCATCCCCTCGCACCTTGTTTATTCTGTCTCACCAGTTGTTTTGCCTCCTTTTACTTAAATTTTTCATCCTCTCTCTCCCCTTTTGCATCTTCCCCTCATGCTTTGATTATTCCCATTCTAGAAAAGCCATCTCTTGCTTCTCTGTTTAAGTACTGTCCCATCTCTTTACTTCCCTTTCCCTTCAAGATCTTAGAATGTCTTGTCTATATACCCAACCTACTGTTATCCTCATTTTTAATAACTCGCTACTTGACCCTCATCAGTCTGGCTTTCACTTCCAGCACTCAACCCAAAGTGACTAATGCTTTTGAATGTAAATTCAGTGGTCACAGTGCTCTGCGTCTTCAATCCTCTTCTTCTTCGACTGGGGCTTTTGGAGAGCTGATTCTCCCTGAAGCTCCAGTCAATATTGCTTGACCTGAGCTTTAGGCTCTGGGTACAAAAAGCGAGCACCAGTCTGGTCCCTACCTCCTCTCCATCCCAACAGCTGGATTGGCTGAATGCTCACTGGAGCGTCCAGTCCCCCCATGTCTTGTGACATGCTCCTGGCTTCCTGCAAGCCAGGACTCTGCCATGTTCAGAGGACTGGAGACCAATACTGAGCTGGATAAAAGGTGAGTTTTAAAGTTACCTAAAGGATTAAAATGGGAGAGGGGTGCGCAGACTATCAAAAGAGGTTAATGTCTAGGTCCTCCCTCTTCCAATTTAACCCTAGAGCAGGGGTCAGCAACCTTGGCTCCCTGATGTTTTGGGAACTACATTTCCCATTGGCTCAGTCAGCCTAATGGGTGACTAAGCATCATGGCAGATGTAGTTCCCAAAACATCAGGGAGCCAAGATTGCTGACCCCTGCCCTAGAGTATCACTTTATAGTCCTAGAAAGGTTTGATTTTATTGCAAGTTAAAAATTAGCTAATAACCATATCTTCAACCATTATCCTTAAACCGATGTCAAACCAACTATACCTCCTGACTCAATTTCCAATAAATTACAATGTTGCTTTTAAGTGACTTGCATATATGCATTGCTATCTTAATGCAAACGGTTGCCAAGCTGCCACTGCAGAAACTCCTCCAGTAAAAAACAAACTCAAACCCGAAACTGCACTAGCAGTCAATTTGCTAAAATATTATATTTTAAATTATATTTTGTATTTGCACATTTTTCACCTCTTTTCATTCATCATGTTTTACACATTCAGGTTGTATTTGAAAGAATTGCTTTGAAATGACAGCACGAATTCTTTCATCTAGTTTTGTAACAAGATACAGAGTCCTAGCACTGTTTGGGGTGGAGAAATGTCAGAGATGTACGGCACTAAATTGTGTATTTTTCAATTCTGTATTGTGCAAAATATTCAGTGCTGAAATGTTTGAACTTTTCATTTCCCCTGGCTATAGCAAATTGTAGCAATTTTGTTTTGACAGCTGCGCTAGGCATTTTGTTAAATGGGTCTTTTAACATTCACATTTGTGATTCAGTATTGACTATCCATTTGAGTCTATGTTTAAATTTGTGATTCCATATGCACCTCACACCTCTCAAATATATACCTATCTTATATAATTTATAATGCATAATATACATATATTATTAATAGAAATCCTATATCAGTGACAGTTTTTTGTTTTCACTAATATATTTAAATAGGTAAATATATTAACTATTGTTAATATATTATAATATATTAACAGGGTTATTCAAAGAGCTCCGAATTGTGGCCGAAAGGTAAACGAACGCTGAAATACAGCGTACGCTTATCTTTCCTGGCCATTCAGCTATCCAGAGCAGGCAGTTCGTCAAATGTTGGCTCATTGCCTGCACATACGGTGCCTGTTCGTTGCCTGTTCGAGGGCAGTGAAATCCCCATAGAGAAGTTTGGAACAGCTCATGATCCAAAACACACAAAGTCATCTGTAAAACATAGTGGAGGCAGTGTGATGGCTTGGGCATGCATGGCTTCCAGTGGCACTGGGTCATTGGTGTTTAGTGATGATGTGAAAGAAGACAGAAGCAGCCGGTTGAATTCAACAGTGTTTAGATATATACTGTCAGCCCAGACTCTGCTAAATGCAGCAAAGTTGATTGGATGGCGCTTCACAGTACAGATGAACAATGATCCAAAACACACTGCAAAAGCAACCCAGGAGTTTTTGAAGAAAAAGAGGTGGAATGTTCTGCAATGGCCAAGTCAATCACCTTATCTCACCCCAATTAAGCATACATTTTACTTGCCGAAGGCAAAACTAAAGGCAGAAAGGCCCACTAAAAAAGAGTTAGAGTTACATTTTTTTTTTTTGAGAAAAGATTTTACCAGGAAGGATACATTGAGATTTCTCTCGTTTTCAAGTTAGAGCCTGGCAAAGCATCAGAAAGAAGGAAAACCAACAGGGTTATTCAAAGAGAGCCGATCTGCCCCAAAATGTAACCTTGTCAGGTATATATATATATATATATCTAATCATATCTCTATATAATAATCTCCATAAAGGACTGGTAATAGTTTGTGTATATGAATTAAAAATACCCTTTCTGCCCTGTCTCCAGCAAAGTCCTTTGAAGCCTTAGAAGGTGTGAATGGAGGAAATTGCCCCTTTGTTCACCTCCACAGGGGGGGAAGGTGTACTTGCTCATGTCATGGGAAAAGCCAGCCGGAGCGGCACCACTGTGACTTAAAGTGCATATTAAAGAAGCGGGCATATCCTTTGATAGCTAGAGATGATTTTTGGATGATTGTTATTATATCTGTGAATTAAAATTAAAGAAGAAGTGAACTGAGCATGCCCACGAATTAACAGGAGGGGGGATTCTGGGAAATTTAATGGGCGGGCTGTACCATCTAGGGGCTGTATCTGGGAAGAACTGGGGAAAATGGATATATATTCTGAAGCACGCTATGTGCTTTGGTTTTATTCTTTGGGGTCACACAAAGTGGGAATTTGCCAGTTGTTTCAATCTCCAGCCCCAAGGGGTCACAGATGTCCTTCTAGCATGCTGACGTGTGAGTAAGGGTCTGTGTTTTAATCCTTTTTATTTTTTCTGCTTGTGTGTAATTGTGAATTATCATACATATTTTTTCTGTAACCAAATGCACTGTGATATATCATTTTTTTGTTTATCATAATAAATATAAAACTTATTAAGATCTGCTTCTGCCTGATATTCGATCCACGCTAACTGAAGGACTGGATTATCATAGAGATTTGCCTTTGTTTAAGCTCGAGTCGATCTACTAAACAGTGAGTTGGGGTGCAGTCAGTCATCTGGACTGTTTTCTATTTTGGGGTGCATACCCAGAGTCTCAAACCAGCTCTGGTTTAGACAGTAAGCATCTTGGGTAAAAAGTCGGTTTGTGGTGGCTTTGTGACGAACAGTATAAGTAAAGTGGGTACAGGGATTGTGGACAACGTAGTCAGTATTCCGGGTCGAGTGTAGACGGATCCTGCGTTGCAACCCTGTGGCCACTTCATCACGTTGCATGCCCTTCTAGAGACAAGGCGTTGCCGTGACAGCTAGGCAAGCGCGTGCGGGGGATTGTGGGCCACTGTAGTCATTATTTTGGGTCTAGTGTAGACAGATACAGGGTTATTCAGAGAGCGTGAAAAGCAGGAGAATGACTGGAGAATGACTGGAGAATGAAAAATTCTAGGTCAAAATAGCCAAACCAGAAAAATTCTCCCTTTCATCTCACTTTCCAAATCGGCTATTTGACCTAGAATTTTTCATTCTCCAGTCATTCTCCAGTCATTCTCCTGCTTTTCACGCTCTCTGAATAACCCTGATAGTGATTTGCTTAACCCTGCGTTTCCTTCACCGCGGCACGCGTTCGTGACAACCGGACAATGAAATTCAACATACGGTTACATTTCCTGACCATACGGCTATTCAGAGAGCAAGCAGTTCGCCAAATGTTGGCAAATTGCCTGCACGTATGGTGCCTGTTCGAAGGCAGTGAAATCCGCGATAGAGAAGCAATGCTTTGTCTATTCAGAGAACACCGAACAGCTGTGAAAAGTTGCAGAAACGCCCTGCTGTTCGGTGGTTTAATTCGACAGGTTTATTCAGGAGAACCCCATAGGCTTCAATGTTAAAAATATTCCAGTTTTAATTTAATATCTAATAAACCATTTATTATAATATTCTGCAGTAAAAAGTCTCTTTATTCATTGATTTTTTTAAGGATCTTTTAGGCATTTTTTGGGAATTATTTGGCAAACTTTTTTTCCGTTTTTTTTTACATCGATTTTACTTTTTTCTGTAACAGACCTTTTTATTTTCATTCATTGGATCTTATATGTAAATTCCAGACATTTTCGTCCAGTAGGTTTTTTGCAAACAGCGTTTCAAATTTCAAACTTTCACGCGTACTGGTTTTTTTTTCCACCTCGTTCGTCTGCGTGTCGGCTTTTTCCCGGCGACTGCTCTGCGCTGTGATTGGCGGCTAGTCGGGTTTCTCCGGCGTGTTCGGCGTGGTTAATCCAGCTGTTTCTGCGGGTTTCGGTGAGTGTTCGGCGAGTGTTCAGCAGCTTTGCCGCAGTGTTCGGTGTGTTTGCGGCGAGTTTTCCCTGCACTATGGGGGGCCCTGCGGTGCTTGCTGAATACACCGCAGGGTCGGCAAACTAGAATCGCCGAATGGCCCAGAAGTACGGGGAACGAAAAGTCACCGAATGTGCGGTGACTTTTTGAATCTCTTTGAATAACCCTGCGAGTCTTTGTTAATGCCCATGGGTTCAGACAGTCATTGACAGTAAAAGACTCTCAACAAAATATTAAAAATGAAAAAAAATTATGATTATGAAAATGCTTGCAGTTCCCAAAATTTGTTCAACCCCTTGAATTAAAGCTGAAATTCTTTTGTTTCGTTTTAATTTTATGCTAGCGGCAGAGGCAAAAGTATGAAAATTGTGCCTGTATCCAAATATATATGGACCTAAATGTATATATGGACCTAACATATATTTATATACAGTGGCAAGAAAAAGTATGTGAACCCTTTGGGATTACGTGGAGTTTTGCATGAATTGGTCATAAAATGTGCTCTGATCTTCATCTAAGTCACAACAATTTGAAAAACACAGTCTGCTTAAAATAATACAACACAAACATTATATGTTTTCATGTGTTTATTGAACATAACATGTAAACATTCACAGTGCAGGGTGGAAAAAGTATGTGAACCCCAAGCCTAATGACTTCTCCAAGAGCTAATTGGAGCCAGGAGTGTGCCAAATTTGAGTCCAATCAGTGTGATATTATTGGATGTGTTGCTGAAAGCTGTCCAGCCCTTTAAAAACACACACCAGTTTTGGGTTTACTGGTTTCAAGAAGCACTGCCTGTTGTGAACCATACCTCGCAGAAAAGAGCTCTCAGAAGACCTACGATCAAGAATTGTTGACTTGCATGAAGCTGGAAAGGGTTACAAAAGTATCTCCAAAAGCCTTGATGTTCATGTGTCCACGGTAAGACAGACTGTCTACAAATGGAGAAAGTTCAGCACTGTTGCTACTCTCCCCAGGCGTGGTCGTCCTGTAAAGATGACTGCAAGAGCACAGCGCAGAATGCTTAATGAGGTAAAGAAGAATCCTAGAGTGTCAGCTAAAGACTTACAGAAATCTCTGGCACATGCTAATATTTTTGTTGACACATCTACAATAAGGAAAACATTAAACAAGAATGGAGTACATGGGAGGACACCACGGAGGAAGCCATTGCTGTCCAAAAAGAATATTGCAGCACTTTTGAAGTTTGCAAAAGAGCACCTGGATGTTCCACAGCACTACTGGCAAAATATTCTGTGGACAGATGAAACCAAAATTGAGTTGTTTGGAAAAAACACACAACATTATGTGTGGAGAAAAAAAGGCACAGCACAGCAACATCAAAACCTCATCCCCACTGTAAAACCTGGCAGAGGGAGCATCATGGTTTGGGGCTGCTTTGCTGCCTCAGGGCCTGGACGGATTGTTGTCATTGATGGAAAAATGAATTCCAGAGTTTATCAAGACATTTTGCAGGAAAACGTAAGACCATCTGTCTGCCAACTGAAGCTCCGCAGAGGATGGGTGATGCAACAGGACAATAACCCAAAGCTTACAAGTAATTCAACAAAAGAATGACTTCAACAAAACAAAATACGCCTTCTGGAGTGGCCCAGTCAGAGTCCTGACCTCAACCCGATTGAAATGCTGTAGCATGACCTTAAGAGAGCGATTCACACCAGACATCCCAAGAATATTGCTACACTGAAACAGTTTTGTGAAGAGGAGTGGTCCAAAATTACTCCAGATCGTTGTGCAGGTCTGATCTGCAACTACAGGAAACGTTTGGTTGAGGTTATTGCTGCCAAAGGAGGATCAACCAGTTATTAAGTCCAAAGGTTCACATACTTTTTCCACACTGCACTGTGAATGTTTACATGTACTGTTCAATGAAAACATGAAAATATATAGTGTTTGTGTTGTATTATTTTAAGCAGACTGTGTTTTTTAAATTGTTGTGACTTAGATGAAGATCAGAGCACATTTTATGACCAATTCATGCAAAACTCCACGTAATCCCAAAGGGTTCACATACTTTTTCTTCCCGCTGTATATATACACACATGCTAATTTGCTTGAGATTGTGAATATCTGCATGAGATCGCACATGTGTATTTTGTTTTGTGATATTGCAGTGACTGTACGCAGGTATTTGTACAATATATTTTTGACCACATACATGTTTTATTTTGTGTGTATTGCATGTATGTGAAGAGTAGTATGATTGCACGATTCAAGTGTGTGACTGCAGATGTTCTCTCCACTCATGGTTCCCTATCTATCTCCAACACCTTTTACCTTTCGCTTTATTTCCATACTTGCTTCTACAAACCTTTTAATTCTTCCTAACACTTTAGTCCATTTTAATTTTATCCTTATAATCCAAGTTTGATTAACATAAGTGGAGACACGTGTAAACAAATCTATAGTCCTTTGTGACTGCAGTTCATCTTTAACTTTTACTTCATGAGATGGTTACCATGGGGACACATATAAACAAGCATCTGGCAGCACTATATGACTAGTACAAAAAAAGACGTGTGTAAACAAACATTTTGATTTTTCAGACACAACTTGTTGTGACCTTCCCCTCCATGGTCCATGGACACATGCAAAGACATTGCCGTCAGCCTTTTGTGACATAGGGAACAAATATTATCATTCTCAAGGTTTTCACCTCTCTCTGAATAGCCCTGTATGCAAGGGGTCCCATGACAGAGAGAGGCTCTGATATATGCCTGCACCAATAGATATTGATTTCAAAAACAATTTATTGTAAAAAAATTAATGAAGATATATGATAATCAAAAATATATATTTACTCTCTACAGAGTGATTGAAAGGGTTAAAGAGAATAAAGGAAGCATAAAATGAAGTATGTTTTCATTTCCTAAATACAAACTGAATAGAAAGACAAAACATATACATAAATGGTAAAAACAATGGGGATTTGTATCATAGATTGTCTAAGCTGCAATATGTCTCCATCACAGCAAGTCCTGCTGATGTAATGACTGCTTCTACGAGATTAATCCACTTACTTGCAAAATCCATCATCTTGGGACTCTGTGCAGTTCAAGGCTTACATAGGTCCCTGAAATGAGACATACTGTATGTGACATGGAGCAGTGCAGACTTAAGAGGTCAATCAGTAAAAGCATGTGCATCCCAAATAATTTGGATTTGCACACATTATTATTATCATCATCATTTATATAGTGCCAACAGTTTCCAGCTCTTTATAATGACCAATGGGAAAGAGACAAAAATAAAACAAACATAAGAACAGAAACAAGATGTATAGAGGGTCCTGCTCAGAGAAGCTTGCATTCTAGAGGAGTTGGGGTATAGGAAAGCCAGAGGAGTTTTATTGGTTGTCATGGTCACTAACACATGTGTTTCAAAAATGGCGAGGATATGGAAGTGACATCTATAATGATGTGGTGGGAGGGGAGCAGAGGGATAGGTCCAAACATTTACAGATTAAAAAATTAAAAGAAACACAGGTAGTCTAGCATGTTATTTATCAATTACATAGTTACACAGTTACATAGACTGAATAAAATGACATGCGTCCATTGCGTTCAGCCTTTCACACATCACCTACTGCTGTTGATCCAAAAGAAGGCTTAAATCCCTTGTCTAATGTGGTCGCCAAACATGCAACATACTGGTAAAAAAATCCTTTGTGACCCCAGAATGGCCGATTCCTCCTTGGATCAAGAAGCCTTTACCCACAGATTAAATATTATAACGCTTAATATTATGTTTTTGCAGGAAGTCGTTGTTTAAATGTCTGTACAGACTCAACCACTTCAACAGGCAGAGAATTCCACAGTTTTGTTCTCACTTTATAATAACCTTTACTATGCTTTAGGCTGAATTTCCTTTCGTCCAGTCTAAATGGGTGACCTCGTGTCCTGTGTATAATCCTTTTAATGAATAGGTTTCCAGACCATGGTTTATAATGGCCCCATATATAAGGTTATCAGATCCCTCTAAGGTGCTGTTTTTCTAAGCTAAACAGGTTTAAACTTGTTAGTCTTTCCTCATAACTTAAATCTTCCATTTCCCTTATTAGTTTAGTTGCCCGCCTCTGCACTTTTTCTAGCGCTATAATTCATTTTCTAAAACCGGTTCCCAAAATTGCACGGCATAGTCAAGGTGCCGTTTTACCATTGATTTATACAGAGGCAAAATTATGTTTTCATCCTGAGAGATAATTCATGTCATAATGCATGTCAATACCTTGCTGGCCTTGGCGACTGCTGTTTGACATTGCACATTGTTACTTCGTTTGAAGTCTATGATTATTCCCAAATCCTTCTCCTGCTTTGATTTCCCTAACTCCGTACCATTTAGAGTATAAGTTGCTTGTGTGTTCTTCACTGCAAAGTGCATAACTTTGCATTTATCTACATTAAATTTCATCTACCATTTTAGTGCCCTGTCTCCCAATCTATCGAAATCCCTTTGCAGCGAAGTAACATCCTGCTCACATTCCTAGTTTTGTGTCATCTGCAAACACTGACACATGACTTTCAATGTACTAGGTAAGAAAATCCACAAATTGTATGAATCCCTTGTGTTTTCTTAGCACCACAGAGACTGTGGAACTATTTTCAATTGTACCAGGGTGACTGTGGAACCTTGCCTCTGAATACAGGGCCTGTGCATGTGATTTATGCAGCCAATGACGGGAGAAGGGTGCATATGACATACACAGCCAATAGGGAGAGCTGTGTGTTGGAAATCAGCAGAGCACGAGGAGACACGAGTCTGGTGTGACTGCAGCTGCGGAGCCGGCTGTGTGTGAGGCCTGGCAGCAATGACCAAAACGGGCCTGGCAGCAGTGACCAAAGCGGGTCTGGCAGTGAGAAGCTGGCTGTGATGCTGTGAGTGTGTGGAGCAGTATCGGAAATAGTAGCAGACCGGAGCACCGCTGTGAGCATATGGGTCTGAGGACACGAGTAAGAAGTAGGCCGAGATCGCCTAGCAGTTTGAAACTGGAGCCGTGATTGAAGCAAGTCAAGCAGTTTGTGTTACAGTGGCAGCACCGGGACATCAGTCTGTTACAAGGAGAGCTGACGTTTCCTGGAGGTTCCCCCTGCGGCCTTATGTGGCTGAATACTTTGGAAACCAGTACCCTCTCCCCCTGTTTCGCTGACAGGGCATTCTATCCATCTTTCTACACTAATAAAGCTGCCCAGCCTGCACGTGGATTCACTGACAACCTTCTTGGGAGTGCCTGCTGTTTATTGCATGTGTTATTTTACATCCTAAGGGCCCCAACACTTCTGTGCACCAACAGTACCCCTCAGCCGCTAGGACGAAGACTGAGGGTGGGTGACAGGTTGTTTGGGAGGGAGCTGGGTATGGTTAGAGAGTATTGGTATGTGTTAGTTAGCCACTGTACTGCCTGCCTTATTTTGTCCTGTCACTATCTTTAATACAGAGATATATTGTTTTACTGCAGTTGGTGTATTGTAGTTATTATTAGTTTCCTGCTTGGGAGTTCATCCATTATCATGGATGCCCAGAGAGGTGGAGGCACTGCTGGTTCAGTTATGTATGCCTATTCCCATAATGCGAAGGCTCAGGATCACCATGTTAAGGCGAAAAATGTATCCGAGCATGAGGGCCTTAGGGGTGCCAGTCCCCAGGGGCAAACACCCTTCACATGCATATGAGGGTCTGTAGGTTGTACAAGCAGTATTAAGTCACCCTCTGTTGTCTGGCCTGAGGCGGTCATGCCTCACTTTTCATTTGTGAGCCATTTCCCCTCTGTGTGCTGAGCTCATTTATACCGCTTTTGATCATTATGACTCCCTGGCGGTAATCCCGAGTTTGGCTCGGGGGTTAATTATCAGTACCAAAAGTGGTAACCCTGAGCCATACTCGGAATTACACCGTAGTGTAATTTACCTTGTCCCTGCAATCCCCCAAATAATATATATATTTTTTTCTGTCCTAACTTTTGGCCTGGCTATTCCTATTGTTTGTTTGTATGCTTTGTGGTTCCTCGGTATCCATTCCCTACACCTTGAGTTGTTTTTTTTGAGGCTTTATGGTAAACGTTGAGTCCTTACACCATTTTTATATTTTTTTCCATTAAAAGTTATGTTTTAGACGCACAGAAGGAGATTTGGCTTTTGCAACCTCCAACAATTAATAAATATACATCCACATACTCATATCCATCTACTTCGGCCTTGAGCTCCTCCAGCGGTGGCAGTCCCATGTTGAGTGGTGACAGTCCTCTGGCATCCAGTTCCCGCTCTCCGTCAGATGTCGGTTGCAGGGATGACGTCACGGATAGTGATGGGCCGAACACCCCTTTTTCGGTTCGCATTTGAACTCGAACACCCGAAAAAGTTCGACAGCAAACTCGAACACAGTTCAAACACCATGCAAGTCAATGGGGCTCGAACGTTTGAAAATTAAGGTCCCCTCCAAAAGGGCATATGCAAGATATTGGCCATAAAAGGTGTATGGGGGTCCGGGTACTGCCCTTGGGAAGAGGAAACCATGAAAAGAACCCCCCCTGTTTTTAACCCTTTCACTGCTGAGTGCTGAGCCATTTCACAGCTGTGCGCTGAGCTCATTTTGACCGTTTTATGCTCATCATGTTTAAACGTGATTTGAAGTCCTATTGAGCAACAAGGAGTAGGAAATGTTTGTGCAACAAGGAGTTGGAAATGCTTGACCAACAAGGGGTGGGAAATGTTTGAGCAACAAGGAGTGGGAAATGTTTATGAATCCCATAGGCTTCAATGTTAAAAATATTCCTGTTTTGAGGGGCGTGTCCGGACGTAGCAGCACGTGGTCGCATGGCTGAGTAGCTCCCGCGGCCGGCGCTGACTTTTACAATCTAGCGGCTTCTGAGGGGCAACCCGAGGCATCATTTCGACATCACCCGGTGGGGGAACTTACTCTGCACCCCTGATGGCACCTCCTAAAGCCCAACGAGCACTGGAACCACCGAAGTCCGCCCGGAAAGACCGCGGTAAGGAGGCCCAAGATGGTGGATCCCCGCAGCGTGAGCTATCCCCTGGCCCAGATGCAGCATCCTCAGCCTCACTCAGCCTATCTGACTCCTTGCCTCCATCAGAGAGCAGGTTACATGCCATGCTGCAGGATCTGCGTACGACCATACAGGGAGATATCAAAGGGGCGCTGCAGGAGCTGAGCTGGGACATCCAGGATTTGGGTGAGCGTACTGACGCACTGGAAACCAAGGCAGATGACTTATGCTTAGCCCATAATGATCTGGTGGACAGGCATCAGGCCTTACAAGCGGCCCATGAATCTTTAGCACTTAAAATGGCTGACATTGAACATCGCTCGCGGCGCAATAATATTAGAATCAGGGGTGTCGCAGAAGCAGTCACTCTAGCGGACTTACATCCATACCTTCTGGAGTTGTTTCAAACTTTGCTGCCCGAGGCTACGCAACAAGACCTACTGCTGAATAGGGCGCATCGTCTCCCACGAGCGAAGTACCTGCCTCCCTCGGTGGCCGGTGATGTTATTATACGGGTGCACTTTTTAAACACATCAAAGAGGCTTTAATGTCTGCATCACAGAAATCTATGCCTTTATCTGCCCCATATGCTGATATCTCTTTCTTCACTGACCTGTCGGCATTGACCATGTCCAAATGCCGTGAATTCTCCTCTCTTACCAAGCTTCTTCGTAATCACAAGCTGGCGTACAGATGGGGGTTCCCTACGAAGCTACTGATATGGAAATATGGAATCCTGATGTTCCTGATGTTGCCACTGGATTACAATTTCTGAAAGATTGGAATATTCTGGCTGATTTCTCACCTCTGCGCGAGCCTTCTTCATCACCGATCAAAGTCTCCCAAGAATGGCACAGAGTCCGGCCTGTGATGGATGTATCCTTCCCTGTGTCGCTTCTAAACCTGTCCAGCCTTACTGGACGGTTATCCCCATGGGGTGAATGGTTCCTCTACCTGACCGCCTCGGGACGCTCTGCTTGTTAATGCAGCGCTTTGGTAGTCGCGCTGAGCTATGAGTAGCGATCGTCTCCTTGCCACCCGTTGAGTCTTCCTAGACGTTTATATCTTGGTTTTTTTTTGGTTTTTTTTGCTACTTGGAATGACTCCCTTTTGCTGTATTTTTGTGATACAGCGCTGTTTGTTTTGTGTTTTTTTCCTTTTTAGTCTTTTTATCTTTTTTTTAGTTTGTCTGTTGCTATGCTCTCACGGTCCTGGCCTTCATACTCCCCGTGCCTTCTCTCTGTTATTTCTAATCCTACCATGCATATGTAGTGCTCACCTCCCGGAGGAGCCGCTGAAATTGAACCTCGGGTCAGTTTCCCCGCACTAGGGAATAAATATACTCCAGCACCGTCATGGATTTTATAAATTATATAGTTTACTAGAATAAATGGCATATAATGAATAACACGGTATACGTATATATATTTACAGTACTTCGTAATGCGGGAAACGCGCAGCGGAAAAGAAATACAATGCTTCGTAATTCGAGAAACGCGCAGCGGAAAAGAGAAAAATATATCTTTAACCCCCTTTGTGGTTGGGGAGTGAGTCCCGTACAGGTTATGTCCCAAGAATGTAGGTGTGTGTGTGTGATGGTACCCGGGTACAATATTCAACTGGCCAGTGAATTATTTATGAGGTATCTTCGACTAGTCAAGTTGGGGCCCTGTGGGTTTTGAAACAAACAGCAGCGTGCTTTCTATTTTTCACAACGGCCTGGAAGGGCTCTCACCCATCCGCCCGATACTTGGTGCTTTGCTCGACCCAGGACGTCTCCCCGCTCGATTTTGACTGGGATTTTATGGATTACCAGATCCGCTGTCTTGCTTTCCTTTAGGTGCCGCAAGATGTCCAGCTCACCGCCTGCACTCCCTGTCAGATCGATCTGCGGTGCTCCTAACTCGGGGTCCTCCAGCTCACTCGATATCAGCGTGGGTATTCTGCTGAATCACTGGGTCTTCCTCTTGTAAGGCTGAATAACCCGGTCTTTATCTCTGTCAGGCCCCAGCTGCGCTCCGGCCTGGTCACTGTCACGCTCTGCAGCACTGTGTCTTGCTTCTCTCACTCCCTGGCGTGCTCTGCCAGCTCTTTCCACGAGGCTCAGGATGTCAGCGTCTGTGTTCCACCCACTTCCTGTGTTTGTCCAGCATAATCTTACCATGGTCTCTGTCTCCCTCTGGTGGCCATTGCAAGTAAATGCAGCAGAACAGTCTTTTTAAACACAGCGCTACACTCTCCCCCCTAAACTCTTGGGTCCTCCCAAGGGCGTGTAACGGGTACATGTGTCGGTCATACATAACACGACATAACATAACAGCAGTTGCATTACATTTCAACATAACATTTCTAACTTTAGCCTATATATTCAGGGTTGACAACAGGCAGCAATTTTCCTCAATCTCCCCAAACCCTTAGACACCTTGGCAAGTAGAGCTGACACTTCTGGAAACCTCCACCCAGTTGTTACAGCTTCCTCTGTGCTATGTCCTGGTGAATCATACGTGAGTCTCTGAGGGGGTCATACTGAACGTTTAGGTTCAAATTTTTCAGGAACCTCTTCAGTCGAAAGAGAGCTGACTCAACCGGCTCAATTCTCTCTCCTGCAGACTGAGTAGATACATCTTCGGTGTATAAACCTTCCAGGGAAGGCATAGAACTGTCATCACCTGATACGTCTTCAGGTGGGTGAGTTGTAGTTACGGGCTCAATTTTCTCATCAACAATGAGAGAGCAAACACTTCCTCGGAATTGATTTATTTAACCAATCCTTGTTAACAGGAGTCGTCCCAGAAGACTGGAAATTAGCAAATGTTGTGCCTATTTACAAGAAGGGTAGTAGGGAGGAATCGGGGAACTATAGGCCAGTTAGTCTTACGCCAGTAGTAGGGAAATTAATGGAAACCATGTTAAAGGAAAGGATTGTTGAACATCTAAAAACACATAGATTACAAGATCAGAAACAACATGGGTTTACCTCAGGGAGATCATGCCAAACTAATCTTATTGATTTTTTTGATTGGGTAACAAAAATAATAGACACAGGTGGTGCAGTAGACATTGCTTATTTAGATTTCAGTAAGGCTTTTGATACTGTTCCGCATAGAAGGCTTATCAATAAATTGCAATCTTTGAGCTTGGATTCCAATATTGTTGAATGGATTAGGCAGTGGCTGAGTGACAGACAACAGAGGGTTGTGGTAAATGGAGTTTATTCGGCGCAAGGTCTTGTTACCAGTGGGGTACCTCAGGGGTCAGTACTTGGACCCATTCTCTTTAATATTTTTATTAGTGATATTGCAGAAGGTATTAATGGAAAAGTATGTCTTTTTGCTGATGACACAAAGATTTGCAACAGGGTTGACGTTCCTGGAGGGATCAGCCAAATGACAAATGATTTAGGTAAGCTAAAAAAATGGTCAGAGTTGTGGCAATTGAGTTTTAATGTGGATAAGTGCAAGATAATGCACCTGGGACGTAAAAACCCAAGGGCTGAATATAGAATATTTGATACAGTTCTAACCTCGACATCTGAGGAAAGGGATTTAGGGGTTATTATTTCAGAGGATCTAAGGGTAAGTAGTCAATGTAATAGAGCAGCAGGAAATGCTAGCAGAATGCTTGGTTGTGTAGGGAGAGGTATTAGCAGTAGGAAAAGGGAAGTGCTCATGCCACTGTACAGAGCACTGGTGAGACCTCACTTGGAGTACTGTGTGCAGTACTGGAGACCGTATCTCCAGAAGGATATAGACATCTTGGAGAGAGTTCAGAGAAGGGCTACTAAAATGGTGTACGGCTTGAAGGAGAAAAGTTACCAAGAAAGGCTTAATGATCTTAACATGAACAGCTTGGAAAAAAGACGAGACAGAGGAGATATGATAGAAACATTTAAATACGTAAAGGGAATCCACAAGGTAGAGGAAGGGAGTATATTTAAAAGGAAACAAAGTAGCAAAACAAGAGGACATAGTGTTAGATTAGAGGGGCAAAGGTTTAAAAGTAACATCAGGAAGCATTATTTTACTGAGCGGGTGGTGGATACATGGAACAGTCTTCCAGTAGAAGTGGTAGAGGCCAAAACAGTAATTGAATTTAAGCAAGCATGGGATAGGCATAAGGCTATCCTAAACAAAAGATAAATCCAGGTAAAGTATCCATGTAATTGGGCAGACTAGATGGGCCGAAAGGTTCTTATCTGCCGACATTTTTCTATGTTTCTATGTTTCTATGAGCCCTCCAGTGAAGGCATAGAACTGTAATCTATGGATATTTCCTCTAAAACTTCAGGAACTTCCCAGGTCTCAGGTACTGCAGGTGCTCGAGTCATAACTTCAGAGACATCAGACCCTAAATCACTCTCACCCCAGTCAGAGACCGGCTTGACGCTCTGGGACTCAGGTGCCCACACCCAGCTCAGACACCAGCCTTCTTCTTCACTGTCTTCTTCACTCTCTCTAACGGAACGGAACTGATGAGACCGAATAGTAGGAGTCGGACGAGATATAGGCAGACCAGGCACAGAGAATTTGTCTCCAATCGGTACTTGTACAGTCTTTCCTGACCGTAGGGCCTTCTCTGTCCCTTCCGTTCTCCTCAGCCTTCTTACTTCTGTAGTGGCTCTCTGTTCTTTGACCCTCCGTGGACAGGCCGGTCGTGACATCGAGTGTGCCTTCTTAGGAGCAGGACTCTCTTCCGTGACCAGTGGGGTTAAGAGGTGTCTCAACACATCAGTGTTCATCCCCACTATCATAGAACTTCGATTAGCTCCCGAGGGACGAGGACACACAATTGCCAACGTGTCACATACTCCCGGTTGTCCAGCGTTTACCGAACTGAATTCTAGCTTCACCTGTATATATCCATCATAGGGAAACTTCTCCATTCCCATACCCCAGATTTCGAGATCTTTCAATTTCTTCAGGGGTATATGCTTCAAATATTTCTGATAGAAGTCTCGGTAAATCAGCGTTACTTGAGCACCCGAATCTAGAAGAGCCTTAGTATAGACTCCTTCCACTTGAACCGGGATGATGGGCGAAGGACCTATCAACTTGTCAGGGAACTTTTTCATAGCAGCAGGAGAGGTAGACCCAGTCTGTTGTACTCTAACCCTTGTCCTCATACGTGGTGACTGCGGGCGTACATTGTCTTCCCGTGACGTAGGACCAGACCTCCAGGGAGAGGATCTCCTAGGTCTAGCAGGCACATATAGAGACCCTCCCTGTCTCCTTTCCGGGCACTGAGCCTTGAAATGGCCGAATTCTCTACAGGCGAAACATCTTCCCCACGAGGATGAGGGCACACTTTCTTCCTGTGGCTCATTTGAAAATCCCCTGTCGGAGACCACAGCAACCGCTGCTGTTCGTATATCTGAGAGAGACTTCTGTATTTCAGTTTGCATTTCTGCTACTTTCAAGATTGCCCGGCATAGGTCCGTGTGTGTCTGTTCCATCTTAACTTGGGCTTCTTGTACTTTCTCGAGAGTCTTTTGTATCTCACCATACACCTGGTTTGACGACTTTTTAGTTATCTCCGGCTCATATGTCTCTTCCGGATCATCTTCATCTGATGAACACTCGTTATACTCTATAGGTTGCGCATAGACCTTTTCTCCCCTTCTTCCAAGCTTCTCTTCCAGAAGGGCTTCTTCTTCCCGAACAACTCGAATCAGTTTTAGGTAATTTAACTCTTTATTACCTTCTCGAGTCTTCAGTTGCAACATCACAGGATCTAAGGGTAAGGCACCTTTCAATATCTGACGCATTCTAACCTGATCTACTGTAGTGGGGTCTGTTCCTTTCTTCAACAGTACTTGGTACAGTATCTTATCCAGGCGCCTCATGTATTCTGTCATCTTCTCACCCCTTTTCTGGTAAGTATGCTCATACTGGTACATAAGCTCAGCAGCCTTTTCCGTTCGCCCGAAGACTTCCTGTAATATGTTCAGGTAATCTAGAGCAGTACAGTCTCTCTTACTCAGCTTCAGATTCCTGACAGCCTCTGACGCAGGTCCCTTTAAGCTCTTAGTAATTCTTTGCTTCTTCTGCGCTTCAGAGACGTCCCACTCATCCAGAGCCTGCATCTCTTGTTCTACCCATTCTTCGTAGGTTTCTTCTCCCACCGGAGTTGGCAAGTTTCCTGAAAATTTTTCCAACTTCCGATATCCGAAGCTGATGTAAGAAGGGTGAGCCCTCTGACACTTAACCACGAGGTCTCCAATAGCAGCAATGAACTCCGGCCCGATCATGGCCAGCGGGCTGGATGCAGGAATGCTCGTTGAATCACCACGTGGCTTACTTGGCTGGATCAGACGAACTTCCACGTCATCTGTTAGCTGTATACTCACGCCCTGAAAACACACAGGAACACCCTTTCTCCACTCAAAAAGAACATACGTGTGAGAAGTCTCTGGGTTCGCTTTAATGTCCACTAGAAACCCCCGCTGGTCAGGTGCCAACGCTGCCACGGCCAGGCGAATCTGCTCTTCTGCCCAGGTGTCTACAGGAATATCCATTACTACACTCAACTCTAACTGGCCACCCTGTGCTTTACACCACTCTGCTGCTTCGTCTGGATCCATATTTAACCCTTTAAATGTGGTTTTTCCAGAGACTGGATCCCGGAAACGAGCCCCCATGTGTAGCGCTCACTCCCGGAGGAGCCGCTGAAATTGAACCTCGGGTCAGTCTCCCCGCACTAGGGAATAAATATACTCCAGCACCGTCATGGATTTTATAAATTATATAGTTTACTAGAATAAATGGCATATAATGAATAACACGGTATACGTATATATATTTACAGTACTTCGTAATGCGGGAAGCGCGCAGCGGAAAAGAAATACAATGCTTCGTAATTCGAGAAACGTGCAGCGGAAAAGAGAAAAATATATCTTTAACCCCCTTTGTGGTTGGGGAGTGAGTCCCGTACAGGTTATGTCCCAAGAATGTAGGTGTGTGTGTGTGATGGTACCCGGGTACAATATTCAACTGGCCAGTGAATTATTTATGAGGTATCTTCGACTAGTCAAGTTGGGGCCCTGTGGGTTTTGAAACAAACAGCAGCATGCTTTCTATTTTTCACAACGGCCTGGAAGGCCTCTCACCCATCCGCCCGATACTTGGTGCTCTGCTCGACCCAGGACGATTTTGACTGGGATTTTATGGATTACCGGATCCGCTGTCTTGCTTTCCTTTAGCTGCCGCAAGATGTCCAGCTCACCGCCTGCACTCCCTGTCAGATCGATCTGCGGTGCTCCTAACTCGGGGTCCTCCAGCTCACTCGATATCAGCGTGGGTATTCTGGTGAATCACTGGGTCTTCCTCTTGTAAGGCTGAATAACCCGGTCTTTATCTCTGTCAGGCCCCAGCTGTGCTCCGGCCTGGTCACTGTCACGCTCTGCAGCACTGTGTCTTGCTTCTCTCACTCCCTTGCGCGCTCTGCCAGCTCTCTCCACGAGGCTCAGGATGTCAGCGTCTGTGTTCCACCCACTTCCTGTGTTTGTCCAGCATAATCTTACCATGGTCTCTGTCTCCCTCTGGTGGCCATTGCAAGTAAATGCAGCAGAACAGTCTTTTTAAACACAGCGCTACACATATAACATCGTTGTGGTTACTTACTCATGAGTAAGTCTCAGTTCCGAATTTTTTCAATGAATGTTAGGGGGCTGAATGTTCCGTTTAAACGTCATACTTTGTTTCATGATTTACATAAAAACAAGCCGGCGATAGTTTGCCTGCAGGAGACGCATTTTAGTGCCTTACGCACCCCGCATTTAAAATCTGCTATGTACCCTGTTTCTTATCATTCCACTGCCCAGATGAAGTCCAAAGGCGTCTCAATTCTTTTTCACAAGGACTGGGTCTTTAAGTGCACGACCCAATACACTGACCCGATGGGTCGCCATTTGATTTTGGTGGGCACCATGAATGACCTGCCAATAACTGTTGCTAATCTGTATCTGCCCAGTGTTAACCCGGTATGTTTTCTCAAAAAGGTTTATAGTAAAATTAAGAATATGATGGAGGACACCTTTTCTTATGTGGAGATTTTAACTGTGTGCCTGACTCAATGGTGGACATACAACCAGGCGAGACCCGCACACCGTCTCGTAAACAGCCCCCCTCCAGCTGCCAGCTACACAATTTTTTACGCTCCTCTGACCTATATGATGCTTGGAGAATTAACAACCCCTCGACCAGGGACTATACTTTTTTTCTCCCCGGTTCACTTGTCTTACAGTCGCATTGACCTATGTCTGATACATGGTTCCATTGTCCCTCGCCTCCTGGCGCCCATATTGGCTCTATAACTTGGTCTGACCACGCCCCTCTAACGATCGATTTTGAAGCTGACTACCCTGCTAGGGGTATGGGGACTTAGCGACTGAATGACTCCCTTAATGTAAGTGACACTGACGTTTCTGACACTTCGACGGTGCTGCAGGAATATTTTGCACTAAATGAGACGGGAGAGGTGGCTATCTCTTCAGCTTGGTTGGCGCATAAAGCCGTGGTGAGGGGCCATTTAATTCAGAGAGGGGCTAAACGGAAAAAGGCACTAGGTGCGCAGGCGATATCAATACAGCAGCAAATCTCTGAGTTAGAATCCCAACATCAAATAAGCCTTACACCTGACCTTTTGTCTCGTTTAATGACCCTCCGATGGGATTTAACCCACCTGACTTTACAGTCCTCTGAACGGGACATACAACGCTTAAATTACACCCAGTATACTCAGGGCAACAAAGCCGGCTGCTTGTTGGCATCTAAGTTAAAATCTAAACGACTCCAAACCAAGATATCTCATCTATTAGATAAAGGGGGGTAAGGATTTACAACCCGCTAAAAATCACGGAAGAATTTGCTGACTACTACGCATCTTTATATAATTTAGGGACAGATCCCATGACCCACGACCCGAACCCAGATGAGATAGCTCGGTTCCTCCAGAGTGCAGATCTCCCCTCATTATCCCGCTCGCAAGCGGCGGATTTACTAGTTCCTTTTACGGAGGAAGAAGTGATTAAAGCCATTAAAGCTCTTCCAAAGAATAAGGCCCCTGGGCCAGATGGCTTCTCTAATTTATATTATCAGACCTTCGCAGATATCCTTATACCGACCCTTACGAGATTTTTCAATCATATCAAAACCACAGGTGTAATGCCCCCAGAAATGCTTCAAGCTACTATTGTTACGCTACCTAAACCTGGCAAACCCCCGACGAGCTGCGCTAATTTCTGACCTATCTCCTTATTAAATGTAGATGCTAAACTGTATGCCAAGTTATTAGCGTCTAGAATAGCACCCCTGCTCCCCCTTCTGATCTCAGCAGAACAAACTGGTTTCATACCCGGTAGACAAACATGTGACAATACCCGACGCTTTTATAATATAATTGACATTGCCTGTAGAACCAATACACCTGGGCTCCTCTTGGCACTGGATGCCGAGAAGGCATTTGATCGCCTGCATTGGGGCTATATGCGTATGGCATTGGAGTCCTTTGGCTTCCCTGCTCTATTTATTAATAGTATCATGAGTCTCTATTCCTCCCCGACAGTGAAAGTCCTGGCATCTGGGTTTCTCTCCTCCTCATTCTCCATTACTAACGGTACCAGACAGGGATGTCCCCTCTCCCCACTGATCTTTGTTTTGGCCCTGGAGCCTTTGGATCCTTCTATCTCTGGCATCTCTACCCCAGATGGAGTCCATAAATTAGCTATGTTTGCTGATGATATTTTGGTTTTCCTTACCTCCCCCGAAACTTCTTTGCCGTCCCTATTTAACCAGCTTACCTCCTATGGCCTGGTCTCTTATTATAAAAACAATGTAAGCAAGACGCAAGCACTACCCTTGCATGTTGATAATTCTTCGCTTTCCACCTTAAGTGCCTTGTATCCCTTTGACTAGAGGACGACTTCCTTAAAATACTTAGGTATCTCTCTCACCAAATCCAGGGGCTCTATCCTCAAGCTCAATTATAACCCCCCAATGACCTTTATCTCTTCCCAACTAGCCTCCTGGCATGCCCTGGAGGTTTCTTGGATGGGTCGCATGGCGGCTCTAAAAATGTGTATTTTACCCCAGATTCTCTATTTTTTCAGGAACATTCCGGTTTTTATCCCAGCCCATATGTTGCTTCGCCTGCAAAGACTACTTCAAGCACACATCTGGAAGGGGAAGCCTCCGCGCATTTCAGCCTCCACACTCACCACGACTAGGCGCAGGGGGGGCTTAGGCTTTATAAATATTACTGCGTATTATAAGGCGGCACTACTAGCTCAGCTGCTGGCCTCTATGTCCCAGCAAGAAACTCCACTATGGCTACGGATGGAGAATGCTTATATTGCCCCTTTTCGTGTCCATGACCTGCTGTGGTTTGTGACGCTTCCACTCCGTAAATTAGAAGGTATTCTTCTACCTTCAACTTCTCTTTCCCTTATGCATGGCACCAATGGGGTAGACCACTTTTACGACCCTTCCCGTTGCTAAGCATGGCCCCATTGCGCTTCCTTTGCCGCACTATCCAGGACCTAAATCTTGACCATTGGTTCAAGTTGGGTCTTACCCATATTAATCAGCTCTTCACGGCCTCTTCAATGAAAACCTTTCCGGACCTAACACGAGAGTTTGCCCTTCCCGCTAGCGACTGTTTCACTTACCTTAGAGTAAAACATTCAATGACTCAATGAGGCCTCTCCTCCTTTATATCGACGGACCTCACGGCCTTTCATAGATTGTGTTTAGGTAAAAAAGTTATGTAAAAACCATTGTCTTTGTGTTATGACAGTTTGTTAAATGCGAACCCTAATAGGAAACTGCCTTACATGACCAGATGGGATAAAGACCTGTCAATTAATTCTTCCAGGGATGACTGGTTCTATGCCACCGAAACTGTATATAAATACACTAGGAGCACTAACTTACGGGAATCACACCTTAAACTTCTATACAGATGGTATCTGACCCCGAATCGTTTGGCTCACATACCCGGACACTCTGGTATGTGTTGGCGCTGTGGTACCAGTGTCGGATCTATCCTTCATATCTTTTGGCAATGCCCGCTCCTTGCTACCTTTTGGGATAAAATTTGTAGATTGATCTCTCATTGTACCGGCCTGTCTATGCCTCTATGTCCCAAACAATACCTACTGCATATGCTTCCTATTACTATACAACTACGTCATAGAGGTATAATCTCGATTATACTTAGCATAGCCAAATCTACCCTAGCCCACCACTGGCTCTCCAAGGTCAGTCCCTCTATGAGAGAAGTCATGTTATCGCTGGAAAATGTTTACCATTATGAGGAAATGTACCACAGGGCCGCTAACTCTCTATTATTGTTTCAGGGTGTATGGGAGGGTTGGAAGATTTTTGTTTCCTCTGGGGAATTGATATAATTGATGTCTATATTGGACCTAATTGAGCATACCTTTTTCTCTTCTTTTTTTTTTAAATTATTTTTTATTTTTAATTTTTGTGTGCTCCTTTGTTATGATTTATAATTTCACTGCACTTTAGCTTAGAATGAAAATGTTTGGTTCAACCGATTTGTTACAAGTATTCTTTATGATGATGCAAGACTTGTTTTCTATGTAGGGTCCTGCGTGACCCTTTCTTCTTTCAATATTCATGTCTTATTTCTGGCATTTGATCTTTACGTGTGAACCTCAATAAAAACTTTTATATGGAAAATAATATATATTCCTGTTTTAATTCAATATCTAATAAACTGTTCATTATTATATTCTGCAGTACAGAGTCTCTTTATTTTTCAATCTTTTAAGCATTTTTTGAAAATTTTATTTTTTTCTCGAACTTTCCGCGAATGTCCTGAACTTCGCGAACTTTCGAACAGCCAATGTTCGAATCGAACTTCGAACGGATTCGAAGCGGCAGCCCATCCCTATTCACGGAGGCAAAAGCCTTTGACCCAGGTTTGAAGCCAGGTCAAAGGCTTCCGCCTCCGTGATGTCATCCCTGCGACTGACATCTGACGAAGAGCAGGAACTGGATGCCGGAGGACTGTCACCACTCATCATGGGACTGCCACCTCTGAAGGAGCTCAGGACCATAGTATGTGGATGTAGGTGAGTATGTTGCCTACACAGACTCACCTACAGTACATCCACCTACTTCAGCCCGGAGCTCCTCCAGTGGTGGCAGTCCTGCATCCAGTGCCCGTTCTCTGTCAGACGCCGGTCGGAGGGATGAAACCACGTAGGCGGAAGCCTTTGTGCCAGGGTTTCCTCCACCTCACCCAGCGTCACCAGCATCCAGGATTTTTGAATTTCTCTGCTGCTGGTCACCAGTGAAGTCAGTACACAAAGATCATTGAGATATTATCCTCTATGATACCACAAACTGTAGTGAGAGGTCTCAAAGAGGCAGCAATCGGTCAAATCTGTGCAGCTCTGATCTATCGCGTTGTGCAGGTGATACGGAACTTGCAAATGTATAGTGTGCAAATCTTTAGTGATGCACAATTTGTGGCTTCTATGATATACAAGGTGCATAGCAGCACAAATTGCATTAGATAACTGTAGGAACTTCCGGGTTTTGGAGTATCTGAGCTGAAGAGGAGGATCTGCGCATGCCAAGGTACAAATGATGAGTAAATTCACCCGCAAAAAGAACAATTTTTTTTATATGTATGTAGCGCTCACTCCCGGAGGAGCCGCTGAAATTTAACCACGGGTCAGTCTCCCCGCACTAGGGAATAAATATACTCCAACACCGCTGTAAGTTTTACAAGTTAAAAGGTTTACTAAAAAGGTTTGCAGCTCTTGAGACACGGTATATGCAGGAAGATTTACAGTACTTTCGTAACACGATAAACGCGTAGCGGTAAAAGAAACGAAAACACGAGGGCTTCGTATTTTCGGAAAAAAAACCCCCGACCGAGCAGAAATTTAAAAGATACGAAATTCGAGGAAAACCGCGTAGCGGGACACAATAAAATACACAGTTCTCGTATCACGGTAAACGCGCAGCGGGAACAAAAAGAGGAAAAAATGTTTGGAATGTAACTTTAACTTTGCCCCCTTGTCCCGATTCGGAAAAGAAACTGAGTCCTGCACAGGTTAAGTCCCAGAACATGAAGTGGTGTGTATTCGTGTGTATATGGTACCCGGGTACTTTTCAACTGGCCAGTGAGTTTACTTTAAAGATGTCTTCGACTAGTCAGTTGGGGCCCTGTGGGTTTTAGAAGGAAAACAGCAGCGTACGCTCTTATTTACATACGGCCTTGGGGGCCTCTCACCCATCCAGCGCAAGCTTGAGGTTCCGCTGACCCAGGACGTCTCTCCGCTCGATGTTGACTGGGGACGCCGACCACCGGATCTGTTGTCTGGCCTTCTGTCTGTCAGCCGCGACTCATCCAGCTTACCGCCTGCTCCCCGCTTCACTCGACCGCGGTACTCCTTACTCGAGGGGTCTTCTCTCCTTCAACTGCACTCGGATAGTATAGAGGGTGATGTCTGTATCCCGCAAGGCTGGGTGACCCAATCCTAAGGCCCGATCCACTCTGTCTGCGCTCCGGCCTATCTTTTGGTCTCTCCTTCTCTGTGTGTGCATCCGCTCTCCTCTACTCCCTGGCGCGCTCTGCCTGTTCTCCACGAGGTGCAGGATGTACAGCGTCTCCAAAAACCCACCCACTTCCTGTTTCTTCGCAAAGCATGCCGGGACATGTAGTTCGAGTGTCCAGGGTCTTTAATCGTGATTGTCTCCATCTTGTGGCCAAAAATGGGTACTGCCACAGTAAACTTTAACACATCGCTACACTCTCCCCCTCCTAGAACTCTTGGGTCTCTCCAAGGAGGTACAACAGTTACATTATCCTTTTACAATTTGCACACAGTTTATACAGCATATACAGGTTCAGCAGCATACATGCAGTGGGTTAGAAACACTTTCTCAAGCTGACTCATGTTCTGGGCTACCTCAGCTAACATAGCAGACACTTCGGGCAATCTCTGCACAGTGGTGATGGCCTCTTCAGTGCTATGTCCTGGTGAGTCATAGGTAAGTCGCTGGGGCGGTCGAATAGAGCGTTTTTGTTCAGGCTCCTTCCGTTCCTCTTCAGGTGGAAGTACTATAGGTATAGGCTCAGTCCTTATGTCTGCCACTGGAGCAGACACTTCCTCCGAGTACGATCCCTCCAGGGAAGGCATAGAACTATAGTCGTAAGGTTCGTCTTCAGGAGCTACAGGGTCTCCAACAGTATCCGGGACCCTTAACGGAAGTTCAAGGGTTTCAGGGAGTTCCATATTCTCGGGGAATTCCCACTGAAATTCAGGAGCTTCAGCCCTCAAGTTACTTTCCCATTGACAAGGAACTGGGACGACCTCTTCAGGTTCTAGCGAGCGCATCCAATCTAAACAGAAACTCTCTTCGTCGCTGTCTCTTTCGCTCTCTCCAACAACCCGAGTCTGTTGAGACCGAGTAACAGGAGGGACACGTGGAGCATGCGGATTCGCCGGAGGAAGTTCGTTTTCCACTGGTATCCTCACAGCCTCTCTCAAAGGTAACAAGTGATTTCGGTGCCAATTCTTGAGGGGACCAGCCTTTCCATCAGGGCGAATCTGATACACCGGCAGACCTGGCAGTTGTTTGCAAACAATGTAAACCTGAGAACTCCATCTATCCGCCAGCTTGTGTCTCGCAGCAGCACCCAAATTCTTCAACAGAACCCTATCACCGGGTTGTAGATCTTGTATTCGAACCTTCAAATCATAGTTCTTCTTGTTCCTTTGCTCCCTGTTACCTGAAGTCAAACGGGCCTGTTCAAACGCAGAAGCCAGATTCTTCCGAAGTCTATCCACGTAGTTTCTATGAGAAGCTACCGACGTCTGGTCTAGAGATAACCCAAATGCCAAATCAACCGGCAGTCGAGCTTCTCTTCCGAACATAAGACGGTACGGTGAATATCCCGTTGCATCACTCTCCGTACTGTTATATGCATGCACCAGAGTAGCTATGTGACGACTCCAACTCTGCTTCTCTACATTAGACAAGGTCCCCAGCATGTTTAGCAGCGTGCGATTAAACCTTTCAGGCTGAGCATCACCCTGAGGGTGGTATGGCGTAGTTCGAGTCTTTTGAATTCCCAACAACTCCAGCAATTGCCCGACCAATCTACTTTCAAAGTCTCTTCCCTGATCAGAGTGTATTCTTCTTGGCAGGCCGTAATGAACAAAGAACTTTTCCATCAGCACCTTCGCCACTGTCGGAGCGCGTTGGTCTTTTGTAGAAAAAGCTTGGGCATAACGGGTGAAATGATCAGTCACTATCAGAATGTTCCCTTGCCCACTAGCATCCGGCTCTAAGCACAGGAAGTCAATGCACACCAAATCCATGGGTCCCAGCAATCCACCATACTCCTGATACAGGACTCCCCCCAGACCTTCTCGGCTGGCATCCACATGTAACTCATACGGCTTATGAGGGTCCGCATAGGCCAGAACAGGAGCTCGGGTTAGACTCTCTTTCAACTTCACAAACGCACCTTCACATTGACTAGTCCATTCGCCTTGTATGGACTCTTTAGCTTTCCTTGGTCCTGGAGCGGAGGGGTTTCGGTCAGAGACCTTACAGCCTTCTTCGGTGGTTTCTTTCTGCAGGAGTTTGTTCAACGGCTGAGCTATCTTTGCGAATCCTCCCACAAATCTTCGATAGTATGAGCAGAATCCCAAGAAAGATCTAAGTTCAGTGACGTTTCGAGGTCTAGGCCAAGAAGCTACGGCCTCCAACTTTCGAGGATCTGTCGAAACACCTTCTGCCGAGACCACGTGTCCCAGATATGTGACTGACGGTAAACAGAACTGGCATTTCTCCAGAGACAATTTCAACCCCTCTTCATGGAGCCTCTTCAAGACCTTCTCCAAACGTTGCTCATGCTCTTCCAGAGTCTTCCCGAACACAATTATGTCATCCAGGTACACTAACACTTCGATTAGATTCATATCCCCGACTGTCTTCTCCATCAACCGTTGGAACGTAGCTGGAGCTCCCGTCAGACCTTGAGGCATTCTATTGAACTCAAAGAAACCCAGTGGACAAATTAACGCAGTTTTCTCTTTGTCTTCAGGGTGCATCGGTATCTGATGATATCCGCTTCGCAGGTCTAATACACTGAACCACTTTGCTCCAGACAAACACTGTAAGGCATCTTCAATCCGAGGAGTGGCGTATTGGTCGGGGATGGTTCTTCGGTTCAGGGTGCGATAGTCTATGCACAAGCGGACAGAACCATTCTTCTTCCTGACCAGCACTATTGGAGATGCATATGGGCTTCTGGACTCTTGAATCACATTGGTTCTCTGCAACTCATTTAGCTGTTCTCGCAGATCATCCAAGTCTCCCAGCGGAACTCGCCTTGACCTTTCACGAAACGGCTTGTCTTCTTGCAACCGAATGCGGTGTTCCGTACTCTTAGCCAGGCCCACATCGAACTCATCTTTCGAGAATAATTCTTTCCACTTTAGAACTTGAGACTGAAGACGTTTCTTCCACTCAGGTGAAATGGGGGCGTCTTTAGGGTAGAATCTTTCATCTGGAATCTCTTTATCCACTCCCCCTCCTAAATCGGTGGAGAGGGGTGTAGCAGACTCTACTTGCCCGATAGGCATTCGTGCTTTAAGGACTACTGGAGAATCTGTCACATTGCACACACTGACCGAGACTCTTCCTCGGGTTCTCTTCAGGGCTTTGGTGGAGATTATTTCAGGAATTACTTCGACTCCGGTTTCACTCCCATGATTGACATCGGTTCCCAGCACCACATAGGGACCTGGTTGCGATCCGTTCAACTTGACTGAAACCCAGAAGCTCGCTACTTCTCCTGCTTGCAGAACCTTCTCTGTCCCACCCAGTCTCCACAGTCTTCCCACCTCAGCAGGTGCTTTCCGTTCTTCAACCATCCTCTGATAGACCGGTCGTAACATGGGGTGCACTCCTTGAGTTGACCCTTCTTCCACTACGATGGGGGTCAGGAGACGCCGCACTAGGTCCGTATTTGTCCCCACTATCAGAGAGCTTCTGTTCGCACCCGAGGGTCGGGGGCACACAATGGCCAAGGCGTCACAGCCTCCGGACTGTCCGATGACTTCAGATCCGATCTCCAACCTTACTTGCAGGTACCCGTCATAAGGGAGTTTCTCAGTGCCGATACCCCATATTTCCAAATCCTTCAATTCTTGCAGAGGAATGTGCTTTAAGTGTTTCTCATAGAAGTCTTTATAAATCAAAGTCACTTGAGCCCCTGAATCTAACAGGGCTTTGGTGTAGACTCCCTCCACTTGGATTGGCACAATCGGAGAAGGACCTATCAGCTGGTCAGGAAACTTGGTGGAGGTATCCGGACGCTTAGACCCAGTTTGCTGGACCCTGGCCTTTTTCTTGGCCCGTGCAGGTTTTGGGTGTGCATTGCCTCCCCATGACGTAGACCCGGACGCTAAGGGAGTGACTCTTTCCATTCTGGCAGGCTCAGCAGTTGGCTTGGCTTTGGGCCCTCTTGCCCTCTTAGTTTTAAATTGGTTCTTGGAGCGAGGTTCAACTTCTGGGCACCTAGGTTGCTCCTTTACTGGTGCCCTCTGGCGTTTCCCGCTGGTGGAGTAGATAACAGTCCCTCTAGGGCTTTCAGCAGCCACTCAACTTTATCCCTCTCAGGCTTCCGGCCTTTACATTGCGCACGGAAATGGCCCATTTCTCCACAACCGAAACATCTCTTCCTCGAAAGTGGAGACACAGTTGCTTGTTGAGGTTCTAATAAGAGATTTGAACCAGACGCCACGGCAACTTCAGTCGTCTGCATCCCTGTTAGGAACTTTTGCATTTCCCCCTGCATCTCGGTCACCTTCATCAACACCCTGCACAGTTCAGCGTGCGCTTGCTGCAGTTCAGTTTGAGCTTCCTGTACCTTCTTTACAGTCTTGAACAACTCGCTTCGTTCGGAAGAGTTCGATTCTTTGGCAGCCTTTTCGATGAATTTAAAACCGACTAACTGCTCCTGTTCATCCAGGTCAGATCCATAGGTGTCTAACGAGTCGTTTTCAGGCTGCAGACCGTCGTTATATCTTGCAGGTTGTGCATAAGCCCTTTCTCCCCGCCTGAAGGATTTCTCTTCCAGCAGAGCCTCCTCCTCTCGTACAACTCGGATCAGTTCCAGGTACTTCAACTCTTGATTAACTGCTCTGCTTCTCAGCTGCATCATCACCGGATCTAACGGTTGAGAGCCCCTCAGGATCTGCTTTATTCGTATCTTATCTACGTCAGCCGGTTTGGCCCCTTTCTTGAGGAGTATTTGGTGCAGAATCTTATCCAGGCGCCTCATGTAATCAATAATTCTCTCACCTCTCTTCTGATAGGTGTGTTCGTACTGATATACCAGTTCCGCTGCCTTTTCTGTTCGCCCAAAAACTTCTTCAAGAACGTTCAAATAATCCAAAGCAGTACAATCTTTTCTACTCAATTTTAGGTTTCTCACCGCTTCTGACGCAGGTCCCTTTAAACTCTCGGTGATCCTTTGCTTTTTCTGGGCCTCAGGGACGTCCCACTCATCCAGTGCCTGCATCGCCTGTTCCACCCATTCCTCAAAGGTTTCTTCTCCCGCCGGAGTTGGTACATTTCCTGTAAAGTTCCTTAACCGTCGATAACCGAAATTAGTGTGAGGAGGGCTTGTTTTCTGACATTTGGCCAGCAAATCTCCAATAGCCACGATAAATTCAGGCCCGATCATGGCCAACGGACTGGGCGCGAGAACACTTTCGGATTCACCACGTGGCGCACTTGGCTGAATTAGTTGGACTTCCACCTCATCTTCCAGCTCCACGCTCGCGCCCCGAAAACATGCTGGAATACCTTTTCTCCATTCAAGAAGAACATGCGTGTGAGAGGTATCTGGGTTTTTCTTAATGTCCAGAATTAACCCCCGATGATCTGGTGCTAGCGTGGCCACGGCCTGGCGAATCTGATCTTCGGCCCAAGTGTCTGCGGGAATATCCATGACTATGCAACATGCTAACTGACTACTGTGCTCCCCACACCATTCGGCAGCAGTGTCTGGATCCATATTTAACCCTTTAGATGCGGTTTTTCCAGAGACTGAATCCCGGACGAGCCCCCACGTGTAGCGCTCACTCCCGGAGGAGCCGCTGAAATTTAACCACGGGTCAGTCTCCCCGCACTAGGGAATAAATATACTCCAACACCGCTGTAAGTTTTACAAGTTAAAAGGTTTACTAAAAAGGTTTGCAGCTCTTGAGACACGGTATATGCAGGAAGATTTACAGTACTTTCGTAACACGATAAACGCGTAGCGGTAAAAGAAACGAAAACACGAGGGCTTCGTATTTTCGGAAAAAAACCCCCGACCGAGCAGAAATTTAAAAGATACGAAATTCGAGGAAAAACCGCGTAGCGGGACACAATAAAATACACAGTTCTCGTATCACGGTAAACGCGCAGCGGGAACAAAAAGAGGAAAAAATGTTCGGAATGTAACTTTAACTTTGCCCCCTTGTCCCGATTCGGAAAAGAAACTGAGTCCTGCACAGGTTAAGTCCCAGAACATGAAGTGGTGTGTATTCGTGTGTACAGTTGTGTTTAAAATTATTCAACCCCCACTGAAATTGAGTGTTTTGGCCAGTTTGACATTGATTTTGATCATTCATTCATCTTGCTTACAATTAAATCAAAGAGACACGTGTAGGTGAGACAAATATAACATAACATTTATAATGAAATAACCACAAATGTCTTTTCTGTGCTCACATCATTATCAGTTTTATTCAACCCCCAAGTGACATTCAATCTTAGTACTTAGTACAACATCCTTTTACAGTTATAACAGCTTTTAAACGTGAAGCATAGCTTGACACAAGTGTCTTGCAGCGATCTACGGGTATCTTCGCCCATTCGTCATGGGCAAAAGCCTCCAGTTCAGTCACATTCTTAGGCTTGCGCACTGCAACTGCTTTCTTTAAGTCCCACCAGAGGTTCTCAATCGGATTTAAGTCAGGTGACTGCGATGGTCACTCCAAAATGTTCCAGCCTTTAATCTGCAACCATGCACTAGTGGACTTGGAGGTATGCTTGGGATCATTGTCCTGTTGAAAGGTCCAACGTCTCCCAAGCCTCAGGTTTGTGACGGACTGCATCACAATGTCATCCAATATCTCCTGGTACTGAAAAGATTTCATGGTACCTTGCACACGCTGAAGCTTCCCTGTAGCTGCAGAAGCAAAACAGCCCCAAAGCATGATTGACCCCCCGCCATGCTTCACAGTAGGCAAGGTGTTCTTTTCTTCATAGGCCTTGTTCTTCCTCCTCCAAACATAGCGTTGATCCATGGGCCCAAACATTTCTAATTTTGTTTCATCAGTCCACAGAACACTATCCCAAAACTTCTGTGGTTTGTCAACATGACTTTTGGCATACTGCAGTCGACTCTTCTTATTCTTTGGAGACAGCAAGGGGGTGCGCCTGGGAGTTCTGGCATGGAGGCCTTCATTACGCAGTGTGCGCCGTATTGTCTGAGCTGAAACTTCAGTACCCAGATCTGACAAATCTTTTCTCTGTTCCTCAGCAGTCACACGGGGACTTTTCTCCACTCTACGCTTCAGGTAGCACACAGCAGTCGAAGTCAGCATCTTCTTTCTGCCACGACCAGGTAGCGTTTCAACAGTGCCCTTTGCCTTGAATTTGCGAATGATGCTTCCTATGGTCTCTCTTGGTATGTTGAACATCTTTGCAATCTTCTTATAGCCATTGCCTTCCTGTGAAGAGTAATCACCTCTTCTTTTGTCTTCCTGGACCATTCTCTTGACTTCACCATGTTTGTAACCACACCAGTAAATGTCTAGAAGGAGCTGAGTATCACAGTCATTTTAAAGCTGCCTAATTGGTGCTTATTATGCTTTATTGCTGCTCCGTGACATCCACAGGTGTTTTCAATACCTGATTGAAAACACTTGAATGAACCTCTGTTCTTCAGAGTGGTAGTCTTTAAGGGGTTGAATAATTGTGTCAATGAAGAATTCACAAAAGAAACATTTACTACTGTATTACAAAACCAATTGATGTCATTTTAGTTGCATATGGTTCTTTAAAAAGTCCTTGTAGGATTTCATTCTGAATACAATTACAAATGTACACTAAATTCCCTAAAACCCTTTACAGCTTTGGGGGTTGAATAATTTTGAACACCACTGTATATGGTACCCGGGTACTTTTCAACTGGCCAGTGAGTTTACTTTAAAGATGTCTTCGACTAGTCAGTTGGGGCCCTGTGGGTTTTAGAAGGAAAACAGCAGCGTACGCTCTTATTTACATACGGCCTTGGGGGCCTCTCACCCATCCAGCGCAAGCTTGAGGTTCCGCTGACCCAGGACGTCTCTCCGCTCGATGTTGACTGGGGACGCCGACCACCGGATCTGTTGTCTGGCCTTCTGTCTGTCAGCCGCGACTCATCCAGCTTACCTCCTGCTCCCCGCTTCAATCGACCGCGGTACTCGTTACTCGAGGGGTCTTCTCTCCTTCAACTGCACTCGGATAGTATAGAGGGTGATGTCTGTATCCCGCAAGGCTGGGTGACCCAATCCTAAGGCCCGATCCACTCTGTCTGCGCTCCGGCCTATCTTTTGGTCTCTCCTTCTCTGTGTGTGCATCCGCTCTCCTCTACTCCCTGGCGCGCTCTGCCTGTTCTCCACGAGGTGCAGGATGTACAGCGTCTCCAAAAACCCACCCACTTCCTGTTTCTTCGCAAAGCATGCCGGGACATGTAGTTCGAGTGTCCAGGGTCTTTAATCGTGATTGTCTCCATCTTGTGGCCAAAAATGGGTACTGCCACAGTAAACTTTAACACATCGCTACATGTATTATAAAAAGAATTGTGTAGAGACTGACAGCAGCATCTACCTAGTTATTTAATGGAAAAAAGGGAGCTTGAGTTTTCAATAGAGTATTTCCTTTCACTGTGGAGCCATTTCGCTCCTGTTTGCTGAGCTCATCAGGTTTAAATGTGATTTGAAGTCATGTTTTACCGTAGAATCCAAACTAATTTTATATCCTTTTTTCAGTGAATTTAGGAGATTGAAAATATTTCCTTAATATGTTGTAGCCCTGTGTTTAATTTGGCTCTGAGAACTGCAGCTGTTATGCCTCTAGAGGGAGCCAGAGTGCAACGTATGGGACTATAATGGACAGGTTCAGGACAAGAGTAGACAGAATGAGAACACACACAGTAATTCTCAACAGGACAAAATGAGACTTGAATGTATTCAGCAGCCTGCAGGGCAGAACTCATTGGTACTTATACAGGTTCAGGACAAGGGTAGACAGAATGAGAACGAATGCAGTAATTCTCAACAGAACAAAATGAGACTTGAATGTATTCAGCAGCCTGCAGGGCAGAACTCATTGGTACTTATACAGGTTCAGGACAAGGGTAGACAGAATGAGAACGCACACAGTAATTCTCAACAGGACAAAATGAGACTTGAATGTATTCAGTAGCCTGCAGGGCAGAACTCGTTGGTACTTGAAAATACAACAAACAGGACTGCTGATCCTAGCACTCCCATCCAGGGAGGTCAGACAAAATGAAAACACTAGATACTGCTTAGTAGCAATTGATTTCGTGACCAAAAAGTCTACTGAGCAAAAGCACATTAACTATGCACATACAGATGTGAGGTCCAAAAATACAAGCCAGGTCATACACGATAAATCCAGACAGATAACTTTAGGGGACAGACGTAAGAATATTCCAAGAGCCAGAGCCAGAGCCAGAAAGTCATATACAGAGAAATCAGAAATACAATTTTAGCAAAACAGGGAGCAGGAACTTAATAGGTATTGACCTAGCCACACCCAAGGAGCAAGAGTACTGCTGGCCCTATATACAGTATAGGACGGAGCAGGTCATGTGACTGCAGACTATCAGCCCAATAGAGATGGTCTGAAGAGCCTGAACACCAGAAAACAGAGGAATCCCTGCAACCACCAGCAGGGGGCAGGGCTGAAATGTGACATTGGGTGAGAGGCCTCCGGCTTATGATATTGCTAACTAGGGCTGTCAAAAATCATCGTTTTGCCGATGCATCGCGATGCAGCCTTCCACGATGCTGCATCGATGCAATGGAGCTGAAAAATCGATTCACTGACCAGCCTGGAATGCCTGCCATCATCCGGATTCCAGCGCTGCCCCCGCCGTGTTTTTAGGCGGCAGCGCGGCTTAGCTAGGAGCTGCGGGGGAATCAAAGCCTCTGAGTCACTCCCAAGTGGCTCCGCCCCCTTCCATTGCATCACTAACCTTCAGCCTGCCTACTGTGTTGATGTTAGCATACTGAAGGCAGGCAGAAGGAAGGTAGCTCCACCCTATCCCCCAGCACTAGCGATAGGCCCCGCCCCTTTTTAACAGGCTGAGGGGCCGGCACCATTAAAAAAAAAAAGTGTATTGAAAACTTCCTGCGCTGCCGGTCAGTGTCTGCTGCTGCTGCTGTGCCGAGGGGATTTCTCAATGTATCCACACAGCAGCAGCAGGCAGAAGGAAAGGAACCTAATAATTCTATCCTGGAGGGTCTTGGACTTTAAATACATTCCAGAAAGGCACAGCTTCTATCCCAGCCCTGGGATAATAATGGCAACTGCAGCTCACAGGAGGGCACTGCTCAGATCCCAGCCATGTGATATCTGCATTGCACCAGTAGATAATAATACAAGCAGAGGGGTGTCTCTTTTATCACACTCATGTAAAAAAACAAAAAAATACATAACAGGGCCACTCAGTAAATAATGGAAATACACTGGACACCTCATATTCAGTTCCAGAGTCACTCCCTGCCTGCTCAGCCACCATACATTATATATTAAACATCCTGCCTGCTCTGCACCTATACATTATATATTAATCCTCCTGCCTGCTCTGCCCTATACATTATATATGAATCCTCCTGCCTGCTCTGCCCCTATACATTATATATTAATCCTCCTGCCTGCTCTGCCTCTATACATTATACATTAATCCTCCTGCCTGCTCTGCCCCTATGCATTATACATTAAACCTCCTGCCTGCTCTGCCCCTGTACATTATATATTAATCCTCCTGCCTGCTCTGCCCCTATACATTATATATTAATCCTCCTACCTGCTCTGCCCTTATGCATTATATACGTTATATATTAAACCTCCTGCCTGCTCTGCCGCTATACATTATATACGTTATATATTAAACCTCCTGCCTGCTCTGCCCCTATACATTATATACATTATATATTAAACCTCCTGCCTGCTCTGAACCCTATACATTATATACGTTATATATTAAACCTCCTGCCTGCTTTGGTGATGTCATTGAAGGCGGGTAGAAAGATTGCAGCTCTTCTCTGTTGTTGAGAGAGTATTTTTTGGTTATTATAGATATAATACTAAACTCTTATCTCATTTAAATAAAATTATAGGGTCTATTGACAAAGCACTGAAATTGTGTGCAATTTTGGTGCTTTGCGTTTGGGCACATTTCTGCAAAATTACAGTGAATTCACTACTTAGCAAATGATAACTGGATTCTGCAAAAATTTTATATATATATATATATATATATACACTGCATTTCCTATACTCAGGTGTTTAAACTAATAAAATTTCTTAAAATGTGTCTAAATAATAAAACAGGTCCTTTTAACAAATAAAATGGTCTGTTACAGAATAAAAAAAAAAACTTTCAAAAAATTTTTTGAATATATTTATTCCACGGCAGCACTGCGCTCCGGCTCCATGCAGTAATCATGATGCATCGTGATGCATCATGGAATCGAATCGTTGACAGGATAATCGTAATCGAATTGAATCGTGAGACCACTGAAGATGCGCAGCTCTATTGCTAACAGATATAATTAGCTGCTCAGTGATTGCAGGATTCAGTCTGCATTTCCCCGAGGTGTTCCTTAAAATCTGGCCTGTTAGTGGGTCCTGAGGACTGGAGTTGAGAAACACTGATCTAGACCAAACAGCCCATTTGGAAAGTGAGATAATTTGGCTATTTTGACCTAGAATATTCACTTCTCCAGTCATTCTCCTGAGTTTCACCTTTCTTTGAATAGACCCTATACTTATGTTTGGTATCATTGATAGACCATGCATGTATAGTGCCAGAGATACAAGGAAATTTCGTCCATCTGCAGCAGTACAGACAGTATGCTCTCAGTGCTTCGTCCACATATAGGATGCATTCCTGACAGTCACTGAACGTGTCCTCCACAGCTAAGAGGGTTAAAACAATAGGGATGTATGCATATGTTGCATAAACCTGCCACATTGTCATTGTACCGCATATTGTCAAATCTTACTCAATACAACCTAATGACACTAGCACCCCACAAATCCAACACCACACAGACCCATCTTTTGCTACAGCTGAATGTTCTATAGTACTACCTTCCATTTGTAAATAACATGGCTGAGCTCTGTCTACAACCAAAAAAAATTATATGACTCACCAATGTTATAAATATATATATATACATATAGATACATGTTACGGTTAAAGCCCGAAGTGTGGTTAATTTTAAGATTACCCAGGTAATCCTGACATTACCCAAAACCGCCGGATAAAGCTGCAAAAAAATAAAAAATTCGGACTATACACAGGTAATCTTAGGACTAACGAACCGCCCTTGGGTATCAGTCTGGAAGAGCTGAAAAATTTGCACTTTACCCAGATGATCTACAAACCATCCAACCCCGTTTGGTTAAAACCGAATTTTGTTATCGTTCAGATAAAAGTCTGAAGCTTTACCTGGGTAATCTGAGGACTAACCACAGCTTCACTTGGGTAATCTGCAGAGCATCCAACCCCCGCCCCCCCTTGGGTAAAAGTGAATTTTGCTATTATCTATGGATATTATCCACGAAAATAGCAAAAGACATGCACCAAAATGTATTAAGGATATAATGAATATACAGATTAACAGGATATGTTTCTTATATGAATGTTAAAGAGTTACATGATCTTTATCATGTGTCATATGTGCTTATATATAATTTATAAAACATAATAACCATCAGGTTACTCTTTATGTAATATCTTTATCTTCATAAATAAATTTTCAGACAATTAACGCACAGAGTTACATGACAGTTATATAGTGTGGTATGTGACTGTGGATACGATTTGGTTAAAAATAACAAAAACCACAATTTTGTTATCAGTCAGATAACAGTTTGCAACTTTACCCGGGTAATCCTCGGAATTCAGTCCACTGTAACCTGTTGAAAACCCAAGAAAACCGGAGTACCCAGAGACGTTTGGATACTTTGCAGTTTACCTGGATAAAGTTCAATGTTTCATTGCACATCACACTTTATCCAACAACACTAGGGTAATGTGCGTTTTACCCGGGTAAAACGCAGCAGAAAACCGGGGTACCTAGAGGCCTTGGCATACTTTGTAGATTATCCAGATAAAGTCCGAAATTTCATTTCACTTCGGACTTTTGCTAATGACGCCTGGGTAATGTTAGGATTACCCGAGTAATCCTAAAATTCGGACTTTAACTGTAACATATAAATATATATCTGTTTATAATTATTTTTTGAGGGTAATATTTAGCTGAACTCAGACATACAAACATATTTTTTGAACAAAGGCAAAGTGAAAAAGTGAGAGTAAAACTTCAGAGTCATCTAGGTCTTTGCTCCTGCCATAAATTGCTTTTGACAATTAAGAATAACATTTTTATTTATGCTTAAGGCACTTCTTTTCTGTCTCCTTACATTTCAACATGAACTTAAAAGTCATAAAGTCCTACAGTGTAGTGCTCATTCCTAGAATGTTGCCAGAAGGAAATAATACAATTGAAAAGTCTTACTGTGGATGCAGTACTTGCATCATGCAATACGAATTTACTGAAGATTCCTGCCCTTAATGAAAAAGTGTACAACAGTGTTACTTGTCATTTTATGACAGTTTCTAAGGATATAAAAAATAAAATTATCAGAAACCTCATCTATTTATTTGTACATATACTTATGTTGCTATATGTACGGTCAGACTTTCCCCTAGTTTCCCTTCCTTGAAACGCTCCCATAAGACATTCCTATTTAGGGAAGCCTACCACCCGACTCACTGATACACCTCCCTGCCCCAACCAGTCCATCACGCTCACCTTGCAGTCCTCTCCTCCTGTTTCCAACCCGTCTAGATTGTGAGTTCCCAAGGGAATAGGGATCTCATTTCCTCCTGTACTGGTTTATCAAATGTTGTTCAGTCTCTGTGTATTGTAACCCTGTCTATATTGTGCCCATTGTTCTGCAGTGTGGAATATGCTGGCGCTGCTATATAAATAAAGTATAATAATAATAATCTAGATGTAACAGGTTTTTGCGTAGACCTACAAACACCCCTTTGGTCCTTCACCTCAGTTACCTTCAGGCACTCTGCAAACCCATCCTGAGCCTCCGCTACCTGGGAGTTGGGGTACATGACCGTGGCAGTGCCTCCAATAACTGGACATCCAGGCTATGGATGTGGGATCCAGTTGGGAACATAATTAAACAAGCAATAAAATCACTGCACAGCAAAACTATGCAAAAATAAATGTAACGGTCTAAATAAACATAATGCAGTGGAATACGTAAAGAATGCAAGAGTCAGTATGAGTTTACCCATTCACAAACAATACTGCGGCCTAACCTAGTATTTACCCTAATGGCTGTTGGGTACCGTAGGTAGGTGCACATAGTTGAGGCCCAGGATGGTTGTAATACAACTTGTTTGTAATATGCTGTGATGTTCCAGGGACCAGACAAATCATAGAATGCTGCTTGTGTAACCAGTGTCAGAGTTGCCTGTTGTAAAACCAGGGGGAGAGGTCTCAGCTTACCACTCCACAGTCTGCAATCACGTTTGTAGTCTGTCCACAGTCTGCTCCACTGGGATTCCGTCACTCTGCAGTACAGTCACTACTAGGAATGGTTGTGTGTTTTGATCTGGAGCCAGAGGTTTGCTGGGAGCCTTTATGCAGGATGCTTCAGCACTGGAAACAATACAAATTTTTTGTCTGGGTGGGGTTAGTTAAATAGGACCTAGGCTGTCATCTAAAAATAATGAGCATAAAACGGTCATAATGAGCACATAGGTGAACTGGCTCAGCAGTGAAGGGGTTAAAAAGTAACCATGTAAAAAATGGGTATTTCTATTCTCGGGAAAAATTTTGAAACTATTTAGCTGGGGTCTTTTTTGGTGGTTGTAGATTTTGGGGATTAAATTTCGAAAAAGTGTGTTTTTACCATTCTTTCATCATATTTCATATTTTCTTTATAGTAAATTATAAGATATGATAGAAATAATGGTATTTTTCGAAAGTCCATTTAATGGCGGGAAAAACGGTGTATAATATGTGTGGGTTGCATAAACGAGTAAGAGGAAAATTTGACCTAAACACGAACAGCGCAGAAACGTAAAAACAGCAGCGGTCACTAAACGACGGATTTGCGTAAAACCGGCCAGTCACTAAGGGGTTAAAAAACAGGCCATGCGTGAAAATAATTTTGCTCCCCTCAATAAAAGAGTGCCTTCTATTCTTTTTGAGCTGTGATTTACGATTGACCTCTTGCAAATTCACCACTATAGGTTAAACTCTACTGCTATTGGGACATCAACTGAATAGCAAGTGAAACAGGAGGGAATTAATACCTGTTGCAAAGGAAATGATAATACCAGCACCAGTAATATACACTGCATCGGATATTCCCTGATTTAGTCCATAGGACTCCGTGGAGTGTTTGCATGCGTCGTACAAGGTCTGGTACGTCTGTTACCTGCACTCTTGTTTGATTGTGATGGCCAGGCTGAAGTAAACCATGGAACGACTTGATCTCTATGTTATTCAAACTGCAATTAGGTAGCTTCGGATATAGTCCAGAAGTAGCTGGAGTAATTACTAGTCTCTGAATAGTGGATTGTTAGTATTTGGCAATGTAAACACAAGCATTACAAGAATACATCATGTTATGGGGACAGGGGTCAGTATTTTAGTGGGAAACAACTCAGTGAAATTTTGAAGCAAAAGCACAAATGAGATGCAAAGTGTCATGCACCTGCCATTTCTACCACATTTGAATCAATATATCATTTTAGAGGGAATCACTCCATATGCAGGTATATATTAATGTTTTTGTGTCAACACAGATGGAGGAAAATGGTAGTTATTCCTTTTCAAAATGTTAATTATTGTATTATTATTGCGAAAATAATCTCTCCCAACAATTACAGGGATAACGCAGTATTCTTTTCAAGCTAATTCTTAGCCCCTCAAGAGAAGCTCCCCTTTGGGTGGATAATGGGAGAACAAAGAAAATAATAAAAGACAAACAACAAGAAAATATATTCTTACTCTTTGTGTCTCAAAAAATTAAACTTGAAATTAAAACAATGTCTACATGTAAGGATAAGATTAAACACTGGGGCGTGGCCGGCTGCTGAAGGGAAGGTTGCATGCTGCCGGAGCTCCACAGCGTTCTCTTCTCCCCAGGCATATTTCTGACTTTTAACCGCTGAGAACCCATCACCTGAGGATCCTGGGTGGCTGGCCAATGGGAAGGTACCAACCGGAGCCCCTCCCCCCCGGTCCAGAGATTCACCTGCTGGACGCCATCTGCCACTGCAGTAAGCTACTGGCGGCCATTTTGCGGTCTACTTCTCGGCCCCAGTGACTCCCAGCTTTGCTGCCTCGTCCGTCCTGAATCCGCAGGGGACCATGTTGAAAGTTGTGGAGAAGGAGGGCCCACGTCTCCTGGCTGCGGCTGCTGGGGGACGATGATGGTCCCATGACGCGGGGCGATATGCACCACATTTTGGCTGTGCTACGCTCCAGTCGGAGTATAATGTTTAGTGCAGCGGCATTTCCAGGAGCGGACAGCCTGCAGTGATGAAATTATAGATAGAACCTTTGTAGCGCATCAAAAATAGATTTAAAGGTAGACTTCAACAAAGAGGTATATCAAACATAAAGTGCTTCAGTCTTAAAGTGCTTCAATCTTAAGGTGACAAATATTCAACCTATGTACACATATAAAAGTGCAATGTGCCATAGAACACAGTAAAGTGCAACAATATATAAAATTCCAGCAGTGCGATGGGTATAAGAGAGTCTATAAAGTGCAACAGTGTCCGAATGTGCAAAATGTGCAAATTCAATGATATCCAGTACAACAGTATGAATACCAGTGGGAAAATTCCTTAAAATTTACTTCTCTTTATGTTCAAGCGATGCACAAATATAGTCCTCCTTTCTTGGTCTGTGTATCTCTTGCCGTCTCTCAATAGTGGAGAGGATAGCCAGAAAGGAGAAAAAAGTGAGAGAAAGGAAAAAAAAAATAAATAAATAAATTTGGAGGGGAGAGAAAAAATGAAGAAATAATCGTGCAGAAAATCCCAATTAAATATGGCAAATAAATCACTCGTAGGAATATGGAAACTCACATTTATAAGAGCCCAAAAAATCCCTGGCTCTAGGTTTAGGAGCTTCCAGCCATATAGAGGGTGGCGTATCCCTTCTTAAATCTTCAACTCTGGTTGCGATGGCTACAATAAGATAATAGACAGCGCTCCCACAGTATATTACCGTATTATGATAAAAAAGAGGTGATAATGTATTGAACTCACCAGATATGGAGCCTCTTCCACACAGGCTCACTCAATACAGCGTCAGTTACACTATGGTGGATACCCAGAACCTCTTCTCAACCGTCTGAGGGCCAGATATCAGGAGCTTCCAAGCGGTGGCAAGTATATATCCAAGGAGAGTAGTCAATAGAATATAAACCATATAAAATTTATTAAAAAATGTATTGCATATTAAAAAATGGACAGATGCGTTACCGAGACGCGTTTCGGCATTAACAGCCTTCCTCAGTCGGTATATTTAGGTGCACTATTGTCCAAATAAATCTCCAAACAGCTCCTATTATTTGGACAATATGATACACCACCACAATGGAGTTGGAATGAAACAAACACAATGTGCTTTAACTGCAGACTGTCAGCTTTAATTTGAGGGTATGTACATCCAACTCAGGTGAACGGTGTAGGACTTACAGCAGTTTGCAGATGTACCTCCCACTTGTTAAAGGGACCAAAGGTAATGGGACAATTGGCTTCTCAGCTGTTCCATGGCCAGGTGTGTGATATTCCCTCATTACCCCAATTACAATGTGCAGATAAAAGGCCCAGAGTTCATTTCAAGTGTGCTATTTGCATTTGGAATCTGTTGCTGTCAACTCTCAAGATGAGATCCAAAGAGCTGTCACTATCAGTGAAGCAAGCCATCATTAGGCTGAAGAAACAAAACAAACCCATCAGAGAGATAGCAAGAACATTAGGCGTGGCCAAAACAACTGTTTGGAACATTCTCAAAGAGAAGGAACGCACCGGTGAGCTCCACAACACCAAAAGACCCGAGAGACCACGGAAAACAACTGTGGTGGATGACCGAAGAATTCTTTCCCTGGTGAAGAAAACTCCCTTCACAACAGTTGGCCAGATCAAGAACACTCTCCAGGAGGTATGTGTATGTGTGTGAAAGTCAACAATCAAGAGAAGACTTCACCAGAGTAAATACAGAGGGTTCACCACAAGATGTAAACCATTGGTGAGCCTCAAAAACAGGAAGGCCAGTTTAGAGTTTGCCAAACAACACCTAACAAAGCCTTCACAGTTCTAGAACAAGATCCTATGGACAGATGAGACCAAGATCAACTTGTACCAGAGTGATGGGAAGAGAAGAGTATAGAGAAGGAAAGGAACTGCTCATGATCCTAAGCATACCACCTCATCAGTGAAGCATGGTGTTGGTAGTGTTATGGCGTGGGCATGTATGGCTGCCAATGGAACTGGTTCTCTTGTATTTATTGATGATGTGACTGCTGACAAAAGCAGCAGGATGAATTCTGAAGGGTTTCGGGCAATATTATCTGCTCACATTCAGCCAAATGCTGCAGAACTCCTTGGACGGCGCTTCACAGTGCAGATGGACAATGACCCAAAGCATACTGCGAAAGCAACCAAAGAGTTTTTGAAGGGACAGAAGTGGAATGTTATGCAATGGCCAAGTCAATCACCTGACCTGAATCCCATTGAGCATGCATTTCACTTGCTGAAGACAAAACTGAAGGGAAAATGCCCCAAGAACAAGCAGGAACTGAAGACAGTTGCAGTAGAGGCCTGGCAGAGCATCACCAGGGATGAAACCCAGCGTCTGGTGATGTCTATTCGTTCCAGACTTCAGGCTGTGATTGACTGCAAAGGATTTGCAACCAAGTATTAAGAAGGGAAAGTTTGATTTATGATTATTATTCTGTCCCATTACCTTTGGTCCCTTAACAAGTGGGAGGCACATCTGCAAACTGCTGTAAATCCTACACCGTTCACCTGAGTTGGATGTACATACCCTGAAATTAAAGCTGACAGTCTGCAGTTATAGCACTTTGTGTTTGTTTCACTCCAACTCCATTGTGGTGGTGTATAGAGCCAAAGATGTTAGAATTGCGTTGATGTCCCAATATTTCTGGACATGACTGTAGGTGTATCTTGTAGCAACTTTGGTTTTTTAACAGCTACAGTTGTAATTGAGAGTTGGAAAACTGTTTTAATATGTTATGCCGCACTATAAACAGGGCCGGATTTGCATCTCAGGAGCCTGTAGGCACAGAATTGTGGAGCGCCCCCCCAACAAAAAAAAGATGCCAATTTGACTTCTTCAATTTTTGTTTTCTAGCATACTAAAAATAAAATTGCATTTCCTTTTTCAGTTTTACTTTTACACATTACAATAATAACAAACATGACCATGTAAAGACCAGACTCTGACCGTTCCAATAACACCTCACTTAACCTTGTGCAGGGTACAAATCAGAGATGCAGTTTCCAAAGTCCCCCTTTCTCTCCTCACTGCAGCGTCATGGTCTAGGTTGTCGATGAAACAATGTGTTCCATCATCATCTCCACACTTGCTGGCAGTGTGGGAAATGAGAAGGTGAGTAAGCGCAGCACCACCTTTCACTTTATAATTGGAAACTGAATAATAGTGTTGTGTTAAAAAATGAGAATAATATTAAATTTTTACAGAAATCTAACCTGGTTATGTTTGATATCACTGGAAGGGCCATAATCTGGCCTTTCCAATGATACCTCTATGTCCCTCTAGACCGTAGGGCTCCAGAGATACAGTGGTCTAAGTTATTGTAAATTGAAGGGGAAAACAAAGTGTGCCCCTTTTGTGGCAGGCACCTGTAGGCACTTGCCTATTCTTCCTAGTTAGAAATACCACACTGATTATAAAGCGTAGTCTTTGGTTCCGTATGACTTGAAGGATGGATGTTGTGGTTTTGTATTCAGAGAGAGTCTCGTTAACCCTTTACTAAGCACACATAGCAACAAATACTTAGGAGCCTTTAATTGAGAACGGTGTGTAATTTTATCCTTGCACATACATATTTTTTAATTTCAGGTTTAATTTCACAAGTCACAAATAAGGAGTCAGAATACATTTTTCTTTTGTTTATAAATTAATTTTATTATTTTCTTTGTTCTTCCAATTTACACCCAAAGGAGAGCTTCTGCTAAGGATCTAAGAATTCCTTGTCAAATGCTTGTCTAACCCACTTCAGGTGGCATGCTGTAGCAGAAAAGCAGTCCTACAGGAAAGCCCTCAATTAAACTGATTGCATGCAGACTGATAAGTCAGCAGGCATTTGTCTCCTTGAGGGCCAATTGTGCTGCAGTACGCAATGAAACTCGGTAAGCAATGCCCACAAAAGAGGGGGATGGCAGTGTCTGGGGCTGTAAGCAGGTTAGTAATGGCCATATGTCTCAAGGGAGGTCAGAATGGCAAATCTCCCACTCATTGTAGGCAGAATACTCATTGTTGACAAACTGATTGATGAGCTAGCATGTCAGTATCATAGCGAAGAACCTATTGTGCAAGAGTTTTTATAATTGCAATCATTGTGTAATGTCACAAATTAGTGTGATATAGGCAGCCGGAACAAGGTGATTTGTGGGATTGCAATAAAGGATTGAGCTTTCGAGCTGGTATCCACCACTGCATTGAACATTTTAGAGAAGGTGAATCTGTCAATGGCTGAGACTATGCGGATTGTTTAAAGACTGGATTTGCTGAAGCCAATGAAGCTTCTCCTGCTTCTGGATCTTTTATGAAATGCTGGCTTCTTTTGTCTTTGCATCAACGGTGACTTTTGCTAATGTTTTGCAACTTCCGAAAATACCAGCACACTTTGAATCACACCATATGTGTACATACACTATATTGCCAAAAGTATCCGCTCACCTGCCTTGACTCGCATATGGATGGGTGAGCGAATATTTTTGGCAATATAGTGTATGTGTAAGTGACGTGTGTAATTTTTTTTGTATGTTATTTCTGTATATATTTCTTATGGGTTATATGCTCTCGGTGCTACTGTCCTACTGAAAAATGGAACAAAAAATGAGCTTGATAATAACATTGTGGGGGGATTCAGCATCGGGAGCCATTGAAAATATTTATGGTGGAATTCTTTTTTTTAACAGTATAGCGTTTATATAATGGGTTGTGGCATCTACAGCGTGGGATTTTACTTCTAGTTTAGTCCTAGATTTTTCAAGTTGTTCTGAAAAGTCTATTAACATACCTCATTTTTATATATCATTTTTGGAAGGTGCATTGTTAACAATCTCATCGTGATCACTTTATTATCCCTGTAAGCAGGGTATCTGACCATTTTTATTATTAATCTTTATCACAGTTCTACAGGGTTATTCAGAGAGCGTGAAAAGCAGGAGAATGACTGGAGAATGAAAAATTCTAGGTCAAAATAGTCAAACCAGAAAAATTCTCCCTTTCATCTCACTTTCCAAATCGGCTATTTTGACCTACAGGGTAATTCAAAGAGATCTGAATTGCTTGAGAAAGGTAACCGAACGCTGAAAATCAGCATTCGGTTACCTTTCCTGGCCATTCGGCTATCCAGAGAGCAGGCAATTCGCCAAATCCTGGCGAATTGCCTGAATATACGGTGCCTGTTCGGTGCCTGTTCGAGGGCAGTGAAATCCCCATGAAAAAGCACTGCTTTGGCTATTCAGAGAACACAAACCAGCAGTGAAAGGTTCCCCTAATGCCCTGCCATTCGGTGGTTTAATTCGGCAAGTTAATTCAGGAGAATCCCATAGACTTCAATGTTAAAAATATTTCCGTTTTAATTCAATATCTAATAAACCGTTCATTATAAAATTCTGCAGTAAAGAGTCTCTTTATTTATAGATTTTTTTAGGATATTTTAAGCATTTTTCTGAATTTCTGTTTTTTTTTTTAAAAGTCCGATTTTATTTATTTTATTTTTTTATTTTTTTATTTTTTTAAAGTTTACTTCTTTTTTCTGTAACAGCCCTTTATATTATCATTCCCTGGACCTCATATGCAAATTTCAGACATTTTCGCTCAGTAGTTTCTTTGCAAACAGCGTTTCATTTTCACAGATTCACACAAACTATTTTGCTAATTTATTCACCTCCCTCGTCTGCGGTCTCAGCTGCTTCGGCTGTGTTCGGCTCCTGCTCGGGCTTGGTTTTCGGCAGGTTAATCCAGATGTTTTTGTGGCTTTTCTGCGTGCATTCGGTGGGTTTTGCAGTTAGTTTTCGTCAGGTTTGCGGCAGCTTTTCCATGCAATTCGGGGACCCTGTGGTGTTTGCTGAATACACCGCAGGGTCACTGAAATGGGATCGGCAAAAGGAACCGAATTGAAGAGAACGAAAAGTCACCGAACGTGCAGTGACTTTTCGAAACTCTTTGAAAAATTCTAGCAGGGTTATTCATTCTCCAGTCATTCTCCTGCTTTTCACGCTCTCTGAATAACCCTGCTAGTATTTGACACAAAGACCATTTCTGCCTGTATATTAATAAAGCAGACCCATGTGACATTGTGCAAGACACCATCGTGAGTTCAGAATCTTTCATTCTAGCATTATTTCTGTAATGGAAAACGAATATATGAAAGATAAAAAATGAGCAAATTTACATTATTTAAATTTTCTAACTATCTCAGAACAAAAATATCCTCTGTGCACATTTTCTATTTTACCATGTATTTAATTTTTAACTTTGTATCCCGTGTTTCAAATAAATGTTATGATAAAAAAAATTTCAACAAAAGTCGCTTAGTAGTGAAGGGGATAATGAAATGGATGTACGTAATTCAAAGTGAGCCGCTTAGTTTTTTTCTTCATTTGTTGCTACATAACGTTTTTCTTTTTTTTCCTCCCGATTTTGTTTCTATTGACTGCCTTGTACAGCTAAAAAACACATTATTATATGTAGTTGATACATAAGTAAAGGCTTAGTGATACAGTACAGCAGCTGTTGGCTTTGGTCTTGATTAAATAAAGAAAGCTGTTTATTTCCCCAAGTCAGCAAATACATAACTCACTTATATTTATGGTTCAATTGACAAGTAATCTGTTTGGAGACATGTGTCTGCAGGTTAAATAAATCAATACGGCCAAGATCTCCCCTTTCTAATAATATCAACTATAGCATGACTGAGCAAAATTGTCAAAACTATGTACATGATGTAATTAGTCACATAATAGATATCTATACATTGCATTAATTACTGTATTTTTAGAGGCGTGACCTACATATTTTTATAAGGACAAGACCAAAACTTAGAACTGCTGTTAACATGTATGTCCAATATTTTCAAATATCTGACAGAATGGTTCATCAATTAATTAAGTTAACTACCATTAGACGGTTTTGCAAATCTGAAATATAGAATCCCCCCTTCCAAGGATATTAATTTGATCACTGCTGGTTAACATTATACTATAGAACAGTATAAACTAGTGACATATTAGAGATAGCAGGTAAAAAAATAACTATAAAATATTGCTATAATTACAAATAGTACTAATAATTGAAACATTAAAAAGACACCAATATTTCTAGAATTTCATATCGCAAAGGTATCTACTTTTTTAAAAATCACCTGATGGGTTAGCTGAATCACTAACTATTTACTGTATTCATAAATGTGTGGAAATTCTGATTAAAGGGAATTTACTCCTTTTCAGTATGAATTCCAACGCTGCGAGATAGCCATGGTAGCCACCGTTGCACCTGTATACACCACCTTCTTTTGGAGAAGCCGTTTTCTTTCACAATAACCTTCCATGATGTGGGAAGCTTGCAAACCCACAATCATGGAAGGTAATTAGTCAAAACTAATTTTGTTATAGAGGAATTGTATGGAGCTTATATTAACTTGAATATGAGATCTACAAGCATAATTGGATCACCAACTAGTCCAATAAGTTTAAATGGGTGACCTCGTGTACTGTGTATAGTCCTGTTAATGAATAGGTTTCCAGGCAATGGTTTATAATGGCCCCATATATATTTATATAAAGTTATCAGATCCCCTCTAAGGCGCCGTTTCTCTAAACTAAACAGGTTTAAGTTTGTTAGCCTTTCCTCTTAACTTAAATCTTCCATTCCCCTTATTAATCTAGTCGCCTGACTCTGCACTTTTTCTAGCTCCATAATATATATTTTTTGAACCAGGTTCCCCAAAATTGCACGGCATATTCAAGGTGCGGTCTTACCATTAATTTATAAAGAGGTAAAATTATGTTTTCATCGTGAGAGTGAATTACTCTTTTAATGCATGCTAATACCTTGCTGGCCTTGGCGGCTGCTGTTTGACATTGGGCATTGTTGCTGAGTTTGGAGTCTATGATTATTCCCAAATCCTTCTCCTGCTTTGATTTTGAACTATATAACTCTGGTGTAATTTATGTATTGCTTTGTTTTCATCACCTTGAGGTAAATGTAGAGTGGTGAAAGACTTCTCATTTAAAATTAGTTTTGTTAGGAACTCAACTTTTTGCTTTTTCATTTCGGGAATTGCAGTAGCAGAGTTTTAAGACTATTTTTCTTGCTGCACTGCTCCCTGAGAATTTTAAATTGCGACCTGCTACAGAGTATGAAAACCTATAGGTAAAGGGCTGGTGCTTTTGTTAAAACGCTGGCGGGCAGAGCAGGTAAAAAGATGAGTTCCTGTCTGGGAAGCCAGAGCTGGCAGAGGAATCAATGTCTTTCCATTGTGAAGGCGCATGAAGAGGATATCTACGTTGGAACAAGAAGATAGAGACGTTGATACTTGACCAGAATTAAAGGGATACTCTAAGCAACATGACCACCTAAGCTATTTTAGGTGGTCATGATGCCCGGAGTATCCTGCCCTCTGTCCCCCCTCCCTCCGCTCGGCCGATCAGCTATAAATGCTGAAAACAGCTGAGAGAGGCGGAGGACTTTACTCCGCCCTCCCAGCTGTCAGTCAGCAGAGCGGGAATCATATTTCCCGCTTCTGCCGACTTTTGCCGAGTAGGAGACGTCATCGCGCTTTCAGCGCGATGACGTCTCCAACTCACCGCAGAAGCTGGCGGCTCCCTCTGAGGGTTAGTGTTAATCTTGCGCACAACACTAATCCTCAGAGGGACCCGGGAGGAAGCCTGCCGATTGGCTGGCTTACGTGAGAGGCGCGCATGCACGCTTCTCACGTAAACCAGAAGCCAAGAAGCAAGAAGAAGGACGGGAGCGGAAGAGGAGGGAGGTGAGTATAAAAAAAAAAAACGCCGCTGGAAAGAAGAGGATTTTAGGGTAAGTATTACAGTTACACAAAAAAAAATAAATAGCTATTTATTAAGGGAATAGGGATAGGTTAGGATTAAAAAACGGGGGGTGATTTTTTTGTTAGAGTGTTCCTTTAACCACTTCGATGCTGAGGATGCGCTGAGCGCGTCCTCAGCATTCCCGCTGGTATGCGGAGGACGCGCTGAGCGCGTCCTCCCATTGGGGTCAGCATTCGGCCGGGTTCCGGCCGATCGCTGCCCCCCCGTGCGGGCTGACATCCTGGATGTCAGCCACGCATCCGGGACCACAGCCGCCGGAATTAGGTGTCATCGCGGCAGCGCGATGACACCCAATTCAGGCGCCCCCCCGCATGTGCGGAGGAGGCGCCTGAAAGGGAGGGGGGGAGGTCCTTCGGACCTCTCTCCCTCCCGATCGGCGGCTCTGCGGGGGTTAACCCAGGCATCATTTGGAAGGGCACAGCCTGCCCTTCCAAATGATGCCTGGCATTAACCCCTGGGGAGCTGGATCGCGAATCGGCGCTGAAAAGCGCCGGTTCGCGATCCTTTCCCCGGAGCTGGCCGACATCTTGGATGTCGGCCAAGCCTCTGGGAACTCCCCCTGAGGACTGGCGTCATCGTGCGTAGCACGATGACGCCAGTCCTGGACTTAACCCTTAACTGCCACCAACGGTGGAGATAGGGAGTTCCAATGAACTCCCTATCTCCCGATCCGTGGCAGTTAGGGGTTAAATTTTGGTATGGTTGGATCGGCCAGAGCATGGCCGTTCCAACGATACCAAACATGAAAGTGAAAAATGTTGTAAAAAAAAAAAATTTTTAGAAAAAAAAAAAATTTTAAAAAAATTATAAAAAAAAAAGTAAACACTTTTTTTTTATTTTTTTTGGTTTGTTAATGCAGCAATATTGTTCCCATTTCAATTATAATGTGAACAATGATGCTGCACTAACAATTTTTGTATGTGGTGCGTTTGTTAAAAATAGTGTAATTTTCCCCAAAAAAAAATGTAACGAGACCCCATCTCTAATTTTTTTAACAAGCGCACCCCATACAAAATATAACCGCAATTGCTCGCATGTTAAAATGTGAAAAAAAACACTTTACACATTGTAAATTATTGAAAATACATATTTTATTGCATTTTTTGTTATAATATACAGACATGACATAACGTATACATATAATAATGACATATTATGAATCTACCGAGTCTGACGGAAAGAACGATATATAATATGTCTGGGTCATATACTAAAATAAGCCTTCAAAACACGTTTAAACATGATGAGCAAAACCGGTAAAAATGACCTCAGCACAGGGGCGGGAAAAGCCTCAGCAGCGAAAGGGTTAAGGAGTGGGCAGAGAGTTCAATAGCTACTCAGAACATGCCAGCTTCTGGTCAAACTTTTGGGGTTTTGATACAAAGCTCAAAATGATGTCCTCCCCGCCCCCTCACCATGTCTTAAAAATACCTGGCTTATACAGCCCACACTCTGTAACTCTGCAACCTCTTTCTTTACACAGCCCGGCCACAAGCTCAGCTCAGATCACATCTCCCTCTGCCACAGCGCTTGCTACGGACTCTGCTGTCCCACCCGCCCTCCCCATCCACCCACCCAGTGCTGGTCTAAAATCCACCCGCCCTCCCCATCCACCCACCCAGTGCTGGTCTAAAATATGTAGCTTACTTTCCAGCTGCTTCCACTTTGCAGATCACCCTAATTAATCCAAGTTTCAAGCCCTTCCCATGATATGTTAATCTGTATATTTGTGTTTTGTTTTTAATGTCTTGCATTTTATTACTTTGTATTTCTGTAACAACTCAATGTTCTTGAACCCAGGACATACTTTGAAAATGAGAGAAATCTCAATGTATCCTTCCTGGTAAAATCCTTTGCAAATAAATAAATGTTTATAGCAGCAGCATATGATTGGCAATTTGTTCTTTTTGTATGTCCAAAACTACCATTGGAATTTAGTGCCAGGTGCACTATTCAGCTATTGTCGCTGATCATCCTCAGTGCTTCTCTATGAGAAGTACATGATTGGATGGCTTGCATTCAGCTACTTCCTTGAGAAGACACCAGTGGGAGAATAATATTAGTTTTGCCTTTTATCTTACACTTTAAAAATGAGATAAAAGCAGCATGGGTTAATTATTGATCCCTGTTTATTTATATATGTATACTTTAAAACCAAGAGTTTCCCTTTAATGCACCATCCATGCAATCAAGCACAGCAAACATTTCTTCATACACTGTTTCTGCTAATACAAAAATATCTAGATCTAATTAAGCTGTAGCTGCAATAATTTTACATCAACTAGTAAAAATTGAATTTGTCTTTATTATTGTCATCTTAGCAATCCTTTAATTTAAATAAAAGTCACACATTAAGGATAATTGGTTTGTAATGGATACAAAATGCATAATGTTCTCTCGGTCATCAGCAACAGAACAGTTTTAGAAAAAATAACTCTACATGAAATCAAATTACTCATCTGAAAAAAATGAATATGCATGTTTATTTCAAGAATACAACCTTCTGATGAGTATTAAAGCAGAATTTTTTTAAATTTTAACTTTGCATCAATTTTATCTAAAATGTCAGTGTAGGAGGTGAAAAAGGACCTCTTCACTCAATATTAGGGTGTGCCTGGGCATACCAGGTGCACCCCCTGCGCACACCTATAATTAAAACAGCAGATACGGAATATCCAAAATGAGCATAAAATGTTTGCTGTTCTGCAGAAATGGAAAATTAAGCAAAAATGAACTCCACTTTTTTAAAAATTTCTCATGGAAACCGGACCTTAATTCCCAGAAGAATACATATTTTTTAAACCAGTACAGTGGCAAAAAAAAGTATGTGAACCCTTTGGGATTACGTGGAGTTTTGCATGAATTGGTCATAAAATGTGCTCTGATCTTCATCTAAGTCACAACAATTTGAAAAACACAGTCTGCTTAAAATAATACAACACAAACATTATATGTTTTCATGTGTTTATTGAACATAACATGTAAACATTCACAGTGCAGGGTGGAAAAAGTATGTGAACCCCTAGCCTAATGACTTCTCCATGAGCTAATTGGAGCCAGGAGTGAGCCAACCTTGAGTCCAATCAGTGTGATATTATTGGATGTGTTGCTGAAAGCTGTCCTGCCCTTTAAAAACACACACCAGTTTTGGGTTTGCTGGTTTCAAGAAGCACTGCCTGATGTGAACCATGCCTCGCAGAAAAGAGCTCTCAGAAGACCTACGATCAAGAATTGTTGACTTGCATGAAGTTGGAAAGGGTTACAAAAGTATTTTCAAAAGCCTTGATGTTCATGTGTCCACGGTAAGACAGACTGTCTACAAATGGAGAAAGTTCAGCACTGTTGCTACTCTCCCTAGGCGTGGTCGTCCTGTAAAGATGACTGCAAGAGCACAGCGCAGAATGCTTAATGAGGTAAAGAAGAATCCTAGAGTGTCAGCTAAAGACTTACAGAAATTTCTGGAACATGCTAACATTTTTGTTGACACATCTACAATAAGGAAAACATTAAACAAGAATGGAGTACATGGGAGGACACCACAGAGGAAGCCATTGCTGTACAAAAAGAATATTGCAGCACGTTTGAAATTTGCAAAAGAGCACCTGGATGTTTCACAGCACTACTGGCAAAATATTCTGTGGACAGAAGAAACCAAAATTGAGTTGTTTGGAAAAAACACAACACTATGTGTGGAGAAAAAAAGGCACAGCACACCAACATCAAAACCTCATCCCCACTGTAAAACATGGCGGAGGGAGCATCATGGTTTGGGGCTGCTTTGCTGCCTCAGGGCCTGGACGGATTGTTGTCATTGATGGAAATATGAATTCCAGAGTTTATCAAGACATTTTGCAGGAAAACGTAAGACCATCTGTCCACCAACTGAAGCTCCGCAGAGGATGGGTGATGCAACAGGACAATGACCCAAAGCATGCAAGTAATTCAACAAAAGAATGGCTTCAACAAAACAAAATACGCCTTCTGGAGTGGCCCAGTCAGAGTCTTGACCTCAACCCGATTAATATGCTGTGGCATGACCTTAACCCCTTCACTGCTGAGCCATTTCACATCTTAAAAAAAAACAAAAAACACATTTTTCTATTATTATTATTATTTTTCTTTACTTTAAACATGGTTATGTTTGGTATCATTGGAAAGGCCATGCTCTGGCCTTTCTAATGATACCAAACATGACCCTACTAGCTGAAAACAGTTGGGAGATATTGAGGTTCAAACGAACCCCTATCTTTCTTTAGGAGTCAATGAGGACGTTCCCCACACGTCCTCAGCAGTGAAAGGGTTAAGAGAGCGATTCACACCAGACATCCCAAGAATATTGCTACACTGAAACAGTTTTGTGAAGAGAGTGGTCCAAAATTACTCCAGATCGTTGTGCAGGTCTGATCTGCAACTACAGGAAACGTTTTGTTGAGGTTATTGCTGCAAAGGAGGGTCAACAGTTATTAAGTCCAAAGGTTCACATACTTTTTCCACCCTGCACTGTGAATGTTTACATGTTCTGTTCAATAAAAACATGAAAACATATGTTTGTGTTGTATTATTTTAAGCAGACTGTGTTTTTCAAATTGTTGTGACTTAGATGAAGATCAGAGCACATTTTATGACCAATTCATGCAAAACTAAACGTAATCCCAAAGGGTTCACATACTTTTTCTTGCCACTGTATCACATGATGCTCTATTACAATCATTATGAACTTTCTTATGTTACTAATATGAAAGTGAATCCTCCTGTTTCACAGTTATACATTTTAACTCGAACTATATTAAACAGGCACCCATGACCACTATCAGGGTTATTCAGAGAGAGGTGAAACGCAGGAAAATGGCTGGAGAATGGAACATTCTAGGTCAAAATAGCCGATTTGAAAAGTGAGATAAATGGGAGAATTTTCTGATTTGGCTATTTTGACCTATAATTTTCCATTCTCCAGCCATTCTCCTGCTTTTCACCTCTCTCTGAATAACCCTGTTTAACATATTTGATTGGTCAGGATGAACTGAGTACACCCTTCCATGCCTCCTGACCTCAGTTGAGAAATTGTTGCAAGGAGAGGGTTTCCTTTCCGTGGAAGGCTGGTAATCAGCTCATGAATCTGCATCTATTATTTCCACCCTTGCAACATCCAGAAAATAAAAATAAGAGGACTGTGGGCATAATACCCAGGATATACTTGAAAACGAGAGAAATCTCAATGTATCCTTCCTGGTAAAATACTTTATAAATAAATAAATAATGGCTTAACTAGAGTTGAACTGTTGTTGTGAGATGACAATTATACAACAGTATGATTATACCAGAACAGCTACCCCCTAAACTCATCCATTTTTCATGAATAGGTAATAATAGAAAACAAAAACTCAAATTTGTTCAATCAGTATATTGAGAGTGGACACTATTCTTAGCATATAATATCATTGTTAACCAAAACTACGGGTCTTATTGCCTCCAAGCCAAGACCATAATCGGATGGAGTCAAGTGCGATCCTGCATGAGCTCTATGGAAGTTTCTTTTAGCAGTTTCCCACAGGAATCGTAGAAGGACACTGGAAACTAATTGTTCCCAGCGTTCTTCTTTGTGCAGCGTGAGGAAGTGGTGGATTGTGCTACCCTCTGCACTGTGCGATTAGAAATAAGTATGTTATTTTTCCATCTACTTATTTTAAAACGTTAAGTGATTTGGCCATTGCAAAATCACTAAACACCAGGTTCTGAGAACCAGCGTTCTTTGCACAATACCATCTCAAGTCGAGAAAAACAAGCTATGTTGGAATATCATGTTGATCTCCATCTAACTGCAAATTTGTGGTTCTTATGCAAAGTAAACGAGCCATTTATTTACAGAAACCTGTGCAACATCTGTTTTTTCTGTATATTTGATGCATATGCAAACAAGTTTATTTTTCCGTTTCCTGTAACAATTTTATATTGGGCTAAGAATATTTTAGCACTCAAAGCATTCAGGAGCTTTATTTTTCTCACGACTTGTTCTACTGAAGTATGTTTTCATACAGAATAATGAACTACTTAGAAAGCCAAGCATACCATGTTTGCAACATTGTGTAATTTTGTCTGATTATCCTGAAAAATATTCTACAAATTAGGCATTGTACAAGCATGTTTAATTTCTCAACATATCCTTCTCACAAGCAACAGCTGCGGCATGATGGCACAATAAATAATTGAACTGTAGTGTGACTATTGCAGCTGCACATCTCGCTCTTAATGCATACATCATGAATAATAAGTGCTTATTTTAAATAGGAATGTGGTTCAACATACATTTATATTTAAGGCTGTGAGTACATGTTTAATTAATCGATTTGACAAAATCTTTTTTTTTTTTTTTATTCCCTTGCAGAGAAATAGTAGCTTGTTTTGTCACAATGGCCTGTCTCCTGGTACCCTAAACTAAGGGATTTCATAACCAAATTTAACCCTTTAAGCTGATAACCGTGGTGGCACGCAGCGCTGCTGCCATTATCCACCGGCGGCTCAGAAGTGTTAAGACTTGAGCTGCCAGCACAGAATATGGGTGTTAACCCCTTCACTATCAAGGGTTTTTCCAAAAAAACATTGTCAGAAACCAGTTTTTTTTGTAAAATCATTTTTAAGAAATTATGAAGTAAGAAATATTTGAGCTTATACCCATTGTATTTCTTACTGTAAAATAAACTATTTTTGGCCAGTAGATGGTACCATCTACTGCCAAATTGAGTTAGATGTTTGAGCGGCTGGTCTATTTTCTTTTTTTCTCCCTGCATCAGCTGCTGAAAGTCCGATATTTCAGAGCTTTGAGCAGCTGATTTTACAGTTTTAGCTCTTTGGGCATTATGCCCACAGGGCTAAACTTCTGAGACACCTTCTGCAGCCCAAAGGCAATCAAAATTTATTTGCAGCAAACAAATTTCATTTGCTTTTGGGCTGCAGATCAGAATATCAAGATATCTTGATATCGGGGCACCGGATGGTACTTTTGAAACCCGAGATATAGCAATATCGGTAGTGAAGGGGTTAATGGCAAGCCGCAAATGGAAAACAGCTCCTGTACGTTTATTTATTTGGCAGCTGTCCAATAATTTCTCTGCTGGAATATGGTCCCGAGTGGTGGCTGTGCCTAGGGCATCTCGTTAATATAACCAATCTGGTAAAAGGACCATTTTAGCAGATTAAACTATTTACTAATTTTCAACTTACAAAGAGTACATTCTAATTATTCAACAGCCATCAAGAAGGTGAAAACAACTTTCTGCTACTTACTTTCCTCACTTTTGTTATTGAGTGTGGGTTTCAGCTGTTCTCTGCAGGGGGCGGGACAGCACTGATATCAGGGTACAGAATTACAAGACAGGAATACAAAATCATCAGTGGTAAAACACAAAAGACTCATCAGTCTTCTATTGTACAACTTATAAGCGAAACAATGTCATGACTGCTTAGGCATGTAACCTGCTTATTTTACCCATACCCTTTCCCCCCCAATAATTACACAGACACCTTCTTTATTGGAAAAGGGCATGGCCGCAGCTTTATTGAGAAACCAACAAGTAATCACTCATTTATTCCATACTATATATTTCTGACCCTACCACGCATGTCCAGTGGTAGGCAGTTCCACCAAGTTGTAGCCATGAGCTCATCGCCCCACCTGACCTGATTCAAGTGAGGGTTGTCTCCCCAATGCCCACCCAAAGGGGGCATATTCTTTATCTGTTCCGTTGCTGGCAAGGCATCCCACAGCTGTGACTTGAAGCAAAAGCACTGAACATGGGCGGGTAGGAGTTTCCTACCACACCGCACTGTGCCTGACCACATAAAGGTAAGACCCTCCCATATGGGACCCTATATACCTGGTAAATGCAACATTGTTGCACCACGCCAATCAGTTTCCACAGAACATTCCTGACTGCCCGGCCCAGTCCAGCAGTCATGTTTCCCTTCCTTAAAAGGTACAGGGGATTACCTTGTTTGACAAGCCTTTTTTGAAAGTTGTAAATAGAATCATGATGTAGCTGTTGGAACATATTTTTCAATTGACCACTAGTAGTATATGCCTTTTCTTGAATCATTCAAATGCATTAGCCATAATGCAAACTCTATCATTTGAAAAGACCTTATAAAGGAGGCCGCAAGGGGATGGATCAAGTACCTTTGTAATATTCAGAATCTGCAAATATTGACATTTTTATATTTGAAAGTCGGCTAGTAGCTTAAAAAAAGAGAAAACAAGACTACAAAATGGTACCATGTATTAACTGAATAGACCCTCAGTAAATTCAAGTAAGAAATGAAACCAGATTAAAATTTAATACTAGCCATGACTGGTTGCAAAGAACTCATTATAACACATGGAAGTACACTTCCAGGTCAAATATTAAATCTTCACTGGGTAAACTAGTCAACATTTCTTACAGTATTTTTCTAGTACTACAGAGGAATAGAAAGCCTCTTTTTTGTTAGTAATTTATCAGGAAGGATACATTGAGATTTCTCTTGTTTTCAAGTATGTCCTGGGTGGCGAGTGTCTATCGTTGGGTGTCTTGCACAAGGACACTTGCTGGAGAGGTGCTCTTGCTGGGATTTGAACCTGTTTCTCCACGTCTCCCTGGTTATAGAACAGTGATGTTACCTCTACTACACCCAGCCATTTCTTCATATGTAGTGTATCGGTGTTTATGTACCAGTACATAATATCCAAAATCAAGACAAATTGAGGTATGTTAATAGGGAGCTCTTAAGTGACTTTAGACTGGGGGAAGATATGATAGCATCCGTGAGGTTATTCCATAATTGTGGTGCTCTGCAGGAAAATGAGGATCAAGTCACTGTCTTTTTGTATTGTGGTATTGCAAGTAAGTTGCAGGTCCCGGATCGGAGGTTATAGGATGAGGGAACTGCTAGGGGAAGTAGCCTATTCAGGTAGGGTGGTAGCTTCCCAGAAAAAGCTCTTAAACACCAGGTTGGAAAGGTGAACAGTGTGTCTAGATTCCAGTGACGGCCAGTTTAGCTCTTTTAACATGTCACAATGGTGGGTCATGTAGTTACATTGTAGCATAAAGCGACAGAATAAGTTATACAATGTAGTAAGTTTCTGGAGGTACGTTTGCGGGGCAGCTGCATACACTACATCTCCATATTCAAAAGCTGGCATAAGCATTTGCTGTGCAATCTGCTTTCTTACCGCGGGGCTCAGACAGGATTTGTTTCTGTACAGTGCACCTAGTTTGGGGTAAAGTTTAGATGAGAGTTTTTCGATGTGGGGGCCAAAGGATAGATTTGGGTCTTCCCACATACCTAGATATTTGAGAGAAGTGACTGTGGTCAACATGTCATCTGATTTGTGTAGTTTAGGTGCTGTACCAAAGAGCATTGTAACAGTTTTGTCAGTATTTAGAAAAAGTTTGTTATCTTTGATCCACTTTTCTACCTCTGTGAATTGTTCTTGCAGCACGGCCTCCAGCTGCAGGAGCAGGGCAGCCATCAGGGCATTACGCCCAATATTGCGGTAAGGGGCCCACCGGGGCCCCTTCATTGGTGGCATCACAACATTTTTTCAGCTCCGTTATCGGACCCAAGGAGTCTGAATCTGGAGCTGTACCTGCCGGCAGCTTCCTGGGTGGGCGGGCCAAGCAAGGTACTTGTGCCTCCCAAGCACGTTGCTTTGGCGCTGCCCTCCAGTCACGTGTGTGTGTGTGTGACTCACACACAAAGGAGAAACTGGCTGTGATGGCTGGGAGGAGAAGAAAGAAGAGGAGAAGAAGGAGCAAAGGACCAGGACAGAAGACAGCAGGGCAGTGAGCCAGGGCCCTGCCAGACCCCAGGGCCCAGCCAGATCCCAGGCCTGCCCAGACACCAGGGCCCAGCCAGACCCCAGGGCCCAGCCAGACCCGAAGGCCCATCCAGACCCCAGGGCCCAGCCAAACCCCTGGGCCCAGCCAAACCCCAGGCCCAGCTAGACCCCAGGGAAATGTTTTACCAACAATGAGTGGGAAATCTTTTACCAAAAGCGAGTGGTAAATCTTTTACCAACAGCAAGTGGGAAATCTTTTACCAACAGAAAGTGGGAAATGTTTTACCAACAGCGAGTGGGAAATGTTTTACCAACAATGAGTGGGAAATGTTTTACCATCAGCGAGTGGAAAATGTTTAACCAACACACAGGTCAGGGTATACCTGAAATAGGCCAGACGGTATACAAGGATGTATTCTAACACAAGCCCAAATAGACCAGTGTTAGAGTGGTCAGGGATAGCCAAAACGGTACACAAGGTGTATCTATCATATAAGCCAAAATCAGAGTTACAGTGGTCAAGGAATAGCCAATGACTGGTACATGGGGGTGGTTCTCATACAAGCAAAGTAATAACGGAGACTGAAAAAGCAACCAAGTAGTTGTCACGTGGCATGTGCGATTCGGGTGTGAGCCCAGCAGGCGGCGACACAGAGGGGAGGCCAGACAGGAATCAAGCAACGAATATAACTTTAATGGCCTTGACTGCAGGAAATTCTGGAACGTACCGGCAAAGTCCGATACAAGGGGTTGTAGCTGGCAGCTGGCTGACAGGTGGAGTATGCCAAAGCAAGGGTTCGGTACACAGTATATGACATAAATACAGTCCAGGGAGTAGTCTTGTATGGAGAGTCAGGATAGTGGGCTATGCAGTCCCAGACTGCAAACAGGATCCACCATGAATAAATCAGGACAGCTGGCAGTGGTACCTTGATCACAGGTCAGGGAAGGTGATGAAAAGCTGTAATCCACAGGTAAGTTTCCAGACACAGGGGATAGTGGGTATGCGGTAGAGAGTACCCACTTGAGCAGTGACCTGGAAGTCTTGACCACAGACTGTAGATACAGCACAGGTGGAGATCGCTGAAAGTCCCTTGCACTGACGGAGATGTATCCAGGAACAACAGGGTAGACAGATGGGTACTGGATACGCAGGATAAGCTGGTACAGGAAGAGCAGGTATGCACACGACCAACTGACCTCAGTCAGGGAGCACAATGCAGAACCACTGCTAGCTGGGTCTCTCTGCTATTTAAGGAGGCTTGATAGCAGATGGGCCTCAGCTGGAACTCCAGGGCTGGAAAGGAAGACCCAGGCTGGATCTCCAGGAGCCTGGTCATGGTACTGAGCTGGGGTAAAACCCGGAATGGAACCCAAGGAAAAGCGATCATAACAAGGTTCTTAGAGCCAGGCTGTGCATTACAGGCACATCAGCAGGTACCCCAGGTGGACCGTGACAGTAGTGAATCTCCAGGAGACGCTCAGCACTGAGGGAAGCAAACTCCACAACAGAGCCATGAGCCGGATCATGCTGTCTGTATTTAAACCCGGCTGGCGTGTGTCATAATGCCGCGCCCCAACTCCTGGCCAGCCTTGCAAGCTCCGGAAGCCAGCACAATTCCTGGCACCCAGCTTGTCGATGGCGCAGCTGAGTGCTGGGGCCCCCTCTGAGCCCCAGACGTGACAGATACGCTCACGCACACCGCACATTACTGTGAGTTTTATTGCTGTGGAACTGTGTTATGTCCATTTTTTGTTTTGGAAGGGGGCGAAAAAGCTGCTAAGGGTTGAGGAAGTTTACGGGGGGGGGGCATCGTGAGGTTCAGTAAAGGGCCCCATCATTTCTGATGGCTACCCTGTGCGGGAGATTTGGTTTGCTGGTATAGATTACCATGTCGTCTGCGTACATGTGTACAGTTGAGGCTTTGCAGACGCTGGGCAGATCATTTATGAATATTGTGAATAGCAGGGGGCCGAGTATCGAGCCTTGGGGTACACTGCACGTGACTGGGAGCGATCAGATACGTATGATTGAACCCAGGTTAGCGTGCGATCACCAATACCAGAGTTTTTAAGTTTTTGTAATAGGATGCCATGGTCTACTGTGTCAAAAGCCTTGGCAAAATCAAGGAAAATGGCTCCAGTTAGGTCTCCTTGTTCCATGCCAGCGTGGTTTTCGTTGCACTTTTAAAAGGGAGGTTGTAGTTGAATGATTTGGACGAAAGCCTGATTGATCTGGGGTTAAAATTTCACTCACACATGCCTTATATTTTGTTATGACATCTACGTACTGTAAAGACACAGTTCCGCAGAACTAATAAACAGTGTCCACAACAACGGAGCATGTTAATTCGCAATAAATTATAAAAAAGTTTATCGCTTATGGCTTATGGTATGGCTTTGTGTTTGCTGCTAGAATAATCTATTTCATTATTGGACTTGGTCCATTTTGGAAGCATATTTTTATGGCAGATGATAACAGTGCTGGATATATTTCATTAAAATTGTACAGAATGTATATTAATATTTTACATTATGGGCTATCACTAGTCCCATTAATATATATAGAGGTTTATGAGTAGGGTAGTTTTATCATTCACCTATTTTTGGGTGGTATGAGATATGAAGAAAGTGATGGTATTTTGTTTGATTTCCATTGGGATTCACTGAGTGTAAGAGTGTAATTCCTAACACTGAGTGCCTGGATATATAATGTGTAGCAAAGACATGCTAACACGCTCCTGTACTGCTTTCATGCCTACAACGCAGGAATATATTTTATTGCCTTAAATCCCTAAATAATTTCAGATATGATTACTCAAATATAAATTTACATAGATAGCAATGTATGTGGATGAAATGGAAATTCACTGGCCTTTTGAGTAAAAATGTAAAGAGGGGGTTGTCCCCCACATATTAGCTTTAATGTTTATGTTTGATGTTTGCGGCCCTTTAAAACCACAATGAAAGTGCACCTGTAGCAGCCAGGTGCACTTTTGCTGTGATCTCTCATTGGGAGATATCGCATTACTCTTAAAGATCAATAAAAGGAAATACCAGTTCCAGAACCAGGTACCACCATGGTTTCCTCATCATGGTTGGTGGCTTGCTGACGGCTGTCACGTAGTGCTGTGCAATTAACCCACGTCGGTGCACTTATTTGTCAGTCAACACATTGATCGTCAATTGGGTACAATGAGTGGAGGACCATCCTGTAGGATGGCTCACCACTCAGAGCTGTCCTTCCCCCATGGAATGCAACATGGAAATGAATGACAGATGAAGTTTAACAGGAAAATACTAAATTTTTTTCATTATATGTATTAGCAAAAAAATACTAACACATATATAGCTAGTAATTCCTTGTCAAATTAACCCACCTTCTGGTGGACTTGACAGTGTCACTTCAAATGTTGTAAGCACAGTCAATATGGTTAGATAGAAGCCACTCATATAAATAATCTTATTATGATTTATGGGAGGATACAGAAAATTTCTGCAATTTAGTAGCAATTTGCTTTTTTTCCTCTTGTAATATTTATGCATTAAAACGTCATTGTTTCTGAAATGCATATTTAAGCTGTCATATAAATGTTGATAGACTGCTTTTCTAATGCAGCTTCAGCAGTCATTTAAGCTTTTAACCATAGAACCATGAGTTCTCTTTATAGAGCGTCTATATTAGCATCTAAAGGTTATTGTCCATGACAAATCACTTCATTATTAGAAAAGGGAAAAGCAATCCTGATACAATAAAAGATGGTAAAAAAATGTATATCTGTAGTAAAATAGAGTTTTCCTTATTCTTCGGGATGTCATTTTATTTAACAGCCCTCTGCCCTTTATAATAAGAAATTTATTTACCCAGCAGTGCATTGTGTTGAGTCAACAGTAAATGAGAAATTTAGGTCAAAGATAGACAAGTTGAAAAATAACCAGGAGGATAGTCATTTCTTGGTTCCTAAAATAATTTTTTTTTGAGCTGTCAGCTATTAATTTTTCATTTTACGGAGGCATTTATGGACTTCCCAGGAGGGTTAAAAGACAACAGGAGCACGAATGCGCAGTAAAACCTGTTGAGGAAACCAAAATGTTATCAGATGAATTCCTATTTCCTGACTCAATTGTTCTGTCAGAGAAGACCTAATGGATAGAAACATTTGGGATTCATCGGAAAGAAAATTAGTTACATGAATTATCCCTGATCCCATATAAAATCAAGAAATGTAATTATTTTATACAGAGACACAGTAGGGGTGCCAGTGCTTCATTAAGATGAATCAGGCAGTCCACTAAGTTTGCACCCATTAGTGGGGGGGAGCAAAACTCTGGGCTAGTCACATTGCTGTTAACACTTTTGCCAACTTCACATTGCACTCAATCATCCCACACACAATCCTATCCATATTCCCAGGACACACACACACTCTTTAGCTAGGCAGCCATAAACATTCAGTCACATCCACTCAACCAACCATACAGACACACCAATGCTCCTTAACCACAATTCCATTACACTCAATCCCATACGCTTTCCCACCAATGTTCCCAATCACAGACTACTTTGCCATCAGCCACATAAGTACATATCCTGTACTCTCTTCACAGGTATACCACCTCGACAACTGCGACCTGTGACTCCTGAGCGCCCCCAGAAGGAGGAACAGGTAATGAAAGCACCCAGTCGTTCCTCAAACTCCTGGGAGATGAAGATTATATCCCATTTCTGGACCCACTGACACTCACTGACGACACACAGGTCCCTGGATGTCCCAATCAGCCCACCACACCACACACCTGCTGCTCCAGTTATTGGTCCACAGCTCCCCCCTACGCCAGTACCACTATAGACAATATACCACTGGCCCAGATGGCTGCAACCCCACCATGCTCCCCAACCTGACTCCCAGGTTCGTCCAGTTGAAGAGTCCCTCCAACAACTCATAACATCCATAGACAACCTGGGGGACTCCCATGGTACTGTGAGGGATGATGTCCATCTGAGCTTTTCCATGTACTCATTGCAGCAGGTGCAATGACAACTGAGGATAGAGAAGGGGTTGAGAGACATCAACTCCCAGATGTGCCTGTATAGGAGGGAGCTGTCAGCTGTACTGACAAGCCCTGACACGCCTAACCAACATCCTGGAGGTGCTGGTGGAGCAGCAGTGTGCCAGCCCAGTCATCCCGAAGTTACCCATGTGACTACCGTCACCAATCCAGCCACCACTGAAGACAGTCCTGCCAGTTCCCAGACACAGGGGATGGTCTGACCTTTGTTGCCTCTCCATCTGCCTCCATACAGCCTGGTGCCTTTTGCATCTGCCCTACCAGTTCCCTCAGTTGGCTCTGCCGTCTCCTCCAGAGCAGAGGGAGTACCCATCTCAGAGTCAAGAGGTGGAGGAACAATTAGTTCTGTTTTTTTAATGTTTATATGGTTGATGCTATTAGCCTCTTTTTCCATAGAGGTTTATTTCAGGATCCTTATGTTCTATTGAATGCGTCTCTGAATACATATTTTTTTCTACTTGTCCCAATGCTTCTTCAATTTTTCTTTATCCCATTTATGGGATAGTACTTATGAGGTTTGCCTTTAACTTTTTCTTTGTACGATTGTGTTCCTATTCATGTTTGCAAATAATTCAAACACCTGTACAACATGTTGCCACACCAATGAGACAATTGGAAAGTATTCCTACACTTAAAATACTGCCGTATGCCACATCATACTCAGTTGTACAATATGTTCCATTATGACATGACCCAGGCAACATACACATTATATAGTGCATGTGTATCTCCTATTTTATGTCGTGGCCTGAAGACCTTCGTTACCGGCTGTGGGTGCAGTGACCTGGCCGCTTGCCACTGCCCATGACATGTCCTTCGATCCTACACACCTTGGCATTGTGGGACAAGCTCTCCCTCCCGAAACAATTACATTCTGATGTATCACCTCTTCTACCACTCTGGTGCAACAAACGCTTCTCTCCGGGACTGTGTCCTACACCCTTTTACAACCTAGTCAATTGTGATCTTCACCTCATTTGTGTTCTGTAGGGATGAGCTGTTCGGTTCGATGTGTTCGGAGTTCGATTCGAACATCGCCAGTTCGTATGTTCGCGAACTTCAAACATTTCCGCATGTTCGCAGCATGTTCGCCCACAATGCACCACAATGGACCACAATGCACTTTTCCACTGGCCTGAAGCTTGTAATTGGCTACAGCGTGCACCTGACCACATTTTAGGTGCAAGACAGGTGCAAGACTATGCCAATCATGGCTCAGAGTCCTGATTGGGTAAATTTTGCCCAACAATGGGCTCACAGAGCTAAGTCCCGCAGCACACTATATAAGGCTTCACACAGCCTTCAGCACGTGTTTTATGAGAGGAGATTGTTGTGTTATTGTGTGTTCTCACTGCCAGTCTGCCACCAGCTATTGGGGGGGGTCTCACTTCTACAAAATATCTGGGAATTGTTGTAATCTTTGTGTTCTCACTGCCACCAGCAATTGTGGGGGTCTCATTTCTACAAGATATCTGGGAATTGTTCTAATCTTTGTGTTCTCACTGCCACCAAGTATTTTGGGGGTCTCATTTCTACAAAATATCTGGGAATTGTTGTAATCTTTGTGTTCTCACTGCCACCAGCAATTGTGGGGTCTCATTTCTACAAAATATCTGGGAATTGTTCTAATCGTTGTGTTCTCACTGCCACCAGCAATTGTGGGGTCTCATTTCTACAAAATATCTGGGAATTGTTGTAATCTGTGTGTTCTCACTGCCACCCATCAGGGGTTCTCACTGACTTATAGGAGGTTTCTGGGAATTGTAATATGTGTTTTCTCACTGCCAGCTATCAGGGGGTCCCACATACTTCTAGCAGATTTCTGCGAATTGTAATCTGTGTCTTGTCACTGTTGCCAGCTATCAGGGGGTCTCACTGATTTATAGGAGGTTTCTGGGAATTTTAATCTGTGTCTTGTCACTGGCTGCCAGCTATCAGGGTGTCTCACTGAGTTATACCAGAGTTCTGGAAATCTTTAATCTTTATACCAGAGTTGAATCAGAGTTCTGCATATCTCCAATTTTTATAACAGAGCTGAATTGTTTGACTACAATGACAGTGAGGATGCGCAGCAACTACAGTGCTCTGATTCAATCTCTGAGGTTGAGGAAGGGAGTATAATCAACCTAGAGGAAGGGGGTGCCAGTGATGACACACAAATAACTGGCACTCATGTTGCCCCAGCAGCTGCAGCATACTGCCAAGTTGGCTCCAGTAACAGGGGGTGATGACAATGATGATGAGGTCACTGACTCCACCTGGGTGCCTGATCGAACAGAGGAGTCAAGTGAGGAGGAGAAGGAGGAGGAGACACAACAAACACGAGGTACAACGTCCTCTATGACCAACCGTAGCACTAGCCAGTCCAAGGCATCAGATGTCAGAGCTGCTCAGGTGCAGTGCGCTGTTGTCTCAAAGCACACATCCAGGAACTCTGCTGTCTGGGAGGTCTTTAAGAAAAGTGCAGCAGACCGCACCGTTGCTATTTGTAATCTATGTCAGAAGAGGATCAAGCGTGGGAAAGACACCGGACGCTTGGGTACCAAGTGCTTGAGGCGACATATGACCACCTGCCACGCATCCCGTTGGTGCAACACTTTGCGTAGGTCCTCCTCCTCACCTGTCTCTACCCCCACTATATGTCCTGCCATGTCATTGACTCCAACCTCCACTGACAGGGATGCTACAGTAATGGATGTACCAGATCCTTCCTCACAATGTGACAGCATCCCATCAGCTGAAGATTTACGCAGTCAGATTACCTTGCCCCAGCTGCTGCAGCATAAGAAAAAATATAGTCCCAACCATCCCCAAGCACGGCGCCTAAATGCCAGCTCAGAAAAATTACTCGTATTACAGCTACTGCCTTTCCAGCTGGTGGACTCTGCTTCCTTCCGTGAATTTGCTGAATGTGCTGTACCACAGTGGCAGGTTCCAAAATGCCATTTCTTTTCAGGGAAGGCCTTTCCAGCACTATACCAGCACGTGGAACACAATGTTATTGAGTCATTGGGAAAGGCAGTCAGCAGCAAGGTGCACGTGACTTTAGACACGTGGTCCAGCAAGCATGGACGGGGCCGTTATATTTCCTTCATGGCACATTGGGTAACTCTGATTGCAGTTGGGAGGGATCCAAGATGGGGCTCTGTGCTGGAGCGTGTTCATCCACCACGCCTCCAGAAAGCTGCTTGTATGATTTCTGTCTGCTCCACCACCACCTCTCCCTCTTACTCCTCCTCTTCTTCCTTCTCTGTCTCTGGTGAATTGGCAGTTAAACTGAGTTTAAGTGGCTGGGGCTACGCAATGGCTCAAGCAAAAAGATGCCATACTGAGCTTGAGCTGGTTTGTTTAGGGGACAGGAGCCACACCGGGCCAGAAATTCTGTCAGCTCTGCAGGGGCAGGTGCAGAGATGGTTAACACCACGCTAGCTTGAGCTGGGAATGGTTGTGTGTGATAATGGCGGCAACCTTCTCTCCGCCCTAGGCCAGGGTAAGTTGACGCATGCACCATGCCTAGCACGCGTCCTAAATCTGGTGGTACAGCATTTCCTAACCAGGTACCCAGGGCTGGCAGAGCTTCTCAGCCAGGCCAGAAAGTCTGCAGCCACTTCAGACGGTCATTCCCAGCAAGTGTTCGCCTGGCAGAAATTCAAAGAGAATTCCACCTTCCCACAAACCGTCTGATCTGTGACATGCCCACCAGGTGGAACTCGACATTAGCAATGCTGCAGCGTCTGCACAAGCAGCAGAGGGCCATCAACGAGTACCTGTGTGAGTATGGAACAAGGACAGGTTCAGGTCAACTTGTTCCCCCCCCGCAGTGGCTGATGATCAAGGATGCATGCACTGTACTGTCACCATTTGAGGAGGCAACAAGGATGGTGAGCAGGGACAGTGCATGCATCAGTGACACAATTCCTTTAGTGTCCCTGTTGGAGCACACTCTGCTGGGATTATAGATGTGGCTCTAGAGGCAGAGCAGCAGGAGGAAGAGGAGGCCTTCCCTAGCTCTCAAGGCCCCAGTCTTTCCACAGACAGCATTCCTGCGGGTCCTCCTCAGATCAGACAGGAGGAGGAAGAGGAGGAGGAGGAGGAATATTTAAGTAGTGGGGGCATTGAAGGTGGAGATTCCTCAAGGGAGGGTTTGTGTGCCCAGAAACCCAAGGACTAGAACGTGGCTGGGAGGATGAAGTGCACGATGGGGTCATCCTCAATGACCAGGAAGACTCGGAAGCTAATGCCACCTCCAACCTACACTGCATGGGATCCCTTATCCTGCAAAGCCTCGTAAAGGACCCCAGGATTCGTGCTATCAAGGAGAGGGATCATTACTGGTTGACAAGCCTTCTTGATCCATGATACAAGGGTAAAGTTGCAGAGCTCATCTTGCCCGCACAGAGGGAGGACAGGATGAAAAAACTTGAGGACGCTCTAAAGCGACACTTGTGTAACACCTTTCCAGGCACTGGTAGGTTACCAAGTGATGACACAGGTGCTTCTGAGGCTGCGGATGATCAGAGGAAGAGCGGTGAAAGCCGGGCCACTTGACTGATGCCTTTTTCAATTTTTTTAGTCCACAACGCCCAGGGACGTCAAATGTAGGCACCCATTGCCAGCATCTTCTCCGTATGGTGCAGGACTACCTAGGGGCAAGGGCAGACCTGGATACCTTTCCAGCAGATGATCCACTGGCTTACATGGTGTTGAGATTGGATCACTGGCCAGAACTTAGCCAATATGCTATGGAAATACTAGGTTGCCCTTCATCCAGCGAGCTCTCTGAAAGGACGTTCAGTGCTGCTGGAGGTTTTGTCACAGACAAAAGAGTGCGTCTCTCCACTGACTCTGTAGACCGGCTGACATTTATAAAAATGAATCAGTCCTAGATCAGCAGCTATCAATCCCCTGATGCTGACGTAACGGAATAGATCGGGGATGTCTTCTGCATTCACAAAACCTCCACCACTGCACTCTTCCACATTACCACAGAGGGGTTACTTACGGTGTGAAGGCACTTGCTGCCACCAAAGCACAATATTTGGGTGCACTGCCACTGACGCCTATATTTCCAGATTTATATCATTATAATATTGTTCCGCAGGGTCCAATCCTGCACTTTTCCACAATACCACAAAAGGGTTACGGTGTGAAGGCACTTGCTGCCACCAAAGGCACAATATTTGGGTGCACTGCCACTGACGCCTATATTACCAGATTCATATCATTTTAATATTGGACCGCGGGGTCCAACCCTGCACTTTTCCACAATACCACAGAAGGGTTACGGTGTGACGGCACTGTTGCTGACGCTAAAGGCCCAATTTTAAAGCACCTATTGTTACTTTCATCCAAAGCCTGCATAAGTTTCACAATAATTTAGCCAAAAAAATCACTAAACTTGTTCTGCGTGTTTTAAAAGGTCTCCTCTCTTCATACAGACTGCCGCCCCAAGCAGTTGTTTATGAATAGATTAAAGGAAAACCATTTACCGTCATTTGAAATGTCATTTTTTTGTTTTTAAATGTTTCTATACATCCTACAAATCCGCCACTTCACGAGCAGGTTATGGGGACCTCCTAGGCACGATATTTGAAGGAATTTTTGTTTTTATTTTTAACCCTTATTTCATGGAAAACTCACTGTTCTTTTAACCCTTTCGCTGCTGAGGCTTTTCCTGCCCCTGTACTGAGGTCATTTTTACCTGTTTTGCGCATCATGTTTAAACGTGTTTTGAAGGCTTATTTTAGTATATGACCCAGACATATTATATATCGTTCTTTCCGTCAGACTCGGTAGATTCATAATATGTCATTATTATATGTATACGTTATGTCATGTCTGTATATTATAACAAAAAATGCAATAAAATATGTATTTTCAATAATTTACAATGTGTAAAGTGTTTTTTTTCACATTTTAACATGCGAGCAATTGCGGTTATATTTTGTATGGGGTGCGCTTGTTAAAAAAATTAGAGATGGGGTCTCGTTACATTTTTTTTTGGGGAAAATTACACTATTTTTAACAAACGCACCGCATACAAAAATCGTTAGTGCAGCATCATTGTTCACATTATAATTGAAATGAGAACAATATTTCTACACTAACAAACCAAAAAAAATAAAAAAAAGTGTTTATTTTTTTTTTATAATTTTTTTTTAATTTTTTTTTATTTTTATTTTTCATTTGTTTTTTTTTTTTTACAACTTTTTTCACTTTCATGTTTGGTATCGTTGGAACGGCCATGCTCTGGCCGATCCAACCATACCAAAATTTAACCCCTAACTGCCACGGATCGGGAGATAGGGAGTTCATTGGAACTCCCTATCTCCACCGTTGGTGGCAGTTAAGGGTTAACTCTAGGACTGGCGTCATCGTGCTACGCACGATGACGCCAGTCCTCAGGGGGAGTTCCCGGAGGCTTGGCCGACATCCAAGATGTCGGCCAGCTCCGGGAAAGGATCGCGAACCGGCGCTTTTCAGCGCCGATTCGCGATCCAGCTCCCCAGGGGTTAATGCCAGGCATCATTTGGAAGGGCAGGCTGTGCCCTTCCAAATGATGCCTGGGTTAAGCCCCGCAGAGCCGCCGATCGGGAGGGAGAGAGGTCCGAAGGACCTCCCCCCTCCCTTTCAGGCGCCTCCTCCGCACATGCGGGGGGGGCGCCTGAATTTGGTGTCATCGCGCTGCCGCGATGACACCAAATTCCGGCGGCTGCTGTCCGGATGCCGGGCTGACATCCAGGATGTCAGCCCGCACCGGAGGGGCCAGCGATCGGCCGGAACCGGCCGAACGCTGACCCCAATGGGAGGACGCGCTCAGCGCGTCCTCCGCATACCAGCGGGAATGCTGAGGACGCGCTCAGCGCGTCCTCAGCATCAAAGTGGTTAAAAACGTTTTTTTTAAAACTTTTTGTCCTTGTTTCCGTCCCCCAGGGCACTACCCGGACCCCCATACACCTTTTATGGCAAATATCTTGCATATATGCCCTCTTGGAGGGCACTCTAAAAATCTAACTTTTGAGTCCCATTGACTTGCATTGAGTTCGGTTCATGTTCGCGTTCATCCCTAGTGTTCTGTATGACAAAGTGGACATTCTTCCATTTGATACTCTGGCTGCCAGGTTGTCCTGACACCTCAGAACCTTTCCAGGTACCTGCAACTATTTGAGATTTGATTGGGGGCTATGACCTGCCCTTCCTTCTTCAAACGTCTGTGACTTGCAGGGTCCTCCCCTCTTGGCCTGATCTCTCTGCTCTACACTCTTCTGTCTGGCTTGAGGGACTCTGCTGTTCTTGGTTGCATGACTGTCTGGGAGAGGGACCTTGGTTCTGAGATCGATGGAGATGACTGGGAGAACATATGGGAAGCTACCCATAAGGCAGTGGTGTCGCAAGGTGGGGGCGGGGGTGCGGCCTGCACCAGGTGACACCCGCCCTTAGGGTGACACCGTCACCCTAAGGGCGGGTGTCTCACCCTGCAACGCAGTGTTCGGCTCCCTGCGAGCGTCCGAAGCTATGGAGCTTCGGCGCTCGCCTGGGGGAATCACGTCACCAGCCGAGTTCTCGCGAGATCGCGGCTGGTCACGTGGCTCCCCCAGGCGAGTGCCCAAGCTCCATGCCGCCGGATGCTCAGAGGGAGCCGAACACGTGGCGGCGGCAGGAGGTGAGCTGGGGCCCGGGGGCAGTATCCATGAGAGCTGCTGGGGCATATACATGAGAGGAGCTGGGGCATATCCTTGAGAGCTGTTGGGGCATTATCCATGAGAGGAGCTGGGGCATATCCATGAGAGGAGCTGGGGCATTATCCATGAGAGGAGCTGGGGCATATCCATGAGAGGAGCTGGGACATATCCATGAGAGCTGTTGGGGCATTATCCATGAGAGTAGCTGGGATATATCCATGAGTGGATCTGGGGCATATCCATGAGAGGAGCTGGGGCATATCCATGAGAGGAGCTGGGGCAATATCCATAAGAGGAGCTGGGGCATATCCATGAGAGCTGCTGGGGCATATACATGAGAGCTCCTGGGGCATAGCCATGAGAGCTGCTGGGGCATATCCATGAGAGCTGCTGGGGCATATCCATGAGAGCTGGGGCATATCCATGTGAGCTGGGGCAATATCCATGTGTGAGCTGGTCTGGGGCAATATATCCATGTGTGAGCTGGTCTGGGGCAATATATCCATGTGTGAGCTGGTCTGGGCAATATATCCATGTGTGAGCTGGTCTGAGGCAATATATCCATATGTGAGCTGAGGTGCTGTCACGTTCTGGGCCTAGCATGTGTGTGCAGGAGTATGGGTGTGAGCCCAATGTGCAGCGAAATAGCAGCAGAAGACAGGTTACAGGGCAATAGAGTTTATTGAGAGAACAGATATGAACCAAGATATAATAGAAAACACAAGAGGACTAAATAACAGGAGGATGGCTGGGAGTAATGGGAACTCAATATAGGAGGAACTAGGAGGCAGGATAAACAGAGGTTGAATAACTAGAAGGGGAACACAGACATTACAGATAACACATAATTCAAGCGAAGGTACAATGGGAGCATGTAATAGAATAGTCAAGGTCTAGCAAGGGTCTGGTACACGAGTAAGTCAAGCATAGGATAGCAGGGGGAAAACGAGGAAAAGGAGGAATACCGGTATGAATGTTGGTATAGAGCAGAGGGAAAGCAGGAATGTCTTTGGTTCAGAGGGATTCCAGACAAGGATCTCAGGAGTACAAGCAAGCAGGTCTGCACTAGGCAAGGTTGGGAACTTCAATGAGGAAGCTTAGAGTAAGGGGCGTAGCTTCCTCATATACAGGGTTGATTAGGAAGGATGAAGGGCAGGTGAGGTTCCAGGTCCATTATGCAAATCAAAGTCCAGGAAAGCATATGGAGACAAGAAGTCCTGGAACCTGCATATGGCAATGCAGAACATGGAAAAAAGGAGAACAAAGGGGGCGCCAGAGCGTCTGGGGGTTTGGACCGTGACAGGTGCAATATATCCATATGTGAGCTGGGGCAATATATATCCATGGGTGAGCTGCTGGGGGCAATATATAATTGTGAGCTGGGGCAATATATCCATATGTGAGCTGGGGGCAATATATATCCATGGGTGAGCTGCTGGGTGCAATATATCCAGAGCTGCTGGGGGCAATGTATATCCATGTGTGCTTTCACTGCCTTCAAACAGGCACCGTACTTGCTGGCAGTTGGCTAAAATTTGTGTGAGCATATGAGAGAGCTCCACAACAATAAACCTCACAGTAATGTGCACTGTGTGTATGAGCATTCAGTGTCATATGGGAGTACTGATTTAGGAGTAAGAGTAGTTAAAAAAAATCCGTAAAACTCGGGGGGGGGGGTGACACTATAAGTTACCACACCGGGTGACACCAACTGCCATAGACTAGTGACGCCACTGCCATAAGGTGTCCATCTGCACCACCCTAAAAGAGCAGGCTATAAAGATAAAGACGCTAATGAGGTGGTACACCTCCCCGGCTCTTCTACATCGAGCAGACCCCTCCATCCCTGATCTGTGCTGGAGATTGTGTGGGGATCGTGGTACACTGGCCCACGTGAGGTGGAACTGCCCCAAAATCGTCCGCTACTGGGAAGAGGTAGGAGGCTTACTGGAAAATGTTTTTTAGACAGAGATCCACCTGGACCCGTGGCTTTATCTGTTTGCTAAGCCATTACCTAACCTTTCAATACCCCAGAACTGCCTTTCATCTAAGCTTCTTGCAACCAAAGGCGGACGCTGAAAAGTGGCACTCCATTTCCTTGCCGCCTCAGTCCCGCATGCTTCAGATTGAGGACCATATCCAACTCATGGATGAACTTTCCGCTACCCTTCACCACACTATGCCGACGATCACTAGAACGTGGTGGCCTGGGAGTACTTTTAGAGGCTGAGGGCAAGGGCTGCTTCTGGTCCCCGTCCCCGAGCCTGGCGGGGGACCCTGGTGTGGTGGCAGTTGGGAGTTGTTATGCTTGTACTGAATTCGGTGTACCTGTTTGCCTGTGGTTGTGTACCTGTGGAGAAACCCCCCCTTTTTATTCTCCTTTCGCTCTTCCTCTTCTTTTTCTGTCTCTTTCTCTCTCTCTCTTTATGCCCTATAGTAAGTGAAAATGTGGCTGACACATGGTATCTTACTTTATTGTTGCGATTACCTTATTTAACTTCTACCTTTGTGGTTACCCTAAATAAAGTTTTGCAAAAAAAAATCACATTACTCTCCAACTTATTAGTTCATCGAAAAAAACCACCTAGCTTTTAAGCATGCAAGCAGTATAATTAGATTGTCGTGTCTGCTAGTTTTAATTTCAGTAGAAAGAAACGTATTGAAAGCCTAACATTTATATTGTCTTTGTATAATCCTATATTTTGTATAACAGATGCCTTAATAACAGCATATGTGTTTGTGAGAGAAAGCTCTACCATAAATAACCCAGTACACCATAGAGTTAAAGTTAAATGAAACAGTGATAAGACATCAAAGATACAGCTGGCTTAAGATGCATAGAGATCCTTAAAGGAACACTACCACTAAGGCTAATGTTAGAGAAACGCAGTCTGAGCACGCACTCTGCGTGCGTGCAAATGGACGGACGTACTGACGGAGGATACTGTAGACACCACACGTTTCGGTTTTTTTAAGAGAAGTATAAAAAAAATGGAAGTATGGTAAACAAAATTAATTATAATTAAATGACAGGTATAGTCAGCCAGACCAAAAAAACCTCTGAGCGTCAACGTGATGGACATCGCAAATGCGCTGCGTCTGACGTCGCACCATCAAGCAACACAGGCCGCTACGCGGACGTGGCGTACTCTGGGCATCCGTCGTAGCGCTTTTACGCCTAAATGGCATCCATTGCCACCTGCGTGGTGCGTGCGCACTACGGTGCACACGTATTTCGTGTGTTGGTCTCTATTGATCACAAATCAATGCTACGACAGACGTTAAACTGTGCGGCGACACAGACCTGATGACTGCGTTCATCTGACGCTAGTCTTACTTAATCTGTAACAAAAATACTTTGCTTTACAAGCAAAACCACCTTATAAAACACATGCTGCGGTTTATTCTTTGTTTGAAGTAAATGCATGTGAAAAGGTATAATAAAGTTAGTTTATTTATTGCTTGTTTCCATTTTTTTGATTTCTCCCATGATGTAACATTTGCCAAAATCTGTGCAAAATTTTCACTTTACAACTGTGGTAAAGCTTCTACAGTATTGAAGAGGCAATGGGGTGGAGGAATCAATGTTTAGATAAGGCTGCCGGGGATATATTGTGTTGTGCTACCAGAGATGAGAGATGGCAGCTGAATGAGATATGTCAGAGAGCTTAAAAGACTTCTAATCTACACCCTAGTGATGCCCTTTGAATACATCCTAGACATTATAATGCTAGGAGTCAGTTTACTGGACTTTCCGAATAATTCATTCCATTTCATTCTTTTCTCAATGCCTGTGAGGGGCAGTGATACTGTGAGGGGCAGTTTACAACACAAAAGATCACAAAATGTATGCACTCAGTGACACATATAGAGTATAAAAAAAAGTATAAAAACATTTTCTTTCATTGGCGTGAAGAAATTAGAACCATCAGCTAAAGGAGGGAATTTCGAAAATTTGGAAAGGAAGAGACAAAGTGGATCTGATGAGCTCCCTACAACCAATAGAGCTTAATGCCGACTTTGAACTGTGTCATTTTCTGAATCACGGATATTATGCACCCCTATAAGCATATACTCACATTTCTGATCTTTTGTTCTGATCTCGGTCCACACTTATGACCTCTAGAACACATTTTCAATTGTTCTATTTTTATTTATATATTTTATCCAATTAGACCTTAACATGTAATTTGCTGATAGTGTATTGTTTTCTAATTCGGACTGAGTCCGTTTTATTCATACATTTTTATTATATTTTTATCGTATAACACATTTTTATGGTATTATCAGCTTTTATTTCCTTTGTAAATTTCATGTTCTCTTCATTAGATGCTATATGTGGTAGTTGTCACTTTATTGCTGCTATATTTTTACAGCTGCTTGGGGCATAGCCCTTTTCTATAAAGGACTTCATACCCATATACTATTGCAATATAAATTACTTATTATGACTACCAATGAGTTTTTATCCCATATTTAACATACAATGCTGCTATTATGTATTCTCTGCTATCTCATTAATTAACATCATTATTCACCTGTAATATCCATTAGATTGGCTCCCTATGAGTATGGGTCTATTCTCATTCTTTGACAATTATACAGTCCCTGAATACAAGTTAACTCTTTATGTTACATCAGTCAGTGCGGTAGCTATTGAAATACGGCTAAACATCAGCAGACAGGGATCGCAGCAGCAGTATCACGGGTATAAATATATTCAGGCTTACGCCATTCGTTCGATGCCCAGTGATGAGTAGGGATGGGCCGAACTCGCTCGAGTTTGGTTCGCCGTCGAACCCGAAAAATACCCAAAGTTCACGTTCGCTTGCGAACATAGTTCGAATCCAATGCAAGTCAATGGGACTCGAACGTTCGTTTTTTAGAGTGCCCTCCAAGAGGGCATATATGCAAGATATTTGCCATAAAAGGTGTATGGGGGTCAGAGTCGTAGCTAGCTCCTTTTGCACCCGAGGCAAGAACAGAAAATTTCACCCCCCACACACACAATATTTATTACAGAGGTTAATATATATATATAGAAATAGGATCCTCTACGCATGCGCCCCATAAACATGACATCTGTGACATCTGGTTGGCTGCGAATGCTAATCCCAGATTGTATAATAACTTGCCACTTTGTTTCAAATTTTCAGTTCCAGTTCAAACTCACCGTCAGCAGGGCAGCAAAGCAATTGCACACTGTCAGAAGAACGAACTGGAACTGAAGATCTGTAAAATTCATAACAAAGTGCCAAATAATTATCCAAACTGCCGATTACTTTTCAGGTTTCTAAAGATAGTGTACATTACTGATACACTTGTACAAACTGCACATTACAGAGCTTCACAGCAATAAAACTCACAGTATTGTGCAGTGTGTATAAGCGTATCACAGAGCTCCACAGCAGTGTGGCTCGGGGTTAAATTTCAGAGCCAAAAACAGTAACCCTGAGCCACACTCGGACTGGTACATACCTTGTCCCTGCGTTTTCCCTCGATGTCCTCCCGCAGTCTCCTCCAGCCGATCGTGTCATCCTGCTTCCGGGTTCCCTTCCCTGCGAGCTCCACATCGCAGGGGGGCAAGACCGGGTGGAGATTCGAAAAAAAAATCCAATTAAAACAATATACCGCTTCAAAAAAATCATAATCAGACCCCCAGGGAGGTTAAATAATATTGTTTAAAAACTATTATAATAATCATTATTGATGGAAGTAAGGTGATAGGGAAGGTGAGAGGTGGAGGGGAGCAGGTTAGGCTTGTGGTGACCCTTGATCACCAGAAAATATTGTGGGAGACATGAGTGGGGGGGGGGTGGCAGGAAGAAAGAGCTGCAGCTTAATGTGACAGTCATTGAGGAATGAAGACAGGAGGGCAGGGAGGAAGCAATCAATAGAGGGAAAACCAGTGAGCTGACAGGGAGGAGGGACAGTGAGGGTTAAAGTAAAGAATGTGAGGGATGTTAGGGAAGAAACAGGAGAAAGGCAGACAGTCCCACACCATCCAGAAAAGCATACCCCCCCAGCAGCATCCAAAGCAGCACCACTGATTAACTCTTTCAACCCCTCCCTCTCCCCAGCAGCATCCAGTGCAGCACCCCTGATTAACCCTTTCAACCCCCTCCCTGGCAGCATTCAGAGCTTCTCACACACAGTGTGATGGGCAGACAATATTTAAAAAAGAATCATTGCCAGACCTGCACTTCCATGGAGCTTCTCTTCTGTCCCAGGTCTCAGACAGGCTGGAATTTGTCCCTCGGCCTCCACCCAGCAACCTCCATGCATGCACTGAGTGCTGCACAGGATGATGACAAGACACAGGGGGTGAAGTCAAACCCGGAAGTCCTGTATTCTTTCTCCGGCCTCACTGACTCAGACTGCACATTGTGAAACGGAGAAGGGGGCACAGCGGGCAGACACAGAGCAAGCATGCTAAGAGTGGCAGGGCAGTCAGCAGGAATCAAAATCCCTCGGACTAGAGATTTGGATTCCTTGCTCCCCACCCAAACATCAGTGGAGATTAGCTCGGGAGCTGATGGAAAAGCGTGGCCCACTGTGCCTGCTAAAACTGGCCCTAGCCAGCACTGGCTGTGCCCCCTCACAGCTGCTGCACCCGAGGCGAGTGCCTCCCTCGCCTCGCCCTCCCTACGGCCCTGATGGGGGTCCGTGTAGTGCCCTGGGGGACAGGAAACAAGGACAAAAAGTTTAAAAAAACGTTTTTAAAGGAACAGTGAGTTTTTCATGAAATAAGGGTTAAAAATAAAAACGAAAAAATCCTTCAAATATCGTGCATAGGAGGTCCCCTTAACCTGCCCGTGACGTGGCGGATTTTTCGGATGTATAGAAATATGTAAAAACCAAAAAATGACATTTCAAATGACGGTAAATGGTTTTCCTTTAATCTATCCATAAACAACTGCTTGGGGCGGCAGTCTGTATGAAAAGAGGAGACATTTTAGGACACGCAGAACAAGTTTAGTGATTTTTTGGCTAAATTATTGTGAAACTTATGCAGGCTTTGGATGAAAGTAACAATAGGTGCTTTACATAAGCTGTGACTTAAGAGCTTTCTTTTATATGGGCAAGTATTATGTAATGTCACTTTATAGATCACCAGCAAAATGTATGATAAAATTAGCACTTTAAGAGTAGTATATAAAAGGTTGTTAAAAATTGATATTTAATAATCGGCACGACTAGAGCACTTTAATTTCTATACGTTAGGGATTAGAATAAAGTAGCCACTTTACAGTTTGATATAAGATTTTATAACACTATTGTCACTTTAAATATTATAAAAAATATGCAAAAATTAGGTCACATATTGATTACCTTATGATAGAGAGTGTCTATAAATTATAGATTAATGGTTGACACAGATATAGCACTTAAAGTTATATATACAAGTTATTGGGAACTAATTGGCACTTATTACAGCACTTTATGATATATATTCTACGAATTAAGAATAATAGTAAAATCACAGATATATGGTTATAAACTATGGTGGATTATATTATGATTGCAAGTGCACTTTAGCTCAAAATTGGGTTAATTATATGATTAATTATTTTTATTGGCACTTTGAATAATATGATTATAGGTTTAGAGATAATAGCACTAAGAGTGTCACTTAATAATTGACATAGGTATAATGATTTATTGGCTTTAATTTACAGTCTAGATATATAGTTATAGATTTGGCCGTTCTTTAAATACGGTTCGTTAGAGATGTAGCCCATTGCGGCCAAACGTCAGGGCCACACCAATGTTGCTGACCCTTATGTAATTATTACGGCGGTAAAATATGCCGCATATAGGGAAAGGCCGCAACCGTATTTGCACTTTATTTTGCTGCACATGATTCTGTATGAACGCACTATGTATACACGCAGGCGCACAAATGGCGGACTAAATGTAGATAATCTTTAGATATTGTTGCCATTGCTTCCACGTGCTGTGATGGAGAGTGATGAGGGTGCGCATGCGCTGTTATGGTATAATAGGTGCCGCATTTATGTCCGAACTTAGTCTCAATGCACAATATATGATGCGCATGTACTGTGGTGCGTAGACGCATATGCGCCTTAATGTGAATTTTGGACACCAAGATGGCGGATTGAATGAGGCACACAGTGAGTTAGGGGCTGCACAGGCGCATATGCGCATTATGGGAGGTTTGTACGCCAAGATGGCGGACAGAATGCAGACCCTTTATAATAATATGGTTAATATTTCCGCATATCACGGTAGGAAATAGCATATCATGGTAAAAACAGCGTTGATGCGCATGCGTTGAGACGGCGGAGTAATTACTGGTTTACATGTGGTTTCAATTGTTTTAATGATTTTAACCTGATGTTAATTAATTCATGAGTGATTTGTTGGGACATTTTAAACATTATATAAGGGAGCAGCAGACACAAGACTAGTGATACCAGCTGAAGAAGCTCTAAGGAGCGAAACGCGTTCTGGTAATATTATTTTATTATGTATTAAATTTATTTTATATTACTGCTGCTTCCTGGTACATATTTCTAAAGAAGGTTTTCGGAATTGCCTTACAATTCATATGCGCCATCTTGGAGCCAAGTGCGGCTCATTAACATGTGAGTGTGACATTTATACATATCCACTTCCATTACACTTTAACAGTGTTGCACTAGGGGAGTGCTTCGGTATCATTTGTTATTCACTGCAGGGGAAACTCGACTGAAGATAACGAGTATACCGGAGGTCTATGGGCACCTGAACACAACTGAAGACCCATATACGCAATTCATCCTAGAGCCTAGGTCAGGCTCACAAATATGTGAGTTGGATAACTGTTTCCTATTCCTTCTACACATATGAATCTACATATTACACTATTTGTGTTTTTTTTCCTCTTTTGTAGAGACGTTTACACACTGTAAAGAGAGGATTCTGGGAGAATTCAGAAGAAACACAGATGGACATGTATAGTGTTTAATCATATATACCAGTTGTAAATGGCACTCCGTTGATTGCTTATTCTGCTTTGAAATTGGGCCTTTAGAGTCGGCAACAGTGCAGTCACACAGTAACCCCTTTGAGGATATGAATCTGGTACAGGTGTCAGTGGCAGTGCACCCAAATATTGTGCCTTTGGTGGCTGGCCAGCAAGTGCCATCATACAGTAACCCCTCTGTGGTATTGTGGAAGAGTGCAGGGGTGGACCATGTGGTCCTATATTAAAAAGATATGAATCTGATAAAGGCGTCAGTGCACCCAAATATTGTGCCTTTGGTGGCAGAAAGTGCCATCATACAGTAACCCCTCTGGGGTATTGTGGAAGAGTGCAGGGGTGGACCATGTGGTCCTATATTATAAAGATATGAATCTGGTAAAGGCGTCAGTGCACCCAAATATTGTGCCTTTGGTGCCAGGCCAGCAAGTGCCATTATACAGTAACCCCTCTGTGGTATTGTGGAAGAGTGCAGTGGTGGAGGTTTTGGGAATGTAGAAGAGATCCCCGATCTATTCAGTTACATCAGCATTCAGCATCAGGGGAGTGATAGCTGCTGATCCAGGACTGATTCATTTTTATAAATGTCAGCCGGTCTACAGAGTCGGTGGACAGATGCACTCTTTGTCTGTGACAAAACCTCCAGCGGCACTGAACGTCCTTTCAGAAAGCACGCTGGATGAAGGGCAACCTAGTAGCTGCATAGCATATTGGCTAAGTTCTGGCCAGTGATCCAATCTCAACACCCAGTAAGCCAGTGGATCATCTGCTGTAAAGGTATCCAGGTCTGCCCTTGCCCCTAGGTAGTCCAGCACCATACGGTGAAGATGCTGGCAATGGGTGCCTACATTTGACTTCCCTGGGTGTCGTGGACTAAAAATATTTAAAAAGACATCAGTCAAGCGGCCCCGGCCTTCACCGCTCTTCCTCTGATCATCCGCAGCCTCAGAAGCACCTGTGTCATCACTTGGTAACCTACCAGTGCCTGGAAAGGTGTTACACAAGTGTCGCTTTAGAGCGTACTCAAGTTGTTTCATCCTGTCCTCCCTCTGTGCGGGCAGGATGAGCTCTGCAATGTTACCCTTGTATCGTGGATCAAGAAGGCTTGCCAACCAGTAATGATCCCTCTCCTTGATAACACGTATCCTGGGGTCCTTTACGAGGCTTTGCAGGATAAGGGAGCCCATGCAGCGTAGGTTGGAGGTGGCATTAACTTCTGAGCCTTCCTGGTCAATGAGGATGACCTCATCGTGCACTTCCTCCTCCCAGCCACATACTAGTCCTTGGGTTTCTGTGCATACAAAACCCTCCCTTGAGGAATCCCCACCTTCAATGCCCCCACTACTTAAATATTCCTCCTCCTCCTCATCATCCTCCTGTCTGATTTGAGGACCGGCAGGAATGCTGTCTGCATAAAGACTGGGGCCTTGAGAGCTAGGGAAGTCCTCCTCTTCCTCCCGCTGCTCTGCCTCTAGTGCCACATCTATAATTCCCCGCAGAGTGCGCTCCAGCAGGAACATTAAGGAATTGTGTCACTGATACATGCATTGTCCCTGCTCACCATCCTCGTTGCCTCCTCAAATGGTGACAGTACAGTGCATGCATCCTTGATCATCAGCCACTGCGGGGGGAAAATAAAACAAGTTGACCTGAACCTATTCTTGTGCCATACTCACACAGGTACTCATTGATGGCCCTCTGCTGCTTGTGCAGATGCTGCAGCATTGCCAATGTCGAGTTCCACCTGGTGGGCATGTCACAGATCAGACGGTTTGTGGGAAGGTGGAATTCTCTTTGAATTTCGGCCAGGCGAACACTTGCTGGGAATGACCGTCTGAAGTGGCTGCAGACTTTTCTGGCCTGGCTGAGAAGCTCTGCCAGCCCGGGGTACCTGGTTAGGAAACGCTGTACCACCAGATTTAGGATGTGTGCTAGGCATGGTACATGCGTCAACTTACCCAGGTGTAGGGCGGAAAGAAGGTTGCTGCCATTATCACAGACAACCATTCCCAGCTCAGCTGGCATGGTGTTAACCATCTCTGCAGATGCTCCTGCAGAGCTGACAGAATTTCTGGCCCGGTGTGGCTCCTGTCCCCTAAACAAACCAGCTCAAGCACAGTATGGCATCTTTTTGCTTGAGCCATTGCCTAGCACCTGCCACGCATTGGTTTAACTGCCACTCCGCCAGAGACAGAGAAGGAGGAGGAGGAAGAGGTGGTGGAGCAGACAGACCTCATACAAGCAGCTTTCTGTAGGCGTTGTGGATGATCAAGCTCCAGCACAGGGCCCCATCTTGGATCCCTCCAAGCTACAAGCAGAGTTACCCAGTGTGCCATGAAGGAAATGTAATGGCCCTGTCCATGCTTGCTGGACCACGTGTTTAAAGTCATGTGCACCTTGCTGCTGACTGCCTTTCCCAATGACCATAACATTGCCTTCCACGTGCTGGTATAGTGCTGGAATGGCCTTCCGTGAAAAGAAATGGCGTTTTGGAACCTGCCACTATGGTACAGCAGATTAGGCAAATTCACGGAAGGAAGCAGAGTCCACCAGCTGGAAAGGCAGCAGCTGTAATGCGAATAATTTTGCTAAGCTGACATTTAGACGCTGTGCTTGGGGATGATTGGGACTATATTTTTTCTTACGCTGCAGCAGCTGATGCAACGTAATCTGACTGCGTAGATCTTCAGCTAATCATCATTCCTGTCAGTGGAGGTTGTAGGCAATGACATGGCAGGACATACAGTGGGGGTAGAGACAGATGAGGAGGAGGAAGATCTATGCAAAGTATTGTGCCAACGGGATGCGTGGCAGGTGGTCATATGTCGCCTCAAGCAGGTGGTACCCAAGCGTGGGATGTCTTTCCCAGGCTTGATCCTCATCTGACATAGATTACAAATAGCAACAGCGCGGTCTGCTGCACATTTCTTAAAGAACTCCCAGACAGCAGACTTCCTGGATGTGTGCTTTGAGACAACAGCGCTCTGCACCTGAGCAGCTCTGACATCTGATGCCTTGGACTGGCTACGGTTGGTCTTAGAGGACGTTGTGCCTCGTGTTTGTTGTGCCTCCTCCTCCTCCTCCTCACTTGACTCCTCTGTTCGATCAGGCACCCAGGTGGAGTCAGTGACCTCATCATCATTGTCATCATCCCCTATCTCCTCATCACTGGAGCCAACTTGGCAGTATGCTGCAGCTGCTGGGGCAACATGAGTGACAGTTATTTGTGTGTCATCACTGACACCCCCTTCCTCTAGGTTGATTATACTCCCTGTCTCAACCTCAGAGATTGAATCAGAGCACTGTAGTTGCTGCGCAATCTTAAGCAGCATGTCACTGTCATTGTAGTCAAACAATTCAGCTGACTCCATGTGTGATAGTGAGGCTACGGCAGGAATAACTGTGAACATGGAGGCTGCATTAGATGCTTTGGCAGCTGAGGTGGACTGTAAACCACTATAAGCCTGGCTCTCAGAGGACTCGGAGGATGATGATGGTCTGGTTAGCCAATCCACCAAATCCTCTGTATGTTGCTGCTGCTTAAGACGGCCAGCACCAGTTAGAAAGGACAAGCGTGTCCCTGCGGAGGATGCATCAAGTCCACGATGACCAGAGGCACAGCCTCCCGACAGAGAGGCTGCTTGCCCTCTTATCTGTGTCTGGGAGCATCTGCCTGTCCTTTTTGGTCTTTCTGACATGGTGAGCGATATATATATTAAAGATATACAGAACTCTGATTCAACTCTGGTATAAAGATTAAAGATTTCCAGAACTCTGGTATAACTCAGTGAGACACCCTGATAGCTGGCAGCCAGTGAGAAGACACAGATTAAAATTCCCAGAAACCTCCTATAAGTCTGTGAGACCCTGTCAGGGACCGGGTTCTTGTGACACCGGTGACGTGGATATGAACCCGGGATGCAGTAACTAAGGCAACAAAAAAAGGCTTGGTGAAAATAGCAGAAACTTATATTGAATAACTGGATACAAATAAAAAGGCAGGAATCTGTAAAAATAATAATAGTCCTTGAAAAACAAATGCAGATGATGAAAAGTCTCTTGGGATGGGTAATGTAGAAGGGGTCTTGAGACTGTACTGGCAAGGAGTAAGTGAAGCGAATTCCAGAGGAATAACCAGAGGTCCGGTACACGGGAATCAGAATAAACAGCAAGGCTGGTCACTTGGCTCTTGGGATAATTCAGGCACCTTTCTTTCTCAAGGAATCCAACATTAATGACAGAGCAGTGGCTGGATGTGGGAGTGGATCTTTTAAAGAACCCAGCCAGTGCTCATTACAGACACCTGACGCAGTACACAAAAAGCTGGGCATACTGCTATACATGAGCTTGCCACCAGGTTTGGTCTCAGGACTTGGTCTTTTTGCCACAGCATCGCCGTGGGACCTGACAGACCCCCTGATGGGTGGCAGTGACAAGACACAAATTACAATTCCCAGGAACCTCCTATAAATCAGTGAGCTCCTCTGGTGGGTGACAGTGACAAGAGACAGATTACATTTCGCAGAAATCTGATAGAAGTATGTGGGACCTCCTGATAGCTGGCAGTGAGAAGACACCGATTACAATTCCCAGAAACCTCCTATAAATCAGTGAGACCCCCGATGGGTGGCAGTGACAAGACACAGATTACAATTCTCAGGAACCTTTCTATAAATCAGTGAGACCCCCTGATGGGTGGCAGTGACAAGACACAAATTACAATTCCCAGGAACCTATAAATCAGTGAGACCCCCTGATGGGTGGCAGTGAGAACACACAGATTACCACAATTCCCAGATATCTTCTAGAAGTGAGACCCCCACAATTGCTGCTGGCAGTGAGAGCACAAATATTAGAACAATTCCCAGATATTTTGTAGAAATGAGACCCCCACAATAGCTGCTGGCAGTGAGAACACACAGATTACAACAATTCCCAGATATTTTGTAAAAGTGAGACCCCCAATAGCTGCTGGCAGTGAGTACACACACTAACACAACAATCTCCTCTCAAAAAACACACGCTGTGGCTGAGTGAAGCCTTATATAGTGTGCTGCGGGACTTAGCTCTATGAGCCCATGATTGGGAAAAATTTGCCCAATCAGGACTCTGAGCTGTGATTGGCATAGTCTTGCACCTGTCTTGCACCTAAACTGTGGTCAGGTGCAGGCTGTAGCCAATTACAAGCTTCAGGCCAGTGGAAAAGTGCATTGTGGTCCATTGTGGTGCATTGTGGGCGAATATGCGGAGAACACGCGAAAATGTTCGGAGTTCGACGAATAGCCGAACGGGCGATGTTCGAATCTAACTCTGAACAGATCGAACCGAACAGCTCATCCCTACTAACCACATACCTAGATATTTGAGAGAAGTGACTGTGGTCAGCGTGCCATTTAATTTTGTCCCCACACATAGATGGGGGGTTGCAATTTATGTAGTTTAGGTTCTGTTTGAGGGCTGTATATGTGTGATATGGAAGTTGTGTGATATGAGGACTTTATGATATGTAGTATTTTGAAGTAGGAGCTGTGAGGTATGGATGATATAAGATATGTGTGATGTGAGGATATGGCTAATAAAGGGGTTGTGGATGGCTATATGAGAGTTATGGATGTTGTGGAGACTGTCTGCACTGTAGAAACAATGTGTGGATACTTTTGAGATTTGTATCCTGTTTAAAATAGCAGGGGGAGCCAGGAAGGGGTTATCTGCAAAAAGTAGAGCACCTATTATAAGCCATGCATTCCTGAATCTCCTGAGCTCTCCTTGCAGTGTCCCTTCACCTTAACTCTGATCAGGGGATGTGAAATGATGGGTTTGAGAGTTTACAAATAGCAGTAGAAACCTCCTCCTCTCCAAACATGGATGCTGCTGGAGACCCAATGCTCAAAATGAATTGGGAAGCAAGTAACTTGCCTGACGCATGGCAGAAGTTCAGACAGCATGCAGATCTCAGGTTCGGCAGACCCCTGAAAAGTAAGAGTGAGGATGAAAAATTTAATTACCTCCTACTATCATCACCAAAGCAGCTAATACCAACAGATCCTACCATGTGCACACCAGTGATGGGCTAGAATATCGTTGCAACAGGAGTCACCTCCTAGACACAAAAGAGTCACACAGTACCAATGAAAATGCAGACTTCGCACCAGAGAATATTAGCCCAGATTCGCCAACATCGCACTGCGCACCATCTGAGGACATTACGAGTCTACCTGATGACAGCGACAAACCATCCTTCTTACTTGCTCACCACTCTTCCTCATCCACAACTTCTCCCTACAGAACCAGATATGGGGCCCTATTACATTCTTTGCGCAAAAAGGCACGCACAACGCGTGATTTTTTGTGCGAAGCGTTAAATGTTAAAGCGTGAAAATTAAAACTGGTATTACAATCCTCGTTTTTTCATGCGTCAAAAAATAACGTGTGTGAAAAAAGACGGGCAAAAATGCACGCGCATTAACGTTGCGCGCAGAAATTGGTGTGCGGACTGTTTTTTGACGCAATTCAGCCAATCAGAATTAAGAACCACAATTGTCTCCCGTTCAGTTTTTGCGCCTGCCAAAGTCAATCTGAGTAAATATGCTGCAGCAATAATAAAAACACGCACAACGTCTCAATTTTATTGTTTGGGTATGCGTAGAATGTGTAACTATATATACTTTGCATTTTTTTTCGGGCTGGTGTATTTGGTTCCGGCCAGGACATTCAGATTTGCCATTAACACCAGCTTTTAAAAGATGTTAAAATTATGTGCGCAAACGCTGTGCGTTAAATTTTGCGCATAGATTGTAAAACATCCACATACCAGCGCACAAACGCATTTGCACTCACAATGTTAAGTATAGGACGCGCAGTACAGTATGCTCACAAAGGGTTCATGCAGGTTCACCCGCGGTAGACGTTAACACGCATTTTTTGCGCAGACATTGTAATACGACGTTCAGGGCAAAGAGTTTTGCCCCTCGCGTTAATCCGTTTTTGCGCATGCGTTAACGTTTGCGTGAAGAATGCAATAGGGCCCATGGACGGCAGATAAAGCCAAGTGACATCCTGGTCTCGTGAACAGGCAGGGGTGTACAAGGACAGCTACTTGCTGCAAGGATGGACTCATTCTGCCTAGTTTTAATTGTGCGTTTATTTAGTTATATGTAAAAAGTTATATTTTATCATTTAGTTTTGAGATTTTTACATGTTGCATATATTTATTTTATTATTCTTTTCATTTATTTTTTTTAAAAAGGGAGATGTAATATTTGCATATACAGTTGTGTTCAAAATTATTCAACCCCCAATGCTGTAAAGGGTTTTAGGGAATTTAGTGTACATTTGTAATTGTATTCAGAATGAAATCGAACAAGGACTTTTTAAAGAACCATATGCAACTAAAATGACATCAATTGGTTTTGTAATACAGTAGTAAATGTTTCTTTTGTGAATTCTTCATTGACACAATTATTCAACCCCTTAAAGACTACCACTCTGAAGAACAGAGGTTCATTCAAGTGTTTTCAATCAGGTATTGAAAACACCTGTGGATGTCACGGAGCAGCAATAAAGCATAATAAGCACCAATTAGGCAGCTTTAAAATGACTGTGATACTCAGCTCCTTCTAGACATTTACTGGTGTGGTTACAAACATGGTGAAGTCAAGAGAATGGTCCAGGAAGACAAGAGAAGAGGTGATTACTCTTCACAGGAAGGGCAATGGCTATAAGAAGATTGCAAAGATGTTAAACATACCAAGAGAGACCATAGGAAGCATCATTCGCAAATTCAAGGCAAAGGGCACTGTTGAAACGCTACCTGGTCGTGGCAGAAAGAAGATGCTGACTTCGACTGCTGTGCGCTACCTGAAGCGTTTAGTGGAGAAAAGTCCCCGTGTGACTGCTGAGGAACTGAGAAAAGATTTGTCAGATGTGGGTACTGAAGTTTCAGCTCAGACAATACGGCGCACACTGCGTAATGAAGGCCTCCATGCCAGAACTCCCAGGCGCACCCCCTTGCTGTCTCCAAAGAATAAGAAGAGTCGACTGCAGTATGCCAAAAGTCATGTGGACAAACCACAGAAGTTTTGGGATAGTGTTCTGTGGACTGATGAAACAAAATTAGAACTGTTTGGGCCCATGGATCAACGCTATGTTTGGAGGAGGAAGAACAAGGCCTATGAAGAAAAGAACACCTTGCCTACTGTGAAGCATGGCGTTGGGTCAATCATGCTTTGGGGCTGTTTTGCTTCTGCAGGTACAGGGAAGCTTCAGCGTGTGCAAGGTACCATGAATTCTCTTCAGTACCAGGAGATATTGGATGACAATGTGATGCAGTCCGTCACAAACCTGAGGCTTGGGAGACGTTGGACCTTCAACAGGACAATGATCCCAAGCATACCTCCAAGTCCACTAGAGCATGGTTGCAGATTAAAGGCTGGAACATTTTGGAGTGGCCATCGCAGTCACCTGACTTAAATCCGATTGAGAACCTCTGGTGGACTTAAAGAAAGCAGTTGCAGTGCGCAAGCCTAAGAATGTGACTGAACTGGAGGCTTTTCCCCATGACGAATGGGCGAAGATACCCGTAGATCGCTGCAAGACACTTGTGTCAAGCTATGCTTCACGTTTAAAAGCTGTATTATAACTGTAAAAGGATGTTGTACTAAGTACTAAGATTGAATGTCACTTGGGGGTTGAATAAAACTGATAATGATGTGAGCACAGAAAAGACATTTGTGATTATTTCATTATAAATGTTATGTTATATTTGTCTGACCTACACGTGCCTCTTTGATTTAATTGTAAGCAAGATGACTGAATGATCAAAATCAATGTCAAACTGGCCAAAACACTCAATTTCAGTGGGGGTTGAATAATTTTGAACACAACTGTATATATCCTAACCAATCATATGCCAGTGTTCAAATTGTCTGGTGACTGTTGCACTGTCTGAGTCATTTGGCCTCTCTGTGAGCAACGGTCATTCAGCACCTCTACTGTATTACAAAAAAAACAGCACCATGCTTATCCTTAATTCTGCCTCTGAGAGTCATTGGCACAAACACCTCAGCAGCACGAAAGCTAAACATTACACTCCTGCCAATTTAAACAGGGTACACATCGACAAACTCTCTTGCTCCTGAGTGTTTCCCCGCTTTTCTCATTCAATATTCCCCTGTGCAGAACTCAGAGTGCTCTGCATCTGCATCCAGTAAATGCAAAAAAGCATTCAGAGTGACAACACAGTAACTCTGCATGCTCCTAACAACACCTGAGCTCCTTAAGCCTAGCCTTTTCCTTAACCTCTTGCTCACCTTCATACTCGATATCAGCTGGACAGTAGCATTTGGCTTCCTGCAAGGAGGGAGCGCTAGCAGCTGTTCTTCCAGTGGAGCCACTAGTGCCCCTGCTGCCTAGCACGCTAGGCAACTGCCTATTACACTTTACAGCTACGCCAGGGCTGGGCTTCGTCCTGCCCAGGACCTGAGCACTGCACTTAGGTCCAAAACGTCCTGCATTTCCAGAACCTAAGACCCACTAATGGTCTCAATGCTTGGTTGGATGCTTGCTCTAGTGCAGTGTTTTTCAACCCTGTCCTCAAGTACCCCTATAAAAGGAGAAGGAGGACAGATTTGCCAGATTTCTGAAGCACAACATGTGGCAGATTAGAGATGGGACAGATTAGATCTGTATTTCTATCATGCTTGGTATATAAGTGTCTGCCTGGATATATGGGTCTATGCACCTGTCTATACATATCTTCTCTACATGGGCATATTCATATCTGCATCTGTCCATTTCTGGGAAGTGCCCCAGTGTTCACAGCTGACTTGAGTAAGTGCTAGAATGTAATTAAAGTGGTTCGGTTTTCCCCTGTGGGGATATAACACTGGGCTGCAAAATGGAATTTCTTGTGATACAAGCCCAGGGGGGATGTAACCCATGTGGTGAACTGACAGGTCGTGTATCCTTTATTCACACCTCGGAGCCCGGCTGTAGACAGCGCGGCACCAAGGTGTATGTGGTCCTGTCTTCAAAGAAAGAAGCACATCCCTTGATCCCTAGAGGTGGTCCGTGGCGATGATTGACGTCTTTGGGCAATTAAAAATTAATGGAGAAATGCACGGAGCATGCCCAGAACAAGGCATGCTGGGACATGTAGTGCAGGAGGCTGGGCCATTTGTAGGTATTTTTGGAAGGGGCAGGAAACTCTATATATTCTGGAGCACGCCATGTGGCTCTTGCTGATCACAGGGGGTTTATTTTACATGAGGATCTATCCATGCTGTCCATGCTGTCCATGCTTCCATCTCCAGCCCCCCAGGAGTCACAGCGGTCTGCTTAGCTTAGTGGCGTGTAAGTAAGGCTTTGTGTGTTAATCTTTTTTTTTCTTTTATCTGCTGTGTTCTGTGTAATGTGTAGTTATTGATTTATTATATACATTTTTCCTGTAACCACTGCACTGTGATATACAGTATAACTTCTGTTTATATCAAAATAAATATAACTTATTAAGTTCTGCTTTCTGCCTGATATTTGATCCATGCTAACTGAAGAGACTGGAGTATTGCTTGTTGTTTTAAGCTTGAGTAGCTATGAAATTGTGATTTGTGGTCACTGGGGATGGTTGGGTAAGCGAGCGGCGGATTGTTGTCCGCGTAGTCATTATCTGGGTCTAGGATAGACAGATAGTGGGTGTAACGGTTGGCCCTCTCTTGGGCCATCGTGGTGGCTTGGAACATGGAGTGTAGCCCTTAAGGCAGGTGAGCTACTGACTGGACAGATCAATAAAACAGACTTGTTTCTCCAAAAGTAGGACTGAATTGCCACTAAGCTCTGAAGGTTTCAAGACCGACAGATAACCCAGGACACACTCAGAAACACAAACAATGAATGACAATAGATGAATTATGCAGGCTGCAGGGCAGTCAACAAACTGACAGACTTGGCGAAACAGGACCTGAACTGAACACCACTTCATGATGATACAGGAACCAGACAGTGACACATGGAACAGGAGGACCAGGAGAAAACTACAGGAATCCCTATGCTGGGAATACTTCTAAGAAAAACCCTCACAAAGAATTAACAGATAAATATAAATAAGAAGGGCAAGGGATAAACAAGACAGACAAAACAACCTGCACTGAGGAGGTCCTTTTAATGGCCTCGGAGACTATACTAAACTAGGACAAACAAAATACATGAAACATGAAACATATAAGAATGGTCGTTCAGGCAAGGTTGGCAACAGATCAGCATACAGAGTACCAGGAGTCAGCAGAAAAGGATTGTCAGGAAACACAGCCGAGGTCAAAACCAGAATGCACTAGAACAAGAATGCTTTGCAGCAACACACGGAACTAACAGGACACAACCACCATCAAACTCCACAAACCGTCAATGAGGCTCTGTGCTGCTGGGATATTTATAGGGAGTGGGTCTGTGTGATTGGGCCATGTGACCCCAGACCAGGAGATCACAGCAGAACCCCAGAACAGCCCCAAACAGCACGGCCAAACAGACCACAGGGAATAAACAGACATGAGACCCTTCACCACTAGGGGGCAAGGTCGAGACGTAACAGTGGGTTGCTTAGCCCTGCGTCCTTCGCCGCAACACACGTAGTGTTCAGGGGAACTGGTGGCAGCGTAACTAATAGAATAAGAAAGTGGGCCCAGGGATTGTGGGAAACATAGTCACTACCCGATTCAAGAGAAGACTGGTACTGTGTTGCAATCGTGGGACCATTTTATCGCGCTCTACGTACCTGTTGCGAGAGAAAGTGTGCGGAGGTGGATAGGTAAGTGAGCGCGCGGGGATTGTTGTCCACGTAGTCATTATCTGGGTCTAGGATAGACAGATAGTGAGCGGCATAACCCAGCATCTTTCGCAGCAGTGCGCGTAGTTGTCGTGACACAACACAGGTGTTAAAATTAGCTACTTAGCGAATAAAGGATTCAGTCTGCGTTTCCCCCAAGGTAATCTTTGAAATCGTGCCTGTTGGGGTACTTGAGGACAGGGTTGATTATAACTGCTCTAGTGTAATACATAACAAGGAAAAAAGGTGTCATCTGCGCTCGTTTCTATGTGTTCCATGTACAACAAAACTGAGGTTTTTGTTTGTTTCAATGGCCATTGCAACCTAAGCTCACTCGCCACTTCACGGCACCTCTTTACAGAGTGAGTACCTAACAAATGTAACCAAAAGGCCGCTCTACTGAGCAGCTCCAAACCCCTCCTGCTGCTTTTCAGCCAAGGAGAGGCAAAGATATGGTGGGTTTTATTTATACACGCACCAAACACTTCCCATTTGGGATTAAAAACAAAAACATGGAAAGAGGAACAGCTGCAGAACGACGGACTGGTGTTACAAGCATGATATACATAAATACAGAAAAAATGGCGTCGCGCCCATACTCACCGGAGTGGCAGCAACTGCCAGAAGTAACAGCCCAGTTAATGTATAAAACATAACAAGGAAAAAAAGTGTCATCTGCGCTCGTTTCTATGGCAGTTGCTGCCGCTCCGGTGAGTATGGGCGCGACGCCATTTTTTCTGTATTTATGTATATCATGCTCTAGTGTAATGTCTGCGATCACGGGGCATGTTGTATCTGGGACTGGGAGCATGTCACACACAGTAGAAAGCAGAGGGAGACCAGCAGTGAATTTAGGTAAGTATTTAGCCGAAAATAAAGGTTTAAAATGGAAAGGGTTGTGTGGAGGGTTTTATGATACGATCCAGACAAATTATATATCCTTATTTTCTGCGGATTCAAAATATATCATTATTATATGTATACATCATGTCCCGTCAGAATGCTATAACAAAAGAATGTAAAAAAAAAAAAGTAAATTTCCATTCAGATTTCAATAATTTGCAGTGTGTACAATTATTTGTTTCACATTTTATCATCCAAAACTTTGTGGTTATATATTCTATGGGGCATACTTGTTAAATAAAATTAGTCGATATTGGCCTTGACCAAAGATAGAGGACGCTTTATGCAGACGTGGTAGTACTGGTTCAGTTTTGTGGGCGGCTTGCCGGCGTCCGCGGCAGATGTCTCTTCCTCCTAAAGTCTTGTGAGTGGTTCTACTTCAGCGTCTGGTGTGGGACTGTGCTGCCTGGGTTGTTGCTCCTCTCCCGACACCCCCCACTTTTGTCTTTGTTGTTTAATTTTTTTAATTCTTTTTTATTTTCTACTCACGTTCTCCCTTCTATTGCTTGTTCCTGATTTCTCTTTTTCTCTGGCCTCTGCGACCTTCACAGATTGTCCTTTGGGTCCTGTGGGGTTTCCGTGTGTTAGACCGTATCTCCTAATTTTTCAACTCAATGGACCTGTACTGTTATAGCGATGCTGGACTTTGAGTCTACCTTTTAGTATATGTTTTTGTTCCTATGTTGCGTTCTTTCTACATGTTTCATCTGCATTGTTTGACTGTTATAATTTTTTCATGCTAATAATACAAATTGCAATTGCAATACAAAAAGCCCCAACATTTTTTACTTGTATTTTGCCACATTGTGTTTTTTGAATAATATGACAATGTATAAATCAATGAACTTGCTTGTGGTGTAGTAAATGAGAAGGTAATGGCAGTGGTATTGCCTTTTTAATATGTGTCAAATGGAAAATAGCATTGATTTGGAACCAAAAAATAAATTAAAAATAATTATTTCATGTTTGTTTCTTTGTTTGTGTATGTATTTTTTGTATACATGACATTTTATATGGTCATGTTTGGAAAGGCCAGGCTCTGACCTGTCCAGTGACACCTAACATGACTTTGTGGAGTATAAAGAATAGAAATACAAGGGTCCAATGTACCCCCACACGCATTAAAAAGGTGCAGAGGCATGTGTTTTAGGTGGACCAAGGTGTAATGCTTTGCATCACCTCTACATTTGGTCCCGGCATGGGAAATTAGGTGAGTTAGGGCAGCAGCCGTTTTTGCATAATACGTAAAAGCACATAATGCCTCTGCCTTAGAAAAAAAAATAAAGTAAATTCTTTTTTTCTATTTTTACACATTACATGGTCATATTTGGTATCATTGGAAAGGCCAGGCTCTGAACTATCCAACACCGCCTCAATTGATCTTGTGCAGTGTAAAAATCAGAGATGCAGGTATTCTGGACCCCCAGGGTCATATGCAAGTAGTCAGGGCCGGCCCAAGCCATTGTGCTGCCTGGAGCGATGGATGAAATGCTGCCCCCTCCCAAAAAAAAAAAGAGACATGCGTGAGCATATCACAGAGCTCCACAGCAATAAAACTCACAGTAATGTGCAGTGTGTATGAGCGTATGTACGTATTAGCGTATCACAGAATCAGTGGCAGCTGGTGACGTCTGAACCTGGGGGGCGCCTGACCCAACCCTTTTCTGGCCACACTCACAGTAGCGTTTTAAGCCCATTTCTGAAATACATTTACTGAAAACTATCTGCTGCAGACCCAGCTCAGATCATTAAATGTGTGGAGAAAGTTAAAGGGAGAGACGTTCATACACACAGCACATACACACAGCCAAACGGCTCCCTGCGCCTCTCAATGCAGTACGCTGGTTTAGGTTCTCAATGCATAATAATGCATTGTGCCATCGCCTTCACTTACAGGTATTTATAAAACATTAAAAAGTTAAGAAGTGGGCAGCTCGGGAGAAGTCCTGAAGGCAGAAGTTGGGGGTGCGGGTACGAGGAGCTGATAACATCTGATCATTGGCAGTGCAAAGTGGCCAGGATGGAGATATACTTGCTAATAAGGGAGGAGATTTAGGCAGGGTTGTGGTTATAGAGAGCTTTGTACACGAGCACCAGTATTTTGAATTGGATTCTAGAGGAAGCAGGGAGCCAGTGTAGAGATTGACAAAGGGGCAAGATATGAGAGGTTTAAGAGGTGAGGTGGATGAGTCTGGCACACGCATTCATAAAAGACTGCAGAGAGAGAATCTGGGATCTCTTAAGACCAGAGAGAAGGAGGTTACAGTAGTTAAGGCCGGAGATAATAAGAACTTGGATGAGAAATTTAGCAGAGTCCTGATTAAGACAGGGACGGACATGTGCAATGTTATATAGGTGGAAGTTACAAGATTTGGTTAGCAACTGAATGTGAGAAGTGAACACCTGCTAGCATCGTGGGAAATGAATAAGTGAGATACTGTAGCATCACTGTTGATGTTATAAATGAAAAGTGAACAATAGTGCTGCATTAGGGGAAAAAAAGAAATACATTTATTTTTAAATTATTTACATAAAAACTGGTCCTGTACTGGAAAGGCCTCGTTCTGGCTTTTCAAATGATCCCTTGCATATCCCGCTATCTGATATGGTTCAGGAGATACGGGGGTCCAAATGACCCTTGTATCTCCACCATAGGGATAGGAGTACATCTCTATCAGGTGCAGACCATACTAATTTGTAATGCGCTGTCAGCTGCGTGCACACCCATCACAGCTGCTCACTCGGCCCTCACGTTGCGAAAGGGACTGCGATGGACACGTTACAAACACATTTATATAGAGAGATACTCTCGAATAAGACATTGAAAAGCAAATATGTGGACACGGATTCTGAGCTGGCAACAACAACAATAGACTGCCCTCCGGGCAGGCTTAAAACTTAGTATGGGTAATAAAAAAATATATTGCTTTAAAGTGATATTACAAAAATATTAAGATATAAATAAAACTCAGTAATAAAACAAAATTGTGGATCACTGAAACGCATTTTGCCCTTAGGCTTCCTCAGTCAATAGCCCCTTCTCTGGGTAGTAGTCTCCTACTTTCAGGATAGAATAAAAATCCAAAAGGTATACGATGTCTTTCTCTGATGCTGCTTAAATAGTTGTGATCGTCTTCCTGCTGAAAATGGCTGTGCCCATGTGACTTCCGGGTTCTCTAGCGTGTGTTCCATGTGACTTCCGGATTGCTGGCGTGTGTTTCACTTTAGTATGCAGAGAACGCATAATTTTCGGATGTTACATGATTGGCTGGTTGTGCTTTCGATCCTCCGTCCGTTCTCACAGGTGGCATCGTTGCTCCTATGGATTAAAGGCGGTTTTTCGGATCAATTCAGTGGTTTAGCTGCGGTTTTTCATAAGTGATCGGTGCGTTGATTCGCCGTACCATGGTGAATGCTGAATTCACTGCAGGGTCGGCGAATTTAACTCACTGAAGTGCGGTGAATGAGAGAGCACCAAAATGTCGGTGACATTTCAGTGCTCTCTGAATAACCCCTTAAGTTAATTTGCAAATGCTTTTTAATGTAACTCTGTGTTCACAATTCTCTTACACATTCTGCCCCTCAGTCATTTTGCTTAAATCACAAATTAATATATTCATTCTTTTTTCTTTTAATAGTCTCGCAGACAGTCTCACAGTAACCTTAATCAGAGCACAAAAAGAAAGGTACGTGCATATCTTCTTAATTTTTTTCAGTTTGCGTGGATGAGTTTATAACATGTGTGGCATTTTAATGATCCCTATGAGTGATTTAATGTGCTGATTATTGCCAGATCTTAGCAGAACAGTATCAGATTTCTCATTAAAAATAAATATTAATCTCTATTATATAACAATATCAATACTTTCATTCTGCAATTTTTAAACGTATAATGGTTTTAAAATATTATTTTTATTCACCCTGAACATCTACCTCTCTTGCCAATATAGGGCACTTATTCCCTAGTTAATGCTAACTGTAGTGTTCGAGTGAGTATGCGTTAATGTCAGGATAAGTGTCTTTAACGCATGCCACTGATCTTACCTTCCTAACGCTAACAGGTTAAAAAATCAGTTTGCGGCATCAGTGATTGCACAAGCTTATTGTACTGTACTTTGCACACTCTAGGGTGTGCAATCAGTAATTAGTGTTAGGATAGAACTTTGTAATACCTTACTTAATGCTAATTACCACACCGATGGGTAAACAGAATTTTTTTTTAAATTTAATGTTTTTTTAAACCAGTTGGCATTGCACTAGCTTAATCCCTTCGCTGCGGATGACGTGTGGGGAACGTCCTCATTGGCTCAGGAAAGCCAGACGCTGAATATAGGCCAGCCCCCGACGTCTGACGTCATCGCGCCATGCAGGGCCAGCCCGATGATGGAGCAGTGTGGTGCACTTGCTCCAGGCAGCAGGATTTTAAAGCGGCAAATCCACGGTCGCTGCACTATTTTATGTTGCGCCTCGTCAGCATCTTTGCTGCCGGCGCACAAGGGCAGTGCCACCGAGCGGATTTGCCACTTTAAAATCGCCGCCACTAGTGCCGGCGTTCTTCTCCCTAGAGGTGAGTGGTTGCTGACATGCAGCTTGGCCGCTCGCCTGGGGTAGGAACCACCTGACCAGCGCGCAATCTCGCGAGAACGTGGCTGCGCAGCTTGTCAGGTGGTTCCCAGCAAGCGGCCAAGCTGCATGTCAGCGGCCGCTCGCCTCTTCATATGGAGAAGAACATTGGCAGAGCCTGGGGCCAGCAGAGGAGGTGAGAGGCGAGCTGGGGGCAAATATATCCATATGAGCTGGAGGCAATATATACCCATATGAGCTGGGGGGCAATATATCCATATAAGCTGGGGGCAATATTTCCATATGAGCTGGGGGCAATATATATCCATGTGAACCAGGGGAAAATATACCCATGTGAGCTGGGGCAAATATACCCATGTGAGCTGGGGGCAATATATACCCATATGAGCTGGGGGCAATATATCCATGTGAGCTGGCGGTGATATATACCCATATGAGCTGGGGGCAATATATCCATGTGAGCTGGGGGCAATATATACCCATATGAGCTGGAGTAATATATCCATATGAGCTGGGGTCAATATATACCTATATGAGCTGGGGCAATATATACCCATATGAGCTGGGGATAATATATCCATATGAGCTGGGGGCAATATATACCCATATGAGCTGGGGCAATATATCCATATGAGCTGGGGCAATATATATACCCATATGAGCTGGGGGCAATATATCCATGTGAGCTGGGGGCAAATATATCCATGTAAGCAAGGGCAATATATCCATGTAAGCTGGGGGCAATATATACCCATGTGAGCTGGGGCAATATATACCCATGTGAGCAGGGGGCAATATATACCCATATGAGCTGGGGGCAATATATACCCATATGAACTGGGGGCAATATATCCATGTGAGCTGGGGGCAAATATATCCATGTGAGCTGGGGGCAAATATACCCATGTGAGCTGGGGCAATATATACCCATGTGAGTTGGGGGCAATATATACCCATGTGAGTTGGGGAAAATATATCCATGTGAACTGAGGAAAATATACCCATGTGAGCTGGGGACAAATATACTCATGTGAGCTGGGGGCAAATATATCCATATATTTAGGTTGTGTGTGTCTTTTTAGGGGCTCCTCCATATATTCAGGGTTTAGGTGTCTTTCTAGGGGCTCCTCCATATATTTGGGGTGTGTGGGAGTCATTTTAGGGGGGGCAGCATTTCAGCCTTCGCTCCAGGCAGCACAATGTCCCTGGCACCATGCGCGATGACATAATTTCCAGGTGACCCTCCGGCAATGCCGGGAGATCACCTGAAAGGGGGGGATCCTTTTGGATCCCTCTCCCTCCCGATCGGGAGGGTTTAAAGTAAATAAGGCACCGCTTTGAAGCGCAGTGTCTGCCCTTTAAAGCGGTGCCTTTTTTAACCCCTTATGTACCAGATCGCGATCCAGCGCCATTCAGCACCATATCGCGATCTAGCTCTGGTGGGGGCCGCCATCTTGGATGGCGGTTCCACCTCTGGGCTCCCCCTCGCCTCCTGATGTATCGCGCATAGCGCGATGACATCAGATAGCTGGAGAACCCCTAGCTGCCCCGGGATTTCCGAAGGAAATCCTCTGGTGGAGATATGGGGTTCCTTTGAACCCGATATCTCCAGAACCGTGGCAGCTAGGGGTCTTGAAAGGTTTTTTTTCGGCCTGAGCATGGCCTTTCGAATGCTACCAAACATGACCAGGTTCAAAGTAAAAAAAAATATATATATATATATAAAAAAAAGAAAAACAAAAATAAAAAACATGTTTTTTTGTGTGTTGTTTTTATTAATGCAGCAATATTGTTCACATTTCAATTATAATGTGTACAATGATGCTGCAATAATGATTTTTTTCTATGGTTGTGTTTGCAAAAAATCACGTAATTCCCCCCCAAAAAATGTAACGAGTCCCCATTTCTAATTTTTTTACAAGCGCACCCCACAGAAAATCGCAAACGCTCATTTGATAAAATGTGAAAAAAAAACACTTTACACACTGTAGATGATTAAAAATTCAAAATGTATTGCATTGTTTGTTATAATATACAGGCAGGATATGACGTATACATATAATAATGATATATTATGAATCTGCCGAGTCTGCCGGAAAGAACGATATATAATATGTCTGGGTCATATAATAAAATGTTGCTTCAAATCACGTTTAAACATGATGAGCAAAAGCGGTAAAAATAAACTCAGCACACAGCGGTGAAATGCCTCAGCAGTGAAGGGCTTAAACCCCCCTCCTTTAAATCAGATACTCCGCTCTCATCCTGCAGCGAAAATGGTGGCCAGGTCCACAGTTTCTGGCCGTCGGGAGCAGAGTGAGACTGGGGACAAATAGTCCCCTGTCTCCCCGTGCGATGCTGCGAGCCAGCAGGTCCTGTGATGCTGCAAGCCAGCAGGTCTCGTGGCCTTGCAGTGCAACCCAGTCTGGAGTCCTATGGACTACAAGAGGTGATACATGCAGCTGCGCGGAAGCCCTACCACCAGTGTTCCCTGCAACGTGCGCGCGTGCGCGCGCGCGCAGGGAACGCGGTGCCAGCGCGCACAACTTGTGGTTATGCGCGCATGGCAACCGGCGGGGTTTGAGGGGACCCAGAGCCGGGCAGCGCGTGAGTGCCTGCCCGGTTCTGAAGAGTCCGTCCTAAGCGGCTGCGTGCGTGCGCGCGCAGCCGGTCACGTGGTCCGGCTAATCAGGCCACCTGACTGGCCGGACCGCGTGACCTGCGCACGCACGCCACGCAGCCATCCCCTTTAACAGGACGGACTCTTCAGGACCGGGCAGGCATTCCCGCGCTGCCCGGCATCTGGGTCCCCTTAAACCCCGCTGGGGCAACTAACCAGGTATGAGCTGGGGGCCAAATCCACGAGCTGGGGGGTTAAATCCACGAGCTGGGGGCAAATCCATGAGCTGGGGGGCAAATCCATGAGCTGGGGGCAAATCATGAGCTGGGGGGCAAATCCACGAGCTGGGGGGCAAATCCATGAGCTGGGGGTTAAATCCACGAGCTGGGCATATCCACGAGCTGGGGGGCAAATCCAAGAGCTGGGGGCAAATCCATGAGCTGGGGGGTTAAATCCACGAGCTGGGCATATCCACGAGCTGGGGGGCAAATCCAAGAGCTGGGGGCCAAATCCATGAGCTGGGGGCCAAATCCATGAGCTGGGGGCAAATCCATGAGCTGGGGGGCAAATCCATGAGCTGGGGGCAAATCCATGAGCTGGGGGCCAAATCCATGAGCTGGGGGCAAATCCACGAGCTGGGGCAAATCCATGAGCTGGGGGGTTAAATCCACGAGCTGGGCATATCCACGAGCTGGGGGGCAAATCCAAGAGCTGGGGGGCAAATCCACGAGCTGGGGGGCAAATCCATGAGCTGGGGGGTTAAATCCACGAGCTGGGCATATCCACGAGCTGGGGGGCAAATCCAAGAGCTGGGGGCCAAATCCATGAGCTGGGGGCCAAATCCATGAGCTGGGGGCAAATCCATGAGCTGGGGGGCAAATCCACGAGCTGGGGGCAAATCCATGAGCTGGGGGGTTAAATCCACGAGCTGGGCATATCCACGAGCTGGGGGGCAAATCCAAGAGCTGGGGGCCAAATCCATGATCTGGGGGCCAAATCCACGAGCTGGGGGCCAAATCCACGAGCTGGGGGGCCAAGGGCCAAATCCATGATCTGGGGGCCAAATCCACGAGCTGGGGGCCAAATCCACGAGCTGGGGGCCAAATCCATGAGCTGGGGGCCAAATCCATGAGCTGGGGGCCAAATCCACGAGCTGGGGGCAAATCCATGAGCTGGGGGCAAATCCACGAGCTGGGGGGCAAATCCACGAGCTGGGGGTTAAATCCACGAGCTGGGCATATCCACGAGCTGGGGGGCAAATCCAAGAGCTGGGGGGCAAATCCACGAGCTGGGGGGCAAATCCATGAGCTGGGGGGTTAAATCCACGAGCTGGGCATCCACGAGCTGGGGGCAAATCCAAGAGCTGGGGGCCAAATCCATGATCTGGGGGCCAAATCCACGAGCTGGGGGCCAAATCCACGAGCTGGGGGCCAAATCCATGAGCTGGGGGCCAAATCCATGAGCTGGGGGCCAAATCCACGAGCTGGGGGCCAAATCCATGAGCTGGGGGGCAAATCCACGAGCTGGGGGGCAAATCCACGAGCTGGGGGTTAAATCCACGAGCTGGGCAATCCACGAGCTGGGGGGCAAATCCAAGAGCTGGGGGGCAAATCCAAGAGCTGGGGGCAAATCCACGAGCTGGGGGGCAAATCCATGAGCTGGGGGCAAATCCATGAGCTGGGGGGCAAATCCATGAGTTGGGGCAAATCCATGAGTTGGGGGGCAAATCCATGAGCTGGGGGCAAATCCATGAGCTGGGGCAAATCCATGAGTTGGGGCAAATCCATGTGAGAGCTGGGGCAAATCCATGAGCTGGGGGCAAATCCATTTGTGAGCTGGGGCAAATCCAATGGATTCCCTCTAACGTGCGCGCCCGCGCACGGAATGCAATGACAGCGCGCACAACGTGTATTTATGCGCGCACAAATTAGTGCAGGGGTGGCCAACCCGCGAGGCTCTATACCAGGGGTGGCCGACCCGCGTAGAAAGGGGGCGCCGGAACATCCTGCTCAGGCTGTAAGTTACAGAGCGCTCTGTCCGGCGCCTGTAACTTACAGGCTGTAGGCGCTGCGCGACGGCGAAGTTCTGGGGGGAGCTCTTCGTCGCGCAGCTGAACACGTACCTGCGTTCCGGCGCGATGATGACGTCACGCCGGAACGCACGTACAGGGGGCAGAGCATAAATACTCTGCGCGCGCCCGTTCTTCCGCGCTGTCAGCATCTCACCGCGGCTGTGCTTCTCTAACGCTGCAGGGAAATCTCTGGCTTAGCTGTCTAAAAAAGCAGGGGAAAATCTCAGTGGTTTAACTGTCTAAAAAAGCAGGGAAATCTCTGGTTTAGCTGTCTAAAAAAGCAGGGAAATATGGTTTAGCTGTCTAAAAAAGCAGGGGAAAATCTCAGTGGTTTAGCTGTCTAAAAAAGCAGGGAAATCTCTGGTTTAGCTGTCTAAAAAAGCAGGGAAATCTGGCTTAGCTGTCTAAAAAAGCAGGGAAAAATCTCAGTGGTTTAGCTGTCTAAAAAAAGCAGGGAAATCTGGTTTAGCTGTCTAAAAAAGCAGGGGAAATCTGGTTTAGCGGTCTAAAAAAAGCAGGAAATCTGGCTTAGCTGTCTAAAAAAGCAGGGAAAAATCTCGTGGTTTAGCTGTCTAAAAAAGCAGGGAAATCTGGTTTAGCTGTCTAAAAAAGCAGGGAAAAATCCCAGTGGTTTAACTGTCTAAAAAAGCAGGGAAAAATCCCAGTGGTTTAACTGTCTAAAAAAGCAGGGAAATCTCTGGTTTAGCTGTCTAAAAAAGCAGGGAAATCTGGTTTAGCTGTCTAAAAAAGCAGGGAAATCTGGTTTAGCTGTCTAAAAAAGCAGGGAAATCTGGTTTAGCTGTCTAAAAAAGCAGGGAAAAATCTCAGTGGTTTAGCTGTCTAAAAAAGCAGGGAAATCTGGTTTAGCTGTCTAAAAAAGCAGGGAAAAATCCCAGTGGTTTAGCTGTCTAAAAAAGCAGGGAAATCTGGTTTAGCTGTCTAAAAAAGCAGGGAAATCTGGTTTAGCTGTCTAAAAAAGCAGGGAAAAATCTCAGTGGTTTAGCTGTCTAAAAAAGCAGGGAAATCTGGTTTAGCTGTCTAAAAAAGCAGGGAAATCTGGTTTAGCTGTCTAAAAAAGCAGGGAAATCTCTGGTTTAGCTGTCTAAAAAAGCAGGGAAATCTGGTTTAGCTGTCTAAAAAAGCAGGGAAAAATCTCAGTGGTTTAGCTGTCTTAAAAAGCAGGGAAATCTGGTTTAGCTGTCTAAAAAAGCAGGGAAAAATCTCAGTGGTTTAGCTGTCTAAAAAAGCAGGGAAATCTGGTTTAGCTGTCTAAAAAAGCAGGGAAATCTGGTTTAGCTGTCTAAAAAAGCAGGGAAAAATCTCAGTGGTTTAGCTGTCTAAAAAAGCAGGGAAATCTGGTTTAGCTGTCTAAAAAAGCAGGGAAATCTGGTTTAGCGGTCTAAAAAAGCAGGGAAATCTGGCTTAGCTGTCTAAAAAAGCAGGGAAAAATCTCGGTGGTTTAGCGGTCTAAAAAAGCAGGGAAATCTGGCTTAGCTGTCTAAAAAAGCAGGGAAAAATCTCGGTGGTTTAGCTGTCTAAAAAAGCAGGGAAATCTGGTTTAGCTGTCTAAAAAAGCAGGGAAAAATCCCAGTGGTTTAACTGTCTAAAAAAGCAGGGAAAAATCCCAGTGGTTTAACTGTCTAAAAAAGCAGGGAAATCTGGTTTAGCTGTCTAAAAAAGCAGGGAAATCTGGTTTAGCTGTCTAAAAAAGCAGGAAATCTGGCTTAGCTGTCTAAAAAAGCAGGGAAAAATCTCAGTGGTTTAGCTGTCTAAAAAAGCAGGGAAATCTGGTTTAGCTGTCTAAAAAAGCAGGGAAAAATCCCAGTGGTTTAGCTGTCTAAAAAAGCAGGGAAATCTGGTTTAGCTGTCTAAAAAAGCAGGGAAATCTGGTTTAGCTGTCTAAAAAAGCAGGGAAAAATCTCAGTGGTTTAGCTGTCTAAAAAAGCAGGGAAATCTGGTTTAGCTGTCTAAAAAAGCAGGGAAATCTGGTTTAGCTGTCTAAAAAAGCAGGGAAAAATCTCAGTGGTTTAGCTGTCTAAAAAAGCAGGGAAATCTGGTTTAGCTGTCTAAAAAAGCAGGGAAATCTGGTTTAGCTGTCTAAAAAAGCAGGGAAATCTGGCTTAGCTGTCTAAAAAAGCAGGGAAAAATCTCGGTGGTTTAGCTGTCTAAAAAAGCAGGGAAATCTGGTTTAGCTGTCTAAAAAAGCAGGGAAAAATCCCAGTGGTTTAACTGTCTAAAAAAGCAGGGAAAAATCCCAGTGGTTTAACTGTCTAAAAAAGCAGGGAAATCTCTGGTTTAGCTGTCTAAAAAAGCAGGGAAATCTGGTTTAGCTGTCTAAAAAAGCAGGGAAATCTGGTTTAGCTGTCTAAAAAAGCAGGGAAATCTGGCTTAGCTGTCTAAAAAAGCAGGGAAAAATCTCAGTGGTTTAGCTGTCTAAAAAAGCAGGGAAATCTGGTTTAGCTGTCTAAAAAAGCAGGGAAAAATCCCAGTGGTTTAGCTGTCTAAAAAAGCAGGGAAATCTGGTTTAGCTGTCTAAAAAAGCAGGGAAATCTGGTTTAGCTGTCTAAAAAAGCAGGGAAAAATCTCAGTGGTTTAGCTGTCTAAAAAAGCAGGGAAATCTGGTTTAGCTGTCTAAAAAAGCAGGGAAATCTGGTTTAGCTGTCTAAAAAAGCAGGGAAATCTGGCTTAGCTGTCTAAAAAAGCAGGGAAAAATCTCGGTGGTTTAGCTGTCTAAAAAAGCAGGGAAATCTGGTTTAGCTGTCTAAAAAAGCAGGGAAAAATCCCAGTGGTTTAACTGTCTAAAAAAGCAGGGAAAAATCCCAGTGGTTTAACTGTCTAAAAAAGCAGGGAAATCTCTGGTTTAGCTGTCTAAAAAAGCAGGGAAATCTGGTTTAGCTGTCTAAAAAAGCAGGGAAATCTGGTTTAGCTGTCTAAAAAAGCAGGGAAATCTGGCTTAGCTGTCTAAAAAAGCAGGGAAAAATCTCAGTGGTTTAGCTGTCTAAAAAAGCAGGGAAATCTGGTTTAGCTGTCTAAAAAAGCAGGGAAATCTGGCTTAGCTGTCTAAAAAAGCAGGGAAAAATCTCAGTGGTTTAGCTGTCTAAAAAAGCAGGGAAATCTGGTTTAGCTGTCTAAAAAAGCAGGGAAAAATCCCAGTGGTTTAGCTGTCTAAAAAAGCAGGGAAATCTGGTTTAGCTGTCTAAAAAAGCAGGGAAATATGGTTTAGCTGTCTAAAAAAGCAGGGAAAAATCTCAGTGGTTTAGCTGTCTAAAAAAGCAGGGAAATCTGGTTTAGCTGTCTAAAAAAGCAGGGAAAAATCCCAGTGGTTTAACTGTCTAAAAAAGCAGGGAAATCTCTGGTTTAGCTGTCTAAAAAAGCAGGGAAAAATCCCAGTGGTGACAGACGTGAACAAATCTAGGTAAATATAGGTTATCAGACTCTTATAAATGATAGGACTGATATTTGTAGAAGTCTCATGTACCTTAATTGATGGAAGTTTTTCCTTTTCTTTTCTCACATGAGTTAGAAAATATAAATATACATTCATTCAGATATAAGTTTTATCAAATCATCTGGTTGCTTCGTTTTAGCTTTGAACAGTTTTCACTTACACGTACGATCAATTGCGCTACTTTTAAAAAACCAACTATTGGTTACCATAGTCAATAAGCGCTCATGACGAAAATATTGTTGCTCATGAAAAATCTGGTGCGCTCACGGCCCCCAAAAATTAGAGGGAACATTGCCTACCACATGTAAGTATTATGGAGGGTTGCGCTGTATTATAGTTGTTTTCCATTTGTGCAACCACAATAAATTATGGCAATCCAGAAAGGGGAAATTCAGTCTCTGGTGGTATAAAAAGTATTCCCTCGTGGTTTCTATGGGGTGCAGACCATACTAATTGCTCCCTTAGTGATGAGTCAGAGTTCTCTGACCGGCCCCGGAAGCTACAGCCCACCAGGAAATTTCTTAGTATTACATCAGGCCTATCCAGGGTGGCATGGAGGGTCCCTTACGCCTGTTGCACTTATGCAAGCTGCACAGGGTTTGGCAAAGGCCAGGACCCTGAACATATCATGCCCCCCCCCCCCATGGGTGCCCTGTGTAAAATGCCTGGGACTACAGTACAAGATAGATATGATAGTATGAGAAATTTATTTTTAGGATATCAGCAGCAAAGGCCTATACAATACATATTATTTAAATCGTCTTTTTGTGACTGAAATTCTTGACACAGTTTTTACTCTAACATCGCACTTGTATTGTGCAGCGTTGGCAAATGGCAATTAATTTGATTGCTAATCCGGTACAATGCAGACAATTGCTGCATTGTCTATTATTACATTCTGTCTGTTACGAGATGCCATTTGTATAACAATTTATCTTTTCCTCCTTTGTTTTATAGATTTCTTTTTTCTCCTTCATCAAAATGAAAATTATTACACCCTAAGAAAACCTATGCTTTACGGTCTCAATATTAACCCTTACAGTGCAGAGGACTGCAGCGTGCAATGTCTGTTTTCTGTATGGTGCTGCTCCTTTCACAGTTTATGTCCTTTGGATTGTTTTACAGGCAGTCAGGGGTGAATACTTTGAGTGTGGTGTCATCATGAAAACTAGACATGTGCATTCGTTTTAGTACTAAAACGATTTAGTCCGAATTTTGGGATAATTTAGTTTTCATATGACTCAAGAGAAACGAAACTGCTCAGTACAAAAAACGAAAGAAACTAAAATAAAATGCATTACATTTTAGTTTCAGTCCTTTTTGTGATATTACATTGATGAGTGAAGGAGACCAGCAATAAAGAGCACAACATCGCAACATCCGTAGTTCTGCACCCTCCACATGCCAATTCAGTAGGATGTTCTATACAGAGAGGGGCATTAATTAATGCAGGAGGATGTTCTATACATTATACAGAGAGGGGTATTAATGCAGGAGGATGTTATATACATTATACAGAGAAAGGTATAAATTGAGAAGGATGTTCTATACAGAGAGGGACATTAATTAATGCAGGAGGATGTTCTATACATTATACAGAGATGGGTATTAATGCAGGAGGATGTTATATACATTATACAGAGAAAGGTATAAATTGAGGAGGATGTTCTATACAGAGAGGGACATTAATTAATTCAGGTGGATGTTCTATACATTATACAGAGAGGGGTATTAATTAATGCAGGAGGATGTTTTAAACATTATACAGAGAGGAGCCTTTTTTTTTAGCCCTTTAAATCCAGTGGCTGTGAGCGCTGAGATCGGCTGCTTGTTACATTATCTCTCAGTACAATGTACCAGGCTCAGCTGTTACAGTAACTGACTGTAACAGCGCTCAGAGTTTCAGTAAAACAAGGAAATAATATTGTTCTAACCTCTTATATATAAAAATATTATTTACTAGTTTTACTGAAACTCTGAGCACTGTGATGAGCAGCAGTCAGTTACAGTAACAGCTTTGCCTGACACGGGGCAGTATTACAATGTTGGTGCTAACTTAACCAGAGCTGTTGTAAACTGAAAACCTCCATAGGCTATAATGGCTCTGGGAAGTTTACAACAGCTCTGGTTAAGTTAGCACCAACTATGTAATATGGCCCACATTGTGCTGAGAGTGAGAGATACTATAACAAGCAGCGATCTCAGCCCTCTGAGGAGTCACTACAATAGTAATTGTATCCACTGGTTTTCGGATGAATGAAATTAGTTTTCATACTAAAGAACTGAAAACGAATTTCTTTAGCAACTAAATAAATTGCATTTTAGTACTAATCCATTAGTTCAAAACGAAATTTTGTGCTGTGCACATGTCTAATGAAAACCCCCTTAACTCCATCAGAACTGGAGAGAATTTAGAATCTGACCCCTGTAGACCCCTCTATCTCCACTACTATAAGTCTATAAGAGTATAATGACTATTTAAGATGTAACAGAAACAATAACAATTTAGGGCTGAAACAACTTGATGATTAATCAGTCACACACTGTTTAGAGTCCTACTAAATAACAACTTCGGATCTGATCGGAGAAGATGTGCCGCTTCTTTACTTGGTATGATTCAGATCTAGGATTATGACAGACATAACCAGTTTGTTTTTATTTCGTTTACAACAGTAGCCGAACTATAGCACAGACCCTTGGGTACTGACACTGATTGGAGGTGCATCACCGCTGTTGTTTTATTTTTACTTGGTACTGGAGTCCTGTGCAACCACACCACCCTCCCTGACTCCCTTCCTTTAGGTCCGTCCCTTCACCCAAATTCCCTCCCACAATCGGGACAGTTTCTTACCCAAACTCACTCCCACCTTCGGTTCCTCCCCGCACTCAATTCATGATATTATTGTAAAGAGCCACTCTACGCACCCTGACCACTTTAGCTTATTAAAGTGGTCAGGCTGCGTGGATTGCCCTCCCTAATCATCTCACTTTCGTGCTGACGTCATCATATATTCAAGTCCATGAACCATTGTTTGGGAGAAAGCAGACATGGGTAGAGCTGCGCAAGCAACATCAATCCATACTCTGACCAGGCACTCACGTACCTTATTTGCGAAAAGTATGTCAGTTACGCAATGTGCATATATTTCATAGGAAAGTTAAATACGCTATGCAAATTGTGTAAAGGTAAGGAAAAAAAGAGGGAAGGGTTGATTTTTTACAGAGTGTTTGTTCAAGTTCAAGCTTTCATGAGGTCCTGGAGTGGAGAGATCTTTTGGGTGATTTACAGTTGTGTTCAAAATTATTCAACCCCCAATGCTGTAAAGGGTTTTAGGGAATTTAGTGTACATTTGTAATTGTATTCAGAATGAAATCCTACAAGGACTTTTTAAAGAACCATATGCAACTAAAATGACATCAATTGGTTTTGTAATACAGTAGTAAATGTTTCTTTTGTGAATTGTTCATTGACACAATTATTCAACCCCTTAAAGACTACCACTCTGAAGAACAGAGGTTCATTCAAGTGTTTTCAATCACGTATTGAAAACACCTGTGGATGTCACGGAGCAGCAATAAAGCATAATAAGCACCAATTAGGCAGCTTTAAAATGACTGTGATACTCAGCTCCTTCTAGACATTTACTGGTGTGGTTACAAACATGGTGAAGTCAAGAGAATGGTCCAGGAAGACAAGAGAAGAGGTGATTACTCTTCACAGGAAGGGCAATGGCTATAAGAAGATTGCAAAGATGTTAAACATACCAATAGAGACCATAGGAAGCATCATTCGCAAATTCAAGGCAAAGGGCACTGTTGAAACGCTACCTGGTCGTGGCAGAAAGAAGATGCTGACTTCGACTGCTGTGCGCTACCTGAAGCGTAGAGTGGAGAAAAGTCCCCGTGTGACTGCTGAGGAACTGAGAAAAGATTTGTCAGATGTGGGTACTGAAGTTTCAGCTCAGACAATACGGCGCACACTGCGTAATGAAGGCCTCCATGCCAGAACTCCCAGGCACACCCCCTTGCTGTCTCCAAAGAATAAGAAGAGTCGACTGCAGTATGCCAAAAGTCATGTGGACAAACCACAGACGTTTTGGGATAGTGTTCTGTGGACTGATGAAACAAAATTAGAACTGTTTGGGCCCATGGATCAACGCTATGTTTGGAGGAGGAAGAACAAGGCCTATGAAGAACACCTTGCCTACTGTGAAGCATGGCGGGGGGTCAATCATGCTTTGGGGCTGTTTTGCTTCTGCAGGTACAGGGAAGCTTCAGCGTGTGCAAGGTACCATGAATTCTCTTCAGTACCAGGAGATATTGGATGACAACGTGATGCAGTCCGTCACAAACCTGAGGCTTGGGAGACGTTGGACCTTTCAACAGGACAATGATCCCAAGCATACCTCCAAGTCCACTAGAGCATGGTTGCAGATTAAAGGCTGGAACATTTTGGAGTGGCCATCGCAGTCACCTGACTTCAATCCGATTGAGAACCTCTGGTGGGACTTAAAGAAAGCAGTTGCATTGCGCAAGCCTAAGAATGTGACTGAACTGGAGGCTTTTGCCCATGACGAATGGGCGAAGATACCCGTAGATCGCTGCAAGACACTTGTGTCAAGCTATGCTTCACGTTTAAAAGCTGTTATAACTGTAAAAGGATGTTGTACTAAGTACTAAGATTGAATGTCACTTGGGGGTTGAATAAAACTGATAATGATGTGAGCACAGAAAAGACATTTGTGGTTATTTCATTATAAATGTTATGTTATATTTGTCTGACCTACACGTGCCTCTTTGATTTAATTGTAAGCAAGATGACTGAATGATCAAAATCAATGTCAAACTGGCCAAAACACTCAATTTCAGTGGGGGTTGAATAATTTTGAACACAACTGTAAGTGTAGTTAGGCACTGATATGAGCATATTTATACATCCTTTGTGAGTGCATTGTACCAATATTTTTTTTTTAAAAAAAACAATTGTATGGTCTGCACTATTGTGTTGTTTGTTTCATGCAGATCTATTCCATACTTATTCTTTTGTTTACTTAAAGTGTAACATTTTTTATATTTTTTATCCAACTAATCATTATGAAAATAATTGATAACTCCATGATAACTCCATTCCATCATCTGCTTTTCATTTGCAATGCAAACAATGGTGCTGCCATAACCTATCTTTTCTTTTTCATGCTGGGACCAAACGAGGATATGATGCAGCGCATAAATACACACTGCTTCATTTAAAATGTAAGCAGGACATTCAAGAAATTTTATTCTACAGGGAGCTCATTTAGACTCTTTGGACTCTGTTCCATAGTTTGTGCTAACTTAACCAGAGCTGTTGTAAACTTACCAGAGCCATTATAACCTATGGAGTGGTTAAGTTTACAACGTCTCTGGTTAGGTTAGCACTAACTTTGGAATAGGGCCCTTTGTCTGTTTTAATGTGTTATTATTTGGGACATAATTAACCATTTGATTAGGAAGGACACCTGGGAAATGCATGCATTCACCCAGGAATGGCAGTGATCCTCAGTTACTTACCTTCATTACTTAACTTCCGTCCCCTACACTCAACTGAAACTGCCCTCACCAAAGTCACCAACGACCTCCTAACTGCTAAAAAACACGGCCACTATTCTATTCTCATCCTGCTTGACCTCTCGGCTGCTTTTGACACTATTGACCACCCCCTCCTTCTACAGACCCTCACCTCTCTGGGTCTCGGTGACACTGCACTTGCTTGGGTTGACTCCTATTTATCCAACAGGTCCTTCTGTGTGTCCTTTGCTGGTAACTCCTCCTCTTCATTGCCTCTATCTGTTGGTGTACCTCAAGGCTCTGTCCTTGGTCCTCTGCTCTTTTCCATCTACACCTCCTCCCTGGGCAAAATCATCAACAGCTTTGGCTTTAATTACCACCTCTACGCTGATGACACTCAGATCTACCTCTCTACCCCTGATCTCTCTCCCCCTGTCCTTTCAAAAGTCAATGACTGTTTATCTGGCATCTCCTCCTGGATGGCCTCCCACCACCTAAAGATCAACATGTCAAAGACTGAGCTCCTACTTATTCCTCCCTCCAATGCCTCCCCACCTCCTGACTTCTCTATCACGGTGGAGGGTATCACCATCTCCCCATCAAACCAAGTTCGCTGTCTTGGAGTTACACTTGACTCTGCTCTTTCCTTCATACCCCACATCCAGTCTCTTTCCTCCTCCTGCTGATACCAACTGCGTAATATTTCCAGAATTCGGCCATTTCTTACCGCTGTCACCCAAAAACAACTCATACACGCCCTGGTAATCTCCCGACTCGACTATTGCAATAATCTCTTATCTGGCCTCCCTCTGTCCCGCCTCTCCCCCCCTACAATCCATCCTGAACGCCTCCGCCAGGCTAATTCACCTCACCCACCGCTCTGTCTCTGCCGCTCCCCTCTGCGAGTCCCTTCACTGGCTCCCCATCCACTGCAGAGTTAAGTTCAAAATCCTTATCCTTACCTACAAAACCCTCACTAACTCAGCGCCCCACTACCTGTCCTCACTAATCACCAGATACACCCCAGCCCGCTCCCTAAGGTCAAACAGTGACCTGTGCCTAGCTTCTCCCCGCATCACCTCTTCCAATGATAGACTGCAGGATTTCTCACGCGCAGCCCCCACTCTCTGGAACGCTCTCCCTCGTACTGTCAGACTTTCCCCTAACTTCTCTTCCTTCAAACGCTCCCTTAAAACATTCCTATTTAGGGAAGCCTACCACCCAACTCACTGACACAACCATCAATCACTCTCACCTTACAGTCCTCTCCTCCTGTTTCCAACCCAACCCTCCTAGATTGTGAGTTCCTACGGGAATAGGGCCCTCATCTCCTCCTGTACTGTTTGTCAAATGTTGTTCAATGTATTGTAACCCTGTCTATACTGTGCTTATTGTACAGCACTGCAGAATATGCTGGCACTTTATAAATAAAGAACAATAATAATAATAATAATAACTTCCTAATCCTTCTGCAGATCATGTCTTCTCCCTGTAGAGCAACAGTTTCAATGGGAAAATGACATCATTATGTAGGTCCATGACAACATCACTAAAACCTTAACTCCAGCAGAGCTGTATAGGATATGTACAAAGTAATACAATACAGCTGTGGTTTTCATTCAATAGATAGAGCTCATAGATTCCCATCTTACTAGAAATAAACCAATATCGTGGTCAAAGTATCATGGGAGTAACCCTGGTCCTAGGAAACAGCTTAGAAGCATGACATGGTGGATATAATTAAAACATAACTTTTAATAAATTGCCACTAAGAGAACCTGCTGCCTTAAATCAGGCAGACACAAACTGACAAAAAGATAGAGGACATATGACAAATTAAAAAACTCTCTGCTGTATCTTCACAGACACTATACTTATTATCACTCCCAGTACACTCCTGAGGATGCCACTCTGTAGGCGAAACGCGTAGAGTGATGGGTGATGAGTGATTTTTAATGTTCAAATAGTTTATTGGTTGAAGTACAATCAGGTACATATGAATTTGTAAAGAAAAAATGGCAATACAGGTAACACGAATATTCACGAATATCGTACATGCAAGGAAATAGGTGTTATTGGTAGTGGAATATGAAGGCATCAATTAAACTGCTAACAGATACGGAAAAAGACAGCGCATTTCAACAATCAAGTTTGCCGTTAGCGTCATCTGGAGTATCCTTGGTCCTCCCTCCTAAGCGGCCAGGCTGGAAAAATATACCTGTGTGGTTTGCACGTGTTAAATTTAGGATAGGAGGGGCATGGACCGTCTTCGTTGTTGCGTAAAAATCAAAAACAAGGGGGGGGAGATGGGGTGGAATTAATAGGTGGCATAGGTATAGAGAAAAATACAGAGAGCAGTAATGAGGTGTGTCCGATGGGGTGTGACCAGAGAGAGCCTCACGGCGATTGCGGGATAGTTTGTCTGTGGTACGTGTTTAGTGATCTATGCAGATAGGTAGGGTGAGCTCCGGCGCAGAGGGGAGGGCTGCAGATCAGTCACTCACTCTCAGGGTGGGCGCGGAGTGACAAGCCAGCGTTTAAAGGTTGATGAGGTGATAAAGGTAGTCCAGTGAAACCACGTTGCAGTGTGTACCTCCGCCTATTGCTCGGGTGGCAATGAGGTCTCCTCAATGGATCGAATAGATTCAACCTTGGCGACTAGTTCCTTCGGGGAGGGAACCGCATGAGTATTCCAATGGAGAGGTATGAGGAAGCGCGCAGCCATCAGAATCCGGAGTAGGACTGATTTTTTCAGCGATTTCAAGGACATGTTGAGGTGGCCGAGGAGGGATATCACAGGTAGAAAATCCAAGTCGACGTTTGTGGTGTGCTGAACCAAGGTCTGAGTAGCATGCCAGAATGGGGCGAGGAGGGAGCAGCTCCACCAAATGTGGAGGTACGACCCGCGCAATGCATGACATCTCCAGCACTCATCTGAGTGCGTGGGACAAAAGTGGGCCAGCCACATTGGGGCAGTGTACCACAAACACACTATCTTTAAAGAGGTCTCCTTCAGCTTCGAAATGGCTGTTCCATGGTGAATTAGTTCAAAAGTCTTAGACCAGCGAGTATCAGCAATGGCAGTGTCTAACATGGTGTCCCACCGGCCTACGTAGTCCGGTAACGTGGTGTCCAAAGTCTGGAGAAGATGATAAAGCGTAGAAAGGCTATGCGATAAAGCTAGGCCCATAGCACAGAATTTCTCAAAAGCAGTGAGGGGTCGAGTCAAGCTCGTACCATTGGGCAGTGCTAACAAGAAGTGGCAGATTTGCGAAAAGTTGAATTCCTCCAGAAAAGTTGGGGGTGTGCAACCCTCAGGGGAGGGGAGTTGTTTAAATTGGCCGTTCTCCAACACATGCATGGCCAGCAGACCAGGGTGCATGGTAAATCGGTTCTGTACGGAAGCCCGAACTCCTCCAGGGAACGCCGGATTATGTGTTATCGATTCCTGCGACGGCCCCATAAGTCTGCAAATCCTGAACTACGGCTGGCAACGAAGTCGTCGGTGTTGCTAATAAAAACATGAGATCGTCAGCATACACTGAGATTTTATGATGATGTCTCCTGCCCGGCAGTCCTGTAATTTCCTGGTTCGATCGTATGGCCACCAGCAGGGGTTCCAACACGAGGGCGAATAGTAATGGAGACAGCAGACAGCCCTGTCGCGTGCCATTTAAGATGGGAAAGCTCACAGTTAGTGCCCCATTCACTAGCACTCTTCCATAGGCGAGAAGTAAAGGGCAAGAATCCATTTAAAAAATCCATCGCCCACACCTAGTCGGTGCAGGACACGCATAAGATAAGGCCATAATACCCTGTCGAATGCTTTTTCAGCATCCATTGATAGTAGTATGAATGGTGTTTCTTCTCGTTTAGCAAGGAGGATGGCATTGATCACCCTAGTGGTGGCATCTTTTGCCTCCCGTCCCGGTATGAACCCGACTTGATCAGAATCGATCAAGGATGGGAGATGGTGTTGCAATCTGGTTGCCAGGACTCGAGCTAGCAATTTAATATCTGCGTTGAGGAGGGAAATGGGACGGTAGCTTGAAGGGAGGAGAGGATCCTTCCCCGGCTTTGGGATGAGAGTAATGACAGCTGCCAGTGATGAGGTGTGAAAGGCCCCCTCAGAAAGCAACGAGTTGAATGTAGCTAGCAAGTGTGCAACCAGTTCCGATTGGAGTAGTTTGTAGTATTCCCCCGGTAATCCATCCGGACCAGGACATTTGTGTGGTTTGATGTGTTTGAGAGCCTCTTTAATTTCTTCCGCCGTGACCGAGGCACCCAGGGTTTCAGCAGCTGTTGATAAGGACTTAAGGGGTGTTTTGTCCAGATAGGCATCAATGTCCTTGACATCCAGTGTAGGATAATGAGTTTGTTGTAGTGAATAAAGTGCCTTGAAGTAGTTGCGAAACCCTTCTACGATAAGATCAGGGTTGGTAGTAATTTCCGTAGTAGGCGCAGTCGGGGAATGTATGCTTTCGTCTTCCGTGTTTTGAGGATTTGGGCCAGTAAACGCCCTGGTTTATTTTCATTAAGGGCGAAAAAGGATTTCACTTTAATGGCTAGAAACTGGAGGTCCGTTTTCAGGTGGGATGTGAGGGCTGCCCTGGCCTGTACTAGTTGTTGATAAGTTTCCGGGTCCCCCGTCTCGATGTGTTGGGTTTCTAGTCCTTGCACTTTAATGAAAAAGTCCGCTTTTTGGGCCTGACAGAGTTTCTTGGCTGCAGTACCCTTGCCGATGATAAAGCCCCGGAGGACCGGTTTGTCTGCTTCCCAAACCATGGTCAGCGGTATATCGGGGGTGAGGTTATCTAGGAAATAGTCTGAAAGCAGTGTGCGTATCACCGGATCAGCAAGAAGGGAGAGATTTGTACTCTCCCGAGGAGCATACATCGGGGACGTCAGGCATGTCGAAACCGGGGAGTGGTCAGACCAGGTCCTTAGGTGTATATCCGAAGATCTCACCAGATCAATCTCGTGCTGATGCATAAAGATATAGTCAATCCTGGAATAAACCGAGTGCACTGAAGAGTAGTAGGAGTATCCTCGTTCCCCACCATGAAATGCCCGCCAGACATCCACTAGACGGTGGGTGTCAAGTAGGCGTCGGATGTGGCGAAGCACGTTCTTTGGAATAGAGGATAGACCAGAAGAGGAGTCCACCCTCGCGTCTAATGTGATGTTGAAGTCCCCTGCTAAGACCAAGGTACCTTCCTGGAAATCGGTCAGAGCGCGAAGAGCGGAGGCCAAGGAATGGTGCTGCACCTTATTTGGCAAATATACTGATGCAAAGGTAAAGACCGTCCCTGCCAGCCTACCCTTAACAAATAGAAAGCGACCTTCGGGGTCATGACACACTCCGATCTCCTCAAACACTACCTCCTTGGCAATGAGAATTGCCACACCATGAGACTTACTCTCCAAGTAGTTGCTAAAGTATCCAATGGGAAAATTCCTATCCCTGAGAGCCGGAGCCTCCTCACCCAGAAAGTGAGTCTCTTATAGGAAAGCTACAGACACCCTCTGCGCCCAGAGCTCCCGTAAAATTTTGGTGCGTTTTTCCAGGGTATTTGGCCACGGACATTATAGGAAAGCACATGAAACTTCCCCTTCATAAATAAGGACTCCATGTCCATCCCACCACCGTCACAATCCTCGGACAGAGGAAAGAGAAGAGAGACTGAAACAGAAGAGAAGTAAAAGAAGAGTAGAAGAGAGGGAGGAAGAAAGGGGGAAGGGAGAGGATAAGAATAAATAATAATAATAAAAAAAAAACAACCCCGGGGGGTGGACAAAACCTGCAGATATAGCGACTAGTACGAGATTAACTAAGCAATGAGGTAAAACGGTGTAACCAGGGATCCGAAGTCAGAGGGAGAAACCAAGGTCTCCTCCGAATTGTCCCCTGGGGATATTACACCAGGCCTCTCAGGGGTAAACGGCCTGGCACACATATTGCGAGGTCAGTATGGTGTCCTCTAGTTAAATAGGACACCAAAGTATAAACAATTGTGTAGTGTATAGATACAAAATCAATGAAGGATCGAGCAATCCCGACAAGAAATAACGAAGCATATAAAATTCCTGCAGGTGAGGGTCGCGGAACCCTACCGTTTGGCAGGCGACAGTTATATTGTGAACACAGAAACAATTAATGTCCAAAGGTAAGCAAAACGGTCAGAAATGTCAAGGCTGACTCGTCATATAAGCAGCATAAACTGCTTGCACTATAACGTCAATGAGTAACAAACTCTCCCCGAATGGCGCGGTAAGGCTTAACAAAACTTCCCAATCCCCTTTATATTACCCCTTAGTATTTATATTTTACCCCCTTTTTTTTTTAAAGTTCTTTATTTTTTTATTTTTTCCTTCCCCCCCCTTTTATATATATCATTTGTGGTTGATCTTTCCCCTCGTCTCCCCCCCTCTTTTTGGAAAGCGTTCGGTCAGCTACCGTCTGAGGCATCAACTTCCCCCTCTTTTTTCCTTTTTTTTAAAATTCTATTTTTATTTATTTATTTATTTTTAAAATAATTCCCCTTTTGGTTTATGAATTTTACATCCCCCCTCTCACCCAGCCCGATGCCCAATCCCCTAAGAGTTCCCCTCCCTCCCCCCTAAGTGCAAAGTAAAACCAGTCTATCACCTTCCACGTCACCGAAAGAAAACACGTCGTCAAGTAAATATTTACATCTATCCAGAAACAAGTTATGTATTTCGCCTAGAGTAAGGTCGGACGAAACCCAAAAGTATGCGGTCCTTCTCCCCAATCACATAAGAACCTTAAAGAGATTAACTCGGCCCAACCCTCTTTCGTCTCCCCCGCCCACTTGTCTCCAACCTCAGTAATCCATCTCGATATGAGAGTGCGAGAAAAAGGAGTGCGTTAGGCAAACATGGGGAGGGAAAAAAAATGACATAACTTTCCCCATATCTGTACGTTGAGTGTGTCTTGCATCCATGGGCACTAGGCTGCGGGCCCAGGCTGCTAATGCAGTCCGCGTGGCTCCCACCGTCATCTCATTAAGGGAAGTGATGTTCAGCACAAATCAAAATGTCCGATCGCAGTCTGTTCCACCCATACGCATAATGTATGGCCTCGGGTCGAGTCGCAGGTGGGTGTCCCAGCAGATCCCACAAGGTCCTCTGGGTCCCGAGTAGTGAGCTAATGGTCACTCACCATCCACGTCGGTCTCCTCCATTGGCGGTGTTGGTCGGCGTCATCGTAGGCGTTGTCGGCATTGAGGCATGGCTCCGGCCGCGGGAACGTGTTGGAAATCGAACAGCTCCCAGGTGGGTATAGCCATCTCTGGAAGGCCCAGGCGGTGTAGAAAATCCGGGATGTCTGCCGGAGAACGCACGCTGAGCCATGTATTTTCAAATTGAACGAACAGGGAAAGAGGGAAGCCCCAGCGATATGGGATCTCTGCTTCCTGTAGAGCTCTGGTTACGGGGTGTAGGATGCGTCGTGCCTGAAGGGTAGTGGGGGAGAGATCATTAAAAATTTGGATCTGCGCTCCGCCATGTTCCCACGTGGGTTGGGTCCAGGCCCTGAGGTAAATGCGGTCCTTAAGCGCAAAATCTGTAAAATAGCATATGATGTCCCGTGGGGGTACCGTTGGTGAGTCTGGTTGAGGTCGTAGGGCACGGTGTGTGCGGGCCATGTCTTCCTGAACCACCACCTTGGCTCCCAGTAGTTGATTGAAGAAGCCCGCCAGGTAGCGTCAGAGTGCCGTCTCTCTTTCCGGAACACCTCTGATCCGCAGGTTTTGTCGCCTAGAGCGGTTATCCAAGTCATCGAGGCGCCGCCATATGGCTTATACCTCCAGGGAGCCAGCGGCGTGTGAAGTCACCGCACCTGCGTCCGTCTCCACTGCTTGTTCCAGGCCGCGGACCCTAGCCTCCACCTGCTCCACGTCCGTCCAGAGACTAGTGATTTCTTTTTACATGGAGTCTCTTACCTCCGCCACGATCTCTCGGATGTCTGCCCGGGTAGGCATCTCCACCAGAATCTGCTCTATTCGGCGCATAGCTGCTCCTAGTTCAGGGAGGGATTCGGCGGGAGAAGCCACCATGACAGGCGCTGGCACACGCGGTTTCGGCAGGGCTCTAGGCGTGAAAAAAGTTTTTATCGGTTCTGGAGTCGGCGTGGCCGGTTGTCGTGGGAATCGTGCTAGCGATGGTACGCCTTTTGCCTCTCACCATGTCGGGTTTTCTTGCATATAGTACAGTTTCTCGTCGGGATTACTCGGAGCCTCCTCAATCTGCGTCCATTTTAGACAGGTGCCAAGCCACACCCCCGATGAGTGATTTTTAAATCTCCTTTTTTGATTTTGGTCTCCTAAGGCAATAGTGTTACTTTTCTGAGAGAACTGATCTGTAGCGCTTCTAGTCACTGTCTGTTTATTTGTATATGTCCAGTTCAGGTGGACTAGCTACTTTGTATGCAAGATATGCTCATTATGCTTCCGCTCTGATTATACTAGTGCAATAACATTTCCTCCTTTCCTATTTATCGTGAACCCACGAAGGTTCACATTCCTACTGTACCAGGAATTGTTACGCTAGTTTCAGAATCCGGTTATTCAATAATAATTTGTCTCCTAGCCATTAGGGTACCTTTTGAGTTTTTTATTTGTCATATGTCCTCGATCTGTCAGTTTGCGTCTGCCTGAGTTAAGGCAGCAGGTTCTCCTAGTGGCAATTTATTGAAAGTTACGTTTTAATTATATCCACCATACCATGCTTCTAATCTGTATAGGATACGGAAGTGAGTGTGGGATATTATTAGATTTCGGTAACTTTCATTCCAATAAGGACCCCAGAAACAGACATTTTTAAAGGTAATTGTCATTTTTCCATTGATATTAGTCTCTGGGTGTAAAACTAAAATTTAAAAAATAAGGGTGGCATAGTGATGTTGGCTGGTTTCAATTTTAGATTGCAGAAATTGACATCATGCTATCCTTCTACTGAACTACTTACCACTTCTCTTCCTGTGATGTCACAAATCCTCCATAACCAGAAGAGCTGTGTATATGACTAAAGCTCGAGGGGGATATTTTGTCTTTAATCTCTATTTCTAAAAGGCCCACAACATACATCGTTGGAAAGAATATTGTCTGATCTTTTCATTAAAGTTAGACTTTGTGGTACATCATGTTTAATGGTCATTAGGTTTGGATTCCAAAATAAACATTAGAATTACTGTTTCTTTTAACGTCACTTTACATAATCTGTTGCATGCACGATTTTTGAGGGAGAATTACAAGAGGCCCCTTGTTTGATGGTTGGATTGACTTCCCGTTTTCTATTTGACTCAGAGAATCTCTCATACCTGATTGAAATTAATAAAACTTTACTATGTTTTCTGAAATCATTCTGCTCTCCAGATAGCATCTGCAATTCAGATCTTTAGAGGTTGCAGTGTTTTTGGAATTCTCTTTTATACTTGCATACTTGTTTTTTTTCCTTTGCCAAAATATTTTGGGCAATATTCCAAAGTTGCTGCTAACTTAACCAGAGCCGTTGTAAAGTTAACAACTCCACACACTATTGGCAGTATTCCCTAGTGAACGCTAACGTTCGGATCAATAAGTGTTAATGCTAGGATAAGTGAATTTGATGAATGCCCCCATATTCCCTTCCTAATGCTAAACCTGTAAAAAAAATCTGTTAGCGCATCCAGAGGCGTGAATAGAAACACAGGGCCCACGTGCAAGAATCCATGAAGCCCACCTCCCATAAATAAAAATACATATTTACTTATTTTAACACATAATACAGGTAGGGCACTATTCTGTGCCTGGCGCTAAAATGGGGCGCTAACGGGGATAATGTGCACCTGCAAGGTTCCCCGTAGCATTCCCATTTTAGTACCATATTCCGGAGCAGGCGCTAATTCAACAGCCTGCCCCAGAATTCAGTGCTACTCTTGGGGATACTCGCGTTAGCGCTTCCACACCACTACGAGTATCACCTCCTGGAGTCCATACGACTCCATAGAGGGTTGCGCTGCCGGGCCGTGAGCCCTGCACGATCTCGCTCTCGAAAGATTGAACAGTGTGGTGGAGGGAGACTGGGAAATATTTGTTGATCATGATCATGGCTTTTCCAATGATACCAAACATGACCAGGTTTGGTGTAATAAAAAGAAAGTTTGTTTTTCAAAAAAAAATTGTCTGGGGGTATAATAAAATAGGACTTCAAATAACGTTTAAACATAATGAGCACAAAAAGGTCAAAATGAGATCAGCACACAGAAGTGAAATGGCTTTCCAGTGAATGGATGAAAAAAGCAAAAACATGTTAAAATTGGGTATTTCTAAACTCAGGATATAATTTCAAAACTATTTAGCCGGGGTCTTATTTTCGGTTGTAGATTTTGGGGATTACAGTTCGAAAAAAATGTGTGTTTTTTTATTTTTTGTTTATCATATTTCATCAAATTTTTATAGTAAATTATACGACATGATGAAAATCATGGTATCTTTAGAAAGACCTGTTAATGGCGAGGAAAAACGGTATATAATATGTCTGGGTTCCATAAAAAAGAGGATAATTAGCCCTAAACACAAACAGCGCAGAAATGTAAAAACAGCAGTGTGTGCTTTCAGACAGACAATGGTAATAACGCATGGTCACTAAGGGGTTAATTTACATTTCTGTAGCAAACAATCATCATGAGTAGTGGTTCCTCTTGTGCAGAGAAGACTTTCTTGGAATTTCAGCTATGGCCACTCTTTCTGGGTGATAGCAGACCGATTTGCAAATATAATAGTTTTCTCTGTAATGGCGACATCAAGCTAAAACCTTTCTCAGTATCAAAATCATCATAGTAAATCATACATTTCATGTTTTGAGCTCCTTGTGAGATCTTGAGGTTCATATCTTAATTTTGTATGAACCACAGATTAGAGGAATATACCTAAACAAGGACAAGGAGGAATTTTCAACCAGTACTGAAGGGTGCCTGGGCTCATGTCAGAAACAATGACTTTTAGAGGTCTAGAGTTCATTTTGTCATTTGTCGTAACTTCAGTAAGCTGTTTTAAGCTTGATAAAATGATTTTAGTGAGACCTGTATGAAACATAAATGGCCTACAAGGTAATTCAAAAAGTTTATATGAAAATGCGTAAAAATAAAAATGATTCATTATATGTGAGTGCCATGTTTGGATTAACTTCTGAGTCCTCACCGTGGTCTATCTGCTTGTTGTGAGGCAATCATTTCTCCTGCATTTGAATAAATAAGAACAATCACTATTGCATTTCAAAATGAAAAGTGTCAGGAAAAGGTTATTTTCTGCTTTTTCTTGAAAGATGTGGTTCGGAAAATACATTCGAGGTATGTTTTGCACTCTTCATTATATCTAAGTGAGCTAATAATACAATTTAACATAAAGCCACATAATTATGCCAGCTTTCAAAATTAAACTGCTGTGACTAAGAAGCAATGTCCTACGAGGAGAATAATAATGAAACTATATCTTATAAAGGATTTACGAGCAGAACACGGACCACAGAGCGTGTGCTATTTTCAGCAGTGTCTCATAGAAGTAGAAAACCTGTCGTCTGATAAATCTCTTTGGCACATCAATTTAAAGCCTCTCTAACAGGCAGGTGCTTGTGGGTCCTCTCAGCTTGTGGCACATTATGAAAATGAAACAAGCTCTCTGGAAGAAGCCCACTTTGTTGTGGAAACTCTGCGCTCTTCATTATTGGCTCATCAGTTTAACATGCCTGCAGGGTTATAATGAAAGTGCACCCAGGGAACTGTGTCTCCTGTGACAAGCATAGAGGAACATTTCTTCCATTTGAACATCAATTTTTATTTCTCATCGACAAAATCTGCAGTCAAATGTTCATAGAAAGCTATCTTACTTTAAATGACAGTAAGTTTAAATGACAGGTAATTTGCAATAATAAATGCATTTTCTTGTTTGGAAGCAGCTTGCAGAGCTATATGTATAATTTTTGGTAATACCATTCGTTTTAGATCAATGCAAAGTGGAGAAAGTGTTACCGGAATCCACTCAGTTCTGTCGGGAGAAAGGTCGGCCCGGTGCGGTCAATGACTATCCGGACACGAGTCTCTTAGGGAAAGGCGTACTTTATTTGATGTCAAGTCTCAGCCAGGATTGAATCGCAAAAGACTGAGTGACGTGAACACATGGTCACAAAGTTTTATACATGAATAAACAGGTACATCCCAGCAACCCACCCATGAATGATTCCCCCACCCCAAGCCGATTCATACCTTCCCCTTTACCGAATATAAAGACATTCCACAAGTTGGCAGTAAATTGGCAGCTTTCACATACAGTTATGACAATTGAACAATTTAACATCCAGCCAGATCCTGTCTCTATCTGATTCCATAAGACTTGTTTACTGTAGGAGCTGATAAGCTCACAGATGGTTTAATGAGGGCTTTTGTTCTCGCCTGTGGCTCTGTGGCCTTGATGTTACTAAATCAGTTTCCTGATACTCCTGTTTATACTTGGCCGGATTTTGTTTACTTAATTGCTCTACCTGCAAATATCTGGAATATCTGACTTCTATGTAAACTCTTCTAATTCAACTATTTTTCGCTATTTACAATTCTGTATGTCTTAGCTTTACTCAAGATGGCTGCGGAGACCAAGATGGTGGCTAATTTCTGGTCTACTTCTGTTACATTCCCCCCATGGCTAGGGTTTCAGGTTCTCCTTTCCTGAGACCCTTAGCCACTACACCCTGAATCCTTTATTCTCAAAAACCTTGTACTCTGGGGGCGACTCCTTCATTAGAAGCAAATCAGGAGTAATCATTAGAGGTATCTTCTTAGTGGGAGTCAGAGCTTTCTTACACAAGGGCCATAGGCACAGTCCTATCTGATAGAGTATAGTTCCAATCACCAGGAGCACAATAATCATCATGATCAAGGATCCAACCTGAGAAATAAAACCCAGGATGGATCCGAACCAATCTCTGAATGACCCGAATCCGCAAAAAGGATTCCAGCCTTCAGCTGCTATCTGCCTGGCCTTGTTCTGCAGTTGTGACACCTTCTCCTGATGGTCCTGAATTACCTGGTAATAATCTGGAACTTCTTCAACTGAATTTTGGATAAAGGTACAACATTCGTAATGCATTGTTATTTTGCATAACCCATTTAATGCTGCACTTATTTGTTCCAACGCCATATCATGTATCATTTGCAGCTTTCGGATCTCACGCAGCTCTAGATTCAACAGTTGGATATCTTTACTTGTGATATTTAAAATTTCATCCATCAATACAGAGTAATTACTCTGGTACCGGCTGGGTCGAGTAGAGGTAACATCACTGCTCTGCATGGAGAGAGCCTGTGGAGTCATGGGTTTGATCCCAGCGAGCAACCTCTCCAGTAAGTGTCATTGGGCAAGACACCCAACGGTACATACTCGCCACCCTGGACATACTTGAAAAACGAGAGAAATCTCAATGTATCCTTCCTGGTAAAATCCTTTCTAAAAAAATAAATAAATAATAATTCAACCTTTTCATCAACTCTATTCCCCAGCCAGTCCATGCTGGGAACCATGCCCATACCTGATCCCTTTTTGAAAACAATTCCCGTTTCTCTCTATCAAAGACTAAGGGATACCTAGGGTCTAATGTGATGTCAGGAGATGTGTCATCCCCCTGTACCCTCTGGATTGGTATCAGTTTTGCTATATAACACATTCCACTTAGAGTTGGTGGTACCCAAGTATAACATGCATTCCCACAACATACATGGTATCCCCCTGTTAGCAAAAATGGGGAAATGTACTGCACTCCTTTGTGGACTTCAATCATCATCTTTATTAGTTGGTGCAGTAGGTACTTTGCATTCTGCCGGGGGGTTGTTTGTGACATTGGCTATGATTAACCTTTGTCCCGTGGTCAAATTTACTGGGCTAACTAGAAGTCTCCCCATCCCTGTCCCTGACATGGATGTATTTACTGTCAAATTAAAACAGCTGGATTGGCATGGGTTATTTTCGATATATACACATCATCTCCTTTATGAAACTGTCTTTTTGTATTGTGGTAATGCAAGTAAGGTGCTGGTCCTGGATCGGAGGTTATAGGATGAGGCAGCTGCTGGGGGAAGCAGTCTATTCAGGTAGGGTGGCAGCTTCCCAGAAATGCTCTTAAACACCAGGCTGGAAAGGTGAAGGGTGCGTTTAGACTCCAGCAATGGCCAGTTTAGCTCTTTTAACATGTCACAATGGTGGGTCATGTAGTTACATAGTAATGCAAAGCGGCAGAATGAGTTATACAATGTAGTAAGTTTCTGAAGGTGTTGCTATGAATAATATCAACATCAGGATTGCTCCCACTGTAAAAGTTGCTTGAAAAGCTCGCTTGATAACATTATTAATCTCATCCCTGCTCTTTACAACAACAAAAGTAAGAGGCGCCCCAGCTTGGGGTACTGAGAGGGGTATTTCTTCAAAGGTTCCCCTTGGGATTTCGCCACTTTCCATCGCTGGCAGGTGGTCAGGCATTATTATGGCCGTCAATACACCTTTTTGCTGATCTTTCAGACGAATGCTACTGCAGCTTTTGTCAGCTTCAGTTTTAGTGGGTCGGACTCGTTGGGGACTGCCTTCCACTCTGGCTCAGGAGCAGCCGCAGCTATCTTTGTTCTCGTATGATGTATCCACGGAACCACTTCGGCAACCTTCACTGCTGTGGGAGTGGATAATAGAACAAGGTAAGGACCCCTCCAATTTGGCCCTTGAGGGTCAATTTTCCACTCCGTCACCCACACTGAATCCCCTGGTCAGTACTTATGCAAAGGGAGATACAAGAAATGAGGTAGATTATCACCCTCCCAGGTATTCAGTCTCTGCATTGACTGACCCAACAACACCTGTTCATTTAGCTTAGTTTAACCTAATGCCCGAAGGTCCCCCCTTAGTCCATTAATTAGAGGGGTAGGCCGCCCGAACAGGAGTTTGTACGGACTTAGTTTCAATTGTGGGGTTGGCCTGCATCTAATATGCAACAAAGTTATCGGCAGCACTTCTAACCATCCCAGTGTCGTCTCTTGACACATTTTTGCCATCAAAGTCTTTAGAGTTCTGTTCATTCGTTAAACCTTTCTAGAACTCTGGGACCTGTAGGTTGTGTGCAGTTTCCACGTTATGCCCAACAGACAGGCGAGTTGTTGTAAGCAGTGCTGAACAAAAGCAGGGCCATTATCTGACCCAATTTCAAGTCCATAGCACGGGATAATTTCTCTCATGAGGCATTTCACTACTAGGGATGAGCCGAACACCTCCGTGTTCGGTTCGCATTCGAACTCGAACAATTTCAAAAGTTCGAGTTCGAACACGAACCGAACTCAATGCAAGTCAATGGGACTCAAAAGTTCGAATTTTAGAGTGCCCTCCAAGAGGGCATATATGCAAGATATTTGCCATAAAAGGTGTATGGGGGTCTGGGTAGTGCCCTGGGGGACAGGAAACAAGGACAAAAAGTTTTTTTTAAAAAAACGTTTTTCAAGGAACAGTGAGTTTTCCATGAAATAAAGGTTAAGAATAAAAACAAAAAATTCCTTCAAATATCGTGCCTAGGAGTTCCCCATAACCTGCCCGTTACGTGGCGGATTTGTAGGATGTATAGAAACACTTAAAAAAACAAAAAAAATGACGTTTCAAATTACGGTAAACGGTTTTTCTTTAATCTATTCATAAACAACTGCTTGGGGCGGCAGTCTGTATGAAAAGAGGAGACATTTTAGGACACGCAGAACAAGTTTAGTGATTTTTTGGCTAAATTATGGTGAAACTTATGCAGGCTTTGGATGAAAGTAACAATAGGTGCTTTAAAATTGGGCCTTTAGTGTCGGCAACAGTGCCGTAACACCGTAATCCCTCTGTGGTATTGTGGAAGAGTGCAGGGTTGGACCCTGCGGTCAAATATTAAAATGATATGAATCTGGTACAGGCGTCAGTGCACCCAAATATTTTGCCTTTGGTGGCAGCAAGTGCCTTCACACCGTAAGTAACCCCTCTGTGGTATTGTGGAAGAGTGCAGGGTTGGACCCTGTGGTCAAATATTAAAATGATATGAATCTGGTACAGGCGTCAGTGCACCCAAATATTTTGCCTTTGGTGGCAGCAAGTGCCTTCACACCGTAAGTAACCCCTCTGTGGTATTGTGGAAGAGTGCAGGGTTGGACCCTGCGGTCCAATATTAAAATGATATAAAAGAAGTGGGGTCAGTGGGGGCGCTCTGATCTTCGTGTTTTATAATTCGGTTGATGCTGCCAGATAGGAGAGATGCACAGACTCTCGAGGGGGTGTGCGAATGTATGGTTGGAAAGGAAGGGGTAGTTCCTGCCGGCGCAATAGATATTGGTCGTTCAATAATATTATTGATTAATTCTTCTCATCTCTTATATCTACGCTGTCCTCCAACCCTAAACGGCTCTGGTCCACCTTCAACACCCTCCTCTACCCACCTGCACCTCCCCCCACAGCTGCATTCAGCGCTCAAGACCTGGCAGACTACTTCCTCAGTAAAACTTTAACTATCAGAAGCAACATCCCAACACAAGATAGTTATCTGCCACCTCCACTCCCACAGGTCCCCTCTGCCACCCTCTGCCGCTTCCTCCCAGCCACTGAGGAGGAAGTCAATTCCTTATTGTTCTCCTCACATCTCACCACGTGCCCGCTCGACCCCATTCCCTCACATCTAATTCCTCCCCTCTCCTCCTCCCTCACCCCTGCTCTCACACACATCTTCAACCTATCTCTCTCCACTGGCTCCTTTCCATCCGCCTTCAAACACGCGCTAGTTACCCCTTTACTAAAGAAACCATCCCTAGATCCCAACTCTCCATCCAACTACCGCTCTGTATCCCTGCTTCCCTTTACCTCTAAGCTCTTAGAAAAACTAGTCTTGAACCGTCTCTCCCTCTTGCTGTCCTCCAATTCCCTACTTGACCCCCTGCAATCTGGCTTCTGTCCCCTACACTCAACTGAAACTGCCCTCACCAAAGTCACCAACGACCTCCTAACTGCTAAAAAACACGGCCACTATTCTATTCTCATCCTGCTTGACCTCTCGGCTGCTTTTGACACTGTTGACCACCCCCTCCTTCTACAGACCCTCAACTTTCTGGGTCTCGGTGACACTGCACTTGCTTGGGTTGACTCCTATTTATCCAACAGGTCCTTCTGTGTGTCCTTTGCTGGTAACTCCTCCTCTTCATTGCCTCTATCTGTTGGTGTACCTCAAGGCTCTGTCCTTGGTCCTCTGCTCTTTTCCATCTACACCTCCTCCCTGGGCAAAATCATCAACAGCTTTGGCTTTAATTACCACATCTACGCTGATGACACTCAGATCTACCTCTCTACCCCTGATCTCCCTCCCCCTGTCCTTTCAAAAGTCAGTGACTGTTTATCTGGCATCTCCTCCTGGATGGCCTCCCACCACCTAAAGATCAACATGTCAAAGACTGAACTCCTACTTATTCCTCCCTCCAATGCCTCCCCACCTCCTGACTTCTCTATCACGGTGGAGGGTATCACCATCTCCCCATCAAACCAAGTTCGCTGTCTTGGAGTTACACTTGACTCTGCTCTTTCCTTCATCCCCCACATCAAGTCTCTTTCCTCCTCCTGCCGATACCAACTGCATAATATTTCCAGAATTCGGCCATTTCTTACCGCTATCACCACAAAACAACTCATACACGCCCTGGTAATCTCCCGACTCTACTATTGCAATAATCTCTTATCTGGCCTCCCTCTGTCCCGCCTCTACCCTCTACAATCCATCCTGAACGCCTCCGCCAGGCTAAATCACCTCACCCGCCGCTCTGTCTCTGCCGCTCCCCTCTGCGAGTCCCTTCACTGGCTCCCCATGCACTGCAGAATTAAGTTCAAAATCCTTATCCTTACCTACAAAACCCTCACTAACTCAGCTCCCCACTACCTGTCCTCACTAATCACCAATACACCCCAGCCCGCTCCCTAAGGTCAAACAGTGACCTGCGCCTAGCTTCTCCCCGCATCACCTCTTTCCATGATAGACTGCAGGATTTCTCACGCGCAGCCCCCACTCTCTGGAACACTCTCCCTCGTGCTGTCAGACTTTCCCCTAACTTCTCTTCCTTCAAACGCTCCCTGTCTATACTGTGCCTATTGTACAGCGCTGCGGAATATGCTGGCGCTTTATAAATAAAGAATAATAATAATAATAATGATTAATATTCTGTGGGCTGGTCGATACCTATTCCCAGATACCTGCATATACCATATAGAATAGTACAGTTTTGGCTACTCACAGTTAAAAGTGCTCTCAAGATGTCATATATCACTGGTGACATAAAGTGCAAATGCGGTGGTAAAGTGCATATAGTGCAATACAGTGCAAGGTTGGTCAAAATAGCTGAAGTTAGCGGAGCCAAAAACAAATATTGCACTATTGTTTCCTCTGTCTTTTTTGTTTTTCATTTCTCACCGGAGTCCATCGCGACCACAGGAAGAACTGTCATAGTGCGGAGTAACACATAACCAATGTGGAAAGGGTAATATCGACAAAATCTGTATAGGAATAGGTATCGACCAGCCCACAGAATATTAATCAATAATATTATTGAACGACCAATATCTATTGCGCCGGCAGGAACTACCCCTTCCTTTCCAACCATACATTCGCACACCCCCTTGAGAGTCTGTGCATCTCTCCTATCTGGCAGCATCAACCGAATTATAAAACACAAAGATCAGAGCGCCCCCACTGACCCCACTTCTTTTGTTAGCCATTCTGTGACTCTCGATAGGTGTTGAGGCTGCTCTCCATCAACATGGATTTCAGATCAAATTTGGCCATTGTAATGATAACATCTTTGGAGACATAAATGTCCAATTTGGTGATGACAAATCAAATGATGTGCACACACTAAGAAAACAACTAGAGAAAGATCTTAAAAAGGAAATCAGGAACAAATGGGACGTCACCACCCTCAATAAATATGTTAAGGACAGTATGGTCCCAAGAGTACTAAGTTTCTCTAAGAGCCTGGCAGGTGACAATGACGACATTATACTTCAAGAACGGTGGGAAAAAATGCTAGAAGGCTTCTCCCTTCATAGTTTAAAGGTCATCATAGAGAGAAGGAACGAAATCTTAATAGAACTAAACAATAGCATTACGAAAACATATGAAGAACTCGTAAAAGCATCCTCTGAACAGGAGGTTAGCTCCTATTTAGGTAGACTTGAGAAAGATTTGGATAAACTCAATGAGGAGGTTAAAGAAAGGAAAAGGAAGAAGTATCTGAGAGATATTTCAGACTACCAGAAAGGAAACGTCTGGAAGCAGAGTAATGCGGAAGACTTGGGCCCAGCAATTAGGCCATACGAAAACACCTCTCCCCACACTACCCATTTCCAATCTATACCCTCAGACACCTAGATACCAAGACCCTCAGATAGAGAAAACATCCCACAGAACACCATTACCTCAGAGACCAAGAGACGACAGTTTAACTATAATAAGGGCCCATACAATGGAAGACCATTTCACGGTCCATCAAATGAAAGATATGAAAGGAGATGGGATTACAACTCACATATAACGAACCGACCAAGGTATAGACACCAAGAGTACCCTGAGAACTATCAGCCCATACAAAGAGGAATGAGACAGAACAACCAGATCAATAGAGAAAATAACTATTACAATTATCCAACAATCCCTACAAACAACAGATATGAAGCCCTAGGAAACCAAGGGGATTTTCACCAGACCCAACACCAATCAGACAGGAACCTCAGCAACCTAAGGAGAGGATGGTCACCAGGCAAAAGATCCCACCAAGACGAGGATGTAGATTCGGAAGAACCAGAAGAAAACCGAAGGAGGAAAGAGAAACAAAGCAGAGTGGAGGGGTTTACAACCTAACAGACACCCCCCTCACGGACGCCCAAATGAAACTTTTACAAAAAGGGATGAAATATGCACCCACAGCCCACATGGACCTCTTCGATGTCTACATAGACCTCCAAAAATTTAAAAAAAACCTGTGCCTGAAAAAGTACTTTACGAAAAACCCTGTAGAAAGGGCAAACACGGTGCATTTTTATCAACACACTATTTTAAAAGATAAATCTACCTTCTTCCCTAAATCTCTAATCTCGCAAGAGATAAACACTTTTGAGCAAATGGTAATGGAAGACCTAGGAAAACTTAAAATGTCTGCAAGATCAGATAACCTCACAAAAAAAGAGAAGGAAGCCCTCAAGGAGCTAGTTTCTAATGACCAAATAGAGATAAAACCGGCGGATAAAGGTGGAGGTACAGTCGTCATGACCGCAATATACTATAAAGAGGAAGCCGATAGAATTCTAGGCGATACTGAAACGTATAAAAAGCTGACAAAAAACCCAACAAAAGAAATCCAACTTAAATTTGATGAATATTTGGAACAGTTGCATACGTTAGGCATTCTTAATAACAATGAATTCAAATATTTGAAGGTGGAACATCCAAGAACCCCAGTCTTATACTTTTTACCTAAAATACATAAAGATCTAAACAGACCACCGGGAAGACCGATTATATCCGGAGTCGGCTCAGTATCGAGCTGAGTATCTGAGTATCTAGACCATCAGCTCCAACCATACGTTACTAAAACCGTGGCACACTTAAAAGACACAACAGAAATTTTAAAAGCTCTTAAACAATTGAAATGGGAAGAAGGCCTTCTATTAGTCACTAGTGACGTTCAATATATTATATACAATCATCCCACACAAGGAAGGGATTGAATCCATTGAATACTTTTTAACAAAAGGCAGACATTTTACAACCTAAACAAATTGTTTTTATTCTCGAAGGAATCCGTCTGATTTTAGAAAATAATTATTTTTACTTCAAAGACGATTTTTATTTACAGCTCAACGGCAGTGCCATGGGGACACGGTTTGCCCCTTCGTATGCCAACCTCTTCATGGCTTCATGGGAGGAGTCATTTTTATCTACATATTCTAATAATTTAGTCTGTTACAAAAGATATATAGACGATATATTTTTAATCTGGAGGGGTGGTGTTAATACACTACTTCCTGGGAGAACTGGACCAGAATAATAGAGGGATTAAACTCACTACCACCTGGAGCACTGACAGGATTAACTTCTTAGATCTAAGCATTAAGGATAATGAAATACGAACTGAGACATTTTTTAAGAAAATCGATGTTAATAGTTTTATAGATATATCCAGTTGCCATTTACCCAAATGGCTTGAAGGAGTCCCAAAAGGACAGTTCCTTAGAGTCAGAAGGAACTGTACGGACCCGAGCACTTACGACACACAGTCAGAAAAACTGAAACAAGATTTCATAGAGAAAGGATATGACCCAAACGTATTAGAGGAAACAAGATCCAAGATAAGAACTCTGGAGCAGAATGATCTACTGAAGAGCAAAAGATTAAGAGAAACCCCAGGACTCACCCAGAACGTACCATTTGTGTTCTCCTACAACGCTCAGAATAAGGCAATAAGAAGATCCATCAGAAAATACTGGTCAATCCTAAGAAAGGACCCACTGCTGAAGGATATTCTACCGGAAAACCCCAGGCTCATATGTCGTGGTGTAAATAATTTGAAAATGAAGCTTACACACAAGCACACACAGAAGAATACCGCACGACACAACCACTTCATCATCAAAAAAGGCTTCCATCAATGTGGTAACTGCTTAAACTGTCGCAATACGAAAGGTAAAAAGCAGATCATCACTAAAATAGATGGCAATACGGGCCTATAGCAATAAAAGAAGTAATCACCTGCTTTACGAAAAATGTAATCTACTTGCTAATCTGCCCATGTGGGTTAAAATATGTAGGAAGAACCACCAGACCCCTCAATATCCGTGTACAAGAGCATATAAGAAATATCAGAAATGGCTACGAAAAGCACAGTGTCCCATTACATTTTAAACTGAAACACGCCCAAAACCCGGAAGGACTCATCTTTGTTGGTATTAAAAAAGTTGAAGCACCTTGGAGAGGAGGTAACTTTGAGAAGCTGATTGGAAAAATAGAGATGAGTTGGATTTTTAAACTAGGCACGTTGCAGCCACAAGGCCTTAATGCCGACTTTGAGCTATGCCACATTTTTAACTGATCTTTTTATGCTTTAAAACGCAATTAATTATTTGAAATCTTAAATTTATTTTATTTAACTCCCATGAATTATGCCCCTAATTTTAATTTTAATTAATTTTAATTTCTTATCTATCACTGGTCGTTTTACATTTAAAGTCAGATACATAACTAAATATCCCCTATTTTATATACTTATTTTAACCTGCATCATGCTCAGAATTTTAACACTGGTTTGCCCTCATAATAATTATAGAGGAGAACCGTACTCATCTGTGCAAACTCAAAGCGTATATTGATATATAAACTCAATTATGAACTAATCTCTTCCCTCCCTCCCCTTCTCCATTCTACTCAATATATAGATGTAATCATATTGAGACATCACCCAGATCACATGATCAGCAAATGACCACATAACCCCTCCAACGATATATATATATATTTAATGCAATCGGTCCTAAATCAGGATGTCCGTTTGCTGTCTTTTTGCTGCTGGTTTTGCATTATTCTGCCTCCCTCGCCGGTCAGGTACATCTGGCCGCATAAAAGAATACGTTTTTAATCATTTTTAACCTTTTTAAACTTTGTAATCTCTGTAATGTATTTGCCTTCCCTGCTGGTTAGGCAAATGTGGTGGTCCCCCTGTGTACCTTGTGGTGCGGCACGAGGCTGGCCGGGACTTTGGGATAGCCGATATTGCGATCCACTGTGTGGAACGCAAACACACAGTGGAACGCAATCCAAAATGGCCGCGGCGCGGCCGAATTACGCAATTTACGTCATGTGACCCTAACAACAAGCGAACCCGGAAAGGACCCCGAAAGAAGCGCGAAATGCCGCTGCTCACTGAGGAACTCGTTTTAAATAAAAGGAGACCCACGGACAAGCTCAGATTTTCCCTTTCCACCCATATACTGACTGATGAAGGCACCAGTGTAGCGCCGAAACGCGTATCAACAACTCCCTACGTTTATTTTTTATTTATTTTCGCTGTCATATAGAGTTAAATTTGTATTTTTGCCAATAAATTTATTTTATATATCCATTTGATCTATTCTTAAATCCATTACTCCTTGCTGAGCTCGCAAACGGCCGCAGATGAGTAGGCAGCTCCTGCTCACAGACTGAGGAAGTAGCAGAACAGCAGATTGCAGCTGGACAACCGAGCATCCTCCAGGCACCGAGTAAGCAGATAAAGGGGTAAGGTGCTCACCAATAAGAAGCATCACACGCTCAAAAGTTGAGCCTGGATTTCTAAGGCTCCTTAATTGGTAACAAAGCCGACATAGAGAAGAGCAGAGGCCACTCTTTACTTGGCCCGAGGCATTCCAATCCAGAGCCTGGACATATGAGGCTCTGGAATCTGTAAGTGCAATATTATCACAAATCATATTTAGTGTGTCCAGACAATATTGCACTATTGTTTCCTCTCTCTCTTTTTTGTTTTTCATTTCTCACCGGAGTCCATCGCGACCACAGGAAGAACTGTCATAGTGCGGAGTAACACGTAACCAATGTGGAAGGGTAATATCGACTAAATCATCTGGCACATTTGATGCACAACCCTTCCACCTAGGAACTCCAATAATTACCACTAAGGACACTAGGACCAATATATACATCAAATTTTGCCATAGGGCATTATTAATTTATACTGGACATTTAACCCTGGCCTGTTTTTGGCTCCGCTAACTTCAGCTATTTTGACCAACCTTGCACTGTATTGCACTATATGCACTTTACCGCCGCATTTGCACTTTATGTCACCAGTGATATATGACATCTTGAGAGCACTTTTTACTGTGAGTAGCCAAAACTGTACTATTCTATATGGTATATGCAGGTATCTGGGAATAGGTATCGACCAGCCCACAGAATATTAATCAATAATATTATTGAACGACCAATATCTATTGCGCCGGCAGGAACTACCCCTTCCTTTGCATTAAAATTATATAAATCTGGTAATATAGGCGTCAGTGGCAGTGCACCCAAATATTGTGCCTTTGGTGGCAGCAAGTGCCTTCACACCGTAAGTAGCCCCTCTGTGGTATTGTGGAAGAGTGCAGGGTTGGACCCTGCGGTCCAATATTAAAATTATATGAATCTGGTACAGGCATCAGTGCATCCAAATATTGTGCCTTTGGTGGCAGCAAGTGCCTTCACACCTGTCAGGCCCAGGTACCGGGGTGGCACTGGGATATGGGGAAGATGAACCCAGGATGCAGTTTAGCACAAAGAAGCAGGTTGGTAGGGGTGGAGGATGGTGAAAATAAAGGAAACTGACCAGGTTGGATTCTGTAAGTTGATGGGAAGCGTGGAAATAAATGCAGGAACCAGGAAAACAAAATGAACTAGAACAATCAGGTTTTGCAGAGCAGAGAAATAAACAGTACTTCACTTGAAGCACACAGGAGCTGTAATTATTCCTCAATGTGCTGGCTGGGGCGTGGCACCTTTATTTTGTGTTTGAGTCACGTGTGTTTTGTGATTTAACTGTTTGTGACCAGTACATGAAGTACACCACCAGGGGGGTTCCAGGATGAAAGCTGGTTGCAGAGAATGAATGCTAAATGCAGGTTCAGGGGTTCCCAGGATGGAACATGACAGCTGGATGCAGGTTGCAGGGAAGGAAATGTACCACCAGGGGGGTCGCAGGATGGTTGCTGCCATGGGGCATGACAACACCATAACCCCTTTGTGGTATTGTGGAAAAGTGCACAGTTAGACCCTGCGGTCCAATATTGAAATTATATAAATCTGGTAATATAGGCGTCATTGGCAGTGCACCCAAATATTGTGCCTTTGGTGGCAGCAAGTGCCTTCACATCGTAACCCCTTTGTGGTATTGTGGAAGAGTGCAGTGGTGGAGGTTTTGTGAATGCAGAAGAGATCCCCGATCTATTCAGTTACGTCAGCATCAGGGGATTGATAGCTGCTGATCCAGGACTGATTCATTTTTATAAATGTCAGCCAGTCTACAGAGTCAGTGGACAGACGCACTCTTTTGTCTGTGACAAAACCTCCAGCGGCAATGAACGTCCTTTCAGAAAGCACGCTGGATGGAGGGCAACCTAGTAGCTGCATAACATATTGACTAAGTTCTGGCCAGTGATCCAATCTCAACACCCAGTAAGCCAGTGGATCATCTGCTGTAAAGGTATCCTGGTCTGCCCTTGCCCCTAGGTAGTCCTGCACCATACGGTGAAGATGCTGGCAATGGGTGCCTACATTTGACGTCCCTGGGCGTCGTGGAGTAAAAAAATTTAAAAAGGCATCAGTCAAGCGGCCCCGGCCTTCACCGCTCTTCCTCTGATCATCTGCAGCCTCAGAAGCACCTGTGTCATCACTTGGTAACCTACCAGTGCCTGGAAAGGTGTTAAACAAGTGTCGCTTTAGAGAGTCCTCAAGTTGTTTCATCCTGTGCTCCCTCTGTGAGGGCAGGATGAGCTCTGCAACTTTACCGTTGTATCGTGGATCAAGAAGGCTTGCCAACCAGTAATGATCCCTCTCCTTGATAGCACGAATCCGGGGGTCCTTTACCAGGCTTTTCAGGATAAGGGAGCCCATGTAGCGTAGGTTGGAGTTGGCATTAGCTTCCGAGTCTTCCTGGTCAATAAGGATGACCCCATCGTGCACTTCCTCCTCCCAGCCACGTACTAGTCCTTGGGTTTCTGGGCACCCAAAACTCTCCCTTGAGGAATCCCCACCTTCAAAGCACCCACTACTTAAATATTCCTCATCCTCCTCAACCTCCTCCTGTCTGATCTGAGGACCCGCAGGAATGCTGTCTGCGTAAAGACTGGGGCATTGAGAGATAGGGAAGGCCTCCTCTTCCTCCTGCTGCTCTGCCTTTGCCTCTATTCCCTGCAGAGTGCGCTCCAGCAGGAACGCTAAAGGAATTGTGTCACTGATGCTTGCACTGTCCCTGCTCACCATCCTTGTTGCCTCCTCAAATGGCGACAGTACAGTGCATGCATCCTTGATCATCAGCCACTGCGGGGGGGAAAAAAAACAAGTTGACCTGAACCTGTCCTTGTGCCATACTCACACAGGTACTCATTGATGGCCCTCTGCTGCTTGTGCAGACGCTGCAGCATTTCTAATGTCAAGTTCCACCTGGTGGGCATGTCACAGATCAGACGGTTTGTGGGAAGGTGGAATTCTCTTTGAATTTCAGCCAGGCGAACACTTGCTGGGAATGACCGTCTGAAGTGGCTGCAGACTTTTCTGGCCTGGCTGAGAAGCTCTGCCAGCCCTGGGTACCTGGTTAGGAAATGCTGTACCACCAGATTTAGGACGTGTGCTAGGCATGGTACATGCGTCAACTTACCCAGGCGTAGGGGGGAGAGAAGGTTGCTGCCATTATCACAGATGACCATTCCCAGCTCAAGCTGGTGTGGTGTTAACCATCTCTGCACCTGCCCTTGCAGAGCTGACAGAATTTCTGGCCTGGTGTGGCTCCTGTCCCCTAAACAAACTAGCTCAAGCACAGTATGGCATCTTTTTGCTTGAGCCATTTCGTAGCCCCTGTCACATGTCGGTTTAACTGCCACTTTGCCAGAGACAGAGAAAGAAGAGGAGGAGGAGGAGGAGGAAGAGGAAGTGGTGGTGGTGGAGCAGACAGACCTCATACAAGAAGCTTTCTGGAGGCGTGGTGGATGAACAAGCTCCACCACAGAGCCCAGTCTTGGATCCGTCCCAGCTGCAATCAGAGTTACCCAGTGTGCCGTGAAGGAAATGTAACGGCCCTGTCCATGCTTGCTGGACCACGTGTCTAAAGTCTTGTGCACCTTGCTGCTGACTGCCTTTCCCAATGACTCCATAACATTGTGTTCCACGTGCTGGTATAGTGCTGGAATGGCCTTCCGTGAAAAGAAATTGCATTTTGGAACCTGCCACTGTGATACAGCACATTCAGCAAATTCACGGAAGGAAGCAGAGTCCACCAGTTGGAAAGGCAGTAGCTGTAATGCGAGTAATTTTGCTAAGCTGGCATTTAGACGTTGTGCTTGGGGATGGTTGGGACTATATTTTTTCTTACGCTGCAGCAGCTGGGGCAATGTAATCTGACTGCTTAAATCTTCAGCTGATGGGATGCTGTCACATTGTGAGGGAGGACCTGGTACACCCATTACTGCAGCATCATCCTGTCAGTGGAGGTTGTAGGCAATGACATGGCAGGACATATAGTGGGGGTAGAGACAGATGAGGAGGAGGAGGACCTATGCAAAGTGTTGTGCCAACGGGATGCGTGACAGATGGTCATATGTCGCCTCAAGCACGTGGTACCCAAGCGTGGGATGTATTTCCCACGCTTGATCCTCATCTGACATAGATTAGAAATTGCAACGGTGCGGTCTGCTGCACATTTCTTAAAGAACTCCCAGACAGCAGAGTTCCTGGATGTGTGCTTTGAGACAACAGCGCTCTGCACCTGAGCAGCTCTGACATCTGATGCCTTGGAATGGCTACGGTTAATCATAGAGGACATTGTGCCTCGTGTTTGTTGTGCCTCCTCCTCCTCCTCCCTTGACTCCTCTATTCGATCAGGCACCTAGGTGGAGTCAGTGACCTCATCATCATTGTCATCACCCCCTATCTCCTCGTCACTGGAGCCAACTTGGCAGTATGCTGCAGCTGCTGGGGCAACATGAGTGCTAGTTATTTGTGTGTCACTGGCACACCAATCTAGGTTGATTATACTCCCTTCCTCAACCTCAGATATTGAATCAGAGCACTGTAGTTGCTGCGCATCCTCAAGCAGCATGTCACTGACATTGTAGTCAAACAATTCAGCTGACTCCTCCGTGTGTGATAGTGAGGCTACGGCAGGAGTAGCTGTGGACATGCTTTGGTAGCTGCATTAGATGCTTTGGCAGCTGAGGTGGACTGTAAAGCACTACAAGCCTGGCTGGGAGAGGACTCGGAGGATGAGGATGGCCTGGTTAGCCAATCCACCAAATCCTCTGTATGTTGCTGCTACTTAAGTCGGCCAGCACCAGTTAGAAAGGACAAGCGTGCCCCTGCAGAGGATGCACCATGTCCACGACGACCAGAGGCACAGCCTCCTGACACAGAGGCTGCTTGCCCTCTTATCTGTGTCTGGGAGCGTCTGCTTGTCCTTTTTGGTCTTTCTGACATGGTGAGTGATATATAGATTAAAGATATACAGAACTCTGATTCAACTCTGTTATAAAAAATTGGAGATATGCAGAACTCTGATTCAACTGTGTTATCTAGATTAAAGATTTCCAGAACTCTGGTATAACTCAGTGAGACACCCTGATAGCTGGCAGCCAGTGACAAGACACCGATTAAAATCCACAGAAACCTCCTATAAATCTGTGAGACCCCCTGATAGGTGGCAGTGAAAAGACACAAATTACAATTACCAGGAACCTCCTTTAATTCAATGAGCCCCTCTGATGTGTGGCAGTGACAAGACACAAATTACAATTCACAGGAACCTCCTATAAATCAGTGAGCCCCCCTGATGGGTGGCAGTGTGACAAGACACAGATTACAATTCGCAGAAAACTGCTAGAAGTATGTGGGACCCCTGATAGCTGGCAGTGAGAAGACACAGATTACAATTCACCAGAAACCTCCTATAAATCAGTGAGACCCCCTGATGGGTGGCAGTGAGAACACACAGATTACAACAATTCCCAGATATCTTCTAGAAGTGAGACCCCCACAATAGTTGCTGGCAGTGAGAACACAAAGATTAGAGCAATTCCCAGATATTTTGTAGAAATAAGACCCCCAAAATAGTTGGTGGCAGTGAGAACACACAGATTACCACAATTCCCAGATATCTTGTATAAGTGAGACCCCCACAATTGCTGCTGGCAGAGAGAACACAACGATTAGAACAATTCCCAGATATTTTGTAGAAATGAGATCCCCAAAATAGTTGGTGGCAGTGAGAACACACAGATTACCACAATTCCAAGATATCTTCTAGAAGAGAGACCCCCACAATTGCTGCTGGCAGTGAGAACACAAAGATTAGAACAATTCCCAGATATTTTGTAGAAATGAGACCCCCAAAATAGTTGGTGGCAGTGAAAACACACAGATTACCACAATTCCCACATATCTTGTAGAAGTGAGACCCCCACAATTGCTGCCAGCAGTGAGAACACAAAGATTAGAACAATTCCCAGATATTTTGTAGAAATGAGACCCCCAATATAGTTGCTGGCAGTGAGAACACACAGATTACCACAATTCCCAGATATCTTGTAGAAGTGAGACCCCCACAATTGCTGCTGGCAGTGAAAAACACAAAGATTAGAACAAGGGGGGGCATGGCCGGCTACCGAAGGGAGCAGACGTGTATCTGTGGAGCTCCACATGTCTGCTGCTCTTGAGGCCCATCTGTAACCTAATTAGCTGAGTATTTTACTGATTTGGGGACTCAGGCTGGCTGGCCATCGGAACTGAGATGTCCGGAGGCCGTTCTGTCCCCCCCTCCGGACCAGAGACGCTCGTCGCGGCCAACGGAGTGGAGAAGACACGAGGAGCTGGCGGCCATTTTGCGGCCTTCGTCCTGGCCCCTGCAGCCTCTCTGCCTGGAGTGACTGACAGGCCGGCGAACGAGCGGCAGGCTGAACCGACTCCCCCCACGAGAGGTACAGACACCTTCCTAGCCGGCCTGGAGGCTTGCTTGCTGCTCCTGGATGGAGAGGACCTGGACGGTCCGCTCACCAGAGGAGTGTGGCGACGGATGACGCTTGCCTTGCGCCACTGCCGAGGGGTGGCGAATCGGGGTTCGACGAGGGATGGAGCTGCATCGGCTGGACACTCTGCTGAGGCCTATTTTAAGGATGCTGCGGGGAGCCTGGATGTGGATGCAGAGAGAGGTGACAAGCCTGTGAAGCTCGACGGATGCATGGACTTATCGGACTCTGGCGGCCTGGGGAACGTGAGAGGTGCCTCGGGGACCTGGAGGCCGCTGGTCCCTGCAATCGGCGCTGTGTTGGAGACCCAGGGAGCTGGCGCTCGGATCGAGGGGTCCGGACTGCCAGCATACATTACACCGGGGGGAGTTCCGGTGCGACCTGGAGGCCGAGATCATGACTTGGAGGGAGTTGAGGGCCCCTCTTTGTCGATAGTGTGGGCGAAAACGCTTCAGGGTTCCCCGGATTACATCCCGGAGTCTCTCACCCAGGTGGCCGAGGTGGAAGCTTTCTGGGTGTCCCAAGGCATAACGCAGCTGTGGACCGTGCTCCCGTATGTAGAGCCAGCTTGGACGCCACGAACCGGCCGCCCGTGCGACGATCTGCCTGCTGCACGAGCTGCCCTGTTTAGAGATACAGGTTGAAATATCTTGTTGTTTCTCGATTGTTGACCCGTTTTCTGATCTGGCCTTATTTTTTGACACTTGACGACCCCTTTTTGTTGTCCGAGGACATTTTTTACTTTGCTGTCATGCCCTTTTTCATTTTGTTATATTTTATATTTTTTCTGCTGAGTTTTATACAGATGTACCCCCCCGTTCCCCCCCTTTTTTTTTAAATATATATATATATATATATATATTTTTTTTTTTCGGGCATATCCGGGATGTCTCGGGAGGTGCTGCAGCGGCCTGGTGCCCAGATTGGCCCCCGAGTGCCCGGGCCTCGTGCCACTATACCCCCTGGCCCCACCCACGGTCTGTCACCGTGCGGGAACCCGCCAGGGCAGGCACAATTTTGGCCTTTGCCATTTTCCACCCCCAACCCTACCCCCTCATCTTTCTACCATATTTCTTTTTACTGCTGACTTCTTTAATTATTGTTTTCCACAAGATGTGTTTGTTGCCGACTTTGTGCTTATTTTTAGATGAGACCCCCCTTCTGGGGATGTTTTTTGCGGACTTATTAATACTCTTTGATGACTTCTTTATCTGTTTTGCTCTACATTGATGAGTTCTTTATGATGACAATTCTTGGCCCTGCGTGGACCTTCCTTTCTGTATAGCATGATTGTTAAGCTGACTTTTTTCCAAAATAAAAAATTTTGAAACACCAAAAAAAAAAAAAAAAAAGATTAGAACAATTCCCAGATATTTTGATATTTTGTAGAAATGAGACCCCCACAATAGTTGCTGGCAGTGAGAGCACACAGATTACCACAATTCCCATATATCTTGTAGAAGTGAGACCCCCACGATTGCTGCTGGCAGTGAGAACACAAAGATTACAACAATTCTCAGATATTCAGTAGAAATGAGACCCCCAAAATAGTTGCTGGCAGTGAGAACACACAGATTACAACATTTCCCAGATATTTTGTAGAAGTGAGACCCCCCCCTAATAGCTGGTGGCAGTGACAACACACACTAACACAACAATCTCCTCTCAAAAAACACGTGCTGGGGCTGCAAGGGACGCCTTATATAGTGTGCTGCAGGACTTAGCTCTGTGAGCCCATGATTGGGCAAAATTTGCCCAATCAGGACTCTGTGCACCTGAGATAATTAAAGTGGCAAACTAGACACCATGACTACTTAAGCTATTTTAAGCAGTCATAGTGGCAAAGGGAACCCCCCCCAAACTCTCCCTTGCTACCTGGATAACTCTTCAACAGAGAAGGCTTAACTCTGCATGTTGCATTTCATGATAGTGGGGTATAGCGGTGTCAAAATTATTCATGTTTCTCAATAAAAAATATTTTTTTAAAAATTACTTATTTTTAAATGTGTGGAGAAGACAGCTGTTTTGAGTAAGTGTTCAACCAGCCAATTGGCAATGACTCTAAATGCAGAAGAATTGAGAGGCATCTGGTTGGCTGCGTGCATGCTGGTTGCACACAAGAGTTGTCATGAGGCCAGCATTTAGTTGCTTGCTAGGCAAAATATCAGGGGGGAAAACACTGGGAGTCCACAGGAATTAATAATGAATCACTCCTTATTTTCTCATTTTTTTCATAGTGTAGTTATTATTCATAACATAGCCATTTTTCTTTTGCTGATGTTATATTTATATTTGCATTTTAATAAGTGCAACTAAGTTATTTCCGTTGTAGAAATTGTTTGTAGATGTCCATGGATCAAAATGTTAAGACCACTAGTCTCTCTAATATGTGCTCATGTACACACATTCAGACAGTAGCCCACATAAAAAATAATGTGCCCCTCGTTGTTGGATTGAATCCAAGGTGTCATGCCCCAGCCCTTGGAGCCTGCTTGTGGCCAGTCTGGTTTACTGTTTCCCTATTACCACTCCCTGTCCACTTCCACTCCAAGGTTAATTCCTGTTTTAGTTCACCTGAGGGTTTTGTATTTAACCAGGTCACGCCCTTTCCTCCAGGCTCTGTCATTGTTCTATTACTCTGCTATGAAGAGGGTCTCCCTCCAGAGCTCCTGTTCTAATCTGCAAGGATTATACCTGTTGATCCTGTGTAACATCTCCTGGGTATCCAGTCTCTGCTATAACCACCGCTGTGGCTCCAGGTACATTGTCTGCTGGTTCCTGAGACTGTGTCATCATTCAGCTGTACCTGTATATCACTGCTAACTACTTTCTGTATTACCTGGAGAGATTGCTGTATCACCGTGGTGCAACATTTCCCACCGTTGTTATCAGAGACTGTGTTTATCTGCAGTAATATACGCCTTTACCTAAATCATTGTCTTCAGTGTCTTTTATTAACCTGTTCTACCCCAGCGCCTGGGATAAAACTGAACTTCAGGTCCCACCTCTGCTCACGCCTGGTGCCACCCTGACACAAAGGTGGAAAGTGTGAGAGAGCTCGAGGTGCTCCAATACTCCCTGGAAAATAAATACGATGTCTATTACCAGACGTGGTACTGGTGGGCGGTGTTTTTGTCACGGCACAAAACGTAATGTCCGCAGATTTGCTTGGAGCTCATACTCAGATCTAGCTATCTGTACATTCTGTCTTCTGTGGTTTATCATATTGATCTGAAGATCTTAGTCTCCCGTGTCATGAATGTACCTCAGTGATGTGCGGTGAGGTCAATGGCTCTGTGAGGCACTGACTAGTATCAGAGCCAGATATACACGGGTTACGTAGGTTCAGTGCTCCCCAGGAACTGGCTGCTGTCAGTGCTTCCCAGGATTTGGCTGTTCAGTGCTGCCCAGGAACTGGCTGCTGACATAATACCAGAGTGCCAGCAGTGTGCCATATACATTCCAGTGTGCCATAATACTAGTGTGCCATTTTTCATAACACTGTGCTATAATATCAGTGTGCCATATACGTACTAGTGTGCCATAATGCTGCTGCTGTCAAGGCGTCCCAGGATCTTTGCTGCTCTCCAGGATGTGCCTCCAGGCACACAGCCCCTCGGCAGGCTCCCATGACTGACAAGGACTCTGCCTCCCATGGGCGTTTTTTTAAAAAAAATTAATGGCTTGAGACCAATGGTGCTTTCCCATTGGCTCAAGCAATTCAATTGCTCTCAGTGCCTCTCTGAGGTGCTGAAGAGCATAGATTCAGGAAGTAGGCAACGCCGTAGGCTTCAATCTGAATCACTAGGCTAGGCTGGCTCAGCGCTGCCACTGCTATCTGTGTGATGATTCACCCACACACAGCAGCCGGCAAAAAAAAAAAAAGGGAGGACAGAGAAGGACAGAGAGGGAGCGTGGAGCAGGTGTGTATGTGAGCACATTCATTTACTGGAATGGAAGGTGAGGCCCTGCCTCACCTGCCGCCCCTGACTGCACGTCCCTGATGTACCTGGAGTTTTGTTAACCCCCTTCCCCCTCTTTTTTTATTTATGTACTTTTTGTGTTCTTGATAATGAGAAAATTTATTTTTGAGGCAACGTATTGGTTCCCAGATCTCCATTGCTGGAACATCTGTTTCTTATATGATTGTTATGGCTGAAACATCGTGTCATTGTATATGTTATTTTCTGCTCTATTTGCCTCTAATAAAAATTAATTTTAAACAAATAAAAATGATGTGCACACAAAACTGATGGGCTTTAGCTGTGGCTGAATCTGTGCTGTAAGCCTAGACCCTGTGCTCTTATATACTGAGATGTGTGACACTAAATACACACGCTATCTTCGGCGGTGTTCTAGGGCAGCTGAATGTGGATGAAGAAAGTCACGCTCATCGACTGACTCCTGCACTACAAATTCATTGTCAAGATCCTATCCACAGCCTGACTTGTGCCATCTGCTGAAGGCAGCACCTTTCCTGCAGTATCCTCGTTCCTGAGCATGCACAATCACCTATATCTGGAGCGCTGGATAAGGTGGTGTAGGGGTACCTTAATGAATGCTGCTCTGTAATGGGTGTGTTGACGGAGTCAATCCCCAAAACACTCTGTCTAATGGTACAATGTTGAGAACAGAAACACACTCCAGAGCGCAAACATACTCGCCACCCAGGACATACTTGAAAACGAGAGAAATCTCAATGTATCATTCCTGGTAAAATCCTTTCTAAAAAAAAAACTGTTGGTCAAAATATATATGCTGATGGGGAGTTTCTCCCTCTGTGCGGCACTGATTGTAGAGGTATAATCTCCCCTACAGCATATATATTTTGACCAATACGTGCCAGTTTGCGCTCTGGAGTGTGTTTCTGTTTTCAACATAGTATCCTCGTTCCTGTCCAGGTTTATGGTGTAGCCTTGTATCTCAGCCAATCCTCTGCACACCATCCCTGGTTTTCCCTACACAGTGAAACACAGTAACACATGACACTCACCTGAATAAAAGTCTACGCCTCCCTCCAGTCAGGGCTTCATGATTGCTGCTCAATGTTCATAGGAAAAAGACCTGTTTATTTAATGCTCCTGAAAGACCTGTTATTATCCTGATAATCTGCCAGTTCCTTCAGTCTACTCTTCTGCCCCTAGCCCCCTTGGTTCCAGCTATCAAAAACCCGTGTTCTCTCAAGACCCCCCATGTTCTCCCAAGACCCACCGTGTTTCTCTCAAGATCCACTTCATCTCCTGCCATCCCTGGATTGCCTGTGTGGTCAGTACATGAGAACTACGGCTCCCACTATCCCCAGTAACCTAGTTAGTCCTATACGTGTCCTGTCCCATGGCTCTCCTATCTGGTTCTCCCGCAATTTCTTTCCAACCAACTGTCTATGTGCATACTATTCTGCATATTGGACTCACAACCTGCAAGGCCAGTACCGATACGGTGAATACCCTGACATTCATGCTCTATTCCTACAGTCTTGCTCTATCAATCACTAAACAATATTATTTCTAATTCCTTATCTCATCCTTTTTTTTTTGGAGAAAGGATTTTACCAGGAAGGATGCATTGAGATTTCTCTCGTTTTCAAGTATGTCCTGGGTGGCGAGTATGTATCGTTAGGTGTCTTGCCCAAGGACACTTACTGGAGAGGTGCTCGTTGGGAGCGAACCCATGACTCCACAGGGTCTCTCCAAGCAGAGCAGTGATGTTTCCCCTACTCCACCCAGCCGGTACTCTCATGATTCCAGACATGTTTCATTCTTTCAATCTATTAACCCTTTCGCTGCTGAGGCTTTTCCCGCCTCTGTGCTGAGGTCATTTTTACCGGTTTTGCTCATCATGTTTAAACGTGTTTTTAAGGCTTATTTTAGTATATGACCCAGACATATTATATATCGTTCTTTCCGTCAGACTCGGCAGATTAATAATATGTCATTATTATATGTATACATCATGACCTGTCTGTATATTATAACAAAAAATGCAATAAAATATGAATTTTCAATAATTTACAGCGTGTAAAGTGTTTTTTTTCACATTTTAACATGCGAGCAATTGCGGTTATATTTTGTATGGGGTGCGCTTGTTAAAAAAATTAGAGATGGGGTCTCGTTACATTTTTTTTGGGGGAAAATTACACGATTTTTAACAAACGCACCGCATACAAAAATCGTTAGTGCAGCATCATTGTTCACATTATAATTGAAATGGGAACAATATTGCTGCATTAACAAACCAAAAAAAAGAAAAAAAAAGTTTCATTTTTTTTTTTATAATTTTTTTAAAATATTTTTTTATTTTTATTTTATTTATTTATTTATTTTTACTAACTTTTTTCACATTCGAGTTTGGTATCGTTGGAACGGCCATGCTCTGGCCGATCCAACAATACCAAATGTTAACCCCTAGCTGCCACGGATTGGGAGATAGGGAGTTCATTGGAACTCCCTATCTCCACCGTTGGTGGCAGTTAGGGGGTTAACTCCAGGACTGGCATCATCGTGCTATGCACGATGACGCCAGTCCTCAGGGGGAGTTCCCGGAGGCTTGGCCGACATCCAAGATGTCGGCCAGCTCCGGGAAAGATCACGAACCGGCGCTTTTCAGCGCCGATTCGCGATCCAGCTCCCCAGGGGTTAATGCCAGGTACCATTTGGAAGGGCAGGCTGTGCCCTTCCAAATGGTGCCTGGGTTAACCCCTGCAACGCCGCCGATCGGGAGGGAGAGAGGTCCGAAGGACCTCCCCCTCCCTTTCAGGCGCCTCCTCCACACATGCGGGGGGGCGCCTGAATTAGGTGTCATCGCGATGACACCTAATTTCACCGGCGGCAGTTCCGGATGCTGGGCTGACATCGAGGATGTCAGCCCGCACCGGGGGGGCCAGCGATCGGCCGGAACTCGGCCGAACGCTGACCCCAAGTGAGGACGCGCTCAGCGCGTCCTCAGCACAGCAGCAGCCATGCGGAGGACGCGCTGAGCGCGTCCTTCACATCGAAGTGGTTAATGCTCCCCACTTCCACTCAACCTTCCACAGACCTCACAGCTGTCAGCTTCGCTGACTACTTCACTGATAAGATTACTAAACTTAGGCTAGAAATCTCTTCACTACCCTCCTCCATTAAACACTCTGCTTCATTCACTCCATCACTCCCTGCCCCCCACTTCTACTATGTCTTTGTTTTCTCCGGTCTCAGAGGAGGATGTCTCAGCAGTTCCCATGTCTTCCTCCCAGATCACCTGTCTGTTTGACCCCATCCCCTCGTATTTTATTAGGTCTGTCCTACCAGTCATTGTCCCTGCTTTGACTCATATTTTCAAACTCTCCCTCTCCTCTGGACTCTTCCTCTCTGCTTTCAAACACGCTCTGATCACCCCCATTTTAAAAAAGCCATGTTTTGATACCACTTCCCTTTTGAACTACCGTCCCATCTCTCTGCTCTCCTTTGCCTCCAAAATCTTAGAATGCCTGGTCTATAACCAGCTCACCAGTTTTCTCGCTTCTAACTCTCTACTTAATTCGCACCAATTTGACTTTCGCTCCCAGCACTCCACTGAGACTGCAGGGGTCTTGTGCATACTTGAGGGGGGACACAATGAGGCTGAAGATACCAGGACATTTGGGAGAGACTTTAGACACTTTGAACTATGAAGGTACCTTGGGGTGTAAGACACAAGGGTGCCGTAGACAGGACACAGGAGGGATTCTTTTGCAGTACCAATGGGATAATCCAAAAATGCGTAGTCAAGAGGTAAGCAGTGTCACGACCACTACACGCGCTGCTGCGAAAGACGCCAGTTTGCGCCACCCACTATCTGTCTCTACGCAATTCTCTCTCGCAACAGGGCCGCAGAGCACGATATATGATCCCAGGATTGCAACGCAGTACAAGTCTTCTCTTGAAGCGGGTAATGACTACGTCTCCCACAATCCCTGAGATCACTTTCCTATTCTATTAGTTACGCTGCCACCAGTCCTCATGGACACCATGCGCGTCGCAACGGGAGATGCAGGGCTAAGCAACCACACTATCTGCCTACCCTAGACTCGGACAGTGACTGCAGACCCCACAATCCCTGCCGTCTCTGGCGACCGCAACTCGCAATTTCTTACATAACCGAGTTTAAAGCAAATAGCAATACTCCCAATCTCTTAGCGTGGATCTCATCAGCCAGAGGCAGAAACTTAAATACGTTTTGTTTATTTATGATATAGAAAAATCACAGTGGATTGTTTTAGGAAAAATTATACTAGAATCAATCAATTAATTACACACTACACAGCAATTAAAAGAAAAGGGTTAACCACAGAGCATTACTTATGACGAACTAATCAGTAAGCTAGCATCGATGGCCTCCTGGAGCCTGGAGATATAAGCATGGACCGATCAGTCATCTTTCGAATGTACCCCAAGTGATCAGTCACAGCGCATGGCCAGTTTTCAGAATTTATACACTTCCTGGTCCTTCCAACCACCACAAATGGCCCAGCCTCCGGCACTACATATCCCAGAGTTCCCTTCTCCAGAGCATCCTCAGTATGCTTGTCATTAATCTTTAATTGCCCAAAGGTGTCCATCTCCCCCCCCCCAGGGATCAAGGATGTGCTTCCTGTCTTTGAAGATAGGGCCTAAATCTTGGTGCCGGGTTGGCTCCCAAGGTGTGATTACCAAGCTACATGATATGCCAGTTCACAAAGACATTCCCTTTTACAGCCACGTGTGATATCCTCCCCCCAGGGGAGAAAGCTAACCATTTTAATTACATTTTAGCACTCACCCTCAACAGCTGTGGACACCGGGATATGCTTCCCAAATGGTCAGACACAAATATGAATATGACTCTATATGGAGGAGATAGGTATAAACAGGCAGACCCTTATATAGATAGAAATACAGATCTAATCTGCCACAAGCAGGGTCTATACAGATATCAGGAGCAGAACAGGAATAGGTCTTAACTCTCACATGGGATAGAGTCTCAATGCTGAGGCCCTGAGGGAAGGGGGAGTGGTCCTTTATTCAGGCAAGTAAGTGTGGTGTGTGTGTGTTGTGGTTAACTATTTATGGTTCTGAATTGCCAGTGCTGTGTCTGAGCAGCACTCTTCATGCCCTGCCCAGTGATAAATAGCAGGCATGGTACAGGTAGCGGTGGGGAGCCTGACATTGTGCCATCTTCCTATCCAGCCCACATGCACCCCGCTAGTTCAGATTCTCTATTCACCATCACCTAGTGTGCCACCCCTCTCCTTTTAGATTGCAAGCTCTCGAGCAGGGTCCTGTCTCTCCTACTGTTCTGTGTGTTTAACTTGTATGTATATTTGTTATTCTGTCTCACCCATTTGTACAGTGCTACGGAACTTGTTGACACTTTATAAATACTTGTAACTGTAACTGGGAATCTCGGCCACACTCTCGCAATATCACGGCTGAGAATCACAGAGCCGTATGTGAGGGAGTAAGGGCCCTGAGCCTACTGCACAGCACAGGTTCATCTGCGACTGCCTTGGTCAGCCTGATTCCATGTCAGCATGCAGCTGGTGCCAATGCCCAGAAGTCAAATCAGGAGAACAATAGGGATGGGCTGCCAGTTCGAATCGGTTCGATGTTCGCATCGAACATCGGCGGTTCGAAAGTTCGTGAACTTTATAAATTTTAATTTTGAATTTTTTTAAAAAAAAATGCTTAAAAAATTGAAAAATAAAGAGACTCTTTACTGCAGAATATTATAAGCAACGGTTTATTAGATATTGAATTAAAATGGAAATATTTTTAACATTGAAGCCTATGGGATAAAACAATATTGTTGCTAAAACATCAGGCAGACGAGGCCCTCTAATCAGGCACTGTAGAGGGCAGCCGGCCGGGGCCTCCCAAGGATCCCTTGAGGAGCTTGCGGCCCCCCGGATGATAGAGCTGCAACTGTGCGGGCAGGCCGGCCGGGTGCATGCGGCAGAGAGGTGGCGCAGGGAGGGAGCCACTGCACCTGCGACCACGGCAGACCCCCCCCACAACCAGGATCCAGGGAGCCCCCACTGACTGACCACCAGGCTAAGGTAAGGCGACACATTTCTAAAAAAAATAAAATCCGAAGACATTTTTAAATGTCCCAAGGAACATAAAATAAAACTTTTTTTTTCCTTTCTATTACTCACCTGATTCCTGGATCCACCAACAAGCGCAGCCTCCCGTCTCCCACGCTGTTAGACGCTGCATACACCGGCGCGCTGTGTGCATCTTCTGAGACGATACGCTATTAGTGTAGAGGGAGCGATGCAAAATGCGCAGCCGGCTTCCTCGCTACACTAATAGCGTATCTTCTCAGAAGTTGCACACAGCGCGCCGGTTAAAGCTAGCGTCAGACTGTAGAGGTGTTGCACAGCAGTGTGAGGATTCATATGCTGCATTAATTATTCTTCTTACAAATTTGGTTACTTAACCCGTTTGCGTTTGGATTGTAATATTGTGACATCCAGGGCCCTGGGTGGCGATAGGGGGGCCCCTGGACGCATGGTGCGGCCAGCTGGCCGAATGCCAGGAGCTCCGGTGGCACCCGGTGCAGCTGTAAGTGATCAGGGGGCAGGGTGCGGCGTGATGACGCAGTGCCACCTGGACCTTTAACCCCTTAAGGACCGCTGATGTACCCTGTACGTCCTGTCCATGGGTCTCCCTTAGACCTGCGGACGTACAGGGTACGTCAGCGGCGCCTAATCCCCCTCCCGCCCGATACTCACCTCCCTCGCTGGATACCTCGGTGATCTGGCAGGGAGGAAGCCTGCCCATGTGATTTACATGGGCAGGCGAGGCTCATGACGTCGCCACGCTGCGTGGTAACGTCATCAGCAGGCGTCCCCATGCAAATCAATGGAGGGGAGGTGGGGGCTCCTTCGGAGCCCTCTATCTTCCCAACCATTGAAGCTAGGGAGATGGTTTTTGCACCACTGAAAAGGGGAGAGTCTTTAACGGTTTTGCCGCCGAACTGCATTTCGGCGCTAATTGGCCCCGATCGCTGGCCCCAAAGGGAGGACACGCTCAGCGTGTCCTCCGCAAGGAACGTTACCTGCGGGTGGATGCGCTGAGCGCGTCCTCCGCAGCGAAGGGGTTAAGGAATACAATTTAAAAAGACACCACCAAACAAAACATTTGGATTTTGGGCACAATTTAACGAACGAGGAGAGAGAAAAAGGAAATGCCAGGAGTTGATTAACAATTTACAGAAGCAGCAAACTGTTTTCACCAAACAGTCTTTAATACAAGATGCTGCAACCGAAGCCAGTTTGGTGCTGTCCCATAAGATTGTAAAACGGAACAAGCCTTTTTCTGACGGTGAGTTCATCAAGGAATGCTTGTCAGATGCAGCAAACATTATGTGTCCAGAACAGAAAACAAAATTTTACAGCATTTCTTTATCAAGGAGAACTGTAGTCAGGCGTATGGAAAAGATAAGTGACAATTTGATGCACCAACTTCAAGATGCAAACAAAGACTTTTTGTGGTACTCTCTCGCGTTGGACGAAAGTACCGATGTACAGGACACAGCACAATTGTTGGTATTTATACGGGGAGTAAACACTCGTTTCGAGCTTACCGAAGAATTACTTAGTGTTGAGTCACTCAAAGACACAACACGTGGGCAGGGACAGGGATCGGCTGCCATGGCGGTTTAACAATTTACTCCTGTTAGACCCAGAATTTGGGCAGCGCCCTTGGGATGACAGGCGCAAATACCTTTCCCTTAACGATACCCCGGAGGTTGGTGTCGTCATGCTTTGGGAGGCCAACAAGACATACATCAGGAGGAGGATCATAAGCTTCGCCACCAACAAGAAACACGAGCGGCAGCGCGACAAATCGACCCAGGAGATCCTCCGGGGCTTCACGCAAGCCCACAAATGCTCCCATGATCTGGGGCTACTGCACCAAATTATTGACACCTACGGCCAGTTGAACCTTCTTTGGTCCCGGCAGGTCCAGGCGACGCTCCAATGGACTGATCAATGGTTCTCTGAGTGGAGCGACAAGCCCGATTCCCTCACGTCAAGGCTCCTTAGACAGAAAAACACAGGAGCACACGGTCTGTTCCTTGCAGGATGGGGCAGAGGGCCTTACATCTGACCCCAGAGAAATTTCGATCAGGTTTGAGAAGTATTACTCCCGCCTGTATGAGGGCTCCACCATTGGGGATCAACCGCCCTCGCTGCAGCTTATTGGGGAATTTCTGTCCTCGTGCTTGATACAGCGGATCACCCGAGGCGATCTGGAGGCGCTTATCTCTCCGGTTACCACGGAGGAGATCCTGGGGATCATTAAATCGCTTCCGCGCTCTAAAGCACCAGGCCCAGATGGCTTCTCAGCCGCGTATTATAAGGCATTGGTCCCCGCCCTACCCCCCTGGTGACATTGTTCGATGCCTTTTCTGAAGGGGGAGCCATCCCTCTTTCTCAATGTTGGACGCGAGGATAGTAGTGCTGCCCAAGGAAGGGAAGGATCTCACCCTCTGTGCTAGCTACAGGCCCATCTCCCTTATCAACGTGGATGTGAAGATATTGTGACGTTCTGGGTCTCTGGCGCCCCCTCTGGCAGTAGTGGACATTGCTGCTTTTTGGTTTATTTTTATTTCGTTCATTTCTTGGATTCCAAGCCTGATTAGTACCTGGACTCCATTGGTTCACCCTGGACCATTTTGTATAAACGGAGACCACTCCCTTAGTAGGGTGCGGTCTCATTCATCCTGGATCAGTCATTCAGCTCATGTCTGGTTTGCCTTGCTCTAGATTCATCCTGAATCATCTATTCAGTTCAGTTCAGTCTGTCTGTCTTCAAGCTCCTGTCTGGTTTGCCCTGTTTTTCTTGCCTTAGTTCTTAGTTCTTTCATGTTTAGTTCTGCCTCCCATGTTTAATTCTGCCTCTCATGTTTAGTTGCCTATTTTGTTTATATCTGGTTTTCTTTATATTTCTTGCCGTGAGGTTAAAGGCTCTGTTTATTGTATTTATGTTCTGTATTCCCTGCTCTTGGTTTAAGTTCTTGGTTCCTAGAATAAATGATATATATTTATTTTTCTAGTTCAGGCTCCTGGTCTATTTTCACTGCTCATTAGGCTCACACCCCTCTCTGTCAGGTCAGGTCCCTGACCCCCATCATGACATAATGAGACCGCCAGTAACAAGTGAGCTAGCAGTGATTCTTGGTTTGTTGGAGAACCTGCAAAAGGTTAATAAAGCTGCAGAACAGCACCTGGAGCGGCTGAGTGCTATACTGCGGAAAACTCCCAGGGACGCCTTCCCAAAGGAACCTGTTCCAGTGAAAGATCCAGAGGACCCCTGACCCTGGAGGAAAGGGTATGGAGGAAAACCCATGGCTTATGTTTCTACTGTGGTTCCTGCCTGCACAGAGTGGCAACCTGCCAGGTGCACCCACAGAAGGCCCTCACGGTCCAGCCTTACCAAACCTCCTTGACCAAGCCATGCCAGGCCGCAGTATCCATGTCCACTGCCCTACAGCGCAAGGACTCTCCAGAGTCCGCTGCCCTGCAACCCGCAGGATCTCCAGAGTCCGCTGCCCAACAGGGAGAGACCAGGTGTAAGCCAGCAGTTCCAGTCAAGAGTGCTGCCCTGCAGCGCGAACAAATCGGGGTCACCGCTCCACAGTGCCAAGCCGGGGTCACCGCTCCACAGTGCCAAGCCGGGGTCACCGCTCCACAGTGCCAAGCCGGGGTCACCGCTCCACAGTGCCAAGCCAAGGTGGTTCCCAAGCCACGCTCACCCGAGCTGGTAGTTTCCAAGCCACGCTCACCCGAGCTGGTAGTTTCCAAGCCACGCTCACCCGAGCTGGTAGTTTCCAAGCCACGCTCACCCGAGCTGGTAGTTTCCAAGCCACGCTCACCCGAGCTGGTAGTTTCCAAGTCACGTTCACCCGAGCTGGTAGTTTCCAAGCCACGCTCACCCGAGCTGGTAGTTTCCAAGCCACGCTCACCCGAGCTGGTAGTTTCCAAGCCACGCTCACCCGAGCCGGTAGTTTCCAAGCCACGCTCACCCGAGCCGGTAGTTTCCAAGCCACGCTCACCCGAGCCGGTAGTTTCCAAGCCACGCTCACCCGAGCCGGTAGTTTCCAAGCCACGCTCACCCGAGCCGGCCATGACCGAGTCGCCGAAGAGCCGTGCCGAGGTCGCTGACCCACAGACCCGTGCTGCTGCCGCCATGACCGAGTCGCCGCAGAGCCGTGCCGAGGTCGCTGACCCACAGATCCGTGCTGCTGCCGCCATGACCGAGTCGCCGCAGAGACGTGCTGCTGCCACCATGACCGAGTCGCCGCAGAGCCGTGCCGAGGTCGCTGACCCACAGACCCGTGCTGCTGCCGCCATGACCGAGTCGCCACAGAGCCGTGCCGAGGTCGCTGACCCACAGACCCGTGCTGCTGCCGCCATGACTGAGTCGCCGCAGAGCCGTGCCGAGGTCGCTGACCCACAGATCCGTGCTGCTGCCGCCATGACCGAGTCGCCGCAGAGCCGTGCTGCTGCCGCCATGACCGAGTCGCCGCAGAGCCGTGCCGAGGTCGCTGACCCACAGATCCGTGCTACCGTCGCCAGGACCGAGTCGCCGCAGAGCCGTGATGAGGTCGCTGACCCACAGAGCCATGCTGCTGCCGACCATGTCCGAGTCGCCGCAGAGCCGTGCTGTTGCTGCCGTGTCCAAGTCACCACAGAGTCGTGCTAAAGGCGCTGCCCCTCCTGTCCTTGCCAAGGGTGCTACCCAACCGGTCCACACCAAGGGCGCTGCCCCACCGAGCCCAGCTGTCCCGGCGTCTTCGAGCCCAGTTGTCCCGGTGTCTTCGAGCCCAGTTGTCCCGGTGTCTTCGAGCCCAGCTGTCCCGGTGTCTTCGAGCCCAGCTGTCCCGGTGTCTTCGAGCCCAGCTGTCCCGGTGTCTTCGAGCCCTGCTGTCCCGGTGTCTTCGAGCCCTGCTGTCCCGGTGTCTTCGAGCCCTGCTGTCCCGGTGTCTTCGAGCCCTGCTGTCCCGGTGTCTTCGAGCCCTGCTGTCCTGGTGTCTTCGAGCCCTGCTGTCCCGGTGTCTTTGAGCCCAGCTGTCCCGGTGTCTTCTAGCCCAGTGGTTCCAGTCCAGTCGCCGCAGAGCCGTGCCAAGGTCACCAACCTACGGAGCTGTGCTGCTGCTGTCCCAGTCAAATTGCCACAGAACCGGATCACCACTGGTGCCATGTTCCTGTTGCCGCAGAGCCGGGAGGACACTGTTGCTGTCCATTCCACGTCCCGTACCAGGGGGAGGAGACACAAAAGGACTGGTGCCAGTGTCTTCAAACCTGGACCCAGTTTTGGCTCCCACCCTCATAGACGGGGGCGTATTGAGGAGGATGACGACTCTGAGTGGGACCTCAGGGGACTTTGGTGACTGGTGTACGCGAGGGCTCTACGTGCCTACAGGACCCATTGACTTTTTACTTTCATTCTTATTGTCTTTTTTTTGAGCATCCGGGGTCTGCTCGTGGAGGGGGGGATATGTGACATTCTGGGTCTCTGGCGCCCCCTCTGGCAGTAGTGGACATTGCTGCTTTTTGGTTTATTTTTATTTCGTTCATTTCTTGGATTCCAAGCCTGATTAGTACCTGGACTCCATTGGTTCACCCTGGACCATTTTGTATAAACGGAGACCACTCCCTTAGTAGGGTGCGGTCTCATTCATCCTGGATCAGTCATTCAGCTCATGTCTGGTTTGCCTTGCTCTAGATTCATCCTGAATCATCTATTCAGTTCAGTTCAGTCTGTCTGTCTTCAAGCTCCTGTCTGGTTTGCCCTGTTTTTCTTGCCTTCTTGTATCATGTTTAGTTCTGCCTCCCATGTTTAATTCTGCCTCTCATGTTTAGTTGCCTATTTTGTTTATATCTGGTTTTCTTTATATTTCTTGCCGTGAGGTTAAAGGCTCTGTTTATTGTATTTATGTTCTGTATTCCCTGCTCTTGGTTTAAGTTCTTGGTTCCTGGAATAAATGATATATATTTATTTTTCTAGTTCAGGCTCCTGGTCTATTTTCACTGCTCATTAGGCTCACACCCCTCTCTGTCAGGTCAGGTCCCTGACCCCCATCGTGACAGATATTCGCCAAAATTCTCTCTACCTAACTTAACCTTCTCCTCCCTCGACTGATCAACCCGGATCAGGTGGGCTCATCCCAGGCAGGGAGACGTCTGATAAGATCCGGCAAGCTCTGAACCTGGCCCACACGGCCACCCTTACATGTCAGGAGGCCTTCCTGCTGTAATTGGACACAGAGAAGCCTTTGACCGCATGGAGTAGACATATCTGTGGGAGGTCCTAAGTGCTCCCGCTTTTTAGCCTGTGTAGACGTTGCTCCCCCGCTGGGAGACCTTTTTGCGGGACGAGTGCCCTCAGGTGGGGGGTGGGGGGTGGGGTCCGGGATGTGGGGAGGTTTAGATCCCGGACCCCATGATTTAAGCTCATTGTTTGCCGACCGATACGTGCCTATCTCGAGCTGTCGATTTGCTTCCTTTACTGTACCTTGTTTGTTTATAACTCTCAATAAAATACACATTTAAAAAAACCCAATCTAAATCATCTAGTCATCTAGAACCCTAGTTAATCTTATAGTGTGAGTGGGAAAAGTCCTTAAACAGCATCCACTATCATTTTTTTTTTACATATTTCTGTTTACTAGGGTCAATAAACTGCTTTACAATTTGAAATTTCACACTGTTTCATAATGAGAAATGCAATTGTGATTTTTCAGTTTGGATTTAATCTTTTTTGGATTCCCTGTAACTAGAAAGCATAATGTTATAGCTGCAACCGCAACTTTCCCGGTATACTGATCTTTGTTAGGTTTTGTTATGTCACTCTTCTTCTTTATTATCTTGTATGTGTTTAACTATTACATTTTTCTGATAGTAAAAACTTTTATTAAATATATATTTAACAAATATTTACAGAGAATAAAAAAGCAATATATTAGTCAGACTGCATATGGAAAATAATTGGGGTTTCACAAAAATTCGAAATACGATTATCACCTAGTAAGAGCTCAACCACCTCATCTCATCATTTCAGCTTGACATTTTTATTATGATTATGGTCCTCATTATTACGTATAAAAATTCTAAAGTGATATGTAATTGGAAAGAATAGGGGAAGATAACTGAAACTGATACATGGCCAACTTTTTATCAAATAAATAAATGAGCAAAAACCAAGCAAAGGGTTACACAAAAGAGCAACAAAATAAATTTAAATTATTTAACGCTAACACAGAATGGGATCCCTGGGGGCATTTTTGCTTTCCAAGATTCCAAGGGTATTTGTACAATAGTAAAAAAAATAAATAGGTTCTTCTAATATCTTCTGCAGTAATGTGAAACATCTCTCTAGTGTAATAGATAATGTAACCATTTACAGAATGTGCCTTTATTACTTTAGAATAAAATCTGTTAACATCCACATTTATGTCGCATTTATTATTCATTACGTCCTTGATAATTATACAGTGGAAACACCTTTGCCCTTAAGCCTGTTTGTAAAAAATGATCTTTCTCAAATTGCTGACATTATCTCCTTTTTAATAAACCTTATTGAATTGAACCTTTCAAATTTTCATTGCTTTGTGCTGTTTTTCTCACCTATGCTGCCATATGTCATCGACATTTAATAAGATGACTGCAGCAAAATGTGCTGTTTAAAATGTACATAATGAAGATTCTCAGTGATCTCCTTTCATTTTGAATAATATTTAAATACAATGTATAACAATCATTCTCCTGTTTTTTCAAAAGGTATAATCTTGGTACATAAATATACATAAATTGCATGGTTGAAAAAACTCTATCACAAAATGTAGACAGGTTGTTTAAAAATGGAAACTAACAGGGTTATTCAAAGGTTATTCAAAAGGTGCTCTTCTGTTCCCCACACTTCAGGGAGTCAAATTTGCCGACCCTGCAGTGAATTCAGTTTTCAGCAAGTGCACAGAAAAGCCGATGAATGCATCCGAAAAACTGCTGCAAAACTGCCGAATTGAACACAAAAATAATTGAAATGTGAACAATATTGCTGCATTAATAAAAACAACACACACAAAAAAAGCATGTTTTTATTTTTTTTATTATTATTTTAAAAAAAAAATTGTTTAATTATTTTTAATTTTGTTTTACTTCGAACATGGTCATGTTTGGTATCATTCAAAATGCCATGCTCAGATGCTCAGGCCTTTCGAATGACACCATGAATGACCCCCTAGCTGCCACGGTTCTGGAGATGTCAGGGTTCAAATGAACCCCATATCTCCACCAGGGGATTTCCTTGGGAAATCCCTGGGCAGTTAAGGGTTCCCCGGCTATCTGACGTCATCGTGCTATGCACGACACGTCAGGAGCCGAGGGGGAACCCAGAGGTGGAGTCGCCATCCAAGATGGAGGCCCCCACCAAAGCTAGATTGCGATCGGCTGCCCAGCGACGCCGAACACGATCTGGCAATTATAGGGTTAAAAACAAAGCACCGCTTTAAAGGGCAGACACTGCCCTTCAAAGCGGTGCCTTTTTGCTTGCTGAAAACCCTCCCGATTGTGAGGGAGAGGGATCCAAATGGATCCCCCCTCCCTTTCAGACGGTCTCCCATTGCCGGGGGTCGCCTGGAAATGACGTCATCGCGCAGGCGCGCTGACATCATTTACGTCAGGGGCTGGCCTATAGTCAGCGTCTGGCTTCCCTGAAGCCAGAATGCCGCGGGACACCGGACAGAGAGGTGAGTATATCCGTCAGGGATCCCGCTTGCAGATGACGTGTGGGGCACGTCCTCCGTATATAGCGGGAGTCAATGAGGACGTGCCCCACACGTCATCCGCAGTGAAGGGGTTAAGGGACTTTAGATTGGGGAAGATTTGATGGTGTCTGTGAGGTTATTCCATAATTGCGGTGCTCTGTAGGAAAATGAGGATCGAGCCACTTTCTTTTTGTATTGTGATATTGCAAGTAAGGTGCTGGTCCTGGATCGGAGGTTATAGGATGAGTGAACTGCTGAGGGAAGCAGCCTATTTAGGTAGGGTGGTAGCTTCCCAGAAAAGCTCTTAAACACCAAGTTGGAAAGGTGAAGGGTGCGTCTAGATTCCAGCGATGGCCAGTTTAGTTCTTTTAACATGTCACAATGGTGGGTCATGTAGTTACATTGTAATGCAAAGCGGCAGAATGAGTTATACAATGTAGTAAGTTTCTGGAGGTGTGTTTGTGGGGTGGCTGCATACACTACATCTACGTATTCAATAGCCGGCATAAGCATTTGTTGTACAATCTGCTTTCTTACCGCAGGGCTCAGGCAGGTTTTGTTTCTGTACAGGGCACCTAGTTTGGGGTAAAGTTTAGATGAGAGTTTTTCGATGTGGGGGCCAAAGGATAGATTTGGGTCTAGCCACATACCTAGATATTTGAGAGAAGTGACTCTGGTCAGCGTGTCATTTGATCTTGTTCCAACACATGGATAGGGTGTTTGCAATTTGTGTAGTTTAGGTGCTGTTCCAAAGAGCATTGTAACAGTTTTGTCAGTATTTAGAAAACGTTTGTTACCTGCGATCCACTAAATAAATAGAATTAATTGCTGCTGCAAAAAAAAGGAATAAACTGTTTAATAAATATTTAATAAAAACAGAATATTTTTTACATTGAAACCTATGGGATTCACCTGATTAAACCTGTCGCATGAAACCACCGAACACCAGGGCATTTCACTGACACTTCAGGGCTGTTCGATGTTCTCTGAATAGATTAACCATTGCTTCTCTATGGGGATTTCACTTGCCGTCGAGCAGCACTGTGGAATACTGTATTCCAATATTGAATACTGTACGCCAATATTTAGAGAACTGCCTGCTTTTTGAATAGCCGAATGCAGACGAAATTGCAACATAAGGGGAAATTCACTGTTCGGTGCTATTTTAGAGACAATTCGTCTCTCTTTGAATAACTCCTTTTGTGAAATTTTGAAAAGCTGAAATCCATGGACACATGTCTGTTTTCAGCCTATATAACTATGTAGACCATAAGGGCATTCAGGCTGAGCCATTAGTAGGGAACCTATAATTCAATAAGTCAGTGTGATCCATTAAGACTTAGTGGCCCAGTTATAAGGCAGCCAGCTAGCCACTATAACAGCAGCTTGGCTTGTAATTTTTGGGAGATGTTAATGGTACTGGCAGCAGTGTCATGTGCTGCCGCTGTTATCCTCTCCTGGAGTTCCTAGGACATAAAAAGCTTCCTTGTTATGTTCTCGCTGCCTTTATATTTGTGCTTCACGTCAAAGTATAAGACACATTAATTTACAGTCGTTACAGCCGAACTGTAGCAGTCATTTACGCCTATGCTGGAGGAAAATGGGAGTCTCTAACGTTAATGAATAACACCATTATACTTAAAATCACTCGTTAATGTTAAGGCTCAAGTAGTACAGACAAGCCCAATGATTCTTGGTTATTGTGTCCGGTTTGAACATTTTACCAAGAATTCTGCATAGTCACTCCAAATTCCACAGGCTATACAATATGGTTAATCAAAACTATGTATGTCTCGATTGTTTGCATTGTTCACTCTTGAAGTTGCAACTTTTAATTAAAGTATCTATATACTTTTTACATATGGCTAAATATTAAAAAATATTTAGTCAATCAAACACAACTTATACTCCTTGTTTTGTAAATTCTGTTTTTATTAGTATTTTATAAGAGATTATACAGAGTGCACATGAGTTTGCAAAATATACAAGCAGAAGGTAACATGAGACAATATTAAGAAGCAATGACAAGTCAAGTAAATAATATGTGTATAGTTCTAAGAACATGGGTAAGGTATATAACAAGGAAGTCCTTAATATACCGCATGAGGGGGACAGGGGGAGGGACAAGTACGGGAAGGGATGATTGGGTAGTTCTTGAAGCCTGATATCTCAGGGCTGTGTCGGGTGCCGAGCCTGGAGGCCAAATCTCCAAGTAGGTATCAGGAGTGTCATGCAATTGCTCAGTAAATTGCTCCATTGTTTACGTGTATCCGTAAACCGTTCATGTAATTCTCGAAAGGGAGTTTTGGTTGATTCCATTGTCTTGCCAGAGCTTGATGAGATACCAATGAGACCCGAGCAATAAGTTTGTTTTCACACCTCTTAAGATCATCAATTGGGCAAAAAAGAAGGAATGCATAGTCCAGGGTTTGATGTCCACCAGCCTGCAAAGGGCTTGTTGAAGCCAGCCTGCCATCGTGGCCCCAAAAGAGCACTTATACTCTATTTTATTGCATAATTTAGGTATTCCTTGAGGAAAAACAAATTTCACTACTACAGAATGCCTTGACCTTTTTTTAATCTATGTCACATTTATTGTTCATGACACAAAGGCCATTACTGTCTATATGCAAATAATGGAGATACAATTTAGCGCTGTAGTGAACATCATCTAGAGTCTAGAACTTTTCTTCAAAAATATTTCTGTAAAAGGACAAATAAATTAGAATTTTTTATGAACATCTCATAACATAAGTGTGTTTTCTGCAGACAGCGTATTATTGGAAATGTTTCATAGATGATTAAGAAAGGGAACTGATCAAAAATCATATTAATGTTACTTTCTTAATTTCAAATGGCTTTTTAGACCAGCTGTATATTTTGATAAGTGATACTTCCCAATGTGGTGATCACTGAGCAATTACCTTTAGAGGTTGACCTGAGCGTCAGTCTGTATATGATCATGTTAATACGTCATCAATTTATAAATTCTCAGTACAAAACATATATAAAATAATATACACATATTAAAATACATGGGATAAAACTCTAATCTGATTTAATGGAGATGAACCAATTTTATTTTTCAGACGTTTTTCACTACTTTGTCCAGTGAGAAGTCATTATGCGAATGCAAACTGGTAAGAATTCCTTGGAAGTTTATGTTATACATACAGTATCTGTTGCATTTGATTTTGTCCTGGTGAAATCTGTATGCATGATGGAGAACGTCAGATGAGATACACATACTTGTGATTGTTTGTATTAAAAATTCATAAGTATCGCAGTTAAAAAAATTAACTGGGACTCCTTGAATAGTGAGGTTCTTTCTCATCTCTGTAATGCATGATTGCTGGAGTGATAAAATGGACAACAATTCTTGTTACTAAGTTTTCTTGTCTGCTTGATTTCATGATTTATTGTAGCAGTGTTCAGTGGCACAGACATAGGTTGATTATATGATCTATATAGCTCATTTTTTTATAAAGATATAGGAGATCTTTGAATTTATTTTTGTTTATATGCACCTATATGCTCATATTTAATGTTGTTGTATTGCAAATGATTATTGTCTTTGCCATGAATATGATAGCATTGTATAATATAATGTTCTGGTTTGAAGTGTGAATCACCTGCATATGGACCATTTGTAGGACAGTATTATTGTTATGCAGTGGCAATCTCACAAAACAATTTGATTCTAGAATCCCTTTATAATTTGTTACACATCCTACATGAAATACCACCATCCGAAAGGCTTACTGACCTTGTCTCCATCACTCCTCTTCTTGGCTCCAGATGTTGTTAAAACATCTGATCAACAACTTGCTGCCATCTTCTGTGTATATTGTACCAGGAAATGCTCTTAAACATTATGCCTCAATCATACATAATACTGTTTAAACACTCCAACCTACACCCATTTCAACATTTGCCAAAGTGGACTTGTGGAGTTCCTAAAGTTAACATATCATTTTATGTAGAATTGCTCAAACATCTAAGGTTTCTGGAAAGTATTTGACAATAGTTTCTCCCATTTTAATAATGTGTATTGATTTAACACCAGAAGTCATATTTTTTTAATGTCCTAGACTTTACTGTAACAAGCCACAATCCCCTCCTTAAAATGGTGCCAGTCTGTGTTCACAAAGGCACCAGACATTAGTTTAATTGCAAAATTGGAGTAGGGCCCCAAACGTGGTATTCTCTGCATGCTGACAAAATGTTAATGCATATAAGGATGGACTGGAGCCCTTTTAATGGAAGTGCCCAGATACAAAGTTTCTTTGGAGCCACTCCTCTTTAGTTCTAGACATGCCACAGTCACCTCATGCTCTCCTGGACCATGTTCAGAATATGATTGTGAGATAAAGCAACTAACTATAGGTCACAAATCAGTACATCATGTCATACTGGCAACAGACTCAATGCTGTTGAGACCATTTTTATCATGGCCTACTTGAGCCTTTAGTTATATTATACTATGACTGGGTGGAAATGGCTTTCTACAAGATTCAAAAATTTCAAAACCTGGTATATCCCACCTTCAAGCAGTTAGATGATTCGGAATGACATACCATGAAAGTGTCTTTCCAGCTTATCACATGGAACTCTTGCAAATGCTCATGGGCACACTCCCATTTTCATAGGATTTCTTGTCTCTTTGTCATGGATGCTATGGTGGGGATGATTCAGGGGTATATTAAATGACTTCCTTTTTTTTAAACATATTTTTTATTGATGGATCAGTAGTAGGATACAAAAGTAACAACAACATACAATTCAGAAATCAGGAATGGCATTACATAACAAAACCGTAAAACCCAGGGTTTAAAAATCATCACTATAAACAAATCAAAATGCTACATCGAAGTAGGGCCAACACATTTGGACAGGCGGACCTTTACTCAAGCCCACGAGGCGTAGCACCTGTAGGAGCCAGCAAAGCTGGGGTGCATGAACGGGTTGACGTGGCCCGGGAAGTTGAGGCAAAGAAGCAGGCCAATGAATGGCTGGGGGGTTCCTGGGGAATCAGTGGGGACCCTCGCAGCATTTGTAAGGAGTACCATGGAGCACAGAAAAAGGTGTTACGTAATGAAGCCTTGACATCGGGCGGTAGGACATTAATAAAGTGGGACCAATGAAGAAAGAACACCTGAGTCTTCTTCTTCTGGTACAGTGAGGCTTCGGACCAATCAGCCAGGAATATGGAGTAAATTGTGCTGTACACCATGCGAAATGAAGGAGGGGAAGCGGAGATCCATTGGGACAGGATAGCCTTTTTGCCAGTTGCGGCCAAGAGGCCGAGCCAAAACCGGTGACATTTTGAGAAAGACTGAGGTGCTGGGGGAGGCGGCAAATTAAAAATGGCATAAACAGGGTGAAAGGGACTGAATCGGCATACTGTGTCCCAAAACAATTGAATAAAGGGACAGGACCACAGACAGTGTTGTAGGTCGGCCGGAGAGAATAGACATTTTAAACATTTTGCATTGGGCAGGAGTCCTGAACAGGACATTCTGTCGGGCGCCATGTAAGCTCGGTGGTTTAAATGACTTCTTATGTATATTAACCGGCTACAAAGTCTACCATTGTAAGTTTTATTTTAACATGTAATCATGCCTCTGTGCTTTATCTGTTGCCTACTGTTCATCACTAACATTATATTTATCATAGCGGATGAACCGCTATGTTATTTTTTCTTTTTTGTAGGATGTATAAACCCTACTTTACCAATATAGATATTGAATACAAAAATCCTGCTTCTTTTATAGCAATCATACAGCAGAGTAACTTTGTTTCTCTATAACTTCATATATTTTTTACAGCATACATTATGTTCAGTCTTTATTCATAAGAGAAGCAGCAAACAATGATGAAAGCAGGAGGACTCAGCAAGGAGTTCAAGTCAAGTGTTCAGAGGCTGATATTTTCTCTTTTCAAATAAAGGGATTTCATTTCAAGCTTCTACCCGCTGTTGCCTGGAATAATTTAATTTATAGATATTATCTTGGCACCATTCGTTTTAATGAAACCAAAAGCACCGAGCTGGAAATGCTGCTGTGTCATGTTGAACCTGCTCTGTCTTTATGTTGGCAGGAAGGGCTACGAATCCTTTGTCGGTCTTTCTATGTTACAAGTATCAATGTAATTGGGCAGACTAGATGGGCCGAAAGGTTCTTATCTGCCGACATTTTTCTATGTTTCTATGTTTCTACGTTTCTATGTCACACCTTATAGCATTTATACAGCACAATTACCGCCATCAACTAAACCTTTTGAGATCTCAGAAAATTAATTTTAGTGTTTAAAGATTAAATATATTTAAACATTTTGAAATGAGCATGTAAATACTGGCTGGGTGGAGTAGAGGTAACATCACTGCTCTATAACCGTGGAGACGCAGGTTCACATCCTGGCAAGAGCACCTCTCCAGTAAATGTCCTTGGGCAAGACACCTAACGGTACACACTCATCACCCAGGACGTACCTGAAAACTAGAGAAATCTGTCTACAGTCCTCTGCTCCGTACGTGTTCCTGATTGTCAGTGCTCTCTGCTCGCAGCTCTCACTCCCCCTTTGGCATGCCACGGTCACAGGAGGGGAGCAAACTTTGAAAAAGAATAACTCTCTTTTTCTCAAATATATATCCGCAAAAAATGCTAAAACACATATATAAAAGGACTAATTCCCTGTTAAATGAGCCCAACATATTTTGGGCATAACAGGGGCACTTTAATTCTTGTTTACCCTGTTTTTGTGTGACATCAAAATATAGAGTTGGGAATGTCAGTTTGACCTTCTGGAGACAGAAAGCTAGATTTATGGAAGCTCTCCTGGAGAGTGTGGAACCTCATCTGAGGTGCAAAGGAAAACCATTACCCCTCTCTTCTAGAAATGTGCACAACAAAAAAATTTGTTTAGTTTCGGATCGATCGTTACGTTTTTTAGTTTGTTTCAGTGCGTTTGTTATGTTACTGTGATTCATATTTCAGATCAATTCATTATTTTGGTAGATCAGTAATTCGTATTTTGGATCAATTCATATTTCGTTTTTATTAGTTATTTCGTATTCCGGATCGATTCGTATTTTGTTTTTATTAGTTATTTCAGAATGTGAAAGGGATGAAGTAAGTACTTACATCAGGGTAGCAAAAAAAGGATATGTAAACCCCCTGTCCTTGGTGCTGAAATCTATTCAGCACCAAGGACAGCAGCTCCGCGGCGTTTCGGAGCCTTGTGGTGGTGCTGTCCATGGTGCTGAATAGGTTTCAGCACCAAGAATAGCTTTTGTCCTTTGTACTGAATAGGTTTCAGCACCATAGACAACCCCCGCCAAATGTAGCCAGACTGGAAAGGTAAAAAAGGAAAAAAATGGAGAGTTCAGCAAAGAAAAAAAGCCTCATTTTAAAATAATTAGGAATCCAAATATTTCACCCAAACAAATCACGAAAAATGCCAACAAAAATCATAATAAATGAAAAGTGAAAAGAATAAATAGTTGAATAAATATTTAATAAAAAACTGGGAATATTTTTTACATTGAAACCTACGTGATTCGCCTGTTTAAACCTGTCGAACGAACCACCAAAAATCAGGGCATTTCACTGGCATTTTGGTGCTGTTTGTCATTCTCTAAACAGATTAAAAATTACTTGTCTATGGGGAAGTTTACTGTTGCCGAACGACACCATGGCGCTGTGCATGGTCTGTGGTGCTGAATACAACAGATTCAGTGCCACGGCCAATGGACAGGGACACAATGCTGCTGAATCTTTGAAGTGAAATAACGAATCGATTTGTAGAACCAGAATCAATTCGTTATATTATGTTTCGTTTTTGTTCTAGACAGAACCGGTTCGTTATTTCGGACATGCTTCCAAATTACGAATCAGTAAATTTTGTCCTAATTTTGATACGGAACAAAATTAAATGCACATCTCTACTCTCTTCCCCCTTAACTAAAGCCTTTCAAGGAGGCGGTGGTTAGCAGTATAGTCAAGAGCTGTTGAACCCCTTCAGAACCGAAGCACCAGAGCATTTTATCAATTTGTGACATGTTTAAATTCTATCATGATTCCCTGCTTTCATAGTTAGTGCATCCATACATATTATTTGTTTTTTAAAGAACCTATAGGTCTTTCTTCTGACACTATGAAAAAAAAATTAAAATGAGAAACAAATTTACCTTAATTTATAAGCAATCATAAAAGCCTTGAGTCAGTTTGAGGGTGGTTTAAATTTCCAGGGTCATTCTATGATTTATTTATTTTTTCATATTAGGGATATCTCAAAGAGAGTGAGATTCATTAAAACTCACGTTGATCAGAAGCAAGTGTAGGGAGAATTCCCTGGCAAACCCTAAATAAATAAAATAATAATCTAAATAAATATATTGGATGTTCCTTAGCTGATTTGTGATGAAGAATGTGAAAATTGATAGCTGTGTGTATAAAGAATATCATTATTCCTAATGAGAAATGTGTAAAAGATTATGAGCATATTTGAAAGTAATAAATGTTCCTTGTGTGGACACCATAATGAAATGGACTGTACACACTAGTGGTCATGGTATATTGAGGGTTTTAAACTAAGTAATGTGTCTATAAATGCACAGTTCTGTATAACTTATTCATGGATCTTATGTAAGGATTTAATTCAAAGAGATATTACATCATGGAAATCACATGCATGTTTAATCCACTGCGTATAATACACTAAAAATAGACAAAAATGTCTGAAAAACCCTACAGGTTCACATGATTGGTGGGAATTAGAGATGTGCAATTCGTTTCGATCTGAATCGCAATTCGGACTAAATACACCATTTTTGTATTTTGGGAGCATTTTTTTTTCAAAACTATAACTATCGACCATTCGAAAATTTCAGATCGATCCTAAATTTCGGCGTGATTCGGATCAATTTGCAATTCGGATCATCTCGGGTGATTTTGATAAGTTGGTTTTTCGTTTTTTAGGACTTATTTCTTTTTTAAACTTATTTAAGAATGGGAAGTAGATTACTAGTACCAATAAAATGAAAATTTCTTTACTTATTTATTTTTTTAGGATTATTTAGCCATTTTTTGGGTGAAATTTTAAGGTTTCCTAACTTTTTTAAAGAAACAAGGCTTTTTAACCCATAGGTTTCAAAGTAGCATATGAATCCGCACACTGCCGGACAGCACCTCTCTGCAGTATAATTAATGCATCATATGCATCCGCACGCTGCCGGACACTATTTCTGTTCTATGGGGGGGGGGGTGATCATATTGTGTATCCTATAAAATTGCTTTCAAAAGAATATATAGCTCAGCGCCCAGTAGCATTTAAGAGTACAACATCTGGATCTTTGATTGTGAAATATGGAAGTTGTGACTACTAAGTTGAGAAATATTGCAGATAATGTTAACTATTTATCTTTAAAGACCAGTGGTCAAAGAACGTTAATGCTATGTGGCATGCTAGTAGCATTTTATTTGTAAAACAAAAATAACAATAGCTGTATATTGCTTGGTTTGGCATCATGTCAATTCAATTTCAGACTCATTTACAAATTGATTGGCATCTGCACATTGGTATGTTAGCAGTGTTGCTTAGCTTGGCAGATGTCTCTTTAAGTGATGTGGCGGATGTGAAGGCTGATTGAATTCTTAATGCTGGTTCAATTGTGCATCACTCCTTCGAGATTTAAACAGCTGGGCAGCGATCCCCCAAAGCTGTTTGCAAGCTAATGAATGCAGCTTGCCTCTACTTAAAATCAGTGAAAGATTCTGCAGTTTAATCCAGACCCTGCTGCATGATTAGGATAATATTTGGTTTAAAAGATAAGTAGTTGATGAAAATAGCTTTACAATACACTCAATGTGCAACTAAAGATAACTCCATCATGTAGTGAAATCTAAGGTGTTAATAAACCGTTGGGTGGCTTAGATATATATGCATTTAAATTGACTTTATGGTGTCTTGTTTTAACATGCCAAGAAAAAGGTTACATAAAGGCACTGAGGTCTCGGTCTTGGAATTCCAGAGGCTCTAGTCACTAATATCCAATCGGATTTTCTAAGTGTGACGCAGCTGTCAAAGCCAAGCTGCCCATGTTGGAACTGACTTGGGTAAGCGTCAAAAGAAATGGCAACTAATTGAGCAGATCAGAGTCCACGCTGTCAGGTTTCCTTCAGCAAATATCCAAGCCAGCAGAGACAAGTTGCACTACTCGGCTTCCACACAGAAATTAGTAAATAGACCATTTGATGAATTAATCCTCAGATCCAAAGTACCACCTTAATTCCTTTTTGATGAGGGCTGCTCTTCATCCTGAGAATGAGAGAGTCCACCATCTCATAATGCCAAGTGATCAGTGTTGCTGCTAATCACATTGACCCAGTAGTGTATTTAGGTTTTGTGCTGCCCTAGGCCTGACTAAACTCGTGCACCCCCTAATTTAAATTTGACGCACCCTTTCCTGTCAAGGGCACACCTCTTCCTGGTTAATCCCCACCCTTCTTCTTTAAGCTCCACCTTTTCCTCTTAGAGCTCTGCCTTTTCCTCTCTTTATATTAAAAGTGGATACCAAGTGCCTACTTGTATATTTTGTATACCATTTCAAATGTATCTATTGAGATAAATAAAATTATGAAATGTTTAAATTCAAGCATTTTTACAAAAAACAGCCACGCATGTCAAGTAAACGGGATCACAGCCTCTCTAATTGGTTGAACAATAAAATCCACAGAAACGTGCACTGCATATGAGCGTATCACAGAGCTGCACAGCAATAAAACCCACAGAAATGGGCACTGTGTATGAGCATATCAGAGCTGCACAGCAATAAAACCCACAGAAATGTGCAGTGTGTATGAGCATATCACAGAACTGCACAGCAATAAAACTCACAGTAATGTGCAGTGTGTATGAGCGTATCCCAGAGCTCCAGGGCAATAAAACTCACAGTAATATGCAGTGTGTATCACAGAATCCACAGCAATAAAACTCCCAGCAATGCAATGTTTGGTGTGTGTCAGCGTATCAGAATCCAAAGCAATAAAACTCCCAGCAATGCAATGTGTGGTGTGTATGAGTGCATCAGAATTCACAGCAATAAAACTCCCAGCAATGCAATGTGTGGTGTGTGTCAGCGTATCAGAATCCACAGCAATAAAACTCCCAGCAATGGAATGTGCGGTGTGTATGAGTGCATCAGAATCCACTGCAGTAAAACTCCCAGCAAACCGAGTGTATATGAGCACACAGCAATTATGCTGTGGAGCCATCTTGTCAGCAGTGGGGTGACACTGTCAGAGGGTGCACTGTAGCTTTGATTCCCTTCCCGGTGGGTGTTCAGTCCAGAATAGAGTCTGTGTGAACGAAAGGGCGGGCAGCTGCACGCGTGCGTTTCACGTGGTTCAGCCAGTCATGTGGTACTGAGACTCAGAGAAATGGCAGTGAAATGCCCTGATGTTCGGTGGTTTCAATCTGCAGGTTTATTCAGGCGAACCCCATAGGTTTCAATGTTAAAAATATTCCCGTTTTTATGCAATATCTAATAAATAATTTATTATTTTAATCTGCAGTAAAAAGTCTTTACTTATTGATTTTTTTTAGTACCTTTTAGTCATTTTTCAGATTTTTTTGGGCAAAATTCCCCCTTTTTTTTAATAGCAGTTTTTCTTTTTTCTGTAACAGAACTTTTTATTATCAATCATAGGATCTTATATGTAAATTCCAGACATTTTCGTTCAGTAGTTCTTTTGAAAACAGCAGGCCACGGGTTTGCGGTGGCAGCATTCAGCGGCCGACTCCCTGCACTTTGGGGACCCTGCGGTGAATGGTGAATTCACTTCAGGGTAGGGAAATTTTATTCTCCTAAGTGCAGGGAACTACAGAACACCAAAAAGTTGGCGTCATTTCGGTGCTCTGTGAGTAACCCATTTAGTGGTGAGTTTTTTTGCTGCCCCCTGGAAAGTGAAATTGAAAGTGTAAATTAGTGAAATCTCAATGTATCCTTCCTGGTAAAATACTTTGCAAAAGAAAAAAAAAGAAAAAAAAAATTTAATTTTTTTTTTTTTTTTTTTTTAGGGGTGGGGCCACCCAGTGCGGGCCGCCGCCCCCTGGAAAGTGCCGCCCTAGGCCTGGGCCTAGTCGGCCTAGGCCAAAATACACCAGTGCATTGACCACACAACTGCAGAAATGTCAACTGACCAGTTCTTCATATCAGATACAATCAGTAAGAGTGATGCTGCCTTCCCCCAGTGTGTATCACTTTTTCAACTTCTAACTTGTCATTACAGTCCTTTGTCCACTAGAGACAGTACGTGTCTCTATAACTGTCGTGGCACGCCACTAGGTGTGAAAGGGGTTAACTGTTTAGCACATAGGAAGACAATGAAAATTAAGTTTAGTTTGAGAAATTTCGATATTTCATTTTAATGTGCAGGAACATTTTTTCCAGCTTTTTTCCCATTAACCACTGATTAAACCTCTCGTGAGTTGTCAATAAGACTGAAATAATTGCAATTGGAACACTTAGAGCAGGGCTCAGCAACCTATGTCCTCCAGATGGTTTGGAACTACATTTCCCTTGATACTCAGTCAACCTAATGAGTGGCTGAGCATTATGGGAGATGTAGTGCCAAAACATCTGGAAGGCCAGAGTTTCTGAGCCCTGACTTAAGCCTGAGATACACTGAGCACGTAGCAACGTGCAGTGTAGTTAAGCAAACATTTTGCAGGCTTGACTTCACTCCGCTCCGCTTCGCAGCCTACACTGCATTATGTTTGATTCTCTCCACACTGGATAGGAATCCACTAATTAAATTAAAATGTACATGCCAAAACCTTTTATTTTCACAAAGCGCATGTCATATAGGAAAAAAAGTTTCTATGGAATAAAATACATCTAAATTATTGCCAATTTAATAGGAATAGTATAAAAAAAATGAAAAAAGGAAACTAATCATATAGCACCCCCGTATTATATGTGTGTATGTGTATATGTTATGGGTAAAGCCAGGAGTGCGGTTAATACTAGGATCACCCGGGTAATCCTGACATCACCCAAAACCGCTGGGTAAAGCTGCAAAGAATGAAAATTTCAGACTTTACCCGGGTAATTTTAGGACTAACCAACTTCCCTTGGGTAACAGTCTGGAAGAGCTGAAAAATCCGCACTTAACCCGGATAATGTGCAAGTCTGAAGCTTCACCCGGGTAATCAGAGGACTATCCACAGCTTCACCTGGGTAATCTGCAGAGCATCCAACCCCGCTTGGGTAACAGTGAATTTTGCTATTATCTATGGATATTATCAATGAGAATGGCAAAAGACAAACATTAAAATGTAACAGGATATGTTTCTTATATGAATGTTAAAGAGTTACATGATCTTTATCATGTGTCATATGTGCTTATATATCATTTATAAAACATTATAACCATCAAGTTACTCTTTATATAATATCTTTATCTTCATAAATTTATTTTCATACAATGAATGCACAGAGTTACATGATGGTTATTTAGTGTGGTATGTGACTGTGGATACAATTTCATTAAAAATAACAAAAAACACACTTTTGTTATCAGTCAGATAACAGTTTGCAGCTTTATCCGGGTAATGCTCGGAATTCAGTTAATTGTAACCTGCTGAAAACCCAAGAAAAGCCGAGAGAGCCGTTTGGATATTTGGCAGATTACCCGGATAAAGTCCACTGTTTCGTTGCACATCACACTTTATCCAGTAACACTAGGGTAATGTGCGAATTAACCGGATAAAATAGAGCAGAAACCCGGAGTACCCAGAGGCCTCTGGATACTTTACAGATTACCCGGGTAAAGTCCGTAATTTCATTTCACTTCGGACTTTTGCTAATGACGCCTGGGTAATGCTAGGCTTACCCGGGTAATTTTAGGATTAACCGCACTCCTGGCTTTACCCGTAACATATATATATATATATATATATCCACACATATATGAGAAGTCTGACAGGGCTATTCAGAGAGAGGTGAAAACCTTGAGAATTGCCAGGAGAATGAACAATCTAGACCAAATAGCCAATTTGGAAAGTGAGATAAATGAGAGCATTTTTCTGGTTTGACTATTTTGACCTAGAATTTTCAATTCTCCAGTCATTCTCAAGGATTTTACCTCTTTCTGAATAGCCCTGTGTGAGTGTAATTTTATATATATATCCACTCATATATGTGAGAAGTCTGAGTGTAATATTTATATGTGTGTGTACATATACATACACTATATTACCAAAAGTATTCGCTCACCCATCCAAATAATCAGAATCAGGTGTTCCAATCACTTCCATGGCCACAAGTATATAAAAATCAAGCACCTAGGTGTCATGCCTCAGGCCTGGGAACTTGCTGTGGCCAGCCTGGGTCATTAGCTCTCCATACCTGCTTTCCACTTAAGGATTAACTCCTGTGGATGAACCTGAGTTTTGCATAAATACCTGATCACGCCCTCCCATCCTCGCTCTTCCATTTTGTTTATTCCCCTTCCTGTGTTCAGAGGTCCTGAGAGCTCCCTCATTGTTTTGGTTCCTATTACTTGATTGACCTGCTCTGCTGTACTTACCAGTATATTCCATTCTTTCTGTGTCTGCATTACCTGGTTCCTGCTTGCTGGATGATCCACTGCGTGGCCCACTATCCAGTGGGTCCAGAGGCTCTGTCTCAAGTCCTCAAGCTCTTTCCTAGAAGTAGACCTTCTATCAAGGTACTGTTACCAAAGGCTCCTGCTTCTCCTCAAGAGGATCCAGAGAGAGACTACGTGGCCCACCATCCACTTGCCTGTGATTTCTGTGTTACTATCTGTTCTGTGCTAAGACTGTTTGCTGTGAACCATTCCACAATACAAGCTTTATTGTGCATATACTGCCTCCAGTGTCTGTCTGCCTGCTCACCCCCAGCGCTTGGGATTATATATCACCACACAGAGGCTGTGCCATGGCGCGAGCCTGACACAAATCAAATCAAATCAAATCAAAGACACTAAGCATGCAGACTGTTTTTACAAACATTTGTGAAAGAATGGGTCGCTCTCAGGAGCTCAGTGAATTCCAGCGTGGAACTGTGATAGGATGCCACCTGTGCAACAAATCCAGTTGTGAAATTTCCTCGCTCCTAAATATTCCACAGTCAACTGTCAGCTGTATTATAAGAACGTGGAAGTGTTTGGAAACGACAGCAACTCAGCCACAAAGTGGTAGGCCATGTAAAGTGATGGAGCGGGGTCAGCGGATGCTGAGGGGCATAGTGTGAAGAGGTCACCAACTTTCTGCAGAGTCAATCGCTACAGACCTCCAAACTTCATGTGGCCTTCAGATTAGCTCAAGAACAGTGCGCAGAGAGCTTCATGGAATGGGTTTCCATGGCCGAGCAGCTGCATCCAAGCCATACATCACCAAGTGCAATGCAAAACGTTGGATGCAGTGGTGTAAAGCATGCCGCCACTGGACTCTAGAGCGGTGGAGACGCGTTCTCTGGAGTGACGAATCGTGCTTCTCCATCTGCTAATCTGATGAACGAGTCTGGGTTTGGCGGTTGAGAGGAGAACGGTACTTGTCTGACTGCATTGTGCCAAGTGTAAAGTTTGGTGTAGGGGGGATTATGGTGTAGGGTTGTTATTCAGGAGCTGGGCTTGGCCCATTAGTTCCAGTGAAAGGAACTCTGAATGCTTCAGCATACCAAGACATTTTGGACAATTCCATGCTCCCAACTTTGTGGGAACAGTTTGGAGCTGGCCCCTTCCTCTTCTAACATGACTGTGCACCAGTGCCCAAAGCAAGGTCCATAAAGACATGAACGACAGAGTCTGGTGTGGATGATCTTGACTGGCCTGCACAAAGTCCTGACCTCAACCCGATGGAACACCTTTGGGATGAATTAGAGTGGAGACTGAGAGCCAGGCCTTCTCGTCCAACATCAGTGTGTGACCTCACAAATGCGCTCTGGAAGAATGGTGAAAAATTCCCATAAACACACTTCTAAACCTTGTGGACAGCCTTCCCAGAAGAGTTGAAGCTGTTATAGCTGGAAAGGGTGGACCGACGTCATATTGAACCCTATGGATTAGGAATGGGATGTCACTTAAATTCATATATGAGCCAAGGCAGGTGAGCGAATACTTTTGACAATATAGTGTATATCTATATACACACAGCCAGACTTTGTGTGTATATATGATAGATATATCTATCTATACACACACACACACATACAGCCAGGTAGAGGGGTTGGCATGTGGGCTGCGCGGGGACTCAAGCACGTTTCTTGTTTGTATTTTTGGCAGATTTATTTGGGGAATGATGTACTGGGCAGGAGGGGGTCATGGCAGTACCTGGCTCTGGGTTCTGCTGCAGGGTGGCTCTTCTCTCCCCATGCTGCTGGGCCAAGGTGAAGACCGAGAGAAGTGTGCGGAGCAGGGCTGGTGGGAGGGATCTACAGGATCTGGTGCATGCGCTGTGTGCTGCAGATCCTACAGCTCCGCCGAGGGGAAAGTTGGATTTTTACAACTCCTGTCGCTCAGCACTGCATCTTGACGCAGCCTGAGTTAGGGAGGTGGAAAAACCAGGACACAATGAGTGCGGCCCGGCGCCGCCTACGGGCACTGCACGTCGCATCGTGCTCAGTGTATCTCCGGCTTTAGAGTGTCTTCTAAACTAGCCAGAATGCTAAATCTGAGTACTCTGACTGCGAATCAAGACATTCAAGCAATGGATGATGGAGTTGCTGTCACGGTCCTTGCCACCGCCGGCACAAGAATGGAAAGACTTGTATTGCCATCACATGAAAGGTGCTGCCTGCACGATTCACGTACTACCTGCTGGACTTCACCTCTGCAGGTGTCAGTCCTTTCCCATAATCAGTTCCCCTTAAAGGGAGGTCACACCCTTCCTTCCCTGCTGTTGTATTAAGGTTTCACTTCTCAGAGTAACCAGTCCCGCAAGAAGCTGCTCTCTATCTGATCTGTGTACCGGACTATTTGGCTTTGCTTATTGGACTTTGTTATCCACTGCATGCCCATGACCCTTCTCTTCCCTCTGGACTACTATTTACGGACAACCCTTTGGATTATATGCCATGTGTACCCTGCTGCCCACCATGCTCCATTGATCTTCCCTCCAGCAAACCCCTACTGTGTCGCCAGTATCCTGCCACCTATATCCCAGTCAGCCCCTTTCCTGACCTACCTGTCTGGTGTCTCATGTAAGTGTTCCTTTTGTACCTGTGGCAAGTATTCCTCCTGCAAATCCCCGGTGTTCCTGTCCTGTGTTCTATGTTTTACTCAGTCCACAGTATCCCAAGCCCCATTCCTGCATCACCCTTCGTTATTCCTGTGTATGTTCCAAACAAACCCCCTGTTATGCACCGTATCTTGACTTCCTCGTGTATCACTGCATCCTGGGCTCGTAACCTCACCTCCCTCTGACAGTTACATAGTAAGCTATTGGTGACATTATGATGCTAGGCATTAGATTAATATGTGATAAAGGTGATAAACAAATCAGATTTTTAGATTTCAATGTCTACAATATTGATTTATTTCTACATATTGCTACTGACAAAATCGTTTTACACAAGACAGGTCGACAAAGGGTCCTTGAAAAACTTGAACAAATTTAATAATTGCTCAATGAAAACCTCCCATCCACCTGAACCTTTATCTCATTATTGATTACTACAAAGGCATGTGGTTTTTGAGGTGCGATAATATCCTCACCACAAGAGTAATGAATTATTCAATGTATAATTCATCTAGCCATTGATTTTTGTGTACCATTTTAAATGATAAGTTTGCAGGACAGCATATCAACATAAATAGCCAAATTCCTTATTCAAATAAATATTGCTCCAAAGTGCAGATACCAAAAGCTTTTGATAAGGAAACAGAACTAATTTTTAATGTGAATTGTCTAGTTGAGTACATACAAGGAACAGTCAGCACCACAGACAAAACATTAGATTCACATGAGTTTAAAAGGGACACAGTTAATGAGGTGGAGGAAGGAATGTTTAGATAAGATGGCAGGGGGTCTATTGTTCTCCTGGATAAATGAAATAAGAGCAGGTGAATGAGAAATGACAGGAAATTTAAAATATTTCTAATCTACCCCTTTGAATACATCCCTTCACACAATACAATGATTTGAGTCAGTGATCGACCAACAGACTCCATTATATAGCCTTTGTCACACAGTGAGGGACAAGAGAGATACAGATAACATTTTCAACACAAATGATCACACAATGGATGCCTCCAGTGACCCATAAAGAGTAAAATATTTTCTTAGCTAAACAAGAGAAAAACAAAGTACATGTAAGATATCAGCAGCATAAAATAAACAGAATAAGGTTATTTCACTTTTTAGTGGTAGTGGCCCTTTAAGTGATGTTATAGATTAGTTCTCTGTGGAAAACAGGACTCCTTTTTAATAATTTCATTAATGGCCTGGATAATTATTTATTTATTTGTAAAGTATTTTACCAGGAAGGATACATTGAGATTTCTCTTGTTTTCAAGTATGTCCTGGGTTCACTGGTGTATTTTGGCCTAGGCCGACTAGGCCCAGGCCTAGGGCGGCACTTTCCAGGGGGCGGCGGCCCGCACTGGGTGGCCCCACCCCTAAAAAAAGTATTGCAAAGTATTTTACCAGGAAGGATACATTGAGATTTCACTAATTTACACTTTCAATTTCACTTTCCAGGGGGCAGCAAAAAAACTCACCACTAAATGGGTTACTCACAGAGCACCGAAATGACGCCAACTTTTTGGTGTTCTGTAGTTCCCTGCACTTAGGAGAATAAAATTTCCCTACCCTGAAGTGAATTCACCATTCACCGCAGGGTCCCCAAAGTGCAGGGAGTCGGCCGCTGAATGCTGCCACCGCAAACCCGTGGCCTGCTGTTTTTCAAAAGAACTACTGAACGAAAATGTCTGGAATTTACATATAAGATCCTATGATTGATAATAAAAAGTTCTGTTACAGAAAAAAGAAAAACTGCTATTAAAAAAAAGGGGGAATTTTGCCCAAAAAAATCTGAAAAAATGACTAAAAGGTACTAAAAAAAATCAATAAGTAAAGACTTTTTACTGCAGATTAAAATAATAAATTATTATTAGATATTGCATAAAAACGGGAATATTTTTAACATTGAAACCTATGGGGTTCGCCTGAATAAACCTGCAGATTGAAACCACCGAACATCAGGGCATTTCACTGCCATTTCTCTGAGTCTCAGTACCACATGACTGGCTGAACCACGTGAAACGCACGCGTGCAGCTGCCCGCCCTTTCGTTCACACAGACTCTATTCTGGACTGAACACCCACCGGGAAGGGAATCAAAGCTACAGTGCACCCTCTGACAGTGTCACCCCACTGCTGACAAGATGGCTCCACAGCATAATTGCTGTGTGCTCATATACACTCGGTTTGCTGGGAGTTTTACTGCAGTGGATTCTGATGCACTCATACACACCGCACATTCCATTGCTGGGAGTTTTATTGCTGTGGATTCTGATACGCTGACACACACCACACATTGCATTGCTGGGAGTTTTATTGCTGTGAATTCTGATGCACTCATACACACCACACATTGCATTGCTGGGAGTTTTATTGCTTTGGATTCTGATACGCTGACACACACCAAACATTGCATTGCTGGGAGTTTTATTGCTGTGGATTCTGTGATACACACTGCATATTACTGTGAGTTTTATTGCCCTGGAGCTCTGGGATACGCTCATACACACTGCACATTACTGTGAGTTTTATTGCTGTGCAGTTCTGTGATATGCTCATACACACTGCACATTTCTGTGGGTTTTATTGCTGTGCAGCTCTGATATGCTCATACACAGTGCCCATTTCTGTGGGTTTTATTGCTGTGCAGCTCTGTGATACGCTCATATGCAGTGCACGTTTCTGTGGATTTTATTGTTCAACCAATTAGAGAGGCTGTGATCCCGTTTACTTGACATGCGTGGCTGTTTTTTGTAAAAATGCTTGAATTTAAACATTTCATAATTTTATTTATCTCAATAGATACATTTGAAATGGTATACAAAATATACAAGTAGGCACTTGGTATCCACTTTTAATATAAAGAGAGGAAAAGGCAGAGCTCTAAGAGGAAAAGGTGGAGCTTAAAGAAGAAGGGTGGGGATTAACCAGGAAGAGGTGTGCCCTTGACAGGAAAGGGTGCGTCAAATTTAAATTAGGGGGTGCACGAGTTTAGTCAGGCCTAGGGCAGCACAAAACCTAAATACACTACTGCCTGGGTTCAAAAACATTGAAATATTACAGTTGTGACATGAGAAAGATAGAAATCCTTATGTACGGCTCATTTGTTATATTTTGTATAGTGGCGTGTCTTCCGTAATATCAGAGGGTAAGCAATGAATTCTCACTTCACTCACTTATCAATAAAAAACAAAATAGAACATGCAGTAAATACAACCTTTAAAAGGTCAATGCTCCTGGATAGGAAGCCAGGCCTTCATGGAAGTACAGTAGCTAAAATAGCAAAACATACAGGCATATAATAGCGTAATTGTTTAATACAATTTTAAAAAACAACAAAGGAACCACTCACAAAGGAAGTGGCAAACAATGAGTTAAAAGTGTGCAAAACAGCATATTAAATCACATCGTCCAGATAGTCACCGCATCACCGGAAGGCGTTGTCCAAGGATGTAGTCTCAGTGGAGAAACCTGGCCAGGATAAACTCCGTAGTGGAAGGTCCAGCTGTCGGGCAAAAACGAAGCCTCACGAATCAGCAGGTAAATGACCTAATATCAGCACATCCTGAGTGGACAGTATTTTGTTTTGTTATTGTCTGTTACAGTAGCACGTTGTGGTGGCGAGTGCTGTGAACTGCAGTTTTTAGTCTTTTGGGTTACACACTTTCACCATCCTTTGTTGTTCACTTATCAATAAAGCCCATGTCTACAAAAACACATGGTACGTGGTTAGAGTGATGTCATTCTGTTTTCATTTGACTTTTTTCTTTATGGTCATATGAGTGTGCTTTAATTAAAGAAAACATTTTTCTTCTTAATAAAAAAAATGTAAAAGCACAGTATATCTACTTCCTTCCGGGAGTGTTTGCATATATATAAAAAAATGACTCTAGATTTCCCCTCGCCAACTTGCCTGAGGTGAATAGAAATTCAAGTGGATAGGTTGGCTGTTTGAAAAAAAAGCTGTTTGCTAGAGTGCCCTTGCATCTATCTTTCAAATTAGTGGGACAAAGAAACAGAATTTTCACCAATTGACATTTCTTAAATAATTCTCTGCCAAGAGATTTTTGTTGTATAAAAAGAACAGAACATACAGTGTTTCTCAACTCCGGTCCTCAGGACCCACTAACAGGCCAGGTTTTCCAGATATCTGAAGCACAACACAGGTGATATGATTTGCTGCTCAGTGATTGCAGGATTCAGCTTGTATTTCTCCAAGGTGATCTGTAAAATCTGGCCTGTTAGAGGGTCCTGAGGACAGGTTTGGGAAACCCTAATTTATGAGATATGCAATTAACATGCAAATGTAGGATAACACAGAACGTTTGCTTGTAAAGTGTATCTGATCTGACATGTTAAAAGACTACAATAATGTGTGCATTTTTATTTATCTTTTATAGCACTATTTATGATAAGTTTTAGACTCTAAATGGAGTATATTACAGTGTACAATTTTAAATGGGGTCTTTATTATTAGCATACAAATTTGTGTTTAAATACAGTCAATGAAAAGAAATTACATGAATTTTCTGAAATCTGCTCAAGCATTCTACTGACCCCTGACGAAGTATTATACCAGATGAGCAAGAATGGCCATAGCACTCAATGAAAGGAGCCTCTTCTGAGAAGTGAGTTAGTGAAAAAAGAAATTAATGGAATAATATAAAGGTGCGGAAACCAGGAATTAGAGCATTTTGCCACGTTCAATCTAAAAAGGACCATATTAGGCTGATAAGAAACCTTTTAAGAGACAATTCTTTCATCATTCTGTTTGGAAAAGTACATCTTTGCTTACCTTTTCTGCTTTCTACAGTTGTATTTTGAATGATTTTTGTATTTTCAGATATATTTTACATATTGTATAATTTTACTGTATATTTTTGTAATACAGCCAACACTTTGTTTGGATTGTATGTCTTTACATTTAATATTCACTAACAAATAAAAAAAAAGCACATAATATAATTTTACAGAATTATGGTATCATTGTACAATAGAAATGTGCGTTTCGTTTCGAATCAAAATTCGGACAAGATTTACCCGATTCGTATTTCGGAAGCACTTCTGAAATATGGATCGGATCGGTCCGAAACGGAACGAAATGAAACACAACAAACTAATTCAGTTTTTCAGAATTAGTTGTATTTCGTGCTGCACTCCGAACTTGTTCAGCAGCTCCGCTGGGCTCTGGAGTCACGTGGTGCTGCTGTTCTTGGTGCTGAATAGGTGTAAGGAGAGCAGCTCCTCTTAGAAGCTAGGGTTAGAAATTAGAGTTTCTAACCCTAGTGTCTAACCCTGATTTATTTTTGGTGGTTTGTTCTGTCAAGGTTATTTATTATGACGTGTATTTTCTCTTACTATATATATATATATAAATATATATCATTAATGACAGTGCCTCCAATACCAATGGTATAATTTGGTTATTTACCCTTAAAAATAAGGATTAATAACCAATCAACGAATATACGTCTTAACAAATATATAGCGCGTTATCCCAAGTTTTTTTGAGGCTATGTAGATATATTTAGACACAATAAAATCATTTAAGATGATATGAGACTACATAACGGTAAAACAATTCAAATAAAAATGTATTCACACCGTCAAGTTTCATACAATCATATGTTATCAACTGAGCAGCAAGATACAACTTTAAAAATAATTATAGATAGTGATTGAGTAGCAATACTGCGACACGCAATAATCTAATGGACAAACAGCTTAGATTTATAGACCGCACCCCACATATGCACGCTTCAGTTCTTAACCCCTTCACTGCTGAGGCATTTCACCGCTGTGTGCTGAGCTCATTTTTACCACTTTTGCTCATCATGTTTAAATGGGATTTGAAGCCACATTTTATTATATGACCCAGACATATTGTACATCGTTCTTTCCGGCAGATTCATAATATATCATTTTTATATGTATACGTCAAGTCCTGACTGTATATTATAACAAAAAATGCAATAAAATTAGATTTTGTAATCATCTACAGCGTCTAAAGTGGGTTTTTTCACATTTTATCACATGAGCGTTTGCGGTTATATTTTCTATGGGGTGCGCTTGTAGAAAAATTAGAAATGGGGACTTTTTTGGGGGGAATTACGTGATTTTTAGCACGTGCACCCCATAGAAAAAAATCATTAGTGCAGCATCATTGTTCACATTATAATTGAAATGTGAACAATATTGCTGCATTAACCTCCCTGGCGGTCTAATTTTTTCAAAATTTCGTGTCTAAAAGCATCTCAATTTTTTTTTTAAAGGAAACGTGTTTTTGTACATAGTTAGCCTGTAATAATTAGGAATCACGCACTGAAATCCGTGCAATCAAGAGTCCTTACTGGTAAAATCCTTTATAAATAAATTAATAAATAATAAAAAATAAATAGTAAATACACTGAGTCCGATAAAGTTTGAAACACGACATAATAATTTATTATCCCAAAAATAATTATCCAAAATAATGCAAATAAATGATATTCAATAAAATACAACAAAAAACACTGAAATCTGTCTGCAAGCAAGGGTGAGACGATGTATGGTCTATTCCTTATCCTGTATTGCCACCTAGTGGCCGTTCATAAACATTACACTTTATAATCCAAAATGCTGTAAACTGTAAAAAAGATTTCTTTAATGCTAGCCCCACCCCCTGCACCATGTGTCTCGCAGGGAGCCTTCCAGGAAGCAGCTCGCTGACAGTGAGGGAGCCAGGAGGAGGTGAGTAAACATCCAGCCCGAGTGTGGCTCGGGGTTACCGTTCGCAGTAGCGAAATTTAACCCCGAGTCACACTCGGGAATACCGCCAGGGAGGTTAATAAAAACAACACACAACAAAATTACATCTTTTTATTTTTCAAATTTATTTTATTTTTTTAGCTTTGTTTTTACTTTGAACATGGTCTTGTTTGGTATCATTCAAAAGGCCATGCTCAGGCCTTTCAAATGACACCATCCATGACCCTCTAGCTCAAAGGAATCCCTTATCTCCACCAGGGGATTTCCTTGGGAAATCCTCGGGCAGCTAGGGGTTCCCCGGCCATCTGACATCATCATGCTATGAGCGATACGTCAGTAGGCAAGGGGGAATCCGGAGGTGGAGCCGCCATCCAAGATGGCGGCCCCCACCGGAGTTAAATCACGATGTGGCGCCGAATGGCTCTGGCATCGCGATCTGGCATGCAAGGTGTTAAAAAAGGCACCACTTTAAAGGGAAGACACTGCCCTTCAAAGCGGTGCCTTTTTTTTTTCGTAAACCCTCCCGATCGGGAGGGAGAGGGATCCAAAAGTTTCCCCCTCCCTTTCAGGCGATCTCCCGGCACTGCCAGGGGGTCGCCTGGAAATTACACATTTTATTCTCAACCCCAGCAGTCTTACTCTCGACTAGACTATTTTTTCTTGCAACACTACCATCTACACACGCTGAAAGCAGCATCTATAGGAACGGCAACCTGGTCAGATCACGCACCGATCTATATCACTCTTACCTCCCCGTTATACCGTCCCACCTCTTTCTCCTGGCGCCTGAATGATTCCTTTTTGTCCAACGATTCCCTGACGGAAGAAAGCGAGCGAGTGCTCGAAACCTATTTCACAGAGAACGTAAACCCGGACACACCGGCCCCCATGATCTGGGAGGCACACAAATGTGTTATTAGAGGCCACTACATTAAAAAAGGGGCAGAGCTTAAGAAACTTAGAACCACTCAGATTAGAGATCTGGTACTCCAAATTTCTGACATAGAACGAATGCACAAATGAGATGCCGACCTGGCACACTTGACCACACTTATATGACCGTAAGGCGCTCCCTGGCAGATCTTATGAACACAATACACCATCAAACATGCCTTCAGTCAAAGTCCTTTTTCCACACACATGGCGATAAATGTGGCTGCCTCTTGGCAAGAATGATAGCCAAAAAACAGGCCGCCACATGTATCGCCTGTGTCCGAGATAGAACTGGACGACCGAAACATATGCCGGCACAAATTATGTCAGCCCTGCGTGAGTATTATGCACGGTTGTACTCGCTGACGGGCCCCCAAACTGACCAAGCCAGGAAGACACTATTAGAACAGATTCAATTAGATCTTACCTCACATTCTACCCGTAAACTGTCTCAGGTGGACGTCTCCCTCCTGGAAGATCCTACCACGGATGGGGAATTGTCAGCAGCTCTTAAATCATCCAAAACAGGCAAATGTCCTGGCCCGGATGGTCTACCCCTTCGCTACTAGAAGACATTCCATACTATTATTATACCACACTACCTGACAACCTTTAATGCCCTAACCCAAGGCCATTTACTCCCCCCACAATCACTTTTGGCCAATGTCACTTTGCTACCGAAAGAGGGCAAAGACCCTACTGATTGCGTGAACTGTAGACCAATATCGTTGCTCAATGCAGATGTTAAATTATTCGCAAAGATTTTGGCTACCCGCCTTCAACCACATATCCCTAGCCTGATTCACCTTGATCAAGTGGGTTTCGTCCCAGGGAGGGAAGCCAAAGACAACACGGTCAGGGCACACCAGCTGATTCACCGAGGCCGGCCTTCACATGAGGATATCCTCCTCCTCTCTATTGACTCGGTGAAGGCTTTCGACAGGGTCAGCTGGGATTTTCTGTTTGCCTTCTTACACATATAGGATTGGGCCCACAAATGATGGCTTGGATACAGGCCTTCTACACGTACCCCACAGCTCGGCTCTGCGTGAACGGCATCTACTCAGAACCTTTTCAGATACACAACGGTACGAAGCAGGGATATCCCCTGTCCCCACTATCTTTATTCTGTCACTAGAGCCATTTCTTTCCGGCATCAGACTTAACCCAGACATAAAGGGAACCACCACAGTTACATCCCAACATAAAATTGCGGCCTACGCAGACGACTTACTCTTTTTTGTGACGAACCTGAGGGTATCCCTGCCTTGTATACTGTTGGAATTTCACGAATATGGGGCATTATTCAACCTTAAAATTAATTCTAGTAAAGCCCATATACTGAACGTAGCCATGACTGACTCTCACACCGCGCAGACCCTCCAATATTTCCCATTTTCATATTCCCACACGAAGGTGAAATACCTAGGAATTTGGCTAAACGCAGACCTTACACAGAATTACAGAGATAACTTTAAGTTTTAAGTGGAATTACGCACATATTTCTTGGCTGGGGAGGGTGGCGGTCCTTAAAATGAACCTACTTTCACGGTTACTATATTTGTTTCAAATGATACCCATCCGCCTACCCCAGACATTTTTTGCTACCCTTAAAACGGCTTTAATAAAATACATCTGGAAGGGCAAAACCCCCAGATTACGATTTGATGTACTTACCTAACAGAAGACGCAGGGAGGTCTGGCTGTACCAGATTTCCGCTGCTACCACATAGCCTGTCATTTGTTACGTATTCTGTTCTGGACAAAACTGGAGGTACTGAAGAGACGGAAAGAGGTGGAACAAGCCTCACTAGAGGAGGTACCCCTAGCTACCCTCCCTTGGTTACCCACCTCTCAAGACAAACGTCATACCACAACATCCCCATATATGACGGGCACTCTCACTATCTGGCGCCTCGCCTCAAAAACTTTATCCCTATCCACAACCCCTTCACCCATGATGCCAATCATACATAATTTGGACTTTACCTTGGGGTTAAAAGGCACAGACTTTACGTGCCCTGTTCTCCAGGGAGGTCCCAAGAATACATCACATAATGCGTTCAGTGGGGTTTATACCATTGAGGAACTTACACATGACTGGGCCGACTCCCTTTCTGCTTAGTTTTAAATACAGTCAATTGTGCCACTACTTACAAGTGATCCCACAACAACATAAATTACTTAGACAACTTACCGGATTTGAGCGCCAATGTACCCTGCCTGGTCCTCTGGCACATGGAATCAGACATCTATGCCATACTCCAAACAGCCGCCGCAAACACCCCAGCACCCTTTATGGGATGCTGGGAGATGATGCTTGATATGACCCTTTCGGAATCACAATGGGGAAAAATATTGGACCTCACACACCATTGTTCCATAGTCAGTAAAGTACAGGAAGCCGTGTACAAGGTTTTAACACTATGGTATTGTGTCCCCACTCAACTGATCCAGTTGTTCCTGGAGCTCCCTCCAACATGCTGGAGATGCCATGATGCAGAGGGCTCCATGTTCCACATATGGTAGAGCTGTCCAATCCTTCAGCCCTTTTGGACAACCATCCATGCAGTCACCTCTGAATTTGTCGAACCGCCACTAGCATTTTGTCCCTCGATAATGCTCCTCCACCACACAGAGATTTTGGCTCACACCTATAAACGATCTGTCCTGATCCGTATTTTGAACGTGGCCAAAGCGTCATTCCCTTGTTCTGGAGACAATCCACATGCCCTCCCCTATCAGTTTGGTGGTCCAGAATGTCAGACCTTCATTCCCTGGAACACCGGATCCTTACCTCTTCAGACCAGACCGAGTTATATACCACAATCTGGTCCAGATGGAACCTGATCTCGTCCTCTTCCACCTTCAGAGCCACCCTGAACTTACATACGGGTTTAACAAATCACGGGTATTACTTCCCTGTTCGTATTACTGCCCACAAAATGTTAACGTACCTATTAGACACGCCATCCTCATCTGAACTGAGTGTCCCTTGTTACCCACTTCTCTTTTATTAAAACATACATGCGGAAGAGCTGACATACTTCGGTTGCTCTGCAGTCATATGCCATGGTAATATCTATCGAATATATGCATGTAATTTAGTTTGATATTTCTTTTCTGTATTTATCAATGCTTGTTATTTGGTTTCAGAAGATCCTGCGTGATCTAGAGACTTGATACAGACTTGACCAAAGCTGATACATGTTATGTGTGTTGTCTACTATTTCTGTTGAAAATTTAATAAAATTTGATTTACAAAAAAAAATAAACATTAATATCTGAAATGACCTGACAGTTCACAGGTTTAAACAAACGATTCCTATAGGTTTCAATTTTTAAAAAAATCCCTGTTTTTATTAAATATTTATTCAACCGTGTATCCTCTTCACTTGTAGCAAAAAGTTTATTTTTTAGGTATTTTTGGATTCCTAATTTATTTTCAACCAAGGCTTTTTTTCTTTGCCAAATGCAGCGTTTTTTTTTTTCTTCCAGTAGGTCTGGCTGCATTTGGCGGGGGGCTGTCTATGATGCTGAAACCTATTCAGTACCTAGGACAGAAGCTATTCTTGGTGCTGAAACCTATTCAGCACAGTGGATAGCAGTTCCATGGAGCTCCATAGCCCCGCGTAGCTGCTAACCATGGTGCAGAAACCTATTCAGTACCAAGGACAGCAGCTATTCTTGGCGCAGAAACCTCTTCAGCACCATGGCTAGCAGCTCCGCGGGGCCACGGAAGAACACAAATCAACAGAGCAGGAAAGGGCCTGGCTAAAGTATATATGAGATTAGGATTAGGGATGAGCCGAACAGCGCTCGAGTTCGGTTCGGGCCCGAACTTCCCATATGTTCGGGTCCGAACCCGAACCCGAACTTGAACTCCATGCAAGTCAATGGGGCTGAAAATTCGGTTTTTAGAGTGCCCTCCAAGAGGGCATATATGCTAGATATTTGCCATAAAAGGTGTATGGGGGTCCGGGTAGTGCCCTGGGGGACAGGAAACAAGGACAAAAAGTAAAAAAAAAAAAAGTTTTTAAAGGGACAGTGAGTTTTGCACAAAATAAGGGTTAAAAAGAAAAAAGAAAAATTCCTTCAAATATCGTGCCTAGGTGGTCCCCATAACCTGCCCGTGAAGTGGCGGATTTCTAGGATGTATAGAAACACTTAAAAACAAAAAAATGACGTTTCAAATGATGGTAAACAGTTTTCCTTTAATCTATCCATAAACAACTGCTTGGGGCGGCAGTATGAAAAGAGGAGACATTTTCGGACACGCAGAAAAAGTTTACTGATTTTTTGGTGGTGAAAAGCAGGAGAATGGAAAATTCTAGACCAAATAGCCGATTTGGAAAGTGAGATAAATGGGAGAATTTTTCTGGTTCGGCTATTTTGACCTAGAATTTTCTCTTCAGTCATTCTCCTGGAGTTTCACCTTTCTCTGAATAACCCTGTCAGGGTTATTCATAGAGCGGTCAAGAGCAGGAGAATGACTGGAGAATGGAAAATTCTAGGTCAAAATAGCCAAACCAGAAAAATTCTCCCATTTAGGCTAGGGTCAGACTAGTGAAATTTTAACGTGCGTTTAGGCGCACTTAATCACGGCCGCACTAGCAGCAAATGACGGGCAATGACGGCCAATATACGAAGTACGGTCGCACGAAAGTCCGGTCGCGCAACGCAAGTGGAAAATGAACGCATCTTTTCGAGAACGCAGAACTGCTAGTATGGACGTACAGAGTGCGCTGCGTCCACTAGCGGTGTGTGTGCATGATTTGGAGACGTCAGACCCTGCTCATGTCCGGCCAACATAACGTCCAGACACCCAAAGTTTCCTGGTTTGGATCCGTAAAAAATCACTCACAAAAATGCGCATCGTATGACCGTTTTCGCACATTCCGTGAAAAAATACGGCAATGCGTTCGGACGCACTTTTTGACGGTCGCTGTGAAAAATGCGTTAGTCTGACCCTAGCCTTATCTCACTTTCCAAATCGGCTATTTGGTCCAGATTGTTCTCTTTTCCTGCCATTCTCCTGGTTTTCACCTTTCTCTGAACAACCCTGAGAGAGAGGTGAAAGCCAGGAGAACTGGCAGGAGAAGAGAACAATCTAGACCAAATAGCCGATTTGGAAAGTGAGCTAAATGGGAGAATTTTTCTGGTTTGGCTATTTTGACCTAGAATTTTCCATTCTCCAGTTATTCTCCTGCTTTTCACTGCTCTCTGAATAACCCTGTGAATGTTTAATCCCGAGTTGAAAAATAACATTGCTTTAGACGTGAAAAGCGGGCAATGAGAATTTTTTTTATTTTTTCACACAGCAGTTAAATGCAGCATATTAGGAAGTTTTAGGAGGGAAATTACTCACTCAGAACAGAAGCAGACACCCCACACCTTCATTCTAAATAAAATGTATCAAATTGATTAGACCAGACTAAAACATCTGTTGTTGTTATGCCGTTTGAAAAAAAAAAGGTAATTTAGAGGTGAGAATCTTTGCACCTAGACATTAGTTTTTAATTCAATATCTAATAAACCATTGCTTATAATATTCTGCAGTAAAGAGTCTCTTTATTTCTAGATTTTTTTAGTATTTTTTTAAGCATTTTTTATACTTTTTTCAAAATTTCATTTTTTTTCCAAACTCGAACCGAACACACCCAAAAAGTTCGAAGTTCACGAACTTTCGAACTGCCAAAGTTCGGGCCGAACCGTCCGAACCCGAACAGCTCATCCCTAATTAGGATGCAAACAGAGGGGCACTACAGAAATTAACTGATTACAAATACTGAGAGGACTCCACAGTGAGATACAAATAAGAAGGGGTTAACTAAGAAACACTCACAGAACACAGCAAACAGATGGAGCAGGAATAGGGATTCAATCAGAAATACTGGTATGAACTGAATACAGTGAAAGTCCAGGGATACTGGGAGATGGAGTCCAAGGGAATGGTATATGCAGAGGTCCTAGGGAGTTATGGAAAGTCCAGAGAAATAATAATAATTTTTATTAATATTATTATTACTATTGTCATCATTTATATAGCACCAACAGTTTCCACAACGCTTTACAATAACCAAAGGGAAAGTGATAAACAGACATATGATGGAAACAAGAGGTGTAGAGGCCCTGCTCATAGGAGCTTACAGTCTAGAGTATAGCAGGATTCTTGTAACAAAAATGAAGTCTTTTAGAAGTAAAAGCAGGGTACTCAGACGCGGTGTCAAAGGGTCAAATCCATAGGCATATCCAGGTTCAAATCAGCAAGCAGGCAAAGTCCGTATAAATCAAAGACCAGTAGGTTCGGTGCACGGGTATCCAATATTACAAGCTTTACTGAAGGCAAGCTCACACTGAATCAGCAGTGACTTAACGAAGCACTGCATGATGGGTCTTTTGCCCTTTAGTAGGAAAGAGCTAGGTGATTATTGGAAACACCCAAATTAACTGCGGAACCATGGAAGGAATCAGGTTAGGCAGGGCAGACCAGAAAAAGTGTTGCTAGGTTTAATATTATGCTTTAGCAGTCTTTTTGTCTTTCTTGCGGCCACGGTGCTGCAGAGTATGAAACTCGGCGAGAGCTACAGGAAACTAAATCCTGTTCTTACTTCTGTATGTGAGGGGTGCCATGTTGCCTCCAGTCCAGGGCCGGCGCTAATGTAAGGCGGCACAGGCGGCCGCCTTACTGTCCTGGCTTGCTGCCAGTTTGAGGGGCGGAAAAAAATCTGATTTTCCAAACATACTGGAGACGGATTGATCCTCTGACAGCAGCCCAGGACCCAGCGATGCACTGTCAAATAGCGGCGGCGCTGCAGTGTGCCTGTCTCAGTCCCACATTCTTAACACGAGCAGGCACACTGTGTAATTTGGCGCCGCCCCCACACGTAATGCGCATAGCCCAAGCAAGCAGGAAGAGGAGCCAGCCTGCGTGCTTCCACTCTACAGTGAAGGAGGACAGAGAGGAGATATTTTACCAGGTTTGAATAAACTGATGGGAGGGAGGGGGGTTTAGATTAATATACTGGGGGGGGGGGCTGTAAAATATTGGGTCTGGGGCTGTAAAGTGATATACTGGGGGGGCTGTAAAGTGATATACTGGGGGGCTCTAAATTAATATACTGGGGGAGCTGTAAAATACTGGGTCTAGGGCTGTAAAGTAATATACTGGATCTGGGGCTGTAAAGTGATATACTGGGTCTGGGGCTGTAAAGTGATATGCTGGGTCTGGGGCTGTAAAGTGATATACTGGGGGGCTGTAAAGTTATATACTGGGGGGCTGTAAATTGATATATACTGGGGGCTGTAAAATGATATACTGGGTCTGGGACCTCTAAATTGATATACTGGGGGAGGCTGTAAATTGATATTCTGGGGGAGGGCTGTAAATTGATATACTGGGGGCTGTAAAATGATATGCAGGGGGTTTGAATAAACTGTTATCGGTACATTACTGAGTTTTATTGCTGTGGAGCTCTGTGGTACACTCATATACTGCACATTACTGTGAGTTTTATTGCTGTGGAGCTCTGTGATAAGGATGTGATAGGGTTTCGGAATTTCGGAATTTTCACGAAATTTCCCGATTCGTGTCTTCGGATTCGGCCGAATTACCGAAAACCGATAGATCCGAAAAGTTTTCCGAGCCGAAACGAAAAAATTTCGGATTTTTCGAATGGACTTGAAATGTGTCAAATCGAAATTTATTTTTGCTCTATTCATGATTTCAGTTCCATTCGTGATTTCGGTTTCATTTCGGTAATTCTGGAAATCGTATATTTATCTATTATCGGTTATATCGCTGATTTTGTAAATTTTGTATTTGTAAATGCGTATCACTTGTTTCTTGTGGCATTCGGGTCAGTTTAGCGTTTTTTAAATCGTTTTGTTCATTTTTTTGTTCCTTGGCTTTCATACCATTTTAATATGATTAAATAAAGTTGTGAAATGTGTATTCAATTATTCATAAGAAAAAAGGATCTTTATTAATAAAAAAAAAACACGATAGAATCGCCAGAATTATCGTAGACACTTTGAAACGAGGAGAACAGACGTTCCGAAAAAACGAAAATTTCCGAAAAGTCGATACAAAAAACGAGCAAAGTGACACGAAAATACGAAAAATGGTCGATATTCCGAAAAAAATATGTACACGAAAAACGAGCGGAACCGAACCGAATCGAAACAGAAATCGGTCGAAACGAGCCGAATCGAAAAGTTTAAACATCCGAACAAATCGAACCGAATCGAACCGAAAAAAAAATCGGTGCACAAGCCTACTCTGTGATATAGGAAAAGACAAGATATGGTTTACCAGGATCAGGATGACAGGGATGTAGACGTTCCCAATGACATGTGAAAACAAAAGAATATAAAATAGCGTAATACAATATGACAAAAATATGAAGATGTAGATTAACGACTGCCCACTCACATGGATCAGAGCCTGTATATATCAAGGCTCTATATATCGGCACTGGGTCTCTTCAGGGATGACCCCGTCCCATATCCAGACGTTCTCTCAAGATGTCATGTGAATACAAGAATAAACACAGAATAGCCCATAGCATAAATCAGCCTGGTATAGGAGAATGTATCATACAAATCAGTCAAACTCACGTGATTCTGAGCCTGTGAGATAAACACTGGCTCCGTAACAGCACTTTTGGTGTAAACAGGGTACACCCACCCCCTTTTTTTCTCGATCACAAGGATGAAAAAATTCCTTATTATAAAGGTAAAAGCATTTAATAACACTAAAATAAAATAAAAAACAAATACCAAAACGCGTTTCGCTGTCACAACAGCTTCATCAGTTGGTCATAAAGAGATACAATAACAAACCATAAATATAGTGTGTCCATATCCCCAAAGTTCAGGTGCCATCAATATAGTGATTGCCGTCCTCGCTTTACACGTGCATTCAGTGTTGGTTGCCGTCGCTTCCAATTGTGCGTCAGCCGGATTCTCAGCAGGACGGCGCCCGTGCGCATGCGCACCACTATTCCATTCGGACTTCCCCTCTTCCTGTCCGTCGGAGTACATGGTACCACCTTCTCCTCAACAACAAGCGCCATCTTCAAAGTTCCAATGCCCACACTTTGTCCCACACTAGTGTCCGTTTATTGCAACGATATGTTCCAAAATCGAGGGGTCAGAAACTTCCATCTGCAGTAAAACCGGAGATACATATACCCATACAGGAGGAAGCACACCCCCATATGGGACCATATATTACTCAGTGGAATAATACATCAAACCAATAAAAAAATATATAGGCAATAATGTCGGAAATAATGAAATAAAAAAATGCAAAAATGCATAAAAACAGAAAACAGAAAAAACGAAAACTAAAAAAGAAAAAGAAAAAGAAGCCAATAAGGGAGAAAAGAAGAAATGTAAGGGGAAAGGGAGCCAAAAAAAGAATCTATAAAAAGTGACGAATCTCAAAATCATTATTAAGGCCATGAGGAGCTAGAGTACCATACTCATATATATACCTCATCTCCTCCTTAGCTAATATGAGATCTAAATTCCCTCCCCTTCAATGCTTCTTGACTTTTTTAAGTACGCAAAATTCCAAACCAGCAGGGTTCTGCATATGCTGCTCTTTAAAATGCAATGAGAGGTTATGTAGTTCATATCCCTTTCTGATATTACGAAGATGTTCCCCCAATCGTGTGGCTAACGGCCTGGATGTCCTTCCAATGTAGTGGAGTCCACATGGGCATGTCAAACAATAAACTACATATTTGGACGCACAATTGTACACCCCTTTAACAATGATCGTTTTGTCTCTTATAGTGATCTCATGGATCTTTCGCTTCCCTTGATGATTTTACACCCCAAGCATCTCCCACACTTGTAAAAACCTTCTTAAACCCCAATATATGGGGTTTTTTCCTTTTTTACTTCTAAAGGCACTATTTACAAGTTGGTCTTTCAAATTACTGGCTCCTCGACAGATGAATTTAGGCTCAATTGGGATAATTACCCGCAATATGGGGTCTTGCCGTAAGACCTCCCAATAATTGCGGACTATCCCCCTAATTCCTCTATTGCCTGTACTATAATTAAAAATAAAAGGGACCTGGTTGGAATATTGTACATCCAGTTTACTATTGGGTTTATATTCCAATAAGGTACCCCTATCGACCATCTGTACTTCCCCTATAATGTCCTTAATTTCATTGGGATCATATCCCTTATCCACAAATTCAGTGGCCAATTTGTTAGCCTGCCGTTTATATTCAATAACGTCCGTGCAATTCCGCCTGACCCTCAACATCTGGCCTCGAGGAACTCCCTTCAACCAGCACGGGAGATGTCCACTCTTTATGTCAATAAAACTATTTACATCAGTTTCCTTAAAGAAGGTACGGGTTTCAAGCCCCCCTCCTTTACATATATCTCAAGATCAAGAAAATTGACTTGACTCTGGCTCCAGACATTGGTCAGCTTAATACCCCAATTATTGCTGTTTAAGTAATCAAGGTATTCCTTAAGGCTATTCTCAGTTCCTCTCCAGACCATTAACACATCATCGATGTATCTCTTGTAGAGGACGAGGTTCTGTGCCCAGCCACGCGAACCATACACCCACTGGGATTCCCAGTAGGTCATAAAGAGGTTAGCGTAGCTGGGCGCGAACCTCGCCCCCATAGCCGTACCCTTCTTCTGCATAAAGACTTTTTCATCAAAAGAAAAATTATTATTTTCCAGTACCAAAGTGATCCCATCCACAATATACTCAATCTGCTGTACGTCAAATCCCCCATGTTCTCTAAGTGAATGGGCAACTGCCTCACATCCTCTATTATGGGGGATGATAGTATAAAGTGACTCAACGTCACTGGTAACTAGCCAATATTCAGGCTGCCATTCTATTTTCTCCAATTCCTGAAGGGCATTAATACTATCTTTTAGATGGGATGGGCTAGTGATTACTATGGGTTGCAATAAATGGTTCTTTAAGGAGACTGATGTAAATAGTTTTATTGACATAAAGAGTGGACATCTCCCGTGCTGGTTGAAGGGAGTTCCTCGAGGCCAGATGTTGAGGGTCAGGCGGAATTGCACGGACGTTATTGAATATAAACGGCAGGCTAACAAATTGGCCACTGAATTTGTGGATAAGGGATATGATCCCAATGCAATTAAGGACATTATAGGGGAAGTACAGATGGTCGATAGGGGTACCTTATTGGAATATAAACCCAATAGTTAACTGGATGTACAATATTCCAACCAGGTCCCTTTTATTTTTAATTATAGTACAGGCAATAGAGGAATTAGGGGGATAGTCCGCAATTATTGGGAGGTCTTACGGCAAGACCCCATATTGCGGTAAATTATCCCAATTGAGCCTAAATTCATCTGTCGAGGAGCCAGTAATTTGAAAGACCAACTTGTAAATAGTGCCTTTAGAAGTAAAAAAGGAAAACAACCCCATATATTGGGGGTTAAAGAAGGTTTTTACAAGTGTGGGAGATGCTTGGGGTGTAAAAATCATCAAGGGAAGCGAAAGATCCATGAGATCACTATAAGAGACAAAACGATCATTGTTAAAGGGGTGTACAATTGTGCGTCCAAATATGTAGTTTATTGTTTGACATGCCCATGTGGACTCCACTACATTGGAAGGACATCCAGGCCGTTAGCCACACGATTGGGGGAACACCTTCGTAATATCAGAAAGGGATATGAACTACATAACCTCTCATTGCATTTTAAAGAGCAGCATATGCAGAACCCTGCTGGTTTGGAATTTTGCGTACTTAAAAAAGTCAAGAAGCATTGGAGGGGAGGGAATTTAGATCTCATATTAGCTAAGGAGGAGATGAGGTATATATATGAGTATGGTACTCTAGCTCCTCATGGCCTTAATAATGATTTTGAGATTCGTCACTTTTTATAGATTCTTTTTTTTGGCTCCCTTTCCCCTTACATTTCTTCTTTTCTCCCTTATTGGCTTCTTTTTCTTTTTCTTTTTTAGTTTTCGTTTTTTCTGTTTTCTGTTTTTATGCATTTTTGCATTTTTTTATTTCATTATTTCCGACATTATTGCCTATATATTTTTTTATTGGTTTGATGTATTATTCCACTGAGTAATATATGGTCCCATATGGGGGTGTGCTTCCTCCTGTATGGGTATATGTATCTCCGGTTTTACTGCAGATGGAAGTTTCTGACCCCTCGATTTTGGAACATATCGTTGCAATAAACGGACACTAGTGTGGGACAAAGTGTGGGCATTGGAACTTTGAAGATGGCGCTTGTTGTTGAGGAGAAGGTGGTACCATGTACTCCGACGGACAGGAAGAGGGGAAGTCCGAACGGAATAGTGGTGCGCATGCGCACGGGCGCCCGTCCTGCTGAGAATCCGGCTGACGCACAATTGGAAGCGACGGCAACCAACACTGAATGCACGTGTAAAGCGAGGACGGCAATCACTATATTGATGGCACCTGAACTTTGGGGATATGGACACACTATATTTATGGTTTGTTATTGTATCTCTTTATGACCAACTGATGAAGCTGTTGTGACAGCGAAACGCGTTTCGGTATTTGTTTTTTATTTTATTTTAGTGTTATTAAATGCTTTTACCTTTATAATAAGGAATTTTTTCATCCTTGTGATCGAGAAAACAAGGGGGTGGGTGTACCCTGTTTACACCAGAAGTGCTGTTACGGAGCCAGTGTTTATCTCACAGGCTCAGAATCACGTGAGTTTGACTGATTTGTATGATACATTCTCCTATACCAGGCTGATTTATGCTATGGGCTATTCTGTGTTTATTCTTGTATTCACATGACATTGAGAGAACGTCTGGATATGGGACGGGGTCATCCCTGAAGAGACCCAGTGCCGATATAATAGAGCCTTGATATATACAGGCTCTGATCCATGTGAGTGGGCAGTCGTTAATCTACATCTTCATATTTTTGTCATATTGTATTACGCTATTTTATATTCTTTGTTTTCACATGTCATTGGAACGTCTACATCCCTGTCATCCTGATCCTGGTAAACCATATCTTGTCTTTTCCTATACCCTTTTTATGGTTATGGATCCCACTCATCTTCACCTTTTATGACGATATAAGCGCTTCTCCTTTTTCGTGTGTTTGTATATCTCTATTTTGGGGTGTGTGTAGGAAACACCTCACTTGGATATAGCTGCTATAATTGTTCATATTGGTGAGGTCATCACTACTTCCGTCTTGGCGCCCCTTATTCTTGTTTTTTGTGCTACTCTGTGATATGCTCATACACTGCACATTACTAGAAGGTTTATTGAAGTGAGCTCTGTAATTTGCACTGTGTATAAATACATCAATAAGGTAGACGTATCTTATAAACCTGAATTGTTCCTGGTGAGGGTATAAATAAAACCCACCAGTCTCTCTCATGGCTGAGATGCCGCATGAGGGCATGTAGGTTGCTTAGAAAGCAGTTTTTGGTTTCATTAGGTAGGACTCGCCTGACCCAGAGGTTTCGTGATGTGGCAGGTGAGCTTACACTTTATTGTCCATTCAAATAAAGCAAAACCTCTGTGTTTTGTTTTGCATGGAGCTACAGGGGCGAGCGCAAATGACAACTTATTTTCTTGTTATGTTTTAGAGATTATTATGCATCTCAATGCTGATTGGCATGGCATGGTACGGATGGGGGGGCCACCAAAACGCTCCAGTCCATGCCAATGTTTGTTTTACGAGAAACCTCGTGAACGTCGTTGCTACGTGGAGTGCCAGAGCCTGGGTTTCTGGAAAATGACAGTAGCTGTGCCTGGGTCAATTCATGTGATCTGGCGATAATCGATCGCTTTCTCTAGTGTTAACTCAGACCCGACATTTAGTAATTTCTCTCACCCGCAGAGAGTATATGCCAAACACAATGCAGTCTCGGACCATCTTTGCTTTGAACATAATTGCAGTCCCGAGCAAGGAGCCGTAAGTCTGTCACAAACTGCTCAGAAGGTTCCTGAGTCTGCTGCACTTTCTCGTGGAGCTTATACCGTGCACATATTACGTTAGCTTTGGGCTCGACCTATGCTGTGAAACAGTTGTAATCTGACTTTAGTGACATAGCATCGTCTTCAGGTAAGGCCCATGTATTTAAAATGTCTCTGCCCTTTCACCAGCCCACAGTAGGAGGTAATTACCGTATTTTTCGCTCCATAAGATGCACTTTTCTCCCCCCAAAAAGTGGGGGGAAAAGTGGGTGCGTCTTATGGAGCGAATGCCCCATGATATGCCTCAGCTCACCTGCTGCCGCCGCCCCGTTCGTCTCCCTCTGAGCGTGCGTCCGGCGGCAAAGAGCTTGGGCACTCCCCTGGGGGAGCCACGTGACCGTGATCTCGCGAGATCGCGGTCACGTGGCTCCCCAGGCGAGTGCCCAAGCTTCCTGCCACCGGACGCACGCTCATAGGGAGACGAACGCGGCGGTGGCGGCAGGTGAGCTGAGGCATATCCATGAGCTGCTGGGGCATATCCATGTGTGAGCTGGGGCATATCCATGTGCTGGGGCAAATCCCATGAGCTGGGACAAATCCCATGAGCTGGGGCAAATCCCATGAGCTGGGGCATATCCATGAGCTGGGGCATATCCATGAGCTGGGGCATTATATCCATGAGCTGGGGCATATCCATGTGTGAGCTGGGGCATATCCATGTGTGAGCTGGGGCATATCCATGAGCTGGGGCAAATCCATGTGTGAGCTGGGGCATTATCCATGTGTGAGCTGGGGCATATCCATGAGCTGGGGCATATCCATGAGCGAGCTGGGGCAAATCCATGTTCGAGCTGGGGCAAATCCATGTGTGAGCTGGGGCAAATCCATGAGCTGGGGCATATCCATGTGTGAGCTGGGGCATATCCATGTGTGAGCTGGGGCATTATCCATGTGTGAGCTGGGGCAAATCCATGTGTGAGCTGGGGCAAATCCATGTGTGAGCTGGGGCATATCCATGAGCTGGGGCATATCCATGAGCTGGGGCATATCCATGTGTGAGCTGGGGCATTATCCATGTGTGAGCTGGGGCAAATCCATGTGTGAGCTGAGGCAAATCCATGTGTGAGCTGGGGCATATCCATGAGCTGGGGCATATCCATGAGCTGGGGCAAATCCATGTGTGAGCTGGGGCATTATCCATGTGTGAGCTTGGGCATATCCATGAGCTGGGGCATTATCCATGAGCTGGGGGACAGTATTCACGAGCTGGGGCAAAATCCATGAGAGGAGCTGGGGCAATATCCATTATTACACTATTTGATTCAGAATATTTATTTTCCTGTTTTCCTTCTCTAAAAACTAGGCGCGTCTTATGGTCAGGTGCGTCTTATGGAGCGAAAGATACGGTACATTTTTCATTCTCACTCTTACTTTCCAGGGGTCCAATGAACAGGAGATCTGTGTGTTTTGTATGAACTTCCACCATGCGTCAGGCAAGTTACTTGCTTCCCAATTCATTGTTGGCATTGGGACTCCAGTGGCATCCATATTAAAAAAAGAGTTCTGTTTCTTCTGACACCATGTAATGTTTGGTTTTAATGCTGTTGAGACGTTTGTACCAATGACTCTCAGATGCAGAATTATGGATAAGCGTGGTGCTGGTTTTATTATAATCCAGCAGAGCTGCTGAATGACCATTGCTCACAGAGAGGCCAACTGCCAACTGACTCAGACAGTGCATCGGTCACCAGACAATTTGAACACTCGCATTTGATTTGCTTGGATATACATATGCAAATATTACACAACATATTTGCAAATGCATGCAAAACTTCAAAACTGCAGATAAACTTGAAAGTACAAAAACGTGACATCACCGACTCTGAAGTTCCAAGCATTGACTGTCTGACAACCCCATCATAAGGCAAATGCAGGAGAGAGTAGAGGTAATGTCACTCTATAACCATGGCAACATGGTTCAAATCCTGTCCAGAGCACTAGTAAGCCTCCTTGGGCAAGAAACCTATTGGTACATACTTGCCTAACACGCAGTATCGGCTGTGGAGCTTAGCGGTAATGTCTTTGCTCTTCAACCATGGAGAAGCAAGTTCAAATCCCGATCAGCACGTCCCTCCTGTACGACCATGGAGAAGCATGTCTCGACTTTATAAGGCTGAAGACCTGAATTAGTAAAATTTGGCAGCTTACTGTTTTCTGCTGAAGGGTACAGGGAGAGAGACGTGGAGACACAGCGTGAAGGGGCAGAGCTATGCAGGGTGCAGTCTTGCAGGGAGGGAGCCGAGGAGGGGATAGATTGCAGGAGGGACAGAGCTGCAATGTTTGCCTCTCACAGTGCTGGTCATTATATCACCAGGCATTTATCAGTAAATGTGCTGCCTGGTATCTGAGGACATCACACAGCGTGACAGTGTGTTTTGCCTCTGTCAGGTAATGAGCAAAAAATGCATTTCAATCACAGCCAGCACACACACACACACACCCAAGGGCGGACTGACAACTAATGGGGACCCGGGCAATAGTAGATCATGGGGCCCCTTGTGTTGCACCCACAGGAGGCCACACCCATAAAAACCCCACCCCCTACAACACAACACCCACATGTACATTATTGTGCTCACACATGGATATATATATTGCCCCCAGCAGCTTACACATGGATAAATATATTGCCCCCAGCAGCTCACGCATGGATATATATATTGCCCCAGAAGCTCACACATGGATATATATATTGCACCAGCAGCTCACACATGGATATATATATTGCCCCAGCAGCTCACACATGGATGGATATATATATATATTGCCTGCAGCTCACACATGGATATATATTGTCCCCATTTCACTCATGGATATATATATATTGCCCCCAGCTCACACATGTAGATATATTGCCCCCAGCTCACACATGGAGATATATTGCCCCCAGCTCACACATGGACATATATTGCCCCCAGCTCACACATGGATATATTGGCCCCCAGCTCACACATGGATATATATTGCCCCAGCAGCTCACGCATGGATATATATATTGCCCCAGCAGCTCACGCATGGATATATATATTGGCTCCCAGCTCACACATGGAAATATATTGCCCCCAGCTCACACATGGATATATATTGCCCCAGCAGCTCACGCATGGATATATATATCGGATATATATATTGCCCCCAAGCAGCTCACGCATGGATATATATATTGCCCCAGCAGCTCACACATGGATATATATATCATGCACCAGCAGCTCACACATGGATAAATATATTGCCCCCAGCAGCTCACGCATGGATATATATATTGCCCCAGAAGCTCACACATGGCTATATATATTGCACCAGCAGCTCACACATGGATATATATATTGCCCCAGAAGCTCACACATGGATATATTGCCCCCAGCTCACACATGGATATATATATATATTGCCTGCAGCTCACACATGGATATATATTGTCCCCAGTTCACACATGGATATATATATATTGCCCCAGCTCACACATGGAAATATATTGCCCCCAGCTCACACATGGACATATATTGCCCCCAGCTCACACATGGATATATTGGCCCCCAGCTCACACATGGATATATATTGCCCCCAGCTCACACATGGATATATATTGCCCCAGCAGCTCACGCATGGATATATATATTGCCCCAGCAGCTCACGCATGGATATATATATTGGCCCCCAGTTCACACATGGAAATATATTGCCCCCAGCTCACACATGGATATATATTGCCCCAGCAGCTCACGCATGGATATATATATCGGATTATATATATTGCCCCCAGCAGCTCACGCATGGATATATATATTGCCCCCAGCAGCTCACGCATGGATATATATATTGCCCCAGCAGCTCACACATGGATATATATATTGCACCAGCAGCTCACACATGGATATATATATTGCCCCCAGCAGCTCACACATGGATATATTGCCCCAGCTTACACATGGATATATATATATTGCCCCAGCTCACACATGGAAATATATTGCCCCAGCTCACATATGGATATATATTGCCCCCAGCAAACACATGGAAATATTTTGCCCCCTGCTCACACATGGAAATATTTTGCCCCCAGCTCACACATGGATATATATTGCCCCCAGCTCACACGTGGAAATATATTGCCCCCAGCTCACACATGGAAATATATTGCCCCCAGCTCACACATGGAAATATTGGCCCCAGCTCACACATGGATATATATTGCCCCAGCTCACACATGGATATATATTGCCCCAGCAGCTCACGCATGGATATATATATTGGCCCCCAGCTCACACATGGAAATATATTGCCCCCAGCTCACACAAGGATATATATTGCCCCAGCAGCTCACGCATGGATATATATATCGGATATTATTATTATTATTCTTTATTTATAAAGCGCCAGCATATTCCGCAGCGCATATATTGCCCCCAGCTGCTCACGCATGGATATATATATTGCCCCCAGCAGCTCACACATGGATATATATATTGCCCCCAGCAGCTCACACATGGATATATTGCCCCCAGCTTACACATGGATATATATATATTGCCTGCAGCTCACACATGGATATATATTGTCACCAGCTCACACATGGAAATATATTGCCCCAGCTCACACATGGATATATATTGCCCCCAGATCACACATGGATATATTTTCCCCCAGCTCACACATGGATATATATATTGCCCCAGCAGCTCACACATGGATATATATATTGCCCCAGCAGCTCATACATGGTTATATTGCCCCAGCAGCTCACACGTGGATATATATATTGCCCTCAGCTCACACGTGGATATATATTGCCCTCAGCTCACACATGGATATATATATTGCCCCAGCTCACACATGGAAATATATTGCCCCAGCTCACACATGGATATATATTGCCCCCAGCTCACACATAAATATATTTGCCCCCTGCTCACACATGGAAATATTTTGCCCCCAGCTCACACATGGATATATATTGCCCCCAGCTCACACGTGGAAATATATTGCCCCCAGCTCACACATGGAAATATATTGCCCCCAACTCACACATAGATATATATTGCTCCCAACTCACACATGGAAATATATTGCCCCCAGCTCACACATGGAAATATATTGCCCCCAGCTCACCTCACGAGATCACGCGGGTGGCTGGTGGAACCCACGTGAGCGGCAAAGTTTCGAGCCGGCGGCCGCTCACAGGAAGCAAGCGGCGGCTGGCAATATTTTCCAGGAGGGGCCTGGCAGAGGAGAGGTTCATGCTCACAGCAGGGCCCACTGGGGGCCCACTGTGCCAGCCAAAACCGGGGCCCCACTGACCTCTAGGGCAGTGCCCAAGTGCCAGATGGGTCAGTCCGCCCCTGCACACACCTCACAGACTACACATAAACACATCAAACATAGCCAGTGTACACACACATCACATCACTTACAGACAACACACACACTTCCATCGATCAATGCCAGCTCACACACTCATACTGCCAGCTCAAACACTGCTGATACATTCACATGCATCACGCACTGGCAGCTCAAAGGCTCAGTCAGCTCATACACACTCCCTTCACTGCCAGGCTACTCAAACACACTCCTGTGCCACAGACAATCCCACACTTAGTCCTATCCCGCAAACTGCCACACACTCAACTATTGTCATACACATACAGCCCCACACAGTCTTACAACATTAGTCACAGTTATTTATTTATTTATAAAGGATTTTACCAGGAAGGATACATTGAGATTTCTCTCGTTTTCAAGTATGTCCTGAGTTCAGCAACATTAAATTGTTACAGTGTTACAGAAATACAAAGTAATAAAATGCAAAATATTAAAAAAAATTGCACAAATATACAGATTAACAGAAAATAAATATATTCACTGTGTTACATGTTTACAGGTGCATTCTGTATTGAGGTATGTTAATAGGGAGCTTTAGACCGGGGAAAGATTTGATGGCATCCGGGAGGTTATTCCATAATTGTGGTGCTCGGTAGGAAAATGAGGATCGAGACACTGTCTTTTTGTATTGTGGTATTGCAATTAAGGTGCAAGTCCTGGATCAGAGGTTATAGGATGAGGGAACTGCTGGGGGAAGCTGCCTATTCAGGTAGAGTGGTAGCTTTCCAGAAAAGCTCTTAAACACCAGGTTGGAAAGGTAAAGAGTGCGTCTAGATTCCAGCGACGGTCAGTTTAGCTCTTTTAACATGTCAGAGTGGGAGGTCATGTAGCTACATTGTAGCACAAAGCGGCAGAATGAGTTATACAATGTAGTAAGTTTCTGGAGGTGTGTTTGCGGGGCCGCTGCATACACTACATCTCCATATTCAAAAGCTGGCATAAGCGTTTGCTGTACAATCTGCTTTCTTACCGCGGGGCTCAGACAGGATTTGTTTCTGTACAGGGCACCTAGTTTGGCGTAAAGTTTAGATGAGAGTTTTCCGATGTGGGGGCCAAAAGATAGATTTGGGTCTAACCAAATACCTAGATATTTGAGAGAATTGACTGCCTGTATATCAGCTTATTGGGAGAGGGGCAGCAAAATGCATCTTCGTATTGCACCCCTAAATCCTTGCACCAGTCCTGCTGTACACTTATCTTGAAAAGCACTGTGGAACCTGTGGTGCTATATAAATCTAGAATAATATTTTAGCGCAAATAAGTAACAGTCTTGATTTTGCTCTTTGCAATTGAAACATACAGGGTTATTCAAAGAGATTCGAAAAGTCACCGCAAGTTCGGTGACTTTTGTTTACCGCACTACGGGGCGTTTTGGCAATACTAGTTCACCGACCCTGTGGTGTTTTCAGAAAGCACCGCAGGGCCCCCGTTGTGCAGAGAAGACCCACCAAACGCTCACTGCAAAACCCACTGAACACTCACCGAAACCTGCAGAAACAGCTGGATTAACCACACCAAACATGCTGGAGAAACCCAACTAACCGCCGATCACAGCGCAGAGCAGCCGCCAGAAAAAGCCGACACGTTGACGAACGAGGTGAAAAAATAAAAAAGATTTTGCTTGAAAGTTTGAAAATTTAAATGCTGTTTGCAAAAAAACTACTAAACGAAAATGTCTGAAATTTACATTTAAGATCCAATGAATAATAATAAAAAGGTCTGTTACAGAAAAATGAAAAAATGATTTAAAAAAAAAAAAAAAAATTTTGCCCAAAAAATGCTTAAAAGATCCTAAAACATCTACGAATAAAGAGAATTTTTACTGCAGAATATAATAATCAACGGTTTATTAGATATTGAATTAAAACTGGAATATTTTTAACATTGAAGCTTATGGGATTCTCCTGAATAAACCTGTCAAATAAACCAGCAAACAGCAGGGCATTTCGGCAACTTTTCCCTGCTGTTTTATGTTCTCTGAATAGACAAAGCATTGCTTCTCTATGGGGGAGTTCACTGCCCATGAACAGGCAACGTACATTTGGCAAACATTTGGCAAACTGCCTGCTCTCTGAATAGCTGAATGACCAGGAAATGGTGCCGTATACGGAATTTCAGTGTCCGGTTACATTTCGGGGGCCAGATCGGCTCTCTTTGAATAACCCTGTTAGTGAAAAATCCAAAACTTACCTCAGATCGTATGTTGCAGAGGGTGGCGTTATCCATTTTTTTCTTTGGCCACAAGCATTGAAACACTGGAAGCAAATAGTTCCGAGTGTCCTTTCATGACTCCTTCCATGGCTGCTGCATGTGCAGGATTGATCTTGGCTACATGGAGCCTTATTGACCAACCAGTAGCTAAAATTATTCCGACTCGAGCCTCAAGAATAGAGGTTCAGCTTAAATAGTTATAAATTGCATGCCACAAATGGAAAAAGACTCGCACATGTTTTTCCCCAATAACTGTTGGGTTGGAATATAGCCCAGAATGTTTGTAAAAACATACAAGTAAATTTAACATAATGCTAATATATAAGTAATAGTGCGTTTCCAGCTGTGAGATGTGCACGTAGTCATCCCAACTCTCACGGAAAGGGGCGTGCTATCTTGTTTAGTGCGGTTAATGCGGAAACTTTAGAACTGGCAGTTACACACAATAGCAGTTGTTTATGAATTGCAACTCCCATTGTGACAATATCAATACATTATGAATGTTGGGCTTTATGTTGCTAGCCCCTTACCACCATTAACTCTCAAAAGAAACTTGAGATGTATTCATTGACATACACAGAACGTTGTGCCCCTAATGGTATTGCTCCTGCTTACAATCTTTTAGATCCCTATCTACACTTTTTGGATGTTTCTCAATCTATTTTATGAGCATAGCTAATTTTCCAGTATTATAACTTGACAATATTTTAAGAAACTAGTAGACACCTTCTAAAACATTCTCTACAAGGTATGACCTAAGATCATATTCAGCAATTCAACACTCCTTTTTTCGGTTTATCATAAATGTTGGTATTCTGAAAATCAGAGCTGTAAAACAAAAATTTCTACTCGCCTGCTCGCATTTGGCGAGTGGAAATGCACTGGGTATACATGTATCTGGGGTCTGATGTCTGGGGATACATGCACCTGGGGTCTGGGATACATGTATCTGGGGTCTGAAGTGCCTGGGTATACATGTATCTGCAGTGATTGTGGAGATGAAAAAATATTTTGTTTGCATCCACATTGATGTAAAGCACTTTTTTCCCTTCTTTACATTGCTTTATGTTAATATTGTTATTTATTTTTGTAGCTTTGTTTTGAGTAAAACATTTAACAGTGTCATTTAGTGGGGTAACGGGTGGGAGTAACTCTTAATGCCTGGCTAGTAGTTTGGGACTTGAAATTTTGAGCCCTGCTGTAAGAGATGGCAAATCGTTATTCCGTGACCCACAACACACTATGAAAATTAAATTCATACATTGTATTTACAATGGCAGCATGCTACACAAGACAGTTTTATCCTAAATACAACAATTTGCCCAAACCCCACAATCAATTTATCATACACTGGTGTAAACTTGGCTCCCATTAAAATCCATAGAAGTTGTAAATAAATTGACAAATCTATTCAATAAAAGTCAAACTTTACTCAAAAACAATAATGACTTATTTTTAAATGTGTATTATAAAATCTATATCTTTATTAATCTAAACTGGACATTATAACCAAAGTATGAACCATTACGGTTTTAAAAAAAATGGAATCCTCTAGTATTCTTAGATTGGTACAGCATTTAAATAGGATGACAAATACTGAACAAATTTCTACAAGAAAAAAAATATTTAATCTAAACCTGGGGCTATTAAGAATCATTATGACATGTCAGTTCCTGGGGGGGTAAATCATCAAAGACTCGTGAATTTTCAGAAGATGATAATGAATACAACATTTATATAAATCTACATCTACAAGTTATTAATTCTTTCATCAAAAACTGTTATCTAAGACATTGGTTAATTATCAGATTTTATTTCATTTTGGATTTCATATATTTAAATGAATCACTTTTCGGTTCTAGGTATAATACTGTATCTTTGGGCTGTTTGTATGGTCTGCAGCAGACTCATCCTCATTTTGACACAAGGGTATCACGTTTCTGACTTTCTAAAAACTATTTTTAAATATTGTTTTTGTTATTACAAGTATTTCTTCTCTTGCACTAAAGATGTACAAATCATCCTTTTCTTTATTGTAAATAATGAAATACAATGATAAAAAAGACACTTAGGATCCCTGAAAGCAATTTTAATGGAAAGCTCAATACGGAACATTTATCTTATTAAATCGTCCATATGTCATTTCTAATATCTGTTATTACAGAGCTATCATTCTTTGCTTTCTCGCTGAACGATGAAAAGGTTTTCATGATGACCTTGTTTCTGGTCATCAGCCAAAACCTTAAAAGAATACTCTATTAAAATTAGAATTCTCTTTTATTGCCCTTAAATAATTGGGCAGCTGCCAGAGGCATAACTAGAAACCTCAAGGCCCAGGTACAGAATCCATGAAGGGTGTTATGACCCCTGCCAGGTGCCCCAGCAATCCAGTAAAGACGCACCGTTACCGTGGCAAGAAAGGCAAACCCAGTGCTGCTCCACCCTGAATGCCTGGCGGCACCTTCCATGACCTGCCCTACTCAGCTCTTAGCCTCTTCTCACAGCACTGCAGGTTCAACAGGTGCTTGCTAATCGCCGGCCTGTGTTCCACTACTTATGGGTGGAACACCCATCATGCATTGCTTCTGCATTATCCACTGCTGAGTGTCTTTCCAGCCAGTTAGTAACCTAGAAGCTTGTCCTCCTGACTTTTCATCTGGTTCCCTGTGTACTGAACCATTGGCTTTCCTTAACATCTCTGCTAGCTTGCTACCTGCCCTTGACCCACGGCTTACTCTTAGACTTTGTGACCGGATTACCCATTTGGATACCCTGCCTTCCAAGAACCTCTGTGCTTCCAAGAACCTCTGTGCTTCCAAGAACCTCTGTGCTTCCAAGAACCCCTCTGCTTCCAAGAACCCCAGTGCTTCCAAGAAGGCAGACTCTGCCCTTTCCAGCGGTGCCTCTCTTGCATCCCCTCCCGATCGGAAGGGAGAGGGGTCTAAAGGGACCATCCCCTCCTTTCAGGCGCTCTTCTGGCTTTGCTGGAGGGGCGCCTGAAAATGACGTCATCACGCCTGTCACAATGATATCAGTGCGCTGGGTGGGGGGTATAAAGCACCATCTGACTTCCATCAAGTCAGATCGCTGCGGGACCCCGGTGGAGAGAGGTGAGTATAGCGAGCAGGGCCCGCTTAGCAGAAGACGTGTGGGGAACGTCTACCACATATAGCAGGAGAATCCCATGACGTCCCCCTCACGTGGTCCACAGTGAAGTGGTTAAATAGCCAGCCTGGGGTTAATGATAAGGAACACCTGCTGGCCTGCAGGAGATCTGTAACAGCCAGGGAAAAACATGAATCCACCCAGGCAGCGCCTTTCATGTCAATTCAGCAGCAGCAGTCTTTCACTTCTTGCATCGGCAATGGCGAGGAATCTGACAATATCTTTAAACATGCGATTAAAACTAGTTATCTCTATTTGTGGGGCAAAAGTCAATTCCAAATCACAAATATTAGGGAAACAGTGTATATATATATATATATCAGCAGGACTGGATTTACAATTGGGCACAGTAGGCATGTGCTTACAGTTGCCCACCGTAGGTGGGCGCTTTGCTGCAGGGGACCTGCAGTCGGGTCTATAATATTTTCAGTGCTCCGTTACAAATGGCTGACTAAAATTTTGAACCATCTGTAGGCACCATAAAAAATCAATTCACAAGGACTCCCAGAAGTGTGGTGAACAATGAACATACAGTATGTCACAGAAGTAAATACACCCCTCACATTTTTGTACATATTTTATTATATCTTTTCATGTGACAACACTGAAGAAATTACATTTTGCTACAATGTAAAGTAGTGAGTGTACATCTTGTATAACAGTGTAAATTTTCTGTCCCCTCAAAATAACTCAACACACAGCCATTAATGTCTAACCCGCTAGCAACAAAAGTGAGTACACCCCTAAGTGAAAATGTCCAAATTGGCCCAGAGTGTCAATATTTTGTGTGGCCACCATTATTTTACAGCACTGCCTTAACCCCTTAAGGACGGGAGTAATTTTACAAGTTTGGAACACTTTTGGACACTTCTAAAAATAGAATTTCAGCTATTCGCTGTTCAACCATAATTTACCTCTTATATACCATATATATACATATATAATATGTATCATTTTGTTCAGGAGAAATAGGGCTTTCATTTTCCATCAAAGATTTATATATAAAATATATTATAGTATAAAAAAACCTATTTTCAAAGTTCTCCATTGTATTTTTAGTGTGAATGACATTGTACGCTTAGAATTAAATGAAATAAAATACAGATATTTCTGTTCGGCAATGTCTTACGAGTTCAACGGTACCCCCCATGTAGAGGTTTTATGATGTTTTGGAAAGTTACAGGGTCAAATATAGAGTTTGCCCATTTCACGTTTTACAACTTGAAATTTGCCAGATTGGTTTCCTGGCCCTATGTTGACTTTGAGAGGTTATGACAGCCCAGGTATGAAAAGTACCCCAACATGTCATACCATTTTGAAAAGTAGACAACCCAGGCTATTCAAAATGGTGTACGTTTCATTTTTTATAGTAGTCACTTAGTCGCAAACTTGGTCTTCATGTTTGTGTTTTGCATTTTTCACACAAAAACTGTTATTTTACTGATGATATCATGCTCCCTCGACATTTTACTGGCCTAAAAAACTCATATTTCTGGTCGGCAATGTCTTACGAGTTCAACGGTACCCCCCATGTAGAGGTTTTATGAGGTTTTGGAAAGGTACAGGGTCAAATATAGAGTTTGCCCATTTCACGTTTTACAACTTGAAATTTACCAGATTGGTTTCCTGGCCCTATGTTGACTTTGAGAGGTTATGGCAGCCCAGGTATGAAAAGTACCCCAACATGTCATACCATTCTGAAAAGTAGACAACCCAGGCTATTCCAAATGGTGTACGTTTCATTTTTTTCTATTAGCCACTTAGTCGCAAACATGGTCTTCATGTTTGTGTTTTGCATTTTTTATACGAAAACTGTTATTTTGCTGCTAATATCATGCTCAGTCAACCTTTAACTTGCCTAAAACATTGATATTTGTGGTTGGCATTGTGTTACGAGTTCAACGGTACCCCCATGTTGCATTTTTATTTTGCTTTATGGAAAGTTACACGGTCAAATGTAGAGTTTGCCAGATTGGTTTTCTGAGCCTAGGTTGAATTTGAGAGGGTATGGCAGCCCAGGTATGTAAAGTACCCCATCATGACATATCATTTTGAGAAGTAGACAACCCAGAGTGTTGAAAATGGGGTATTTCCAGTTTTGTATTGTAACCACTTAGTCACAAACCCTGGCGACACTTAGTCTTCATGATTGTGTTTTGCATTTGTTTTACACAAAAACTGTTATTTTGCTGCTAATATCATGCTCAGTCAACCTTTTACTGGCCTAAAACATTGATATTTGTGTTCGGCAAAGGGTTACGAATTCAACGGTACCCCCATGTTGCATTTTTATTTGCTTTTTGGAAAGTTACACGGTCAAATGTAGAGTTTGCCCAGTTCAGGTTTTACAACTTGAAATTTGCCAGATTGGTTTGCTGGGCCTAGGTTGAGTTTGAGAGGGTATGGCAGCCCAGGTATGAAAAGTACCCCATCATGGCATATCATTTTGAGAAGTAGACAACCCAGAGTGTTGAAAATGGGGTATGTCCAGTTTTGTATAGTACCCACTTAGTCACAAACCCTGGCCAAACTTAGTCTTCATGTTTGTGTTTTGCATTTGTTTTACACGAAAACTGTTATTTTGCTGCTAATATCATGCTCAGTCAACCTTTTACTGGCCTACAACATTGATATTTGTGGTCGGCAATGTGTTACGAATTCAACGGTACCCCACATGTAGCATTTTTATTTAGTTTTCTGGTAATTTGACAAGTGATTTTTAGGATTTATGTCGATGTTGAGAGAACATGGCACGCCAAGAAAGAATATTGCTCCAAAGATGACGTGCCAATGATTCTAAATTAGTATTTTGAGTTGTTTGGTGCAGCCACTTTAGAATAGCTGGGCTTAACGTAAACAGGGACAGGCCAAATTCAGGGGATTCCAGAAGTCAGAGTAGTCGGTATAACAAGCCAATGAGTCGGTACAGGCAGCAAACAAAGAGTAGTCAGTATAACAAGCCAATGAGTCGGTACAGGCAGCAAACAAAGAGTAGTCGGTATAACACGCCAATGAGTCGGTACAGGCAGTAAAGGGTAATCGGGACAAAGCAGAAAAGGGGATTTAGTAATTTAGCTCTGTGTGATAAATTTTGAAGCACTCGGTAATGCAGAGGCCAGGTAGAGATGGGCAGGTAGGGCAATAATAACTAGAATCCTTTTGGATTCCTTTCTTGCGGCAGACACGACACTTTTTCTGGGGGGACTTTTTACAGCGGGTGGGAGGGACTCGGGAAGGAAAGTGTCTGCCACTTAATCTTTGGAGATCTCCTGATTCCAAAGCGGATGTAACGGGGGCCGGGGTTAGGATAAGTTGGGATATGATCTCAAGCATAAATTCTAGGAAGGGATATGGCTTTTGTACTGCTGCCTGCTTGTAGAGCACGTACGCATTTAAAATTGCAATCTCAGTCAAATAGATGGCAATCTTCTTGTACCATGCCCTAGTCTTTCGGTTCACCAGATAAGGCTGTATACATTGATCAGCCAAGTCTACTCCCCCCATAAACTTGCTGTAATCTACAATGCACTTCAGCTTTTCTAGTGGCTCAGTTCTCCCTCTCACAGACACTGGCACTGTACTTTCGTCGTGCACTGTAGATAGCATGTATACATCCTTCTTATCGGTGAACCGAAGGGCTAGCACTTCTTCCTGACGTAGAGCTGAAGAGGAGCCTCTACTTTTTTTGCCTGCTGTCAGGATTTTGGGAAAACCTCTGCGATTCTTCTGCACTGTGCCACACGCAAGGGTCTCGAAACAATATAAATTTTTAAATAGGTCGATACTGGTGTAATAGTTATCGACCCATAAATGATAGCCCTTGTTGAATAGGGGATAGACCAGATCCCACACAATTTTTCCACTTGTGCCAATACAATCGGGGCATCCTGGGGGGTCAAGGTGGCTATCTTTCCCTTCGTATATTCTAAACGCCCATGTGTAGCCTGTTGTGGACTCACACAATTTATAAAATTTGACGTCATACCGGGATCGCTTGCTTGGGATATACTGCTTGAAGAGCAGTCTGCCTTTAAATTTCATAAGGGACTCGTCTACAGATATATTTTGGTCGGGAACATAATTATCAGTGAATTTGGCAGGCATAAGTCTGATAAGGGGCCGAATTTTATAGAGGCGGTCATGCATTGGGTTGTTTCTTGGTGGGCACAGTGCGTTATCATTAAAATGGAGGAATCGCATGAGATTTTCGTATCTCTCCCTCTTCATAACCCTTGGGAATAGTGGGGTAGCCAGGATGGGGTTTTTGTGCCAGTAAGACCGGATACTTGGCTTCTTCATTATTCCCATTACGAGGGTTAGAGCCCAATTTTTTTTAACTCTATCACATCCGTTGGGTGCCACTTGTTACGTCTGTGGCGATGTGAATCCGGATGCGCATCAAGATACTGGTTGGCAAACAGGTTGGTTTGCTCAAGCACCATCTCGAATACGTCGTCCGACATAAAGAGATTAAAAAAGTTCACTGGCTCACAGTCCTCTACCCTTACTGTGATGCCAGGAGTCACTATAAATGGGGGTATTTCTGGGGCAGCCATATTTGGGGGTACCCAATTGCTTTCGCACCTCCCAGTAGATGGTGAGGGGTTACCATCACTGGAGGGTTCACTACGGGGCTCTATATTAGAGGCTGTGAGGGTGTCACTGTCGGCGAGAGCATCACTCTCAGAGGCGGCCAGGATCTCATATGCCTCTTCTGGGGAATAAAAGTGGGAGGACATTTTTATGGGGATCTTGTTATAACTAATTAAATGGGAGGTCGGGGAACTGATGGGGTCAAGTACACAGCTAAAATATTAGAACACCTAAACTATGCCCTCCCGGTCCTTGTAGTGGCCGGTACTTCTATCTATCTAGACAAGGTAAGAATATTCCAAGGGGGTCATATGCCAATTCGGGTAGTCAGAAATGCCAGGGGGTCGTATGCCAATTCGGGTAGTCAGAAATGCCAGGGGGTCGAATGCCAATGCGGGTAGTCAGAAATGCCAGGGGGTTGTATGCCAATTTGGGTAGTCAGAAATGCCAGGGGGTCGAATGCCAATGCGGGTAGTCAGAAATGCCAAAGGGTCATATGTCAATGCGGGTTCTCAATCGGGGGTACACTGCTAGGGGGCACACTGCCAATCAGGGGGTACACTGACAATCAGGAGGTACACTTCATGCCAGGGGGTACAGTGCCAGCCAGGTACTGTGCCAGGAGGGTACAGTGCCTTCCAGGGGGGTACAGTGCCAGTAGGTACAGTGTCAGGGGGTACAGTGCCAGTAGGTACAGTGCCTGGGGGGTACAGTGCCAGTAGGTGCCAGTAGGTACAGTGCCTGGGGTTACAGTGCCAGTAGGTGCCAGTAGGTACAGTGCCTGGGGGGTACAGTGCCAGTAGGTACAGTGTTAGGGGGTACAGTGCCAGTAGGTACAGTGCCTGGGGGGTACAGTGCCAGTAGGTGCCAGTAGGTACAGTGCCTGGGGGGTACAGTGCCAGTAGGTGCCAGTAGGTACAGTGCCTGGGGGGTACAGTGCCAGTAGGTACAGTGCCTGGGGGGTACAGTGCCAGTAGGTGCCAGTAGGTACAGTGCCTGGGGGGTACAGTGCCAGTAGGTGCCAGTAGGTACAGTGTCAGTAGGTACAGTGCCTGGGGGGTACAGTGCCAGTAGGTGCCAGGGGGGTACAGTGCCAGGGGGTACAGTCCCTGGGGGTACAGTGCCTGGGGGGTACAGTGCCTGGGGTTTTCGTTTTTTTTCTTGTCCTGCTCCTTCTCTGCCTCTCTCTCGCTCCTCAGATCGCAATGAGGAACAGGAGAAAGGGGCAGAGACAATGTCTCGGCCAATGCAACAATCATTGACTGAGACATTCTGACAGTTGCAGAAGTGACAGGCTGTCAGGTCCATTCCCAGATTGGCAGGCTGCTCGTTTCCACGAGGGAAACGGCCCACCTCCCTTCCCACAATGCCGATCGCTAGCTGGGAGGGTCTGCCCTGTTGTCAGGCAGACCCCCAGCCTGCGATCGGCATTGTGGGAAGGGAGGCGGGCCGTTTTTTGGCGCGCAGAGACAGCAAACGCCATGGGGCGTACCATGCCGTCCTGCGGCTTTAAAGCCCACGTGATGCAGGACTGCATGGTACGCCCTGCGTCGTTAAGGGGTTAACCCTCGGGCATAGCGCTTCACAGGTTACCACTGGAATCTTCTTCCACTCCTCCATGATGACATCACGGAGCTGGTGGATGTTAGAGACATTGTGCTCCTCCACCTTCCATTTGGGGATGCCCTACAGATGCTCAATAGGGTTTAGGTCTTGAGACATGCTTGGCCAGTCCATTGATTGAACGTGCAGAGGAAGAGCACAGGTCAAGAGGTGTAGCCGAGCACCACTCTGCCAGGGATTCTGTGCTGTTTGATCACCGGGCGCCGGCAGTCTGCAGGCTTCAGGATGTAACTGTGTAAGTACTGGCTCTGGCCGCTGGTGCCCGGGTGAAGTAGTCAGGTACTGCAGTATCTGACTCTGAGGAACTTTTATTAAACAGCAGTGGGTTAAAAATTTGCCCCATTAAAATTACCGCTTGGAGTCCTTGCTCCAAACAGCTCCATGGTCTGGACGGCCCTGAAGGCATGGGTTATAGAAAGTTAGGGGGTTAAGCATGCTGTATAATTGCAAGCTTAGCAAGCAAAATACTATCACCCTAAATATGAACAAAAGTATAAACAGAATTTCAATAATTATCAAACTTAAAGCAGCAACAACAAGGCTTGATTTTGAAAGAAAATCTTTAAGCTATTTACTAAAATTGTAAAGTAGACAATAGCAAAGGTTTATCAAGCTACATAAACAAGACCAACAGGTTTAGTCAAAGAAAGGTGAAACTCGGGAGAATGACTGGAGAAGTGAAAATTCTAGGTCAAAATAGCCAAACAAGAAAAATTCTCCCATTTATCTCACTTTCCAAATCGGCTGTTTGGTCTAGATTGCTCTCTTTCCCTGCCAATTCTCCTGAGTTTCACCTTTAGCGAATAAACCTCTTAAAGTGTTAAGTTATTCAGAGGGAGAGAAGAGATAACACTGGCAGAACAACTAAAGGCAAAAAATGGTTACTCATCCCAATATTTTGAGCCAAAATAAATAAATATAAAATAAATGCATAATTATAGATTTTTCTCCTGTATTACATCTGAATAAAATATTTCAGGGTATTATCGGTGTCCTTAACTTAATTAACTTTACATTTGGCATGTTGGGATAAAAAAAAGGTGAATTAGAATCTGTTTTCACAATTGTCAGGCCTCACGCTGCCATCGCCACAAGAAGAAAAAAGCCAGTGCTGCCACGACATGAAAGGTGCGGCCTGGGTGGATTCATGCTTTGTCCTGGCTTTTACAGCTTTCCTGCAGGCTCAGGTGTTCCTTCTCATTATCCCTGGACTGGCTATTAATCCTGACACACCCCTTCCTCCAATGCTTCTGCATTGATGTTGATTGCCAGTGTCCTGCTTGTCAGGCAAGAAGCTTGGTCCCTGAACTCCAGAATACCTATGTACCAGACCCTTTGCTTCCCTTCATGGACTTTGTTTATTGGACTACCCTATTGAACACTGCGATTGATCACCCTCCAAGCTGTGTCCTGTCTCAAAGCCTGTCTGCAGTGCACTCCAGCAACCCCCTGCATTTACCAGACCTACTGGTCTTACTCAGAGACTACAACATACCTTTTGTGTATTCTGGTCAGCCCTTTTCCTGTGCTCCCTTCCTTCCCTGTCAACTGCTCAAGCCCAGCTCCCTTCCTTCCCTGTCCACCGCCCACACCCAGCTCCCTTCCTTCCCTGTCCACTGCCCACACCCAGCTCCCTTCCTTCCCTGTCCACCGCCCTCGTCAAGCTCCCTTCCTTCCCTGTCCACCACCCACGCTCACGCCCAGCTCCCTGCCTTCCTAATCGTGTGTGTGTGTGTGTCTCTGCCCTGTTCCTCACTAAACCCCGGTTTATTCATTGTACCCTCATCTCCAGTGTGTCACTGCATTATGGGCTCGTACCTTCAACAACCTGCACATGACAACAATACATTTTAATCTGTTCGTGACTTGGAACGTACTGGTAGGTCGTCCATTCAATCTGGCAACATTAGGGCGTAGCACATAATGGTACAATTTGAATGTGAACTGTTGCAAGGGCTGAGACAGTTCAGCAACAATCAGAGTGTTTCTAGAACTCTGTAGTCCTGACCTTAGAACGCTGTCTTAGGGGCACACTAACATGATCAACATCATCATGTTGATGTTAGTGCCTCTTTCTCTCCCTGCTTGCACTCTGCTTGTGTGTCATGGAGAGTGAAGAAGCTGTCAAGTGTACTAGATAGGCTTTTGTATTCTGTGTGATCACTGTATAGAGAGCAATGATCACCTGAAGCTGAGCTGCATTATTTATCCTAAAGCAGGGGTCAGCAACCTTTTACACAACAAGTGCCATTTTTTAAACCATCAGACCGGGTGCCAGTGAACAACAGCGCTCCATAGTGTTAGTTTGATTTTAATTTTTATACTCATAGTTGTATTGCTAATAGTAAGTTAAACGCACATAATTTTATGTACCAGCAGAGCCCAGAATTTGATATACCCAGCAGAGCCCAGAATTTGATATACCCAGCAGAACCCAGAATTTGATATACCCAGCAGAGCCCAGAATTTGATATAACCAGCAGAGCCCAGAATTTGATATACCCAGACAGACCCCAGGATTATACTTACCCAGACAGACAGACGCGTGTACCTCCGAGCTTCTGCACGCTGCCACTGGCTTCTTCTGATCTGAAGGCTGTGACCAGAACTCGCGAGATTGGGTTGCCGGCCCCTGCCCTAAAGGGTTATTTTTTTATATTTATTTATATATATATTTTTTTATTTTGTGTCTTTTCTGCTACGTCGAAGAAACAAAAATTTGTCTTTCAGGGGTTAAGGTCAGAGAATAGCAACAGAATTTTTACAAAACCGTGGCAGTGTTTGTTTTCTTAAATTGGAGCTCTGCCTGTAGAGACGCTCTTGAGAAAAAGACCTACGCTACTCGGATTGGGTTATTGCTTTGAATAATGAATCACTGCTTAATGCCACAAAAATGCACCTGAGCCATGATGTGCAGCTTTCAATACTATTATTTCAGATCAAGTTTCTAGTATTATAATAGCAATAAAAGCCTCTCTCTAAAGTCTTATGTGTAGTCAACATTTTCGTTATGCTGTATATTCAGTTTACGAATATTATTATTTTGTGATTTATCATCTGACAAAGTAATACTTGTAATATGAAAACAAGATGCAATACACTCTTGAAAGTAATAAGATATGATACTATGAAAAAGATTACATTAGTTGTTCAGAGAAAAAGTGCGACAAGCCCTCCTATTGAAGATAGCTGTCAGATTGTCAGTTTATAACCCCTTCACTACAAAGTTGCTTTCCATAAAACCAGTAGCATTCCCCCAGGGATTTATTGAAAACAACTTTCTGTTAGACATGTGCATTCGTTTTAGTACTAAAACGATTTAGTCTGAATTTTGGGATAATTTAGTTTTAGTATGACTCAAGAGAACTGCTCAGTCCAAAAAACGAAAGAAACTAAAATAAAATGCACTACATTTTAGTTTCAGTCCTTTTTGTGATATTACATTGATGAGTGAAGGAGACCAGTAATGAAGCGCAACGTCGCAAAGCTACAGAAAAGGTTTGTATGCATAATCCTTCCCGACCTCTACCCGAAAATCTGACAGTGATAGAGCTCCAGAATACTCACTCGCAGCACAGCCAGCCAGCACAGGAGAGGAAACCTTTACTTAACCCTTGCATGTCTATGAGGCAGACAAGATGATAAAAGCAGCTGGAGAAGGAAAACATTGAAATAAATCACACTGAAAGCTAATGACAGAGGAGGGCTGGATAGTAAAAACCCCTTTATAACAAGCAGCGCTGGGAGAAGAGAGGGACTTTATAAAAAGTGTGTTATCTCCCCTCCCGCTCTGCATAATAGGGGCTTAGGTCTGATACATTTTTTATTATCCAGGAGCACTATCCCCCTTTCCTCATCTATAATACACATTTTAAATAAAGTCCCTCTCCTCTCCCAGTGCTGCTTGTTATAAAGTTTTTTTTTACGTCTGATACATTTAGTATCCAGCTCTCACAGTTACTCTGTCATTATGAGCCTTCAGTGTGATTTATTTGAATGTTTTCCCTGGATTTAAAGTGCTTTATTTTATTATAAAATTCAATTTGCACCAGTCATCTCTTCTCTGAGCTTTCAGACCGATTTACGTTAATATTGTCCCTCTCCCCTGCTTTTATATTCCTGTGTCTCCCCCACAGAGATACAAAGTTTAAGTAAAGGTTCCCTCTCCTGTGCTGGATAAGCATTGCATTCCGAAGTTCTGCACCCTCCACATGCCAATGCAGTAGGATGTTCTATACAGAGAGGGGCATTAATTAATTATTGCAGGTGGATGTTGTATACATTATACAGAGAGGGGTATTAATTAATGCAGGAGGATGTTATCTACATTATACAGAGAGGGGTATTAATTAATGCAGGAGAATGTTCTATACATTATACAGAGAGGAGCCTTCTTTTTTTTTTAGCCCTTTAAATCTAGTGGCTGTGAGTGTTGAGATCGGCTGCTTGTTATATTATCTCTCAGTACAATGTATCACGCTCAGCTGTTACAGTAACTGACTGTAACAGCGCTCAGAGTTTCAGTAAAACAAGGAAATAATATTGTTCTAACCTCTTATATATAAAAATATTATTTACTAGTTTTACTGAAACTCTGAGCACTGTGATGAGCAGCAGTCAGTTACTGTAACAGCTTTGCCTGACACATTGTGCTGAGAGTGAGTGATACTGTAACAAGCAGCAATCTCAGCCCTCTGAGGAGCCACTACAATAGTAATTGTATCCACTGGTTTTCGGATGAATGAAATTAGTTTTATACTAAAGAACTCAAAACGAATTTCTTTAGCAACTAAATAAATTGCATTTTAGGACTAATCGATTAGTTCAAAACGAAATTTTGTGCTGTGCACATGTCTACTTTCTGTTGCAGACATTATAGAAATCAATGCCCCTTCATAAAATATTTTATGGATACATCTTATAGTCAGTAAACTTGTATGGCAAGAGGGTTCCCTCTGCTGACCAAAAAGAGCTACTACATGTATAATAGTACAGCTGGAATCCATGCTTCTTTGAAAGAACCCCAAGCTGTTCAAATTCAGCATAGATGATGACGTGTCCAAGGTGCTGAAAATTTGGTGGCACATTCTGAAACTATTTACAAATGAATTTCATTTGCAGTAACTGAAATTCCTTTGCAGTGGCGTACCTAGGGGGGCGGGGGGCGGCCTACACCGGGTGACACCACTCCCTAAAAATTTTCAGAAATTTTAGAGTATGTCCTAGGTAGGCAAGGCCTAGGGTGGCACTTTCCAGGGGGCAGCAAAAATCTTCACCAGTACAGGGGTTACTCACACAGCACAGAAATGACGCCAACATTTTGGTATTCTGTTGTTCCCTGCACTTCAGGGAATCAAATTTCCCCACCCTGCAGTGAATTCACCATTCACCGCAAGGTCCCCAAAGTGCAGGGAAAACCCGCCGCCTGCTGGTTTCAAAAAAACTACTGAACGAAAATATTTGGAATTTAAATATACGGTCCTATGATTGAAAATAAAAAGGTCTGCTACAGAAAAAAGAAAAACCACTATTAAAAAAAGGGATTTTTTTCCCCATCACACAAAACCAGCCACCCACACACACAACTCCATTACACAAAACCAACCACCCAGCGCACACACACACAACTCCCATCACACACAACTCCATTACACAAAACCAACCACCCAGCGCACACACACAACTCCCATCACACAAAACCAGCCACACACACAACTCCCATCACACAAAATCAACCAACACACAACCCCATCACACAACTCCCATCACACAAAACCAGCCACCAACACACAACTGTAACGGGCGCTGCGGTGCTCACGCAGGAGTAGCGAGGTTGAGATCTTATTGGACAGAAGTATCTGCTCGATGGTAACAAAACAAACAGTATTTTCAGACTTATACTCCAAAGCCAAGGAGTATGACAGGACAACTGAACTGCTACTAAGTTCCAAAGGTTTCGAGACCAACGGACAACTTAGAGCACACAACAATACAGCGGGTTGCAATACATGAGTGGTTGTACTGAGGTAATTAGTTTGACAGGCAATGAATTGTACAGACTGCAGGGCAGTCAACGAACTGACAGACTTAACGTTTTCTGAGAACCTTAAACAGGTATGTTGCATCTTGTAATCACCAGGGTCTATTGACACACATAAAGGCTTAAGGATTGTGCAAGCCCGGGTACACTTTGCAAATTCAGCAAGATAAACATAAGCAGAAAACATTTCGTTATTGCAGATTGTACAAGCGTACACGATCGTATATCATGAACCTTAGCCTGGAGCAGAACCCCGATAAGGCTGTAGTTAGTACACCAGAGCGAGATGGGAATCTCCCCAAGAAGCGAGTAAAACCCCAAGCAGCGTGCATAAGGTTAAACCAACGACGCACAGCACTAGCAACCGCTATAGCATGTAAAATGAGAATGGTCAGAGACAAGCCGGGTCAAAATCAGGAGCAGGAATCGTAGACGTAAATGGGTCGGCAACAGCTTTGACTTTAATTACCACCTCTACGCTGATGACACTCAGATCTACCTCTCTACCCCTGATCTCTCTCCCCCTGTCCTTTCAAAAGTCAGTGACTGTTTATCTGGCATCTCCTCCTGGATGGCCTCCCACCACCTAAAGATCAACATGTCAAAGACTGAGCTCCTACTTATTCCTCCCTCCAATGCCTCCCCACCTCCTGACTTCTCTATCACAGTGGAGGGTATCACCATCTCCCCATCAAACCAAGTTCGCTGTCTTGGAGTTACACTTGACTCTGCTCTTTCCTTCATCCCCCACATCAAGTCTCTTTCCTCCTCCTGCCGATACCAACTGCGTAATATTTCCAGAATTTGGCCATTTCTTACCGCTGTCACCACAAAACAACTCATACACGCCCTGATAATCTCCCGACTCGACTATTGCAATAATCTCTTATCTGGCCTCCCTCTGTCCTGCCTCTCCCCCCTACAATCCATCCTGAACACCTCCGCCAGGCTAATTCACCTCACCCGCCGCTCTGTCTCTGCCGCTCCCCTCTGCGAGTCCCTTCACTGGCTCCCCATCCACTGCAGAATTAAGTTCAAAATCCTTATCCTTACCTACAAAACCCTCACTAACTCAGCTCCCCACTACCTGTCCTCACTAATCACCAAATACACCCCAGCCCGCTCCCTAAGGTCAAACAGTGACCTGCGCCTAGCTTCTCCCCGCATCACCTCTTCCCATGATAGACTGCAGGATTTCTCACGCGCAGCCCCCACTCTCTGGAACGCTCTCCCTCGTATTGTCAGACTTTCCCCTAACTTCTCTTCCTTCAAACGCTCCCTTAAAACGTTCCTATTTAGGGAAGCCTACCACCCAACTCACTGACGCAACCATCAATCACTCTCACTTTACAGTCCTCTCCTCCTGTTTCCAACCCCAACCCTCCTAGATTGTGAGTTCCTACGGGAATAGGGCCCTCATATCCTCCTGTACTGTTTGTCAAATGTTGTTCAATGTATTGTAACCCTGTCTATACTGTGCCTATTGTACAGCGCTGCGGAATATGCTGGCGCTTTATAAATAAAGAATAATATATAATAATAATAATAAATGAATACAATAGGAAGCGATGCGGGAACAGAACTCCATGTCAGGGCGATGAGGCAACTCCTCGCGCCTTGCTTTAAACCCGGATGCTCCTCGTTACCACACCAGGCCCTGCCCCCTCAGACGCCACTCGGCCATTACAAGGTGCTGGCACTCGACCAGCCAATGGCACCGAACCATGCTCAGACCCCCCCAGGAAGCAAAGCAGGGGCTGAGGATGTAACAACAACCCAGCCACCAACACACAACTCCTATCACACAAAACCAGCCACCCCAACACACACACAACTCCCATCAACAAAACAAGCCACACGTGTACTTTTGTTCATAGAATGAGGATGGATATGTTGTGAGTTTGCAAAATCACTTAAAAATATGCCTTTTATTGCACAGCACAGAGACCGTATGATCCACCATCGGCAGATTTAAAATATATCATTATTATATGTATACGTCATATCCTGCCTGAATATTTTTACAAAACATGCAATAAAAATTGAATTTTCAATCATCTACATTGTGTATAGTGTTTTTTTTCACATTTTATCATGCAAGCCATTTCAGTTATATTTTCTATGGGGTGTGCTTGTTAAAAAAATTAGAAATGAGTACTCGTTATAATTTTTTGGGGAAAATTATACGTTTTTTAGCAAACGCCCCCATAGAAAAAATCGTTAGTGCAGCATCATTGTTCATATTATAATTGAAATTAGAACAATATTGCTGCATTAATAAAACAAAAAAAATAAAAAAACTGTTAATTTTTTTTAAAATTATAAATTTTTCCTTTTTTTTTTTACATTTTACATGGCCCTGTTTGGTATCATTGGAAAGGCCATGCTCTGGCCGTTCCAATGATACCATGCATTAACCCCTAGCTGCCATGGATTGGGATATAGGGGGTTCATTGGAACCCCCTATCTCTACCATAGGTGGCAGTTAGGGGTTAATTGCAGAACTGACATCATCGCGCTATGCGCGATGACGCCAGTCGTCAGGGGGATATCCCAGAAGCTTGGCCGACATCCAAGATGTCTCCTCAGGAAGCTGGTCGACCGCGATCGCCATAGCGCGATCCAGCCCCTTAGGGGTTAAAGACAGCTGCCGCTTGGAAGGGCAGGTTGTGCCCTTCCAAACGGTGCCTGCCTTTAGGTTGTGGCCTGCCCAGATGGGGAGGGAGAGAGGTCCAAAGGACCTCCCCCTCCCCTTCGGGCACCTTCCCCGCACTGGCGGGGGGGTGCCTGTAATAGACATAATCGCACAGGCGTGATGATGTCTATCGTGCCCACCTGGGTCCCGGATCCTGGGCAGACATCGAGGATGTCAGCCCGCACCGGGGAGCCGCCACGATCGGCCGGAATCTTGGCCGATCGCCGCTGCAAAGGGAGGACTTGCTCAGCGTGTTCTCCGCAGCGAAGTGGCCATCACCGCTGCAAAGGGAGGACGCGAAGTGGTCATGCGGAAGGACACGCTGAGCGCGTCCTCCGCATGGAAGAGGTTAAAGTTGGGGGGTGCCAAGTATAGGATCCGCCCCGGGTGCCAAATGTTCTAGGTACACCCCTGTTCCTTTGTATAGCTTCACAATATGACAAGATCGAGGTAACTTGATGTGGGCTTCTGCTGGTCGCCATCTTTTCCTTGCTAATAAAATTAAATCTAAAATAATCCTGATGTCAGGAACCGTGCCTGCATCCTGAATCCTGAGTCAGCTCCATGATTTATTTTTTTAAATCTAATTATTTTATTTTTTTACATTTTACATGGCCATGTTTGGTATCATTGGAAAGGCCATACTCTGAATTAACCCCTAGCTGCCACGGATCAGGAGATAGGGGTTCATTGGAACCCCCTATCTCCACCATAGGTGTCAGTTAGGGGGTTAATTGCAGAACTGACGTCATCGCGCTATGCACGATGACGCCAATCGTCAGGGGGATATCCTGGAAGCTTGGCTGACATCCAAGATGTCGGCCAGCTCCGGGAGGGGACCGCGATGTGGCGCCTGTTAGCGCCATATCGCAATCCAGCTCCCTAGGAGTTAAAGACAGCTGCTGCTTGGAAGGGCAGGCTGTGCCCTTCCAAACGGTGCCTGCCTTTAGGTTGTAGCCTGCCCAGATGGGGAGGGAGAGAGGTCCAAAGGACCTCCCCCTCCCCTTCGGGCACCTTCCCCGCACTGGCGGGGGGGTGCCTGTAATAGACATAATCGCGCAGGTGTGATGATGTCTATCGTGCCCACCTGGGTCCCGGAGGCTGGGCTGACATCGAGGATGTCAGCCCGCACCGGGGAGCCGCCACGATCGGCCGGAATCTTGGCCGATCGCCGCTGCAAAGGGAGGACTTGCTCAGCGTGTTCTCCGCAGCGAAGTGGCCATGCAGCAGGATGCGCTGAGCGCGTCCTCCGCATGGAAGGGGTTAAAGTTGGGGGGGTGCCAAGTATAGGATCCACCCCGGGTGCCAAATGTTCTAGGTACCCCCCTGTTCCTTTGTATAGCTTCACAATATGACCAGATCGAGGTAACGTGATGTGGGCTTCTGATGGTCGCCATCTTTTCCTTGAAAAAGTGCTGCCCTCAAAGAAGCACTAACCACCAGCAAATTCACAGATAAACACCAGAACAGAGGCACAACCACACCCCTGCCTGTGTCCATAAAGAACCACTCCCTCCTGTATACCAGTGCCTCAGTATTTTTTTTTTTTGTGAAAGGATTTTACCAGGAAGGATACATTGAGATTTCTCTCGTTTTCAAGTATGTCCTAGGTGGCGAGTATGTACCGTTGGGTGTCTTGCCAAGGACACTTACTGGAGAGGTTGCTCGCTGGGATCGAACCCATGACTCCACAGGCTCTCTCCATGCAGAGCAGTGACATTACCTCTACTCCACCCAGTCGGTACTCTAGAGATAGAAGTGCAGTATTGAGTCTGTTCCCTACCTGGCCAGTTATACCCCTGTTTGCTCCAGAATTATCGTTGACCAGACCCCTGCTTTGTCCACCAACCACCGCCTTGTGCCAACCCTCTGACTTTGGATTGCCTACTGAACATGCTACTGATTTACTTCTTTTGCACTGCGCTCTGGTATATCCTGCATCTGCTTACTCCAGGTACAAACAGCGTGTTTCCCTGCACACCGGCTCAGACCCTAACACCTGAGGAGATTCTTTTGGCCTGGGGTTAATGAGGCAGTAAAAAGATGCTGTGTTTCCTAGAGTTAGTATCTCCAAAGCCAAACCTAAGGTCCCCTCTTATACCTCTGCCAATTATTGATGTTCCTTTTGAATGGATAGGTATTGACATAGTGGGTCTGTTGCAGAGGTCTGTGCGCGGATAACAATATATTTTGGTCCTTGTGGTTTAGGCTACCCAGGACCTCGAAGCCATCCCTTTACGCAAAGCTAATGCTAGAAACATTGCCAAAGAGTTGTTAATGTTGTCATGAGTGGATATCCCAAAGGAAATCCTTACTGATCAAGGAACTACTTTTATATTCCGCCTTATGAGGGAGATGTGTCTGTTATTTAAAATAAAAGCTTTAAAAACACTTGTGTATCACACCCAGACAGGTTTAATTGTACCCTTAAGGGGATTCTAAGGAAGGTGGTTAGCAGAGATGGTAAGGACTGGGAAATGCTTCTCCCATACTTGCTTGTTTGCAGTCTGCGAGACTCCCCAGAGCTCAACCGGGTTCTCACCACTTGAGCTTCTACAGTAGGCACCCACAAGGAAAGTGCTCAAGAGGCCCAAATCCATTCTGATGATAGAGGAGCTGTGGTAAGACAGTTCAATCAGGGTGACCGGGTCATGGTTTTAGTGCCAACACAAGAAAGTAAGCTTCTGATACGTCGCAAGGACCATTTGAAATCTTAGAGAAGATAAATCCTGTTTACTACAGTCAGCCTGACTGACAGAGCAGGTTTTCCCATATAAACCTTAAACCTTGAAAAGACAGCGCAACATATATAACCTTGCAGGACCATACCTGGCCTGGCCCTCAGTCCCCTTAATACACACAGTAACAATTTCAACTGAGCTGACACTTAGCCAGAAGGAGGAAGTGAAGGAGATGGTGGAGAGGAATAGGGATGTCTTCTCACCCATACCAGGGATAACCTATAAGCAGGGGCGGACTGACCGGTCGGGCATTTTGGGTGCCGACTGGGGGCCCGTGGAGTGGGGGGCCTGTGTGGAGGAAGGAACTGGCCCTGCCTGCCCCTGTGACAGGCAGCACATAATGCTGCCTGCACTGCAGGGATTTCAGTTTCCTGTCAGCACAGGGGTCCAGCAGCATCCCCTGTGCTGCAGCTGTACTGACTCCGAAGCAGGGACTAGTCATGTGATCGGAAGCCCCTGCTCTGCTGATGCCAGGAGACAGCCAGCACGAGGAGGAGCAGCTGGGGAGATGGAAGAAGCAAGAATCTGGTATGGAGGAAGGGGGAGGGAAGAGGTTTGTCTGTCTGTCTCTTCTTCTGTTAATCCACTCTTCTCTCTTCCTAACTGTTTATGCATCTCTTTCTGAATGTGTTTATCTATTTTTCCATCTTCCCTTATATTTAATCTTTTCTCGTTCCATTTCTCTAAATTTCACTTTCTATGTCTTCTAATTTCTGTCCTCTTTCTCCCCATCACAATCTCCCTTTAACGTTTTCTCTCTATCTTCCCCTTCTTTCTTCGTCATTTCTTCTCTATCACTTTCTCACTTTGATTCTTTCTGACTGTATCTCCCTTCCTCTCAGGGGCGTCGTAACGTGGGGGCGGGGGGTGCGGCCCGCACCAGGTGATACCGTCACCCTAAGGGCAGGTGTCTCACCCTGCGCCGCGTGTTCGCTCCCTGCGAGCGTCCGAAGCTATGCAGCTTCGGCGCTCGCCTGGGGGAAACACGTCACCAGCCGAGTTCTCGCGAGATTGCGGCTGGTCACGTGGCTCCCTCAGGCGAGCGCCCAAGCTCCATGCCGCCGGACGCTCAGAGAGAGCAGAACACGTGGCACAGGAGGTGAGCTGGCGGCATTATCCATGAACTGGGGGCATTATCCATGAACTGGGGGCATTATCCATGAGCTGGGGCAGTATCCATGAGCTGGGGCATTATCCATGAGCTGGGGCAGTATATCCATGAGCTGTGGCATGTCTGGTGTGAATCGCTCTCTTAAGGTCATGCCACAGCATTTCAATCGGGTTGAGGTCAGGACTCTGACTGGGCCACTCCAGAAGGCGTATTTTGTTTTGTTGAAGCCATTCTTTTGTTGAATTACTTGTATGCTTTGGGTCATAGTCCTGTTGCATCACCCATCCTCTGCGGAGCTTCAGTTGGCGGACAGATGGTCTTACGTTTTCCTGCAAAATGTCTTGATAAACTCTGGAATTAATTTTTCCATCAATGACAACAATCCGTCCAGGCCCTGAGGCAGCAAAGCAGCCCCAAACCATGATGCTCCCTCCGCCATGTTTTACAGTGGGGATGAGGTTTTGATGTTGGTGTGCTGTGCCTTTTTTTCTCCACACATAGATTTGTGTGTTTTTTCCAAACAACTCCATTTTGGTTTCATCTGTCCACAGAATATTTTGCCAGTAGTGCTGTGGAACATCCAGGTGCTCTTTCGCAAACTTCAAACGTGCTGCAATATTCTTTTTGGACAGCAATGGCTTCCTCCGTGGTGCCCTCCCATGTACTCCATTCTTGTTTAACCCCTTAACGCCGCAGGACGTACATTTACGTCCTGCATTAGGTGGGCTTTGACGCCGCAGGACGTAAATGTACGTCCTCGGCGTTTACAGCCCCCCTCCCTTAATACTCACCTCCTCCGGTCGCTCCCACGCTGCTCTGACTCCCGCGGAGTCAGATCAGTGTGATCCCTCCTCCGGTGCTGTGACGTCATCGCGCCGGTGGCGCGATGACGTCAGTTTCAGGCGTCCCCCCCCGCCGGAGCAGGGGAAGCGCCTGGAGGGGAGGGGAGGGATCCTTCGGATCCCTCTATCTCCCGATCGCCTGGTCCCCGGCGGCTGTGGCCAGCATCGCTGGAAGGGTCACAGCCTGACCTTTCCAGCGATGTATGGGGGGTTAACCCCTTAGTTGCCAGGTCGCGACCGGGCACTAATTTGTGCCCGATCGCGGCCTATTTCCGTTGGGGCCGCCATCTTGGATGGCAGCCCCCACCTCTGGGTCACCCCTCGGTCAACTGACTCATCGCGCCATGCGCGATGATGTCAGTTAACCGGGAACCCCCTAGCTGCAAAGGGATTTCCTATGGAAATCCCTTGCAGGAGATAGGGGGGTTCTTTGAACCCCTTTATCTCCTGATCAGTGGCAGCTAGGGGGTCATGGCTGATATTGCTGGAAAGGCCAGAGCATGGCCTTTCCAATGATATCAAACATGACCATGGTAAAAGTAAAATAAAAGTAAAATAAAAGTGTAAAAAAAAGTAAAAATAAAAATAATAAAAAATAAATTAAATAATAAAAAAATTAAAATAATAATAATAAAAAAATTATTTTTTTTAAATGTTGAAACAATGATGCTTCACTAATGATTTTTTTTTTTTGGGGGGTTAGCTAAAATCACGCAATTTCTCCCCAAAAATAAAATGGGTTCCCCGTTCTAATTTTTTTAACAGATCTACCCAATAGAATATGACCGCAGAGCCTCGGATAATAAAATTAAAAAAAAAAAACACTTTACACACTGTGGAAGATTGAAATTTTATTGAAAATTCACATTTTTTTAAATTTTTTGTTATAGCATTTTGGCAGGACATGACATATACATATAATAATGATATATTATTAATCTGCCGAGTCTGACGGAAAGAACGATATATAATTTGTCTGGGTGGTATAAGAATACGTGACTTAAAAATGGTCAAAATGAGCTCAGCAAACTTCTACTTCCGAAACAGAGCTGAAGTTGTAAAATTACTCCCGTCTTAAGGGGTTAATGTTTTCCTTATTGTAGATGTGTCAACAAAATTGTTAGCATGTGCCAGGGATTTCTGTAAGTCTTTAGCTGACACTCTAGGATTCTTCTTTACCTCATTAAGCATTCTGCGCTGTGCTCTTGCAGTCATCTTTACAGGACGACCATGCCTAGGGAGAGTAGCAACAGTGCTGAACTTTCACCATTTGTAGACAGTCTGTCTTACTGTGGACACATGAACATCAAGGCTTTTGGAGATACTTTTGTAACCCTTTCCAGCTTCATGCAAGTCAACAATTCTTGATCGTAGGTCTTCTGAGAGCTCTTTTCTGCGAGGCATGTTCACATCAGGCAGTTTTTATTGAAACCAGTAAACCCAAAACTGGTGTGTGTTTTTAAAGGGCAGGACAGCTTTCAGCAACACATCCAATAATATCACACTGATTGGACTCAAGGTTGGCTCACTCCTGGCTCCAATTAGCACTTGGAGAAGTCATTAGGCAGTCAGCAGTCACGGGACCATGTAAAACGGCCAATCTAATGGTTTTCAATGTCAGAGTGCTTTAAGATGCATTGAGGGGAGTCCGAAAGGTCCCAAAATCTGTGCTCTCTGATCCCAGGTTCCAGGTGGGACTAATCATAGGCATTTGGAGGGCTGAATCAGCTCTCTGAACCGCGTCAGGAGGGGGTAGAGTTGTGAGAGCATTTGAGTCACTACAATCAGAGTGTCCCTTCAAGTAAGTGGCTTTCTCTGTTTCCTCATGCCCTCTCACCCTAAGAATGGTGGTAGTGGTAAATTAAAGTTGTAAGTACTGCTACTTTTTCACTTTTTCCTGGTGAGCAATAGCATACCAAGGGGGGAAGGGAGCAGAAGGACTATCACTCAAAGCAGCAATAAGGCATGGTACGCCGCTGTGTGTGAACACCTCTGGTCTTGAGGCTTGTATGTCAAAAAAACACCCCAACTTTTGGCAATAACATAAACAGAGTCAGGGCATTACTGGATCTGGTGGCAATTGGTTTGACATTATATTCTTCTCAAGAATACTCTTAAGCAGTAAACAGCATTGGCATCCAAAGAGCCATCACTGCTTTATATTATTAAAATTAGTTACTATAAGGGTTATTCAGAGAGAGACGATCTGGCCCCGAAATGGCACTGAACAGGGAATTTCCCCGTATGATGCCATTCGGCTATTCAGAGAGCAGGCAGTTCGCCAAATTGTGGAGAGCTGCCAGCAAGTACGCTGCCTGTTCGACGGCAGTGAAATTCTCCATAGAAAAGCAAGGGTTAATCTATTCAGAGAACACCGAACAGCAGTGAAAAGGTGCCGAAATTCCCTGCTGTTCAGTGGTTTCATTCGGCAGGTTTATTCAGGCGAATCCCATAGGCTTCAATGTTAAAAATATTCCTGTTTTTATCCAATATCTAATAAACCGTTTATTGTTTTAATCTGCAGTAAAATTTATAGATTTTTTTTATTTTTAGGATCTTTTAGGCATTTTTTTGAGGGGGAAAATCTTTTTTTTTATAACGGTTTTTCTTTTTTATGTAACAGACCTTTTTATTATTCATAGGACCTTATATGTTAATTTCATACATTTTCGTTCAGTAGGTTTTTTGCAAACAGCGTATCAATTTTGACACTTTCAAGCATATTTTTTTTTTCTACTCGTTTGGCAGCTTGTCGGCTTTTTTTGCGGCTGGTCAGTGCTGTGCTTGGCAGCACTCCAGCGGATTTACGTTGGTTGTCCAGCCGGTTGGCGGCGGCATTCGCGGGCCGATTCCCTGCACTTCGGGATCCTGTGGTGAATTCTGCATTCACCGCAGGGTGGGGAAATTTGATTCCCCCGAAGTGCAGGGAACGACAAAGCCCCGAAATGTCAGCGACATTTTGGTGCTCTCTGAATAAATCCCTATTTCTTTCTCTTCACTTTTAAAGAATATCTCATTCATAGCCATCAACCTAAAAACTGATCTTTTCTTTTAATCTTTTTTTTTTGGAATTCATTAAATGGAACAGAGACTGATGGTATCACCATGCTGCATCTTATTGAGAATGAAAATTATTATTGGCATTAGGGCTGTTGTGTACACACAATGCATGGTCCATGTCACTGAACAGGAAATAGAGACAGGTGCATGAGTTAATTTGCATGCAAAAAGGCATTGTATTAATACAAAGATTGTAAGACTCAAACAAATATCTTCTTTCATGTTTCAGTAGGCAGGCAATGAGACAAAACGTTCCACAGGCAGGGGTACTGGATTTGGAAGGAAACAGGAATAGCTTAATATAAATATAGTGAGAAGACAGCATCCCCTTATTCATTGCAGTCTGGTGATAAGATTGTTTGGTCATAGAGCTTCACAATGCTGTAAAATGTTAATGCGTGTGGCATTTTAGGGCAGATAACAAAGCCACAGTCTTAAACCACTACAGTCATTGGAAAAAAACTCTTCTTTAACCCTTTCGCTGCTGAGGCATTTCCCGCCTGTGTGCTGAGGTCATTTTTACTGGTTTCGCTCATCATGTTTAAACGCGTTTTGAAGCCTTATTTTATTATATGACCCAGACATATTATATATCGTTCTTTCCGGCAGACTCAGCAGATTCATAATATATCATGATTATATGTATACGTTATGTCCTGTCTGTATATTATAACAAAATATGCAATAAAATTACACATTGTAAATTATTGAAAATTCGAAAGTGTTTTTTTTCCACATTTTAACATGCGATCGTTTGCGGTTATATGTTCTATGGGGTGCGCTTGTTAAAAAAATTAGAAATGGGGTCTCGTTACATTTTTTTTGGGGAAAACTTATGTGATTTTTAACAAACGCATCCCATACAAAAATCGTTAGTGCAGCATCATTGTTCACATTATAAATTAAATGGGAACAATATTGGTGCATTAACAAAACAAATTTTTAAAAAAAACTTGTTTATTTTTTTTATTATTATTTTATTTATTATTATTATTTTTTTTAAAAACTTTTTACATGGTATCGTTGGAAAGGCAATGCTCTGGCTGATCCAACGACATCAAACATTAACCCCTAGCTGCCACGGATCAGGAGTTCATTGGAACCCCCTATCTCCACCATTGGTGGCAGCAAGGGGTTAACTCCAAGACTGACGTCATTGTGCTATGCACGATGACGCCAGTCATCAGGGGGAGTTCCCGGAAGCTTGGCTGACATCCAAGATGGCGGCCAGCCACGGGAGAAGATTACGATCCAGCACTTTTGGGTGCTGAATCATGATCAGGCCCCCAAGGGGTTAATGCCAGGTACCATTTGGAAGGGCAGGCTGTGCCCTTCCAAACGATGCCTGACATTAAGCTCAGGCCCCCGGCAATCGGGAGGGAGAGAGGTCCGAAGGACCTTCCCTGTCCCTTTCAGGCGCCTCCTCCGCACTCGCGGGGGCGCCTGAAATAGATGCCATCGCCGCCATCGCGCCATCGCCGCGCCGCCGCGATTTGGCTCACATTTAACAAAAATTCACCAATTCACTATCTCAACAAATTAGAATATTACATAACATTTTTAGTGAATTGTTGGCCTTCTGGAAAGTATGTTTATTTACTGTAAATGTAATCAATACTAGGTAGGGGCTTCTTTTGCTTTAATTACTGCCTCAATTCAGCGTGGCATTGAGGTGATTAGTCTGTTGCACTGCTGAGGTGTTATGGAAGCCCAGGTTTCTTCGACAGTGGACTTCAGCTCATCTGCAATGTCTGGTGAGGTTGCTGGCCAGTCAGTCACACCAACACCATGGTTATTTAACCAACTTTTAGTGTTTTTGGCAGTGTGGGCAGGTGCCACATCCTGCTGGAAAATGAAATCAGCATCTTTAAAAAGCTGGTCAGCAGAAGGAAGCATGACGTGCTCTAAAAGTTCTTGGTAAACGGGTGAAGTGACTTTGGTTTTCAAAAAACAGTGTATCAACACCAGCAGATGACAGCAGCATGATTGTCTTCTGGACAACTGTCAGATCAGCAGTCTTCTCCATGATTGTGTAGCCTAGTGAACCAAACTGAGAGACCATTTTGAAGGCTCAGGAAACCTTTGCAGGTGTTTTGAGTTGATTAGCTGATTGGCATGTCAACATATTCTAATTTTTTGAGATCGTGAATTATTGGATTTTTGTTAAATGTGAGCCAAATCATCACAATTAAAAGAACCAAAGACTTAAACTACTTCAGTCTGTGTGCATTCAATTTGTTTAATACTGAAGTTTCACAATTTAAGTTGAATTAATTAAATAAATTAACTTTTCCTCGACATTCTAATTTATTAAGATGCACCTGTATATCATTATTATATCTATACATCATGTTCTGCTAGAATGCTATAGCAAATAATGTAAAGAAATCACATCTACAGTGTGTAAAAATGTTTTCACATCATCTGGCCGTATCTGCGGTACCCCTGGAGATGAAGTTGGAGGAGCAGGCGGTGTGGCGTGCTCTGGAGCGGACCCCCCCCCCCCACCAGCGGCATGGAAGCTGCATTTGCGGCCTTCGAGCCCTGCTTGGTGCAGTTGTGGGGGGGAAGAGAGCCCGATTTCTTACTGATGGCCGCGTGGAGGACTGGCCAGGCGACAGCAGACCTAAATGTGGAGATCACGGAGGAAATTTTGCCTGCTGTTTATGTAGAAGAAGCTGATGACCTGTATAGCGTGAGGAATGAACCGGTGTATATGCTGTGCCGGGAGCAGGGTGGAGACCGAGGAGTTGCCTGTTGCTGACTCCCGGGAGCGCTCAGCGGCAGATAGCGGGCTGCACCCCGGGGTAGATGTAGACCTCGAAGCCGGTGCCGGGGGCCTTGATGGGGAGCCGTCCCTGGACCCCCTAAATGGGGGGAGCTTTGGGCTCCGAATGGTGATGGTGAGCCTGCGGAGCCGATGCGGGGGTTGCCAACCTGACGAAGTTGACCCAGACAGGCTTGTCACTGGTGGAGGCTTCTGGGCCGCTGCCTGAGATGGAGAGCGTCGAGGTTCCACGAGAAAGGCCGGGCCTTCACGGACAAGGGACTGTGGATGTACACATAATGTTTTCTGACTCGATATAGGTTGATGCAGACTACCCCACAGTGCTTTTCTCCCCGGTTTACTTCAGGATGCAGAGATTCTAGCCGGGCTGTTTTTCCTCCCTTTCCTTAGCTTTTCTCCCCATTATTTACTGTGAGACACCTCTTTTATTTTGATGTCACCTTATTTTTATGTCTTTGAGGACTTTTTTTCTTTGCTGTTTTTATGACTTTGAGGATTTTCTTTGTCTTTATGGCACTTTTGAGGACTTTGACTTTTGCTATGTCTCTCCTCCCCTTTGTTTTTGTGCACCTTAATGCTCGTTCTGAGACCCTCCTCCCTTCTTTGTATTCTGATGCAGACTACCCCAGTGCTTTTCTCCCCGGTTTACTTCGGGATGCGGAGAATCAGTTGCTAAGAGAGGACGCGTCCTCCGCAGCCAAATGTCACCAGCAATATACTGCATCAGACTGATTCAGAATACAGTCAGGTCCAGAAATATTGGGACATCGACACAATTCTAACATCTTTGGCTCTATACACCACCACAATGGAGTTGCAATGAAACAAACACACTGTGCTTTAACTGCAGACTGTCAGCTTTAGTTTGAGGGTATGTACATCCAACTGAGGTGAACAGTGTAGGACTTACAGCAGTTTGCAGATATGCCTCCCACTTGTTAAGGGACCAAAGGTAATGGGACAATTGGCTTCTCAGCTGTTCCATGGCCAGGTGTGTGATATTCCCTCATTACCCCAATTACAATGTGCAGATAAAAGGCCCAGACTTAATTTCAAGTGTGCTATTTGCATTTGGAATCTGTTGCTGTCAACTCTCAAGATGAGATCCAAAGAGCTGTCACTATCAGTGAAGCAAGCCATCATTAGGCTGAAGAAACAAAACAAAACCCATCAGAGAGATAGCAAGAACATTAGGTGTGGCCAAAACAACTGTTTGGAACATTCTCAAAAAGAAGGAACACACCGGTGAGCTCAGCAACAGCAAAAGACCCAGGAGACCACGGAAAACAACTGTGGTGGATGACGAAAGAATTCTTTACCTGGTGAAGAAAACACCCTTCACAACAATTGGCCAGATCAAGAACACTCTCCAGGAGGTAGGTGTATGTGTGTCAAAGTCAACAATCAAGAGAAGACTTCACCAGAGTGAATACAGAGGGTTCACCACAAGATGTAAACCATTGGTGAGCCTCAAAAACAAGAAGGCCAGATTAGAGTTTGCCAAACAACACCTAACAAAGCCTTCACAGTTCTGGAACAAGATCCTATGGACAGATGAGACCAAGATCAACTTGTACCAGAGTGATGGGAAGAGAAGAGTATGGAGAAGGAAAGGAACTGCTCATGATCCGAAGCATACCACCTCATCAGTGAAGCATGGTGGTGGTAGTGTCATGGCGTGGGCCTGTATGGCTGCCAATGGAACTGGTTCTCTTGTATTTATTGATGATGTGACTGCTGACAAAAGCAGCAGGATGAATTCTGAAGTGTTTCGGGCAATATTATCTGCTCACATTCAGCCAAATGCTGCAGAATTCATTGGACGGCGCTTCACAGTGCAGATGGACAATGACCCAAAGCATACTGCAAAAGCAACCAAAGAGTTTTTGAAGTGACAGAAGTGGAATGTTATGCAATGGCCAAGTCAATCACCTGACCTGAATCCCATTGAGCATGCATTTCACTTGCTGAAGACAAAACTGAAGGGAAAATGCCCCAAGAACAAACAGGAACTGAAGACAGTTGCAGTAGAGGCCTGGCAGAGCATCACCAGGGATGAAACCCAGCGTCTGGTGATGTCTATGCGTTCCAGACTTCAGGCTGTGATTGACTGCAAAGGATTTGCAACCAAGTATTAAGAAGGGAAAGTTTGATTTATGATTATTATTCTGTCCCATTACCTTTGGTCCCTTAACAAGTGGGAGGCACATCTGCAAACTGCTGTAAGTCCTACACCGTTCACCTGAGTTGGATGTACATACCCTCAAACTAAAGCTGACAGTCCGCAGTTAAAGCAAATTGTGTTTGTTTCATTCCAACTCCATTGTGGTGGTGTATAGAGCCAAAGATTTTAGAATTGTGTCAATGTCCCAATATTTCTGGACCTGACTGTATTGTTCTTAAAATGCTGCCTAGCCCAGAAAATGTCTACGTAGGTAAACACAAGTACAAACTTTTGAGGAGTATTGTAGATTTATAGATATATGTAGTTAAACATGTGGCCACAAGAAAAAAAAATATCAGAAGAGCGAGATACTCTTGAGATTGAATATTGACCTGTATATTTTCTACTATCATAATCAACTTTCCTTTTCTGAAGTGTAGACGAAGTGCAGAGGTCAGGATGTCTAAACAAGGAATGCCTTCTGCAAAAAAGAATCTTGACAAAACAATGGTAATGCTGTAAACTCAGCACTCTCACATATTGTGGAAATTTAGTGTGATTATACCTTTCACTAGCAAAAATGGGCACCATTACATTGTTCACACTAAAACGAGAATGCAAAGGAGAAAAACCTGTGCCTTCAGGTTTCTCTCCTGCGTCCCTGTTTTAGCATGATATTATGCGCTAAGCTCCAGGATGTGCGCGGCAGTGCTAAGCACCGCCGCGAGCATCCACTCGATGGAGTCCATAGGACTCCTTTGATGCAGACGCTGGCGGTCACATGACAGCCGGACCTCTCCTCGCCCCAGTCTCTCCCTGCTCTCGGCAGACGGAGGAAGCGGTTGGAGTCGCGGTTGGAGCCGCGGGATAGGAGGTGCGTATCTAATTAAATTGGGGGGGATTTCTGGCTGGTGCTGATGGTGGATTCTGCAGAAACGGAATCCGTTAGCAGCAGGTCCTGGCTGTGGTTAACTTTCGTGTAACCGCAGCTGGATGGTAATTAGTGTTAGTATATTGGAATACTAATGCTAATTAACTCTTTGCGCTCCCCATGTTAAGTATAGGGAGCGCAAAGTACAGTAACCTTGCGCTGAAAAGCGCAAGATACCTATCACGTTCGCTGTCCCACTCACCCTTTACAACCGTGGTGAGAATACTATTGGACAGACTTCTAGACCCATCCGATCCTTGAATGGTCGGGTCTGCTAACCCTATCACTCCCAGCCAGGGAGAACAGACAGACCAGCAACAATGGTACAACCTAGTAACAGTAGGTTTTTGAGACCAAGTATCTACTGAGCCACAAAGGGTTAACTTTACCAACAAGTGGGAAACAGTCTGGAAAAGGCTTTAGAAGTGTATTCATACACCAGGGGTTAACATCAGCGTGGTCATATAAACGTTCCGCGTTTGCAACAGAGAGAGTTTGCATACATGCTGGTTTGGCAACACACAAGGTACTCATATACTCCGAGTTGGCAACAGCACAGATCAATGGATTATCTGATCAGCGTTATGCAGGATTGATATACACCTTGAGTCAGTTCTGGGCATAACATACATACAGACTTGGTCTGAAACAGAATGGTCAGGAAGGCAGTCCGAGTCCGCAACAAACAGGGTCCTCATACAATTTTCATTTTACACTATCTATGGACAGTATTGGACATTAAATACCGACTGAGGAAGGCTAAAGCAAGCTGAAACGCGTCTCTGTACACCGCATGTCCATTTTAATTATTTTAGTAAAAGCCATTTTGATTTTTAATCTCCTACTGGCCACTTTCTCCTACTTCCTGGGCATTTACTACCTCCAGAAGGATCCACACACGGACCACAACTTGCTGGGGCAAAGAGGTTTTGGGTTTCTACTGAAGAGTGCCCAATGCACTACTGACCGAGCCTATTTCCATGAGGCTCCTTAATTGGTGAGTGTATTTTAAATACGTTTTATTTCATCAATATACAGTATATTGATGGGACGCCATCTCCCGACTCTCTGATCTATCTAGTGACCACCACGGATGAAAGAAGGAATGTGCCACTCTTTATATGGCCAGAGGCGTTTACTCCTAGAGCCGGGACATTTGCAGGCTCTTATAAATGTGAGTGGTCTATATTCTTTTTGTCGCAGTTTTTTGGCTAATTTTGCCACGATTATCTGTGCTGTTATTTCTGTGCTTCTCCCTTTTTGTTTTTTTGAGAAACATTGAGGACAACAGCGCACTAAGGAGGACCAACTGATTCTTTTTGTCAGGGGTCTGCGAGGGGACGAGTCCAGGATGCGGTGATATATTGAAGGAAGCCAAGATATGGTGCATAAACTGGTTTTTTTTTTAGAGATACACAAATGGCAAGAATAACAAGTAATGCAGGAAACAGGACTGGCTGATACTGTGGGTTGAATACTGAATACAGAGGACAGGGGAAATACTGGACACTGATACAAGGAGACAACACTTACACAAGACACGAGAGATGGGACAGGAAGGTAGGTCTTGGCACCGCAGGAGGTTTGGTACCCCAGGGGATCTTGGCACCGCAGGGGATCTTGGCACAGCAGGGGATCTTGGCACCGCAGGAGATCTTGGCACCGTAGAGGGTTTGGCACAGCTGGGAGACTTGGTACCGCTGGGAGACTTGGCACCGTGGAGGACCTTGGCACCGCTGGGGTTTGGCACCATAGGAGGTTTGGCAATGCTGGGGATCTGGCACCGCTGTGGATCATGGCACTGCAGGAGACTTGGCACCGCTGGGGTCTTGGTACCATGGCAAGGTGTCCAGGGGAGAATCCAGGAGTGTGGTCTGTGGTAAGCCATGGTCAATGGAGCAGGAGAGATCAGGCAGGTCAATGGTATGCTGAGGGTCTGGTACACAGGAGACAAATCTGGTAGGCTTCAGGCAGGTCAGAGGCAAATGATACAATGAACCACCCCTGGAGGAAGGGGTGTGCCCTGCTTATATGGAGAATGTGCTCCTGGAGTAAATGAGGAGCACCTGGTCACTGTAAACACAGCAGAGGCCTGAGCCATGCTGCTGATATGGCAGGCCCAGTGCAGTCATCGGCGGGGAGCCTGACACTTTTGAGTATTGGACATTTACACACTATAGCACCTTATTTGAATATCTTCTATTAACACTGTCTATTCATCTTGGACTTTTTATCGGACTGTTTATGCACTTATAATTGCACTTGCACTGTTGCATGTGTAGCACTGTGTTTGATTTGGCTCTCTGGACTAACCTGATATTGATACTAGGGGGAGCCAGAGTATAACGTATGAAAGAGGCTATGCTGGATTTAAGAACTACACCTCCCAGAGACCTTTGCGAAGAGTACAGGAAGTGGGTGTGCTGGCGCCAGGAAAGACATCAGGAGCCTTGTGCACGGCATGGGCAGAGCGAGCAGAGCAGCTGAAAGAGTAAGACGCATGCAGCACATCGTTTTGGATCACAACCAGGCCGGAGCGTGGATCGAGGCATATCAAGTGCTGGAGATCATGGATGGAGTGTGCCTGATTGCATACCACATTCCGCTGAGCAGCTCGGAGGACAACCAGGTTCCAGAAGGACCTCGAGTAAGGAGAGCCGCGGATTGAACGGGAGTGCAGGCGGCGGATCGGTTCCTGTTGCGGAGATTCGGCATCGGAGGAGCACATTCGTGGCACCAGGTTCCAGTCGCTTAGAGAGATCCTTTGGTCGAGTCATCGGCTCTGGACACTTTGTTCGCTGGATGAGTGAGAGGACTCAAGGCCTACGGTTCCGAAACGAAAGTCCGCACTTCGTTAATTGCTTCAATTCACAGGGCCCCAACGTTGACTAGTCGAAGATAATTTTGCTCATTCACTGGCCAGTTGAATCTAGTACCTGGGTACCCTAAGCCACCAATATACAAGCCTTTTTGAACGGGACTTAAACTCACTAACTGAGGGGTGTTAACCGTTTCTTTTTCGCCACATGTTTTTCCTGCATTGCGCATTACGTCATTTACCTCAGTTAAATAATTACGCTCAAAGTATATGTGTATTCAATGCCATTTTATTGCTCCAGCAAAGTATAAAACTTAGCAACTCCACAACAGTGTGCTGGTGTATAGTGATTCCTAGTGCGGTGAGACTATCCTAGGTATATTCAGCGGCTCCTCCGGGGGTGAGCGCTACACATGGATAAAGTGACAATAAGCACTGTTGCACTTTGTTAATCATTGATACAAGCATCTGTATGTTCACTTTTTATTGATGCGCCATATGTTTTTTTCTATCCATATCCTCATACAATCCAGGCCGGTAGCAGAGCAATAGAATCAAGAATCAGTGAATCGAAATGCGAATACACCAGGCGATGCAGGAACTAACTCCACGTCAGGGCAATGAGTCGACTCGTGCACCCTGCATTTAAGGCCGGTGGCTCCGCGTCATCATGTCGCACCCCGCCCCTCCAGGTGCACGAACGGCCGGAACTCCAGCAATGCCGCCGGGTGCCCAGACCCCCCCTGAAGTCCTGCAGGTGCCAAGGATGTCAATACCAATCGCTAACAGGTTTTTTAACCCGTTAATGTTTGGATATGGGTGGCCCGCGCTAGGGCCACCACAGCTAATGTTAATGCTCAGTCAGGTGAGCGCTAAGGTTAGCGTGAACAATGTAAAGGTGCCCATATGTGTATACACAATTTTGAAATGGAAATGCAGTGAAAAATATAAAAATTAGCATACAAAACCTTTTTAATGTAAGAGTGGTGTTTGCCCTGGGGATAAATGAAATTCCTAGTGAGATTTCACTCCTGCCATTCTGCATTACTGTAAAGAAGCAAAAATGCACAGCTCCCATCCTCACTGTAACAAAATGTTCAACTAATTTTACTGCTCCATTACTGCTGCCAGGGAGAGATCTTTATCACGTTTACTGTATTTGACACAAAGTACATCACTGCCTGTATGCTGATAATGCAGACCCATGTGACATTGTCCAAGATAACAAACAGCATCTAGATTTTAGAACCTTTCATCACAGTAATGTTTTTGTAAATGATAAAATATTAAAAATTGGCAAATTTCGATTGTTTTTATTTTTTCTTATATAAAAAGTTTGTTTGTCAAATAATATAAAACAATACAAAATGGTGCCAAGTATTAACAGAAGATGCACATCAACAGATATAGTAGTAACAACAGTAGTTAAACCAGTGGAAGGCATAGTGGGCAGTAATTACAGAGAACTTCAGCAACCAAAGTACAAAAGAAATCTCAAGGGGAAAAAGGAAAAGGGGATTAAAAAGTACCAAATAGTAACAAACCAACAAAAAAAACTTAAAAAAAATTTAATTATAAAGGGGGATGGGGAAGAGTCTACCGGACTGTCATCATGAAAAGTACCAGATTTCAAAGCGTCACATCGAGCAAACAGGGAGCACATTAAGTACTTGTATACACGTCCCAAATATACCAGTGATCTCGGGCTGAGAACGGAATTCCAGCTACCGAAGCAGTGATAGCATCTAACGATCTAACTTCTCCCACTCTGTGTTTAAGCTCTGCCATAGTGGGAAGGGAGGGGGAGCGCCAATGAGATGCGATGAGGGTGTAGCGCTCACTCCCGGAGGAGCCGCTGAAAATGAACCACGGGTCAGTCTCCCCGCACTAGGGAATAAATATACTCCAGCACCGTTGTGGATTTTATAAATTATATAATTTACTGAAGTAAAAGGCATATAATGAGACACGGTGTTCGTAGATATATTTACAGATTTTCGTATTGCGGTAAACGCGCAGCGGGAAAATAGAAATGCGAGACTTCGTATTTCTGGAAAAACGCGACCGAGCAGAAAAAAAATACAATGCTTCGTAATTACGAGAAACGCGCAGCGGAAAATAAACAAGATGTGAATCTTTTCCCCTTTTTTCGGATACTAGGGAGTGAGTCCCGAACAGGTTAAGTCCCGAATTGTGAGTGTATGTGTGTGTTATGGTACCCGGGTACTATTCAACTGGCCAGTGAATCTTTTAAGCGATGTCTTCGACTAGTCAAGTTGGGGCCCTGTGGGTTTCAGAATTAAAACAACAGCGTGCTTGAGCTTTGAAGAACCGGCCTTGGAGGCCTCTCACCCATCCGTTGATCCAAGGCTCCGCTGACCCAGGACGTCTCTCCGCTGGTCTCTGCACTGGGATACCGGCTACTGGATCGATGTTTAGGCTCTCTGTGCTCCGGCCCGGACTTGTCCAGCTACCGCCTGCTCTCCCATCTGTTAGACTCGCGGTCCTCAGCTTGTCTGGATAACACTTGTGGTGATGGTTGGTGGGTAAGGCTCCTTCTGGCAAGGCAGGATAACCCCACTATCAAACTTCAGATAGGCCACACTTGCGCTCCGGCCTGGTCAGGGTTCCGCTCTGCAGCACTGCGTCCTCTTCCTTGCACTCCCTGGCGCGCTCTGGCGCGTTCTCCACGAGGCTCAGGATGTACAGCGTCTGTGTCCCACCCACTTCCTGTCTGTTTGCAAAGCACGCCGGGAAATGTAGTCCCAAAGTTCAGTGTCTCTGATCGCGCTTGTCTCCCTCTGGTGGCCAAAAATAGGTACTGCCACAGTAAGATTTTAAACACAGCGCTACACTCTCCCCCTCCTAGAACTCTTGGGTCTCTCCAAGGAGGTACAACAATTACATTACATTTCAACACGGTTTAGATACAATATACAGGTTCAGCAGCAAACATACAGTGGGTTAGATACACTTCTTCAAGTTGACTCATGTTTTGTGCTACCTCAGCTAACATAGCAGACACTTCAGGCAACCTCTGCACTGTGGTGATGGCCTCTTCAGTGCTATGTCCTGGTGAGTCGTAGGTGAGTCGTTGGGGCAGTTGAACAGAGCGCTTTGGTTCAAGCTCAATCAGTTCCTCTTCAGGTGGAAGTACTATAGGTGCCGGCTCAGTCCTTCTCTCTACCACTGGAGCAGACGTTTCTTCAGAGTATGATCCCTCCAGTGAAGGCATAGAACTATAATCACCTGAATAAGCTTCAACTTCCGGAGCTACCGGGACTCCAGCAGCCTCAGGGACTCCCAACTGAAATTCAAGAGCTTCAGGGATTTCAACAGTCTCAGGGACTTCCAGCAGAAACTCAGGAGCTTCAGGCCTCAAGTTACTTTCCCACCGCTCAGGAACAACGACAATCTCTTCAGGCTCCGGTGAGCGCATCCAGTCCAGACAATAACTCTCTTCTTCACTGTCTCTTTCGCTCTCTTCGACAACCCGGGTCTGTTGAGACCGAGTAACAGGAGGCAAACGTGGAACAGGCGGATTTGGTGGAGGCAGTTCGTCCCCAACTGGCATCCTCACAGCCTCTCTCAAAGGTAACAAATGATTCCGGTGCCAGTTCTTAAGAGGCCCAGCCTTTCAATCCGGCCGGATTTGATACACTGGCAGACCCGGCAGTTGCTTGCAGACAATGTAAACTTGAGAACCCCATCTGTCCGCCAACTTGTGCCTCGCCGCAGCACCCAAGTTCTTCAACAAAACCCTATCACCGGGTTGTAGATCTTGTATCCGAACTTTTAAGTCATAGTTCCTTTTGTTCCTTTGCTCCCTGTTTCCTGAAGTCAAACGGGCCTGTTCAAATGCAGAAGCCAGGTTCTTCCGAAGTCTATCCACGTAGTTTCTATGGGAAGCTACCGACGCCTGATCTAGAGATAACCCAAACGCCAAATCAACCGGCAGTCGGGCTTCTCTTCCGAACATAAGACGGTACGGTGAGTATCCAGTTGCATCACTCTCCGTACTGTTATATGCATGCACCAGAGTAGCTATGTGACGACTCCAACTCTGCTTCTCTATGTTTGACAAAGTCCCCAGCATATTCAAAAGCGTGCGATTAAACCTTTCAGGCTGAGCATCACCTTGAAGGTGGTATGGTGTAGTTCGGGTCTTTTGGATTCCCAACAGTTCCAACAATTGTCCAACAAGTCGGCTTTCAAAGTCTTTACCCTGATCAGAGTGTATTCTCCTCGGCAGGCCATAGTGAACAAAGAACTTTTCCATCAGAACCTTGGCTACTGTCGGAGCGCGTTGATCTTTCGTGGAAAAGGCTTGGGCGTAACGGGTAAAATGATCAGTCACTATCCGAATATTCCCTTGCCCGCTAGCATCCGGCTCTAAGCACAGGAAGTCAATGCACACCAAATCCATGGGTCCCTGACTCTGTAGATGGCTCATTGGAGCGGTTCGGGTTGGTAGAGTCTTCCTCTGAATACACCTCAGACAGGAATGGCAGTAACTTTCCACTTCAGCTCTCATACAAGGCCAATAGAATCTGTCTCGCACCAGCTTAAAAGTTCTTCCAGCACCCAAATGTCCATGCTCATCATGTAACGATCGCAGCACACTTTCTCTATGCTTAGTGGGAAGGAATAGCTGTTGAGTCTCTTCAGCGCTTGTTGAGGGGCCCCTTCGGTAGACCACCCCATCCAACATCTTCAACCGTTCCCACTCTTTGTAGACCAACCTGGCTCCGTCCGGAGAATTGGTCAGCAGAATTTCCCGCTGGTTCGCAGTTAGGGCCTTTATGGTCAATGCAATCAAAGGGTCTCTGGCCTGATCCGCCTTCAGTTCTTGTTTTGAAAAGGTAGGTAGACTTTCATCCCTCAATTGTGTAGGGTTACAGTAAAACTCAGGAACAGCCGCAGCCATAACTCCTATGGCCTCCGCTTCAATCCCTCCCTTGACCCGGCGCTCTGCTCCTTGACACAAAGCTTGCACCCCGTCTGGAGTTAACTGAGTCCATTCTGTATTGTAGGGTCTTCTCGATAAAGCATCAGCATCTCGGTTATTCACCCCAGGGCGATACTTCAGGCTGAACCGGAACCCTGACAGAGCGGCCAACCACCGATGTCCCGTTGCGTCCAGTTTCGCAGTAGTAAGAACATAGGTAAGGGGATTGTTATCCGTTTTTATCACAAACTCGGCTCCATACAGATAGTCTTTTAACTTGTCTACCACTGCCCACTTCAAGGCTAGGAACTCCAACTTGTGGGTAGGATAGTTCTTTTCAGAAGGCGTAAGGCTCCGACTCACGTACGCTACAGGCCTCAGCAATCCGCCATACTCCTGATACAGGACTCCTCCTAGACCTTCTCTGCTGGCATCCACATGTAACTCATACGGCTTGTGAGGGTCCGCATAGGCCAAGACAGGAGCTTGAGTTAGACTCTCCTTTAGCTTCAGGAAAGCACCTTCACACTGACTAGTCCATTCGCCCTGTATGGACTCTCGAGCTTTCCTTGGCCCTGGAGCTGACGGGTTTCGGTCAGAGGCCTTGCAGCCTTCTTCGGTGTTTTCCTTCTGTAGAAGTTTGTTCAGTGGTTGAGCTATCTTCGCGAATCCTCCTACAAATCTTCGATAATAAGAGCAGAACCCCAAGAAAGATCTAAGTTCAGTGACGTTTCTGGGTCTGGGCCAAGAAGCTACGGCCTCCAACTTCCGAGGATCTGTCGAAACACCTTCTGCTGAGACCACATGTCCCAGATACGTAACAGACGGCAGACAGAATTGGCATTTCTCCAGAGACAGTTTCAATCCCTCTTCGTGGAGCCTCTTCAAGACCTTCTCCAAACGTTGCTCATGCTCTTCCAGAGTCTTCCCAAACACGATTATGTCATCCAGGTACACTAATACTTCGATCAGATTCATGTCCCCGACTGTCTTCTCCATCAGCCGTTGGAACGTGGCTGGAGCCCCCGTAAGGCCTTGAGGCATTCTGTTGAATTCAAAGAACCCCAGCGGACAGATGAACGCAGTTTTCTCTTTGTCTTCGGGATGCATTGGTATCTGGTGATACCCACTCCGCAGGTCTAGCACGCTAAACCATTTTGCTCCAGACAAACACTGTAAGGCATCTTCTATCCGAGGAGTAGCATATTGGTCTGGGATGGTTCTCCGGTTCAATGTGCGGTAGTCTATGCATAGGCGGACAGAACCGTTCTTCTTCCGGACCATCACTATTGGAGATGCGTATGGACTCCTGGACTCTTGGATCACCTTGGTTCTTTGCAATTCATTCAGCTGTTCTCGCAGATCATCTAAGTCTCCCAGCGGAACTCGTCTTGACCTTTCACGAAACGGCTTGTCCTCTTGTAATCGAATGCGGTGTTCGGTACTTTTAGCTAGGCCTACGTCGAACTCATCTTTCGAGAACAGTTCTCTCCACTTCAAAACTTGAGACTGAAGACGTTTCTTCCACTCGGATGAAATGGGGGCGTCCTTGGGGTAGAATCTTTCATCTGGAATCTCTTTATCCACTCCCCCTCCTAAATCGGTGGAAAGGGGCGTAGCGGACTCTACCTGCCCGATAGGCATTCGTGCTTTAAGGACTACTGGAGAATCAGACACATTGCACACGCTGACTGAGACTCTTCCTCGTGTTCTTTTCAGAGCTTTAGTGGAGATTATTTCAGGGATCACTTCGACTCCGGGTTCACTCCCATGATTAAGATCGGTCTCCAGCACCACATAGGGACCTGGTTGCGACCCATTCAACTTGACTGAAGCCCAGAAACTTGCTACTTCTCCTGCTTGCAGAACCTTCTCCGTTCCTTCCAATCTCCATAGGCGCCCCACTTCGGCAGGTGCCTTCTGTTCTTCAACCATCCTCTGATAGACCGGACGTAACATTGGGTGCACTCCTTGAGTAGAACCTTCTTCCAATACAATAGGTGTCAGGAGACGCCGCACCAAATCAGTATTCGTCCCCACTATCATGGAACTTCTGTTTGCACCTGAGGGTCGAGGACACACAATGGCCAATGCATCACAACCTCCGGACTGTCCGATGACTTCGGATCCGATCTCCAATTTCACCTGTAGATACCCGTCATAGGGGAGTTTCTCAGTTCCGATACCCCTGATTTCCAGGTCCTTCAATTTCTGTAAAGGAATGTGCTTCAAATGTTTCTCATAGAAGTCTCGGTAGATCAGTGTCACTTGAGCCCCCGAATCCAACAGAGCTTTAGTGTAGACTCCCTCCACTTGGATTGGCACAATAGGAGAAGGACCTATCAGTTGATCAGGAAACTTGGTGGCGGTATCAGGACATTTAGACCCAGTTTGTTGTACCCTGGCCTTTTTCTTGGCCCGTGTAGGTTTTGGGTGTGCATTGCTTCCCCATGACGTAGGTCCGGATGCTAAAGGAGTAACTCTTTCAGTCCTGGCAGGCTCAGCAGTTGGCCGGACTTTGGGCCCTCTCGCCCTCTTAGCCCTGGCTTGATTTTTGGAGCGGGGTTCAATCTTCGGGCACCTAGGTTGCTCCTTCACTGGCGCCCCATGGCGTTTCCCGCCGGTGAGGTAGATAACAGTTCCTTCAAGGCTTTTAACAACTCATCAACTCTATTCTTCTCAGGCTTTCGGTCTTTGCATTGTGCGCGGAAGTGGCCTTTCTCCACAACCAAAACATCTCTTTTTAGAAAGTGGAGACGCAGTCGCCTGTTGTGATTCAGTTAAAGGACCTTGGCTAGATGCCACAGCAACTCCGGTTGTCTGCATGCCTGTGAGGAACTTCTGCATCTCGGCCTGCATCTCTGTCACCTTCATCAACACTCGGCACAGTTCCGCGTGCGCCTGCTGCAATTCAGCTTGAGCTTCCTGTACTTTCTTAACAGTTTGTGCAACTCACCACGTTCAGAGAGGTGTAATTCTTTGGCAGCCCTCTCTGTGGATTTAAAAGCGGTCAGGTGCTCTTGCTCGTCCACGTCGGACCCGTAAGTATCCAGCGAATCGCTTTCAGGCTGCAGACCGTCGTTATGCCTTACAGGTTGTGCGTAAGCCCTTTCCCCTCGCCTGAAGGATTTTTCCTCCAGTAAAGCCTCCTCCTCTCTGACAGCTCGGATCAGTTCCAGATACTTCAGTTCCTGATTACCTGCCCTGCTTCTCAGCTGCAGCATCACCGGATCTAGAGGTTGAGAGCCCCTCAGGATCTGTTTTATTCGGATCTTATCCACTTCGGCCGGCTCGGCCCCTTTCTTGAGGAGTATCTGGTGCAGAATCTTATCTAGGCGCCTCATGTATTCGGTCATTCTCTCACCTTTCCGCTGATAGGTGTGTTCGTACTGATATACAAGCTCTGCGGCCTTTTCTGTTCGCCCAAAAACTTCCTCCAAAACGTTTAAATAATCTAAAGCAGTACAGTCTTTTCTACTCAGTTTTAGGTTTCTCACCGCTTCTGACGCAGGTCCCTTTAAGCTCTCGGTGATCCTTTGCTTTTTCTGGGCTTCAGGGACGTCCCACTCATCCAGAGCCTGCATCGCCTGTTCTACCCATTCCTCAAAGGTTTCTTCTCCCGCCGGAGTTGGTACGTTTCCTGTAAAATTTCTCAACCGTCGATAACCGAAGTTAGTGTGCGGAGGGCTTGTTCTCTGACACTTAGCCAGCAAATCTCCAATAGCCACTATGAATTCAGGCCCGATCATGGCCAATGGACTGGGCGCGGGAACACTTGCGGATTCGCCACGTGGCGCACTTGGCTGAATCAGTTGGACTTCCACCTCATCGGTCAGCTTCATGCTCGCGCCCTGAAAACATACTGGAACACCCTTTCTCCATTCAAAAAGAACATACGTGTGAGAGGTATCTGTGTTCTTTTTAATGTCCAGAATTAACCTCCGATCGTCTGGTGTCAGCACGGCCACGGCCTGGCGAATCTGATCTTCGGCCCAAGTGTCTGCGGGAATATCCATGACTATACAACATTCTAACTGACTACTGTGCTCCGCACACCATTCGGCAACAGTGTCTGGATCCATATTTAACCCTTTAGATGCGGTTTTTCCAGAGACTGGATCCCGGACGAGCCCCCACGTGTAGCGCTCACTCCCGGAGGAGCCGCTGAAAATGAACCACGGGTCAGTCTCCCCGCACTAGGGAATAAATATACTCCAGCACCGTTGTGGATTTTATAAATTATATAATTTACTGAAGTAAAAGGCATATAATGAGACACGGTGTTCGTAGATATATTTACAGATTTTCGTATTGCGGTAAACGCGCAGCGGGAAAATAGAAATGCGAGACTTCGTATTTCTGGAAAAACGCGACCGAGCAGAAAAAAAATACAATGCTTCGTAATTACGAGAAACGCGCAGCGGAAAATAAACAAGATGCAAATCTTTTCCCCTTTTTTCGGATACTAGGGAGTGAGTCCCGAACAGGTTAAGTCCCGAATTGTGAGTGTATGTGTGTGTTATGGTACCCGGGTACTATTCAACTGGCCAGTGAATCTTTTAAGCGATGTCTTCGACTAGTCAAGTTGGGGCCCTGTGGGTTTCAGAATTAAAACAACAGCGTGCTTGAGCTTTGAAGAACCGGCCTTGGAGGCCTCTCACCCATCCGTTGATCCAAGGCTCCGCTGACCCAGGACGTCTCTCCGCTGGTCTCTGCGCTGGGATACCGGCTACTGGATCGATGTTTAGGCTCTCTGTGCTCCGGCCCGGACTTGTCCAGCTACCGCCTGCTCTCCCATCTGTTAGACTCGCGGTACTCCTCACTCGGGGTCCTCAGCTTGTCTGGATAACACTTGTGGTGATGGTTGGTGGGTAAGGCTCCTTCTGGCAAGGCAGGATAACCCCACTATCATACTTCAGATAGGCCACACTTGCGCTCCGGCCTGGTCAGGGTTCCGCTCTGCAGCACTGCGTCCTCTTCCTTGCACTCCCTGGCGCGCTCTGGCGCGTTCTCCACGAGGCTCAGGATGTACAGCGTCTGTGTCCCACCCACTTCCTGTCTGTTTGCAAAGCACGCCGGGAAATGTAGTCCCAAAGTTCAGTGTCTCTGATCGCGCTTGTCTCCCTCCGGTGGCCAAAAATAGGTACTGCCACAGTAAGATTTTAAACACAGCGCTACAAGGGTATAGGCAGAGGTAAGAATGTGTGCTACTAATTTACGCTGTGTCGCCGACATCTCTTTCGGAAATATCTGAAGTAGGAGGATTTTCGGATCAGGGTGGAGGGCAGTACCTAAGAATCTATTCAGGAATACCATTATATCCCGCCAGAGCGTCTGCAGAGGAGGGCAGTGCCACCACATATGTACGAAGGAGCCATGAGTCGCAGAACAACGCCAGCAAGTTGAGATACCTGAGGTCGAGAAATGTCTAAGCTTGTCCGGAGTCAAATACCAGCGATATAACCGTTTTTTCCCTGCTTCATGGAGGGATGCACTTTTGAATTTACCCTTATCTCCCTTAAAGGAGTCAGCCCACTGTTCAGGAGAGATTGTGATATTTAAGTCCTGTTCCCACGTCACCTGAAATTTGCATTTCTTTACAGGGCTCGAGGTAGACATCATTTTATAGCAGAGTGAGAGCAATCTAGCGGGAGTATATGGGGAGACGCAATATGCTTCAAAGGGGGACAGGGCTGGCAATGACAGTCTCTCCGAGCCAGTCATATCATATTTCGCTAATAACGTTCTTATCTGTAAATAGGAAAATTTAAGGGGACAAGTTATCTTATATCGGCCAGTTAAAGCGGCATATGTCATGAATCCCCTAGGAGTAAAAATCTACCAGTCTGGAAAGGCCATGAGCCGCCCAAGGGTGGGCGTCAAAATTAGGAATTTTATGAGTCAAAGCTGTAAGCGGGGTCACTATCACTAAGTGTAGAGGGTGGTAATGGCATAGTCGTCCTCGTACTGCATCCCAAACATGTAAAAGGAGAGTAGCTAAGGTAAATCGGTCAGCCGGGGGCGAATATGTTTCGGAAGCCAGACTACATCAGGTAATCGAAATGGGGAAAATGACTGAAAAATGGCAAGGTCCACTGTGGGACAGGAGAGGACACCAAACCCGAGCCCAGTAAAGCTATAAGGGCTGCCTTGTGATATAGCAAGATATTTGGAAGGCCTAGGCCCCCTTGTATCACCGAAGTAGATAGAACTTGGAAACTAACCCGTGGCTTCCTCTTTTTCCAAATGAACTGATTAAGTGTGGCTTGTAATGTTTTAAAAAAGGCCGGGTGCGGAGACAACGGTAAAGCCCTGAAAACATATATTTTAGGGAGGATGGACATTTTAGTGACTGCTATCCTACCCAACCAGGAGAATTCAAATCGTGACCATTTGCAACACAGCTCTCTGATTGTCGACAACATAGAACAATAGTTCAGTCGATAGAGAGTGGTCGATTGTTTTTTTTAACCTTTTAGCAATCTCAAAAGAATATATCTTATTACTATTTTCCCCTACATTTAAGTGCTATCTAAGCATCCCATATTTCAAATGAATGTTATCATTATTTTTGAAAAATAATCACATGCTGGTTATGTTCCTGGCTACCCACCGCATAAAAGATTGTTCTTCCATCAAATAGTTTTAACTTGTGCTCTTGGAGAAGAATATGTCCACTCTCTCATTTTAAACACAGTTATCCTCACAGCCTTCATCCTCTCAGTAACTAATAGTAAAGCTTTGTGGCCTGGATCGGAGTAATTTGTTGGGTCCCTGCCAAGTCCCTCATACATCAAGGATGTCATCCTTGAGAATGGACGTTCCTTCCACTCTGACACCATCTGGCCACCTCGCTTAACGCAATTAGTGCTCTCAGTGCTGTAAGGCTCGGTTCTCCTATGGAGGATCGCGCTTTGCAGCCCCATCGAATGCGCGCCTAGTATTTTGACAGGGAGGCTTTCAACACGTCTGCTTGTAGAGCGCTTGCAATTCGTGCGCATGCTACAGCGTGTGGTCGGCCCCATCGAAGTGTCACAACGCTGCGACAGATGCCGGGAGGCACGTCAGTACGGGCACACATAGTGCGCTCATCTGACCCTGGCCTTAAACTTTACCTCTTCACTCTCATGCCACCTATGCATCTGCCACATACCACTTTTTCATTTGGATCTTTGTATATTCTGGTTCGTAAACTGCATACTGTTTGCTTAAGAATGCCACTAATGAAATAGATTACGGATCTGATTTCAGGTGTGCCTGTTTGGATATGCTCTCTCTTTACCAAATAACTTATGTTTGTAGAAGTCTTGCAGCACTTTGCATACTAAACAGATCATAACATTTTATATTGCTTAAAGAAATCAGAACTTGTCACAGTGCTCATATCACGCGGAGGCATTAAACATAAAGCATTCAAAAATATGACATGCTTACCCAGCTGTGTCGAGTAATTAAACAGTTAAAGGAACACTCTACTCAAAAATCACCCCCCCCCGTTTTTTTATCCTAACCTATCCCTATTCCCTTAATAAATCTTTATTTTTTTTTGTAACTGTAATACTTACCCTAAAATCCACTTGTTTCCAGTCTTTTTTTTTTTTTATACTCACCTCCCTCCTCTTCTGCTCCCGTCCTTCTTGATTCTTCTTGCCTTCTGGTTTACGTGAGAAGTGTGCATGCGCGCCTCTCACATAAGCCAGCCAATCGGCAGGCTTCCTCCCGGCTCCCACTGAGGATTATTGTTGCGCGTAAGAGGATGCGCGCAACACTAACCCTCAGCCGCTGCCGCCAGCTACTGCGGCGAGCTGGAGACGTCATCGCGCTGAAAGCGCGATGACGTCTCCTACTCGGCAAAAGTCGGCAGAAGCGGGAAATATGATTTCCGCTCTGCTGACTGACAGCTGGGAGGGCGGAGTAAACTCCTCCGCCTCTCTCAGCTGTTTTCAGCTTTTTCAGCTGAACTGCCGAGCGGAGGGAGGGGGGACAGAGGGTGGCATACTCCGGGCATCATGACCACCTAAAATAGCTTAGGTGGCCATGTTGCCTAGAGTATCCCTTTAAGTAGGCTGGCCTCTTATACCTTCTCAGTTAAAACAAGCGTGTATACGTGTTTAATGCGGCCCCATTACATTTTTATGTGCCTGTTTCTTTTATACTATCTAATATCTTATTTTTATCTATTACAATATGAAAACATTTGGAGGTAAAATGAAAGGTTTAAATCAGTCAACATGGGAAAGAAGCAGCGCAAGCAAAACTGTGTGGACATGAGTGCGCATATGGGTTTTTAGCTGCATGTGTGTGATTGTGTGTGCAATGCGTGTGTTTGTATACGTGTTTGTATGTGCATGTGTAGGTTCATGTGTGCTTGAGTGCATCGGTGTAGGGACCCTCAAATATCTGGATGGGAAGACTCTCTAACTGTAAGATAGCAACACAACCTAAAATGTTGTACCGCCTGGATGGAGTAGAGGTAACATCACTGCTCTATGATAATTGTGGAGACCCAGGTTCAAATCCCAGCCAGAGCACCTCTCCAGTAAGTGTCCTTGGGCAAGACACCTAATGGTACATATTTGCCTACCACACAATATCCAGTGGTAACATCTCTACCCTTTGATCGTGGAGAAGAAAGTCAAACACCATGTAACACATCCCTCCAATAAAACTGTGGAAAAGTCTTGATTTCATGAGAAGCAGGTTCACCCTAACACCATGTTGCTAACCTACAATCATGGAAAGTCGACTCAATCCCACTCAGAAGACACCATCAGCAAATGTCCTTGGGCAAGACACCTAACAATATAGATGCGCCTACTTCACCACTAAATCAGGAACTATAGGCTTTAAAAATGGTTTAAAATGAAGAATATATTCATGCTATGCAACAAATCATCAACCTGAGGCATGCACTGTGGACAAACCTTTATTGACTGGGGGAGTCTTTCCCTTCCACCCCCCCCCCAAGTTCCTATGCCCTTGCTTGAATATGTATTTGAGCGTGTGTCTTTCCAAATCTTTTCAAAATATGGCCATGTTCATTACTGGAAGACACATAAAAAAAACATTCTTTCTAACCCCTTAGTGACCAGGCGGTTTTTCAAAAGTCCATCCTTTAGTGCCCGCTGCTGTTTTTACGTTTCAGCGCTGTTTGTGTTTAGGTAAAAGTTTCCTCTTACTCATTTATGCAACCCACACACCTTATATACTGTTTTTCCCGCCATTAAATAGATTTTCTAAAAATACCAATATTTCCATCGTATCATATAATCCTTTGGATCCCCCTATCTCCACTTGGCAGCTGGGGGGTTAACTGGCCCACTGATGTCCTCACACATACGGTGAGGATGTCAGTGGGTGGGGGCAACCCGGAGGGTTGGCTGACAGCCAAGATGTCAGTGACCTTTGCTATTTGATGCTGATTGGCACCGAATCACGATCCAGCATCGAATTGGTTAATTAGACACACCTGTGTGTTTTGCCAAGGACACTTACTGGAGAGGTTGCTCGCTGGGATCAAGCCCATGACTACTCCACAGGCTCTCTCCATGCAGAGCAGTGACATTACCTCTACTCCACCCAGCCGGTACTGTGGGCTGTACAGTTTTAACAGGAAAATCCAATTGTTTCAGTGCAATAAATCAAATATCCTTTTTTTTAAAATTTAAAGAGCATTTAATCTTTTTTTTTTTGCAAAAACTTTTTTGTTATTCTTAAAAGACCTTTTTTGTATTTTTTTTAAAAGACTTTTTACATTTTTTTCCTATTAGAAGCTTATTTAGACAAATTGTTACTAAACTTTTTGGTTTAAGTTCCTTATTAGGAAAATAGGAAACGTTATTTTTCAGGTCGGTGGAAATAGCAGATGACAATTTGGTGTTTTTTGCTGAAGTATGATAACTTCTTCAGAGACTGCAATTTCAGCAAAATACAGTGACCATTCGATAGTGTATTCACTGAATTTTCAATAAAATGGAATCACTGAAATGGGCCAAAATTGCTTTCAATTTTGGTACTTTGTGAATAGACCCCATAATGTGTAAGACAGCTCCACAATAAGGACAAACATTGTCCCTGTGTGATGGCATAAATTTAAATGTTTTATTTCTGTATATATTTACAGTTACTAGTATTAAAAAAGCTCCAACAAATTCTGTAGCACTGTACAATGGGATAGACAGAATAACAAATATAGATACACATTTTTACAAGCCATAATGTGCAGTGAAAATTGAAAACTATATTTTCTGGTTGGTCTGTTGATAATTTCTATCGCCTTATGTGATTCCTTGTGGCCGTGTGTGTGTGCTATAAATGTATATTTTTTTAAATCCTTCATTATTATTTTCCAGGCAGAGGGCACTTAAGAATTCTGTGCCTGAAGGCTCCTAAATAACAAGGATCCATAGATATTCAGCCTTGACTGATCATAGAAGTGTTAGAATGAATTTAAGTATAGTCTTAAAATTAAATTAGTAGCAAAAAAATGAATAATATTGACCACAGAAAAAAAGAGTGAATTGTATACAATATCAAATCTTATTGAATGCTATTTTATTCCATGAAAAATGACCTCCATGTGCCTAAATTTATACAAATTATATCTACTCAGGCTCATGAATACTGTTCCAATAGATTTATTATGGTTTGTGTGAAAACAATAAAGCATTGTACCACACTCTTACGGTGAAGATATTAAAACATGCTTTTTCAATTTGAATAAAGCTGCCTGAATACAAACTTCGGACTACGATAAAGAGAATTCTGTGGTGATCAATAGGGATATAAAGCTTTGTGGAGAATTGATATAGAATGCTAGAATTCATGTAGGTGGTATGGAAAGGTAGCTTTTATAAATACAAATGAATATTAGCAGTTTCTTCATTGTATAAAAATGTAATCATTTATATAGTTTGCCTTAATCCATTTTTTCCAGAACTGACTTTCAATTAGATTATTCTTTGCATTCATATTATTATAGTAATAACAATGGTAAAAAAGCAAGACCCATGTAGTATCTCACAGAAGTGAGTGCACCCCTCCCATTTTTGTAAATATGCTATTATATCTTTTCATGTGACAACACTGGAGAAATTACACTTTGCTACAATGTAAATTAGTGAGTGTACAGCTTGTATAACTGTGTAAATGTTCTGTTCCCTCAAAATAACTCATCACACAGCCATTAATGTCTAAACCGCTGGCAACAAAAGTGAGTAAGTGAAAATGTCCAAATTGGGCAAAAGTGTCAATATTTTGATGCCACCATTATTTTCCAGCACTGCCTTAACCCTCTTGGGCATGGAGTTCACCAGAGCTTCACAAGTTGCAACTGGAGTCCTCTTCCACTCCTCCATGACAACATCAAGGAGCTGGTGGATGTTAGAGACCTTGTGCTCCTCCACCTTCCATTTGAGGATGCCTCATTAGATGCTCAATAGTGTGTAGGTCTGCAGACATGCTTGGCCAGTCCATCACCTTTTTCCCTCAGCTTCTTTAGCAAGGCAGTGGTTGTCTTGGAGGTGTGTTTGGGGTTGTTATCATGGTGGATTGCACTGCGGCTGTCAGGAATCAGACTCTGTCAGGATCATGCCCGCACCAAACCCCTGGCAACCCCTTTCTACCCTGTGCCTGTATGTTCATTTCACCTGCTTATGCTGTATTCAGATCATTACAGGATCCTCTATCTGGCTGTTCAGCTCCTGTGTTGGTGCCTTCAGGTGTACTATCTTGCACCTAATGAAACCTGCTTAAAAGAGGGATCCACCCTTCCACCAGGGCTTCAACATTAATGTTTCTGGAAGTGCAAACAACCAGTCCTGTTCCTGAAGCTCCCTGCTACTGAACCTGAATCCCTCCTGTGATCAAGCCAAGTGGAACCCCGCTCCCAAGCATCCTCGCTGGCAAGTGTACCCCCTGCTCTCAAGCATCCTCACTGGCAAGTGTACCCCCGCGCTCAAGCATCCTCGCTGGCAAGTGTACCCCCTGCTTTCAAGCATCCTCGCTGGCAAGTGTACCCCCTGCTTTCAAGCATCCTCGCTGGCAAGTGTACCCCCTGCTTTCAAGCATCCCAGTTATCAGGGTACCCCCACTATCCAGGGTACCCCTGCTCTCAAGTGGAACCCTGGAACCAGCATATACAGTCTGTTGCCTGCATGATATTGACTCATATCAGTTTGCTTCCTGTTTTGTTTATTCTTTAATAAACCTTGTGTGCCCTGTAACCTACGTGACTCCTACAATCACTGCATCATGGGCTCACTTTACCAACCGCCGCACTCCCAGCCTGACAGCGGCTCAGTTTCCGAAGAGAAGGGATCAGGCTCTGCTTCAGTAAGTCACAGTACTTGTTGGCAATCATGGTTCCTTCAATGAACTGTAACTCTCCAGTGCCAGCAGCACTCATGCAGCCCCAGACTATGACATTCCCACCACCATGCTCGACTGTAGGCAAGACACACTTGTCTTTGTGCTCCTCACCTGGTCGACACCATCTGAACCAAATAGGTTTATCTTGATCTCATCAGACCACAGGACATGGTTCCAGTAATCTATGTCCTTAGTCTGCTTGTCTTCAGCATACTGTTTGCGGGCTTTGTTGTACATCATTTTTAGAAGACATGCACTACCACTTATGGTCTGAACACTAACAGGCTGACCCCCCACCCCTTCAACATCTGCAGCAATGCTGGCAGCACTCCTATGTCTATTTCCCAAAGAAAACCTCTGGATATGATGCTGAGCATGTGCACACACCTTCTTTGGTCGACCATGGCAAAGCGTGTTCTGAGTGGAACCTGTCCTGTTAATCTGCTGTATGGCCTTGGCCACCGTGCTGCAGCTCAGTTTCGGAGTCTTGGCAATCTTCTTATAGCCCAGGCCATCTTTATGAAGAGCAACAATTCTTTTTTTCAGATCCTCAGAGTTCTTTGCCAAGAGGTGACATGTTGAACTTCCAGTGACCAGTATGTGAGAGTGAGAGCGATAACACCAAATTTAACACACCTGCTCCCAATTCACACCTGAGACCTTGTAACACTAACGAGTCACATGACACTGGGGAGGGAAAATGGATAATTGGGCCCAATTTGGACATTTTTACCTAGGGGTGTACTCACTTTTGTTGCCAGTGGTTTAGACATTAATGGCTGTGTGTTGAGTTATTTTGAGGGGACAGCAAATTTACACTGTTATCAGTAATGTGCCTAGGCTGTAGACATGTGCACAGCACAAAATTTCGTTTTGAACTAATGAATTAGTCCTAAAATGCAATTTATTTAGTTGCTAAAGAATTTCGTTTTCAGTATTTTCGTTTTCAGTATTTTTAGTTTTCAGTAGTTTTCGTTTTTAGTATGAAAACTAATTTCATTCATCCAAAAACCAGTGGATACAATTACTATTGTAGTGGCTCCTCAGAGGGCTGAGATCGCTGCTTGTTACAGTATCTCTCACTCTCAGCACAATGTGCCAGGCAAAGCTATTACAGTAACTGACTGCTGCTCATCACAGCGCTCAGAGTTTCAGTAAAACTAGTAAATAATATTTTTATAGATAAGAGGTTAGAACAATATTATTTACTTGTTTTACTGAAACTCTGAGCGCTGTTAGTCAGTTACTGTAACAGCTGAGCCTGATACATTGTCTGAGAGATAATATAACAAGCAGCCTATCGCTCACAGCCACTGGATTTAAAGGGCTATAAAAACGAGGCTCCTCTCTGTATAATGTATAGAACATCCTCCTACATTAATTAATACCCTTCTCTGTATACTCTATACAACATCCACCTGCATTATTTAATACCCCTCTCTGTATAATGTATAGAACATCCTCCTGAATTAATTAATGTCCCTCTCTGTAAAGAACATCCTCCTCAATTTATACCTTTCTCTGTATAAGGTATTTAACATCCTCCTGCATTAATACCCCTCTCTGTATAATGTATAGAACATCCTCCTGCATTAATTAATGCCCTCTCTGTATAGAACATCCTACTGCTTTGGCATGTGGAGGGTGCAGAACTTCGGAATGCAATGCTTATCCAGCACAGGAGAGGGAACTTTTTCTTAAACTTTCTATCTCTGTGGGGGAGACACAGGATTATAAAAGCAGGGGAGAGGGAAAATATTAACGTAAATCGGTCTGAAAGCTCAGAGAAGAGATGACTGGTGCAAATTTATTTTTATAATAAAATAAAGCAGAGAAAACATTCAAATAAATCACACTGAAGGTTCATAATGACAGAGTAACTGTAAGAGCTGGATACTAAATGTATCAGATGTAAAAAAAAACTTTATAACAAGCAGCACTGGGAGAGGAGAGGGACTTTATATAAAATGTGTATTATAGATGAGGAAAGGGGATAGTGCTCCTGGATAAAATAAAATGTATCAGACCTAAGCCCCTATTATTCAGAGCGGGAGGGGATATAACACACATTTTATAAAGTCCCTCTCTTCTTCCAGCGCTGCTTGTTATAAAGGGGTTTTTACTATCCAGCCCTCCTCTGTTATTAGCTTTCAGTGTGAGTTATTTGAATGTTTTCCTTCTCCAGCTGCTTTTATCATCTTGTCTGCCTCAAAGACATGCAAGGCTTAAGTAAAGGTATCCTCTCCTGTGCTGGCTGTCTGTGCTGCGAGTGATTATTCTGGAGCTTTATCACTGTCAGATTTTCGGGTAGGGGTCAGGAAGGATTACACATACAAAGCTTTTCTGTAGCTTAGCGATGTTGCGCTCTTCATTGCTGGTCTCCTTCACTCATCAATGTAATATCACAAAAAGGACTGAAACTAAAATGTAGTGCATTTTATTTTCGTTTTTTTCGTTTTCTGTACTGAGCAGTTTCATATCTCTTGAATCATACGAAAACTAAATTTTCCCAAAATTCGGACTAAATCGTTTTAGTACTAAAACTAATGCACATGTCTACTAGGCTGTCACTTTTAGGGGGCGGCAAAAAAAAAGCCAGCCTCCGTACTAAAAAACACTGCCCTGACGCTTACTGTCACCCTCGGCCACTGCTTTGCTAATCCCCGGCATCAGAACGTGCTTCTCGAGTCCTACTTCAATGCGTGCCTCCCACATTGAATCCACCGGCATGCTGCATTGGTGCCACCCCTTCATTCACGTGACCACGTCACATGATACGTAGCAGCAGAACAGAGGATAAACAAGGGTGCGGTGTTGGAGGATGCAGCGTGAAGGAGCCTGCCACTGCCAGCTTGCATTAAGAACCTAGAGAGGCCTGCCAAGATAGATTTGGAGGTGATGGGTGAGTGAGCCCCCTCACTTCCCCCTCACTTTAATATCGTGCCCCCCAAAAGCAGGCAGCCCACCCTGACTTTAATCCCCCTGCAACAGCCAGCACCCCTCACTATAATCCCTCCCACAACAGACAGTCCCCTCACTTTAATCTACCCCCCTGCAGCAGGCAGCCCCACTCACTATAATTCCCCACAACAGACAGCCCCTCACTTCAATTTACCCCCCTGCAGCAGGCAGCCCCCTCACTATAATCCTCCCCACAGCAGGCAGCCCTCTCACTATAATCCCCCCACAGCAGCCAGCCTCCTCACTATAATCCCCCAATAGCAGACAACCCCTTCACTTTAATCTACCCCCCTGCAGCAGGCAGCCCCCTCGCTATAATCCCCCCACAGCAGCCAGCCCCCTCACTATAATCTCCCCCCCACATCAGACAGCCCCCTCACTTAATCTCCCCCCTGCAACAAGCATCCCCCTTACTATAATCCCCCACAGTGCACATTGCTGTGGATTTTATTGCTGTGTTGCTCTGTCATATGCATACACAGCACACGTTTCATTGGGTTTTATTGCTGTGTTGCTCTGTCATATGCATACACAGCGCACGTTTCTTTGGGTTTTACTGCTGTGTTGCTCTGTCAGATGCATACACAGCGCACGTTTCTTTGGGTTTTATTGCTGTGTTGCTCTGTCATATGCATACGCAGTGCACGTTTCTGAGGGTGTTATTGCTGTGTTGCTCTGTCATATGCATACACAGCGCATGTTTCTTTGGGTTTTATTGCTTTGTTGCTCTGTCATATGCATACACAGCGCACGTTTCTGTGGGTTTTATTGCTGTGTTGCTCTGATACATTGGCATAGCGAGGGGGCAGGGGGGCATGTGCCCCATGGTGCCTTACAGACAGGAGGCACCCGGCGGGCAGCAGCCCTGCCACTCGCATGAGTTCAGCCAGCCAGCCACGATCACGGCTGGCTGGTGGACTCCACGCGAGGAGCACAGGGGCGGATCCGCTGGCGGCGGCGTTCTTCTCTCTTCTCCCCACGAGGCGAGCGGCCGCTGGCATGATAAATTTTAAAAAGGCCAACTTTATTAAAATAAAGGAAGCTCTCAATGTCATTGACTGGCAGAAACTCTTTAAAGGGAAAAACACTGAGGATAAGTGGAATATCTTTAAACTAACATTAGAAAAGTACACGTCACAATATATTCCACTGGTTAATAAATATATAAGAAACAGACTGAAACCAATGTGGCTTAGTAGGAAGGTAACTAAGGAAATGAAAAATAAAATGAAGGCATTTAAAGCTTTTAAATCTGATAAATCTGATGCATCCTATAAAGCATATAGGGCAGCCAATAAAGCATGTAAAAATGTGATTAGATGGGCTAAACTAGAAAATGAAAAAGAAATAGCCAAAGAGAGCAAGACCAACCCTAAAAGATTCTTTAGGTACATAAATTCTAAAAAACCCAAGAGTGAAAATGTAGGTTCACTAAAATCTGAGTCAGGGTTATTGTTAACTGAAGATCAGGATAAGGCAGAAATTTTGAATGATTATTTTTCTTCAGTATTTATCAAAGAGAAACCTATAACAGGAGACATGCAATTCATTAATAAAAACTTACTAATACAAAGTGACTGGTTGACTCAGGACAAGGTTTTGCAGAAATTAAACAATGTGAATGTGAATAAAGCCCTAGGGCCAGATGGAATTCACCCACGAGTACTGAGAGAGCTATGTGTTGAAATATGTAAACCTCTGTTCCTAATCTTTCAAGATTCTTTTCTTTCAGGAATAGTACCAGAGGATTGGAGAAAAGCTGACGTCGTCCCTATATTTAAGAAAGGTTTAAAATTTGTGCCTGGGAATTATAGACCTGTGAGCTTAACATCTGTGGCTGGGAAAGTATTCGAGGGGTTACTAAGGGATAATATTCAGGAATTTATTGGGAGGTATAATGTTATTGGCAAAAATCAGCATGGTTTCATGAAACACAGATCATGTCAGACTAACCTAATTACGTTCTATGAGGAAGTAAGTAGAAGTATAGATCAGGGGGTCGCAGTGGATGTGATTTACTTAGATTTTGCCAAAGCTTTCGACACAGTTCCACACAAAAGGTTACTATTTAAATTAAGAAAAATTGGTCTAAATGAAAATACTTGTTCTTGGATAGAAAACTGGCTAAAAGATAGGGTACAGAGAGTGATCATAAATGGTACATTTTCAAGATGGACACCAGTGGTAAGCGGTGTCCCTCAGGGGTCTGTTATAGGACCAATACTATTCAATTTATTTATAAATGACCTTGAGATAGGCATTGAAAGTCATGTATCAGTGTTTGCAGATGACACAAAACTAGGAAAAGTAATACAATGTGAGCAGGATGTTATTTCGCTGCAGAGGGATTTAGATAGATTGGGGGACTGGGCACTTAAATGGCAGATGAAATTTAATGTAGATAAATGCAAAGTTATGCACTTTGGAGGCAAGAACACACAAGTAATTTATACCCTAAATGGTACGGAGTTAGGGAAATCCAAGCAGGAGAAGGATTTGGGAATAATCATAGACTTCAAACTAAGTAACAATGTGCAATGTCAAACAGCAGCTGCCAAGGCAAGCAAAGTATTGGCATGCATTAAAAGGGGAGTTCACTCACGGGATGAAAACATAATTTTGCCTCTGTATAAATCAATGGTCAGGCCGCACCTTGAATATGCCGTGCAATTTTGGGCACCGGTCTTAAAAAAAGATATTATAGCGTTAGAAAAAGTGCAGAGACGGGCAACTAAATTAATAAGGGGGATGGAAGGGTTAAGTTATGAGGAAAGACTAACAAGCTTAAACCTGTTTAGTTTAGAGAAAAGGCGCCTTAGAGGGGATCTGATAACCTTATATAAATATATACGGGGCCATTATCAACCATTGTCTGATAACCTATTCATTAATAGGACTATACATAGGACAAGGGGTCATCCATTTAGACTGGAAGAAAGAAAATTTAGCTTAAAGCATAGGAAGGGTTATTTTACGGTGAGAACAATAAAGTTGTGGAATTCTCTGCCTGTTGAGGTGGTTGGGTCTGAGTCTGTACAGACTTTTAAAAAACGACTGGCTGACTTCCTGCAGACACAGAATATTAAGGGTTATAATATTTAATATGTGGGTAAAAGCTTCTTGATCCAAGGAGAAATCTGACTGCCATTCTGGGGTCAAGAAGGAATTTTTTCCCAGTATGTTGCATATTGGCGAGCGCTTCAGACTGGGTTTTTTGCCTTCTTTTGGATCAACAGCAGTAGGTTATGTGGGAGAGGCTGAACCCGATGGACGCATGTCTTTTTTCAGCCTATATAACTATAAAAAAAAACTATACAGCTTGGCTGTTCACCTGTGATAGGAACCACCTGACCTGCGCGCATTCTCGCGAGAACGCGGCTGGTCATGAGGTTCCTGGCGAGCGGCCAAGCTGTATCATGCCAGAGGCCGCTCGCCTCGTGGGGAGAAGAGCGAAAAATGCCGGCGGAGCCTGGGGCCAGCAGAGCACCGAGGTGAGAGCGGGGGCAAATATACCCATGAGAGCTGGGGGCAATATGTACCCATGTGAGGTGGGGCAATATATACCAATGTGAGCTGGGGCAATATATACCCATGAGAGCTGGGGGCAATATGTACCCATGTGTGAGCTGCTGGGGGCAATATATATCCATGTGTGAGCTGCTGGGGACAATATCCATGTGTGAGCTGCTGGGGGCAATATATATCCATGTGTGAGCTGCTGGGGCAATAAATATCCATGTGTGAGCTGCTGGGACAATATATATCCATGTGTGAGCTGCAGGGGCAATATATATCCATGTGCGAGCTGCTGGGGGCAATATATATCCATGTGTGAGCTGCAGGGGGAAATATATATCCATGTGTGAGCTGCTGGGGGCAATATATATCCATGTGTCAGCTGCTGGAGGCAATATATATCCATGTGCGAGCTGCTGGGGGCAATATATATCTGTAACGGGGTAGCGCCCACTAAGGAGTAGCGAAGTTGAGATCCTTAAGGACTGATAAATCTGCTTGACGTTTAAACACTGCTTGGTATATTCATGCTTATATGCTCGAGGCAGGGATGATGAGCAAACTTAGTTGCTACTAAGCACTAAAGGTTTCGAGACCGATAGACAACTTAGAGCACGTTCAGAAACACAAAGATACGTCAGACAGTGGGTGAATTGCGCGGACTGCAGGGCAGTCAGGAAATCTGGAGCAGGTCAATGGTACTTTATGATCTTCAGAGGCAACACATACACATCGGGGTCTATCGTTGGTACAGTATCGAGTGTATTTGGCGATGAGTGCACACTGAACATGAGCCGCATATAAAGAGTACCTTTCGATCGCAGTTGTTACATAAATGTGTGGCAAGAAAACATGAGCCTTGGGTTGGGTATAGGAACCTAATGCGGCCACAGATGATACCCACAAACGAGAAGGGACAACACCCCAGTAACGTGTAAACACCCCAGCGGCAATCATGGGGTACACCACCAAAGCACCACACAGGCGATCGTAATCGAGCAGCAATAGAATGGTCAAAACAAGCTGGGTCAAAAAGCAGGAGCAGGGATCGTATCCAGAAACGGGTTGGCAACAAATATCAATACACAGAATCCGTAGCGATGCGGGAACAGAACTCCACGACAGGGAGACGAGGCATCTCCTCATCCCTGTTTTAAACCCGGCGGCTCCTCGTGACCACGCCAGGCCCCGCCCCCTCAGACGCCGCTTACGTACTCTCATACTCTCATACACACTGCACATTACTGTGGGTATTATTGCTGTGGAGCTCTGTGATACGCGTATACACACTGCACATTACTGTGCATTTTATTGCTGTGGAGCTCTGATACAGTAATGTACAGTGTGTTTGAGAGTGAGTTTTATTGCTGTGGAGCTCTGTGATACGCTTATACACACTGCACATTACTGTGAGTGTTGTGGAGCGCTGTGATATCCTCTTACACACCATACGCAGCCAATGAGGCAAGTGGCACGCCGGCTTGTCTTGGCAAAACCCATCAGTAAGAGGTTAATGATGCTCTCCTGTTAACCTGTTTTATGTGTTGCACCTTTCCAATTGTTATTGAAATTTTTTTTTATTATATTTTGGGGGCGTTTAAATATTTGTAAAATTTATATGCTTTAATGATTATGTTTGGTTGGGGGGCACTAATGAAATACTTGCCCCCGGGCGCCACATGATCTTGCCACGCCTCTGCTCTGATATACATACACAGCGCACGATTCTGTGGGTTTTATTGCTGTGTTGCTCTGTCATATGCATACACAGCGCACATTTCTGTGGGTTTTATTGCTGTTTTGCTCTGTCATTTAAAGTTGATTGTAAGTAAGGAGTGAATGGTTCGTGATTATGTGTGCTAGGGCAAAAGTAGTATAAAAGACTGGGTGTGTTTATGTACAGTGGCACGGTCCAGTAACAGTGGTTTAAGTCTTGGCGCGGCGTTAGTGCTCACGTGGATTCACATTGGTAATTCAACCAATTAGAGCGCCTGTGATCCAGTATACTTGACATGCATGAATGATCTTTGAAAAAATGGTTGAACTTACACCTTCCATTATTTTATTTGATTATCTCGTAAAATAATAGATACAACATTTGAAATGGTATACAAAATATACAACTAGGCTTGGTATACACTTTTAATAATATAAAGAGGCGGAGCTCTAAGAGGAAAAGGTGGAGCCGGAAGAGGATGGGTGTGGTTTAAAGATGAAGAGGCATGACCTTGACAGGAAGGGGTGTGTCAAATTTAAATTAGGGATGCACAAGTTTAGTCAGGCCTAGGGCAGCACAAAACCTATATACACCACTGACTGTTATACAAGCTGTACACTCACTTCTTGACATTGTAGCAAAGTAATCTTCAGTGTTGGCACTTGAAAAGATATAATAAAATATTTACAAAAATTTGAGGGGTGCACTCACTTCTGTGAGATACTGTATATCAGTCCTCTAAAATAACAATGAAATTCTTCATACTCTGTATCAGTCATTGACTGAGATTCTCTGTCTATATAAGCATAATGGGAGTCACCCCCTGTGGACAGGGGAAAAATTGAAAGGCACAAAGCATCACATTGCAGTGAAAATGTGAGAATTGGGATGACAGTATGTAATCACAGCCGAGCAACATTATTATTTATTGTTTTATGTTAAGTTCACTTGAATGTTATTACAGAAATTTCTTTTTGTGGCATTGGTGACTTGCATGTCAAAAACTGATTTATGCAGAGTGTATAGCTAGTTCAGAATGTGCCTGTCATATTTTCTCACATTTATTTTTCTTCTGGGTGTCTCGATATGAATCGCAGATGTGGGATTGCATTTCTCATTGATCCGTAGATAGGTATTTCATGTGCAGTCCTTGTTTTTTGCACACCGTTAATTGGAACCACCCTGCTATTTGCAATTATCTGCATTTGCTTTCTGACAGGGCCTGTTTCATGGTTGATGTGTGGCACTTTTTAGTTAGTTACAAGTAATTATAAAGCGCTAACAAGTTCCGTAGCGATGTACAATGGGTGGGACAGAATAACAAATATACATACAAGTTAAACACACAGAACAGTAGGAGAGAGGACCCTGCTCAAGAGCTTACAATCTAAGAGGAGAGGGGTGACACACTATCAGGGTTATTCAAAGAGATTCGAATGGCTGCCGAAAGGTAACCGGCCACTGAAAATCGGCATTCGGTTACCTTTTTCGACCATTCGGCTATCCAGAGAGCAGACAGTTCGTCAAATGTTGGCAAATTGCCTGCACATACGGTGCCTGTTCGGTGCCTGTTCGAGGGCAGTGAAATCCCCATAGCTACCATATTCTGCAGTACAAAGTCTCTTTATTTATAAATTTTTTAGGATCTTTTAAGCATTTTTCTGGATTTTTTTTTCAAAAACAATTTTCAAAAATTTTTTTTTTTTAACTTTACTTCTTTTTTCTGTAACAGCCCTTTTTATTATCATTCGTTGGACTTCATGTAAATTTCAGACATTTTCACTCAGTAGTTTCTTTGCAAACAGCGTTTAACTTTTCAAACATTCAAGCGTACTGTTTTTTTTTTCCCACTCCATTCGTCTGCGGTGTCGGGTTTTTCCAGCGGCTGCTCTGCGCTGTGATCGGCTCCTGCTTGGGTTTCTCCGGCGTGTTCGGCGGGGTTAATCCAGATGTTTTTGCGTTCGTGGGTTTTCGATGTGCGTTCACCCTCGTTTTGCGGTGAGTTTTCGGCGGGTTTGCGGCGACTTTTCCCTGCACTACGGCGGCCCTGTGGTGCTTGCTGAATACACCGCAGGTGGCTGCGAACTTGCAGTGGCTTTTCGATTCTCTTTGAATAACCCTGAATGTTAATAGCAGAGTACAAGAAGCAGGATGCATGTGGGCTGTGCAGAAAGATGGCGCAAGTAATGTACAGTGGGGGGGGGAATCATGGGTGAGCCGATAGGCTTCTCTAGAGTAATGTATTTTCAGAGTTAGTAATATGCCTATTTTTAGTGGACTTTAATATTTTTCGGTATCTCTAATGTTTGCTTTTGTTTGGAATGCACTAGACTAATTTCACTTTTGGGTTTTGACTGAAGTAGTAGTTTATAGTGAGTTTTAGATATTTCAAGCATTGATTCCCTCACATCATTACAATTGTGATGCTTAGCAGGCCAGCCATCAGAAATTTTGGGGCCCCTTACTGACCCTCAGAATGGGGCCCCCCCCACGATCCCCTCTTCCCATAGGAAATCAATATTTACTGTAAATCGTGGTCACATTACAGAGTGTTAGTCCCAATATCAAATAATTTAAGACCGTATGAAATTCAAATTGTGATTAAAAAATAATATCAAGATCGTATTACAGAGTGTTGCTCCCAATACCTTAAAATCACACACAAATGTGTATTCGTACAAACAATGTAGCATAAAATTATATTATTCCACTGGTTTTGCATATCAGAGCACTACAGCAATAGAACTCTCACAGTAAAGGCAGAGTGTATGAACGTACACAGAATCCAAAGCGATGGACCTCTAATGGTAAAGGCAGGGAATATGAACGTGCACAGGAATCCACAACAATAGACCTCTAATGGTAAAGGCAATGAGTATGTATGTACACAGGAATCCACAGCAATAGACTTTAGCGGTAAAGGCAGTAAGTATGAATTTACACAGGAATCCACAGCAATAGACCTTTAGCGGTATAGGCAGGGGTCTCTCCTTTATCATGTCCATCTCCCCACCCCCATCCCCATCCCCACTGTTTTCATTTCATTAATCCCCACACTCTGTTTCATATCATTAAACACCCCCATCCCCACTCTTTTCCTTTCACTAACTGCCCCCCCCCGTTTGAACCAGGGGGCGCCGCTGGGTCCTGAGCCACCTCTCTCCTCCTTCGGCATCCCATGGCGTTACTTCTTCCTCTTAAAGGGTGATTTCGGTTGGTTTCTTTTTTATTAATAAACCTTAACATTAGGCTAGGGGCGGATCCAGACACAGGTTTCGGAGGAGGGGGGGGCATTCTACCAGATTTGGCCAAGAACTGCTGTTGGGTCGCAGTGACAGGCAGATATATTTGCCCCCCAGCTCACATGGGTATAGTTGCCCCCAGCTCACATGGGTATATTGCCCCCCAGCTCACATGGGTATATTTTCCCCCCAGTTCACATGGGTATATTTGTCTGCCCCCAGTTCACATGGGTATATTTGTCCCCCCCCAGTTCACATGGGTAGATTTGTCAGCCCCCCAGCTCACATGGTATATTTGCCCCCAGCTCACATGGGTATATATTTGCCCCCCAGTTCACATGGGTATTTGTCTGCCCCCAGTTCACATGGGTATATTTGTCCCCCCCCAGTTCACATGGGTAGATTTGTCAGCCCCCCAGTTCACATGGGTAATTGTCTGCCCTCAGTTCACTTGGTATATTTGTCCCCCCCAGGTCACATGGGTATTTTTGTCCCCCCCAGTTCACATGGTTATTTTTGTCTCCCCCCAGTTCACATGGGTATATTTGCCCCCCAGTTCACATGGGTATATTTGTCCCCCCCCAGTTCACATGGGTATCTTTGTCCCCCCCAGTTCACATGGGTATATTTGTCCCCCCAGTTCACATGGGTATATTTGTCCCCCCCAGTTCACATGGGTATATTTGTTCCCCCAGTTCACATGGGTTATTTTGTCTGCCCCCAGTTCACATGGGTATATTTGTCCCCCCCCAGTTCACATGGGTATATTTGTCTGCCCCCAGTTCACATGGGTATATTTGTCCCCCCCAGGTCACATGGGTATTTTTGTCCCCCCCCAGTTCACATGGGTATCTTTGTCCCCCCAGTTCACATGGGTATATTTGTCCCCCCCAGGTCACATGGGTATTTTTGTCCCCCCCCAGTTCACATGGGTATCTTTGTCCCCCCAGTTCACATGGGTATATTTGTCTGCCCCCAGTTCACATGGGTATATTTGTCCCCCCCAGGTCACATGGGTATTTTTGTCCCCCCCAGTTCACATGGGTATCTTTGTCCCCCCAGTTCACATGGGTATATTTGTCCCCCCCAGGTCACATGGGTATTTTTGTCCCCCCCCAGTTCACATGGGTATCTTTGTCCCCCCAGTTCACATGGGTATATTTGTCTGCCCCCAGTTCACATGGGTATATTTGTCCCCCCCAGGTCACATGGGTATTTTTGCCCCCCCCCAGTTCACATGGGTATCTTTGTCCCCCCCAGTTCACATGGGTATATTTGTCCCCCCCCAGTTCACATGGGTATATTTGTCCCCCCAGTTCACATGGGTATATTTGTCCCCCCCAGTTCACATGGGTATATTTGTTCCCCCCCAGTTCACATGGGTATATTTGTCCCCCCCCCAGTTCACATGGGCATATTTGTTCCACCCCAGTTCACATGGGTATATTTCCCCCCCCAGTTCACATGGGTATATTTCCCCCCCCCAGTCCACATGGGTATATTTGCCCCCAGCAACTCACCTATTTTCCCCATCTGCCTCTTCCCCATCTGCTTTAGGTCGCAGGCCTCGGAGGAGGTTTTGCGGCCTACATTAGCCCAGCCGCCGGCAAGCAGGGCCTCCAAGATGGCCGCCGGCGGGCCCCCTCTGATGATGTCATGTCAGAGTGGGCCCACCGAACGTCTGTAGCCTTCAGACATTTGGCGGGCCCTCTCTGACATGACATCATCAGAGGGGGCCCGCCGGCGGCCATCTTGGAGTCCCTGCTCGCCGGTGGCTGGGCTAATGTAGGCCAAAGAACCTCCGAGGCCTGCAGCCTAAATTTAACAAGGTTGCCGCTGGCGAGCAGGGCCTCAAGATGGCCACCGGCGGGCCTCTTCTGATGATGTCATGTCAGAGAGGGCCCGCCAAACGTCTGAAGGCTACAGACGTTCGGCGGGCCCACTCTGACATCATCACAGGGGGCCCGCCGGCGGCCATCTTGGAGGCCCTGCTCGCTGGCGGCTGGATATTGCAGGCCGCAGAACTCCTCCGAGGCCTGCGGCCTAAATTTAACAAGGTTGCCGCTGCGGCGGGCCCCCCAGTTCCCGGGCCCCTTACACCAGCATGGGCTGTAATGCCCTGATGGCGGCCCTGATGCTTAGTGATTCTAGGCCATTCAATCAAGTCCAATTATTTCCATTCTGACAAGCTCAAACTTTTTCTTTCATAGCTGTAAAATTATTAAACTTCTTGTATTTACTGTCTTCAAAATTCCATATCCCATATGTGTCATATTCTCCAAAAAAAACCTTAAACACTACTGTCTTCAGTTTTCCTTAAAAGAAACAAAAAACATAAGGGATTATTCAAAGAGAGCCAAATTGGCCACCTAATTGCACTGAACGTTACTCAACCGTTTATTCCTTTCATCTGCAGCAAACGGTCTCTTTATTAATTAATTTTTTTAGGCATTTTCCTGGATTTTTTCAGTGAAATTTTGATCCCAATTTTTTTGTTAACATTTTTTTATTCTGTAGCAGACCTTTTTTTGTTATTCATAGGACCTTACATATTATTTCCATGTATTTTATGCATTATTTTTTTTTAAACGCCTTTTAAAAATGGCTTCCTTTTTTTTTGAGCGTGTTCGGCAGCTGGACAGCTATTTCATAACTTTCAGTGCTCTTTGAATAACCCCTATAGTATATTTCTTAAAACATGTTGCGCTCAGGGCCGGCACTCCCGCAAGGCAAGCTAGGCAGCTGTCTAAGGCACACTGCTACCTAGGGCACAGCGTGTCCTGACCCGGGTAGCCACTAGCCCTCATTGCGAGGCTTACGTACCGAGCAGTGGTGGCTCGCGGACCACAAAGCCAACAGTGTCGGCTCATGGATCTCACCTTTGTGGTTATATATTTGTAAGAATATTAATTCTTACATATTCTATAGGGAATTCTTGTTAAAAAAAAATTGAAATTGGAGCCTGTTGCTGCATTTTTCTGAGAAAATATACATTTTTAACCAAAAAATTAAAAGAAAATATTATTTGCCTTGTGTTTTGGATGGTGTTTTATGAATAATATGACTATGAATAAAATACTGAACTTGCTCCCAGTGTGGGAAATGAGAAGGTGAATAATGGCAGTGGTATTGCTCATTTTATATGTGACAAATGGACAATACCATCGCTTTCGAACTTAAATTATATATATATAATTTTTTAATTTTTTTATATTTTTTTTAGATTTTACATTGTCACGTTTAGACTCTGACCTGTCCAATGACACCTCACTTGACCTTGGGAGGTTTAAAGATTAGTGACACGGGGTTCCAAGTCATCCCCCCAGTGCTCTTTGAGGCAGTGCGGCATTTAGGCTTTTGATGTAACAATTTGGAATAATGGATTGTGCCATCACCTCCACACTTGTTGGTGAAATGATATGGTGAGTTAGTGCAGCATCATTGTTCACTTTATAATTGTAAATTGAAAAATATTGCTGTGTTAGAAAGAAAAAATAAAGAAATATTTATTATTTTAATTTTATTTTTACCTAAAATCTGGCCATGTTTGGTATCATTGGAAAGGCCATGACCCTGTAGCTGCTATGGAGTTGGAGATACATGGGTCCAAATGCCAATGTATGCAGACATAGTTATCCTTTCTGGGACATGGGCCTGGAGCTGCTGCTCCATCAGCCCCTATGTTAATCTGGCCCTGCATATAAACACATAATATTATAAACAAGTATGCATGTCAATGTGGGTGGGACATCCCTAATCACTGCTCCTGTCAAGGTGTGGATTAAAATGAACCCAACAACAACATTACTCATCCTGTATGGGAGCAACACCGAGAGTTGTGTGTGAACTGGACCCACAACTCACAATTCACCGTCTACCTAATCATCCGCTTACCACAGGCCTTGTTATGCACTGTATACACCTCTCATAAGTATGGTGTACACACCTTACATTTCTGAATTACACTTTGTCACGTTCCAGCCCTGCCCCCTAGTGGTGAGAGCAATCCACTCCAGCTCTTGCTTTGTATAGCAAAGCCATTCCACCCTGTGCCGCTTCTGGACTCCCCTGCAGCTGGTCTGGCCTGGGGTCACATGGTCTGCCCTATTCCTATAAATAGGCAGGCAAGGCATAGGCTCCTGGCTCTTGCATGGGTCTAGTTCCTGAGGGCCTTGTTTCCTGAGTCATTGCTTCCGGTGATCTTGTCCTGGTATGTCCTGTTTATAATCTCTGCTATTCCTACCCGCTCTGTGTATGATCTTGGCCTGGTATTGACTATTCCTATTCTTCTGTGAATTCTTGTATGCTATTCATTGGTATTTCTGTCTATGATCTTGGCCTGGTATTGACAACTCTCTTTGGTTTATCCCTGTACTCTGTCTAATGCTGTTTCTTTATCTGTGTACCGAACTCTGCTTGGCTGACTTCCCTCTCTGGTTCCTGATTCCTGGCTGTTATGACTTCCTGCTCTGGTACATGATCTTGGGTTGTTTTCTGACTACTCTCTTGGTAATCCCTGTTGTTATTCTGTTATTTGTTTCCTTGTGTCTTGTATCCTGTTTAGTGTATCACTCAGCAGCATATTATTCATTTAGTTTAGAAGACCACTGCAAGGACCTTATCCCAGTTCAGGGTTTCCCTGTGTTTGCAACGGGTGTTGTGGCGCTCACACAAGAGTAGCGAGGTTCAGATCTTGTTGGACAGAGATATCTGCTGGATCGTTGAAAAACATACTGGGCCATATTACATAGTTGGTGCTAACTTAACCAGAGCTGTTGTAAACTTACCAGAGCCATTATAGCCTATGGAGGTTTTAAGTTTACAACATCTCTGGTTAAGTTAGCACCAACATTGTAATACTGCCCACAGTATTTACAGACTTATACTTCAAAGCCAAGAAGGAATAACAGGACAATAGATTTGCTACTAAGTTCCAAAGGTTTCGAGACCAACAGACAACTTAGAGCACAAAACAATACAGATGGCTTCAACACTAGAATGGGTGAACCAAGGTAGTTCGTTTGACAGTCAACGTATTGTGCAGACTGCAGGGCAGTCACCGACCTGACAGACTTAGCGTTCTCTGATCAGCTCAGACTGGTATGTTGTAACTTGAAATCACCAGGGTTTACTGACACACATAAAGGTTTATAGCTGGTACAAACCCGGGAGCATTTGGCAAGCTGAGCATGGCGATCATATGCAGAAAACAAACAGTATCTAGCTATTGCGGATTGTACAGAAATACAAGACTTTAAATCATAAACCTTGGGCCTGGAATAGAACCCTGATAAGGCTGTAGAAAGTACACCAAAGCGAGAGGGGAATCTCCCCATAAATTGAGAAAAACCCCAAGCAGCCTGCATAGGGTTAAACCCACAACGCACAGGACTAGCAACCGCTATAGTACGTAGCATAAGAATGGTCAAAAAAGGCCGGGTCAAAATCAGGAGCAGGGTTCGTAGACGTAAACGGGTCGGCAACTGGAATATCAATGATAGCAATGGTAAGCGATGCGGGAATAGAACTCCACATCAGGGCAACGAGGCAACTCCTTGCGCCCTGCTTTAAAACCGGCGGCTCCTCATGACCACACCAGGCCCCACCCCCTCAGACACCGTTCAGCCATTACAAGGTGCTGGCATTTGACCAGCCAGTGGCACTGAACTATGCCCAGACCCCCCGGGCAACACAGCAGGGGCTGAGGATGTACATTGTTGCTGCTGGGTGTGCGTATATTGTGTTGCTGTATCCTGTTTGCCCCTCACCCTTCCTGTTCTCTTGTTTCTGTGTATTCTTGTGAGGTTCCCTTTCCCTAGAGAGAAGGCCATTCAAGGACCTTATACTAGAGTTAAGGTTCCCTTTAGTGTCCTGTTTTCTCCTTGTTCTCCTGCCCTTCCTGTTGTTCCAGTTGTACTGTTATTTCTCGTGTCCAGTACCTGTGGTCTGTGTCTAAGCAGCCAGCACCTATCCTGGCTCAAGGGCTGAACATCCATTACAAAAGGCCCACCTTGACTCAGGACGGGTTCCCCCATGACAAACTTGAGACTAGTTGTTTACTTTTTATTATCCAAAATCCAATGGACCAGACTGCTCCTACAGTGAAGTGAAGACCCTGATGAGCAACTTGCTAATGACAGTGTCTTACTAATAGCAATGAAATGTGATGGCTCTTGGGTGTTATGAAAGGGTGTTTCCCTTCAGCAGTCTTTTTAATTGCTGACATGGGACCTCTAATTCTCCTCACTCCATCTTCATCAAAGATAGGGTTCAGTTATTTGAGTGGACTATGTTTGGAGATCTCTTCTCCTTTAATAAGGCACTTGTTGTCTTTTTCGAAAACCTCTTCTCGAACACATATGATGATGATTTTGGCTTGTGCAAGATGATTTCCATTACACTTGTCAGTGTTTGTAGCTCTGTAGAAGGATTTGCCTAAGTGAATGAGCTTTGCTATTGCTCAGATGAGTGACTTCCAACTGGAGAATCTTTCAAACCTGTATGCCCTAAGATTGCAAATCATATCATCTGTGCTGTGCTTCAGATATCTGGCAAACCTGGCCAGGGGTACTTGAAAACCAGGTTTGGGAATCTCTGATCTAAATGGTCCAGCTGTTGGTGAACTGCAACCAGCTGGGCATTGTGTTCAACATCAACAGGATTGAGAGACAAGTACTATTTTTAGCGAAGAAAGCCGGTAGGAAATTATCCTTCTCTGGCTGATATCATTGTCACTTAGTCTCTGAGTCCACATTGTAATGAAGCACATAAGGAGAATATGCAGTGAAGAAAGCACCTACATACAGTTGTGTTCAAAATTATTCAACCCCCCAATGCTGTAAAGGGTTTTAGGGAATTTAGTGTACATTTGTAATTGTATTCAGAATGAAATCCTACAAGGACTTTTTAAAGAACCATATACTACTAAAATGACGTCAATTGGTTTTGTAATACAGTAGTAAATGTTTCTTTTGTGAATTCTTCATTGACACAATTATTCAACCCCTTAAAGACTACCACTCTGAGGGAACAGAGGTTCATTCAAGTGTTTTCAATCAGATACTGAAAACACCTGTGGATGTCACGGAGCAGCAATAAAGCATAATAAGCACCAATTAGGCAGCTTTAAAATGACTGTGATACTCAGCTCCTTTCAGACATTTACTGGTGTGGTTACAAACATGGTGAAGTCAAGAGAATGGTCCAGGAAGACAAGAGAAGAGGTGATTACTCTTCACAGGAAGGGCAATGGCTATAAGAAGATTGCAAAGATGTTAAACATACCAAGAGAGACCATAGGAAGCATCATTCGCAAATTCAAGGCAAAGGGCACTGTTGAAACGCTACCTGGTCGTGGCAGAAAGAAGATGCTGACTTCGACTACTGTGCGCTACCTGAAGCGTAGAGTGGAGAAAACTCCCCATGTGACTGCTGAGGAACCGAGAAAAGATTTGTCAGATGTGGGTACTGAAGTTTCAGCTCAGACAATACGGCGCACACTGCGTAATGAAGGCCTCCATGCCAGAACTCCCAGGCGCACCCCCTTGCTGTCTCCAAAGAATAAGAAGAGTCGACTGCAGTATGCCAAAAGTCATGTGGACAAACCACAGAAGTTTTGGGATAGTGTTCTGTGGACTGATGAAACAAAATTAGAACTGTTTGGGCCCATGGATCAACGCTATGTTTGGAGGAGGAAGAACAAGGCCTATGAAGAAAAGAACACCTTGCCTACTGTGAAGCATGGCGGGGGTGGTCAATCATGCTTTGGGGCTGTTTTGCTTCTGCAGGTACAGGGAAGCTTCAGCATGTGCAAGGTACCATGAATTCTCTTCAGTACCAGGAGATATTGGATGACAATGTGATGCAGTCCGTCACAAACCTGAGGCTTGGGAGACGTTGGACCTTTCAACAGGACAATGATCCCAAGCATACCTCCAAGTCCACTAGAGCATGGTTGCAGATTAAAGGCTGGAACATTTTGGAATGGCCATCGCAGTCACCTGACTTAAATCCGATTGAGAACCTCTGGTGGGACTTAAAGAAAGCAGTTGCAGTGCACAAGCCTAAGAATGTGACTGAACTGGAGGCTTTTGCCCATGACGAATGGGCGAAGATACCCATAGATCGCTGCAAGACACTTGTGTCAAGCTATGCTTCACGTTTAAAAGCTCTTATAACTGTAAAAGGATGTTGTACTAAGTACTAAGATTGAATGTCACTTGGGGGTTGAATAAAACTGTTAATGATGTTAGCACAGAAAAGCCATTTGTGGTTATTTCATTATAAATGTTATGTTATATTTGTCTGACCTACACGTGCCTCTTTGATTTAATTGTAAGCAAGATGACTGAATGATCAAAATCAATGTCAAACTGGCCAAAACACTCAATTTCAGTGGGGGTTGAATAATTTTGAACACAACTGTACATTGTGATTGTCTGGTTGTATGGCAATCTGCACAGCTCTTTTGACATTTTTTCCTTCATACATTTTAAAAGGGCTTTTTAAAAGACAATACTTGATAAAGGGCCTTAGTTTTAGGGAGCAGTACAATGAAAGTCAGAAATATATCTTCAATAAAGTAGATTATTTAAAAAAAATCTATAGATATAAAATGTAGGAGTTATGTGGTATGGTGGTATACAGGAACACACTCAAGAACAACACATCTAGAATAAGTTTATCACTATATATCAAAGGAAAGTCAGACTATTTTATTACCAAACCAACATTTTAATTTAAAATACTCATCCAATACCACGTTTTCTTTTTTGCATAGTCTCTTTTTTGTGGTTGCATCTAAAGGAGAAAATACCTCTTTCTTGAATGAATGGTAACTTACAACTGTTCCAACTTCTCAAGGTCACTACATCTCACCCTGTAGGCAAAAATTCCAGAGTGTTTCAATATAACAATAATGTATTCCTCATAGAACACAAAAAACCTCTAAACATGCAATCTCATATATGCTTCAGGGTGTGTTTGAGTCACCAATGTGCCATACAATATCTGCAACTCTCTCCCTGTTGACAATAGGCTCTCTGTGTATATGTATACTGAGTTGACATTGGCTAACTATGCATTGTATGTGTTCTCTAGCTAGATTATATTACAATGTCAAAGCAATGTATGGCACATCTATTCTACAAGCCCAGTGTGGCGTACAAGCCTCAGGGGTAAAATCTCAGCTACTGAAGTGCCAAGCTTGTCTGTCCTTATAACCTTCGGAGATATCACTTTCTGTCTTGTGCCTCAGGCTGAAAAGCATTGATTAATCACTGGGGTGGTGACTCATTAAAACAGAATTTTATTATCTTATAAAGACTGTTGGAGAATTTAGAATTCAAATTAGACAATTGTTTGTCAAAAGAAGTGCTCCATAATAACAAAATCAGCTGTATAATATAAAATATAATAAAATATAATATTGCATACTTGTGCTATCACTTTAGGTCTTTTCTAGGAGAAATACATTTTAAATAATAAAACAGAATGTATAGAAAAATCCTAAAAGGAGCTCATGTGCAAAAAACAATTATTCTGAAGTTTGGATAAGACTTTGAAAAAGGAAATAACTCCTACCCAAATATATTCTGAAATATATTCTTTAAAATAAGAATGGAAGCCTTAATGTTATAATGTGTACAATATACCGTCAAAAATCACAGTATCTCTACAATGTTTATAGGGCTAATATACATAGCCTAAAATAAGGCAGATATTGTTAAGTGTACTGCAAAACATACTGAGGATAAGCTCACATTCAAATCTTTATACATGTAAAGTGGTATTGCCAATTAAGGGCCAAATTTAATTTAAAAAAGAACATTGGCTGGTTTTGGCCAATATTTTTTCAACATATAAACTGATTCATTTGAATCGATTTGGCCACAGTCAAATACTAAAAGATATTCCTCTCTGGGTAAAAAAACTAAGGCCAGGAATAGGCTAGAGAACCACATTTTCATTTAGAAATTGTAGCTATTATTGAGTTATTTAGCAAAAGATTTCAATATAATTGTACATTTACCACTTCTGTGCACGGCAGCGAGACTATTAAATATCCTGCATTCCACAGCAGCCATCAACATGTTTCGCCCCTCAGGTATCCAGGTACAGTCTCCTTTCGTGTTGTCTCTAAAAAATCTCCTGGATGAACCTGATGTTTTTGCTGAACCTTTCATGGAAATCAAAATGCTGGTATGCCCTTGATTAAATCTGAAGAATCGAAAAATGTGTTGAAAACAAATATTTCAGTGATTGGGCCGAATTAAATTGAGCCTTAAAAATGCTGTAAATATTATTTTTTGTTATTATTATCCAAAATTAGAGAAATATCAATGTATCCTTCCTGGTAAAATACTTTATAAATAAATAAAATATAGTGCCACATATTCCGCAGCGCTTTACAAGAGGCTTTGCAAGGGGTTGATACATTAGAATACCACACGTGGATGATACGGCCTGATTCAGGGGGACCCTGTTCCCAAGGGAACTTACAATCTATGAGATGTAAAAGTATTTTTTGTGTAGGCATATCCATGTCCATGTTGTTTGTATTGCAGTCCACTAATCCTAATATATAGATAGGGTCCAAAAATATCACAATATAGTCTACTGAAATCAGCACAGAATGAAGGGGATTTAGCAAAAAGTGAGAATTTTCTTTCCTTCTCACTCCGGTCACAATACAATTAGATTACTTATCTGCCCGATACTTTTGTGCATTTATTGATATATATATAATTAATAAATATGAAAAATCTACAAATTTACATCTTTATTATGCCATAGGATAAAAAAAATACACCTTAATATCAATATGACTGTGTGCCAAACGGTATACATGTATCACACGTACAGTAATGAAGACATAGATATCATAAATGCAAAAACGATTCACACACAAGCAAAATATATACACTATATTGTCAAAAGTATTCGCTCAGCCATCCAAATAATCAGAATCAGGTGTTCCAATCACTTCCATGGCCACAGGTATATAAAATCAAGCACCTAGGCATGCAGACTGTTTTTACAAACATTTGTGAAAGAATGGGTCACCCTCAGGAGCTCAGTGAATTCCAGCGTGGAACTGTGATAGGATGCCACCTGTGCAACAAATCCAGTCGTGAAATTTCCTCGCTCCTAAATATTCCACAGTCAACTATCAGCTGTATTATAAGAACGTGGAAGTGTTTGGAAACTACACCAAGTCAGCCACGAAGTGGTAGTCCACGTAAACTGACGGAGCGGGGTCAGCGGATGCTGAGGCGCATAGTGCGAAGAGGTCGCCTACTTTCTGCAGAGTCAATCGCTACAGACCTCCAAGCTTCATGTGGCTTTCAGATTAGCTCAATAACAGTGCGCAGAGAGCTTCATGGAATGGGTTTCCATGGCCGAGCAGCTGCATCCAAGCCATGCATCACCAAGTGCAATGCAAAGCGTCAGATGCAGTAGTGTAAAGCACGCCGTTCTCTGGAGTGATGACTCATGCTTCTCAATCTGCCAATATGATGGAAGAGTCTGGGTTTGGCGGTTGCCAGGAGAATGATACTTGTCTGACTGCATTGTGCCAAGTGTAAAGTTTGGTGGAGGGGGGATTATGGTGTGGGGTTGTTTTTCAGAAGCTGGGCTTGGCCCCTTAGTTCCAGTGAAAGGAACTCGTTTCCACTGAAAGAAACGTTTTGGCTATACTAGCCTTCTTCTTGGGGGGGGGGCTATTGCTTTATATACCATATATCTTGTTAGTTTTTATGTATTTTCTTTATTATTACAATCCTGTTTCTTTTACTAATCTCTTATCTAAGAATTTAAGAATATACAAGATCGCTTTATGTTTTTGCACCACTGTACTATAGTATGAATTCTGCAGTTTAATCTCCCTAATCAGCCTAAATGTTTTCACTATCTAAAAAGTTGGTATTATGTACATGTAATATGTATGTTTTACGGACATTTTCTCACAAATCTCATGCGCTTTATATCTAATTCAATTGCCTGGAGTCTAAAATGCCCTTAATTACTATGTTAATTTTGCAAAATTAGCATGCAAATATGCTCTATGTTTTACATTATTGCATCTGATGTATTATCCAGAGTCAGAACTGCATCTGCTATTTCTTCTCAAGGGACAAGAGAATAATGTTTCCCAGGGTTTCTCCATCCAGACATATCACTGCAGTGTTACGTTCAGAGAGACTAAGGACTCAGATCTATTTGATCTGATTAAACAAGCAAACCTGCCAAAATAAAAGCCAGATAGTATTAGAATTCAACCGCCTGTGCCAATGGGTTTATCATTGTGGTATGTCTTCTCATATTCTCAATTTTCAAGTAGGCTGAATATTCATTAGAACTGAAACACATTTTCTTAAAATGGCTTATAAGCTAATTTAGAAAATTTTACAGCAGTATGTATTTTTGAGTAATCTTGGTTAAGAAAGATAAGAGAGGTAATGGATAAAGAATAGGGATGAGCCGAACACCCGAGTTCAGTTCGCATTCGAACTCGAACTTTTCAAAAAGTTCGAATTCGAACACGAACACGAACTCAATACAAGTCAATGGGACTCAAAGTTCGATTTTTAGAGTGCCCTCCAAGAGGGCATATATGCTAGATATTTGCCATAAAAGGTGTATGGGGGTCCGGGTAGTGCCCTGGGGGACAGGAAACAAGGACAAAAAGTAAAAAAAAAAGTTTTTAAAGGGACAGTGAGTTTTCCATGAAATAAGGGTTAAAAATAAAAACGAAAAATTCCTTCAAATTTCGTGCTTAGGAGGTCCCCTTAACCTGCCCGTGAAGTGGCGGATTTCTAGGATGTATAGAAACATTTAAAAACAATGTCCGGGTCCGGGTAGTGCACTGGGGGACAGGAAACAAGGACAAAAAGTTTTAAAATAGTCGTTTTTAACCCCTTCACTGCTGACGACGTGTGGGACACGTCCTCAGTTACTCCCGCTGTATGCTGAGGAGGACGTGTCCCATACGTCGTCAGCTTTGCGGGACCCCCGGCGGAGATACTCACCTCTCTGTCCGGGGTCCCGCGGCGTTCTGACTTCAGCGTCCTCAGACGCTGAAGTCAAGCTCCTCCCGACGTAAATGACATCATCGCGCCACGAGCGATGACGTCATTTCCAGGCGACCCCCGGCAATGCCGGGAGATCGCCTGGAAGGGAGGGGAGGTCCCACAAAAAGAAGCCAGGCACCGCTTAAAAAGGGGAGAGTCTCCCCTTTTAAGCGGTGCCTGGCTTTAACTCCTTAAGCACCGGGTCGCACTTCGGCGCCTTGCGGCGCCCAAGTGCGGCTTAGCTCCGGTGGGGGCCACCATCTTGGATGGCGGCTCCACCCCCGGGTCCCCCCTCACTGCCTGATGTCCTCACGCATAGCGTGATGATGTCAGATAGCCGGGGAACCCCTAGATGCCCGGAATCCCCTGGTGGAGCTGGGAGTTCATTTGAACCCCGACATCTCCAGAACTGTGGCAGCTAGGGGGTCATGGAGGGTGTCAATCGAAAGGCCTGAGCATGACCAGGTATAAAGTAAAAAAATAAAACAACGTATTTTTTTTGTGTGTTGTTTTTATTAATGCAGCAATATTGTTCACATTTTGATTATAATGTGAACAATGATGCTGCACTAATGATTTTTTTCTATGGTGTGCGTTTGCTAAAAATCACATAATTCCCCCCCAAAAATTTAATAAGTCCCCATTTCTAATTTTTGTACAAACGCAAACCATAGAAAATGTAACCGCAAATGTTCATGTGATAAAAGGTAAAAAAAAACACTTTACATGCTGCAGATGATTAAAAATTCAAGTTTTATTGCATTTTTTTGTTATAAAATACAGGCAGAACATGACGTATACATATAAAAATTATATATTATGAATCTGCCGAGTCTGCCGGAAAGAACGATATATAATATGTCTGGGTCGTATTATAAAATGTGGCTTCAAATCGCGTTTAAACATGATGAGCGAAAGCGGTAAAAATTAGCTCAGCACACAGCGGTGAAATGCCTCAGCAGTGAAAGGGTTAAAGAAACAGTGAATTTTCCATAAAATAAGGGTTAAAAATTAAAACGAAAAATTCCTTCAAATATCGTGCCTAGGAGGTCGCCATAACCTGTCCGTGAAGTGGCGGATTTGTAGGATGTATGGAAACATCGCCATCACAGACCCACACACGACACCTAGCACTCCCAGTCTGCATACAATGTTTCAAATTCATGAGACTGGGCTAATTAGAAGCACATGTTATTTCCAAACACTAATTAAAGACCTGTTTACGCCTTTTGAGAGCACAGGTCATTTAGAGGTGAGAATCTTTGCACCTAGACATTAGTTTTTAATTCAATACCTAATAAACCGTTGCATATAATTTTCTGCAGTAAAGAGTCTCTTTATTTCTAGATTTTTTTGTATTTTTTTAAGCATTTTTTATACTTTTTTAAAAAAAAAAATCAAACTCGAGGGAAACACGCCAAAAAGTTCGAAGTTCGCGAACTTTCGAATTGCCGATGTTCGAATCGAACTCTGAACTGATCGAACCGAACAGCTCATCCCTAATAAAGAACAAACAGTGTTCAGGGGCATGGGAGCTTATAGTTAAGGTTGGCAGTTAGATGAAGGTCTACCCACCCTCCTAAGCCACTTAGTCCCTTTAATTTGATGTTGTTTGTACTTAAGGCTAATGGGTATGTTTCTTCCAATGCTTTGCATAGTTTCCCTGTCTATTCGTAAGTCAAGTCACTTATGTTCCCAAGTTTAACTAAACAGTGTATGGGGTAACACAGAGAACTGATCGGTTTACCCTCTGTAGATACCTGCTCAGGTGACAGGTCTCAAAGTAGACTAAGAAGAATTGCAGAGGGAGACTAGGAACTATTTGTTCCTAGTCTTACTCTGCTCATGACAAGAAGTGGTGGATCGTGCCACCTTTTTCACCGTGGGTGAGACGTGAGTTTGGGTTCTTTGGGGGGGGGGTTCCATAGCATGCATTTTGCAAAATCATTTACACCAGCTTCTAGGACCTTAATATACACAAGATGGATCTAAATTCACCGAAACACTGTATCGCCAAGCCAAAGGCACCCCCCACACAAAAAGTGCCAAGATGAAAGACAATAAATAATAGAAAAACAGGGCTATGGTGATATCACCAGTATACCAGCACTCACATATACCACCCCGAATACAGAAAGATGGAACTTCTTGAGCAGACCTTATAAGGTATACACTACAATGGGCATTGGTCAGCTGGTGCTGACTGATACCACTTCTGCAGAGTCAGTTACCACCAGCTGAAACCCCCCAAAAATCAGATACTCCCCTCTCATCCTGCAGCGCAAACGGTGCCCCGATCCACCTCTTCTGGCCTCCGGGAGCAGACAGGGAGACTGGGGACAAATAGTCCCTCCGCAATCACTCTGTGAACTCACGAGAGCGAGAGCGCGCAGGGCTCGCAGTCCAGTTGCACAGCCCTACATGAAGTCCTATGGACTCCAGGAGGTGATACTCACATTGGCTCGGAAACACTGATGTGAGTATCAGGGAGGGTTGCTCTACGTTAGGGGCAGGCTGCTGAATTAGGCCCGTGTCAGATGAACGCAGTGATCACGTCCGTGTTGCTGCACAGTTTAACGTCCGTCATAGCATAGAATCATGAGCAATAGGGACCCACACACTAAGTGCGTCCGCACCAAACTGCGCATGCACAACTCACGTGGCAAACGGATGCAAGTTAGGCAAGAATGTAAAACCGCTAGAACGGGCGTGCAGAGTGCACCACGTCCACGCAGAGTGTGCCACATCCGCGTAACGTTGTGTGTGTGATGGAACGAAGTCAGACGCAGCGCATTTGCAATGTCCAGCACCTTGATGCACAAAATGGCTTTTCATATCATGTATCAATTTTTATCATTTTTCGTATTAATTTTGTTTCCCATAATTCTTTTTTTTCTACGTCCATCAAGAAAAAACGATCGTGTGGTGTCTGCAGTATCTTCCGTCAGTTGTGCACGCACGCACAGTGCGCTCAGAATGCTCTCGTCTGACATTAGCCTTAGCGTCTGCCCTATAATATGGTTGTGTAATGGGGAAGCTAGGTGGAAACCTGCAGGCGAAGGTTTTACCCATTAACATCCCCATTTTAGTGCTCTAAGGAGTCTGCCCTAACGGAATAGTGCCCTAAGAGTCTGTCAGTACATCTGTGTATGTGTGTGCATCGGTCAGTCTGTCTTTCTATGTGTGTCTGCTTGTGCGTGTGTATTTATCTGTGCGTCTGTCATTATCTATTCATCTTGAAATATATAGATACATTTGCATGATTGTGTTTGGCCCAGGCCTTGTCACTTGCCCTGGTGCCTTGTGAGGTCTAGCTACACCTTTGCTTGGAGTATGATAAACGTCTTGTTGTTGATATCCCAGTGCGTGTATTGTAAGGTGAATTAGAAAGATGAATTGATAAGGTTATTTAGACCCAGACTTAGTGAAATTGCCATCATAACATGCTGCTGTTATTGCTTCTACGCAGCCTTACAGCTCTTGATGAGAGTAAATATAACAAACAGAAAACAGCAATTTTAAAGTTATTATTTAAGTTAGCAAATAAAGCTCTATTGATGTTCATGACACAAGGGAACAAAGGTTATATTACACTCGTAAATACTTGTAATTTACTTCCAGAGAAGGCATTATTATTACCTACCAATATGTTCACATTTACTTTGGCTTTCTTCCCAAGATATTCTCTCTTTTTTTTAATATTTTGGTATCAGCGATAATATTATCATGAAAGATGGCAGAGCGAACATAAAAAGAATAACAAGGGAATTGCAAGTTTCACACAAAAATTGCTGAATTTGATATTTTTTCCATTTTCAGAATTCTGTTAAAGCAACTGTTTTGGGCCTTTGCAATTTAACAACAATTCACTGCATATTACCTATTCAAGAGAGAATGTGTATATATGGGGTCAGAAGGAAATTGCAAGCTAGGTTTTTTTGATATTAGATTGTGAGCTTTGAAGCAGGGTCCTCTCTCCTATTGTTGTGTTTAACTTGTATGTATATTTGTTATTCTGTCTCACCCATTGTACAGCGCTATAGACCTCGTTAGTGATTTATAAATGCTTGTAACTGTTGCGATTTCTGTTTCATCTTATTCACATCCAGTCCACTCAGAAATGACTCGCCTGATATATATATATATGAGAGAAATCTGAGGCTTGTACCAAGTGAAAGCATCATATGGGGATAGAGACCCCTTGCTTGAGTTTTCTTGGATGATATTTTCATAATTTCTGCAGTGGTTATAATATTAGTGCTTCATTATAGTATCTCTAGTATCTCATAACCATGTCTCTGGCTACTTTATTAATATACATGTTTTATTCTGGAACGCTATATTTTTCTGTGATGCAGGTATGTATTCAATGTTATTGTTCTCCCAGCATACCTTGTGCCCAGACAGTTCATTTGCATAATGAAATGTAACTTACAGTGTCATGAGTGCACACACGTTTGCAAGGTGTACTTCATCACAAGTGTAAATTTCGGTTTTCCTCTTGCCCAATATACTAGTTCGAGAGATATAGTAAATGTGTTTTGCAGTAACACACATGCTACAGTTACAATAGCACAAAAATATATCAGCTTGTCCTGCATGGACAACCCACCAACCCCCAACACACCCACACCTGGAGACTGAGCCAGCGCAAGAACAAATGGAATGATTTAAGTTTCTGTACTATTTTATGGTGTCGCCTCTTCTGTTTGCATAATTTGCAGGAAAGGAGCTACGTCCTTAGTGTTTCTGTGGGAGAAGAGACAGTCTCGCCTCACAGGACCACAGTGGCCCAGTGAGGGCAGCTGCGATAGCCCAAAGTCTTTTTCAGGACCAACATTTTGGAGTGTAACCTACAGCTTTCATGCTATGGTCATGAAACTTTGCATAGGCCTTCAGGATCTTCTAACTCCGTGTGCTATAGCTTATAGTGATATAAGTGATATCACTTGCAGAATTTCTGTAGTGTATTCCAAAAATCCCAAATTTCCATAGATTTCTATTCAGAGCGTAAAGCACACATTCCCATATATTACCTTTAAGAGAATGAAAACTTTCTCCCGATAACTCCTATACAGTAATTAATAGTTCACTGTGGACGACATGCTGAGCGCATCCTCCGCTTTCCTGCAAGGATGTAGAGGAAGTTGTCAGCGTGTCGTCTAAGTCTAAGAAATGTTCAGCACGTATGTGGCGCCAATTAGGGACTTCTCTTACAATGGGCTGACATGTCAGATGCCAGCCCTGCCTGTGGGACCTCCCTCTGCCCACTGATATCATCCCACTTGGGCTTTCTGATGTCAGAAATGGGACTTCCCCCTTTCTGGCAGGGGATTCCCTTACAGGAGATACAACATAGGTCCAAAGGACCCCTGTATTTCTGGAACTGTAGAAGATAGAAAGTCACATGAGGTATCGAACGGGAGGCTAGAACATCACCTTTCTAATGATATCAAAGTGACCAGAGTGTATGAAAAAATAACAGAAAACCAAGAAAAATAAAAAAATTTTTTTATTTTGTTTAACCTCCCTGGTGATCCGATTGTGTCATATTTTATTTCCCACACTGCCAGCAAGTGTGGAGGCAATGGCACAATGCGTTATTATGTATTTGACTGAAGCGGTGGAGCATTGGGGGTATTTTGGAACCCAGGATCTCTAATTCTTACACCACACAAGTCAAATGAGGTGTCATTGTAATGCAATTGTGGGAAAGGCCAGACTCTGACCTTTCCAGCAATACCAAATATGACCATGTTGTGACAGAAAGGCTGTCATAATTTATTAGCCTATAAGTTGTCACTATTTCATTCGTTAAATGTAATATTTAGTTTCCCCAATTTATGCCTGTGTGACCAAAGAAAAGTGTAACAATATTACTGTGCTGTAGATTTCTTATATATATATAAAACACCACTAAATTTGTTACATTTGATTAATGTCCCGCCAATGTAGGATTGTTACACTTTTTTCTTTTGAATCTATTAATGGATGGTACTATCCAGAGTCCTTTGAGACTCATTAGTGGCACACAGTACCTTTTGAATAGGTGTTCTATCCACTATTACTAACATTTTTTTATGATATCTGAATTTGCATAGAGACTGTATCATTATTAATTATTCGTCTCGGAGTGACACAAGTGAATCGCGATTATTGATTTATACATGAGGCAGCCTAGGGTTTCGAAATCGAATATAGAGGATACTGTTCCTTTATAAGCAAGCAATATTATTGTGAGTGACTACTTTCTACCTCAGCTAAGTATGTATCACAGTGGTTCTTGATCATGTGCTACTGCATAATATTATGAAAACTACCATTGAGTTCAGCTACATAGAGTGAAACTATACCATTTACGTTACTAGAGATGTGCAATTTGTTTCGTTCCGAATTGAATTTCGTACGAAATTTACCATTTTCGTTCTTTCGGGAGCATTTCCGAAACAAAATATCGTCCGCCCGCAAATTACAAACTCCAGAATCAAAGTTTTTTTTTTTTTTGGATAAAGTATTTTACCAGGAAGGATACATTGAGATTTCTCTCGTTTTCAAGTATGTCCTGGGTGGTGAGTATGTACCGTTAGGTGTCTTGCCCAAGGTCACTTACTGGAGAGGTGCTTGTCGGGATCAAACCCATGACTCCACAGGCTCTCTCCACACAGAGCAGTGATGTTACCGCTACTCCACCCAACCGATTTCAATATAAACTAAATAATTTCGTTATGAAATCTAAACGAATTTAAACAAATGACACAAAATGCTGAATAAACTGAACAAAACGATCAAAAACAAAATCAATTTCGTAACGAAATTAACTGAAACAAAAAAAAAAGTAACCAAAATGATCTGACATAAAAAAAAAGGAAAAAAAAATCATCTAAAAGAAAAAAAACCAGAACAGGTCACTTTATAATTAATGCAGATACTGTGCCCTATATAATATGTATTACGGGTCACTTTATAATTAATGCAGATGATGTGCCCCTATATAATATGTATTACGGGTCACTTTATAATTAATGCAGATGCTGTGCCCCTATATATTATCTATTACAGGTCATTTAATAATTAATGCAGATGCGGTGCTCCTATATAATATGTATTAGGCTAGGGTCAGACTGAGGCAGTGCGAACGCGCGTTCTGGCGCACATAATCACGGCCGCACTAGCAGCAGATGCCGGGCAATGACAGCCAATATACGAAGTACGGTCGCACAAAAGTCCGGCGCGCAACGCAAGTGGAAAATGAACGCATTTTTTCGAGAACGTTAAACCGCTGGTACTGACGTACAGAGTGCGCTGCGGCCGCATAGCAGCGTGTGTGCGTGATTAGGAGATGTCAGACGCTGCTAGTGTGCGGCCAACATAACGTTCAAACAGCCGGATTTCCCTAGACTTCTTTTTACCCCATCGTCATGAAATACGTCCAGAATTGCGCATCGTCTGACCACTTAAGCGTATTCTGTGAAAAAATGCGTGCGCACGCATCAACGTACATTTTGACGGTGGCCGCAGAAAATGCGCTCATCTGTCCCTAGCCTAACAGGTCACTTTATAATTATTAATTAATGCAGATGCTAGGCTTTTGTTTCCACCATACTTTTCAATGTTACAAAATCCCTCTATTTAACTGTTTATTAATTAGATCTTAAAGCATTTATGTTTTTTACTTACAGCAAGAAGTGTCTGCATTTATTTATTTGTTAGGATTATTTTGCCATTTTTCGGGAATTTTTGGGTGAAAAACCTAAAGATTAACATGCACTTTTATGCATCCTGGGTCTGTTTTTACACAGAACCCAGAAAATCTAGTATGGCATGACATTGATTTAAGGGTTCTGTGTAAAAACAGACCCAGGATGAATAAAAGTGAGACAGATGTCATTTGTATGTCCTACCCAGAATTCCTTGCTGCATATGGGGGATGTAGCATAGGAGCTCTGGGATGCAGTTCTTTGAATTGCTGTGATGTGGCTTACATCTATGTAGCGGTGTCCTCTCAGACCGCCTATGGATTTGTGTTTCCCACTGCAGCCCAGGCTAGAACAGACATGCAGCCTGTCACAGCTGTGGGGGAATTCCCCTCCCTCATTTCCCTGTCTCTTGATTGGCAAAGGAAGTTGTTAATACAGGAAGACTGAAGGTACCACAAAAGGATTCTAGGACGTGTAGTTTCAAGTACAGAGGGCCTAATGCAATTTGATAGGAAGAAAACTACGCCTCCCAGCAAAGGGCAGGGCAGCCCAAGTTTTCCAGAGAAGGAAGAGCACGTGTCAGGGAAGGTGAGAGCCAGAGAGGGCGAGACGGATGGCGTGGATGGTCCTGTTGTGAATCGGGCATCTGACTGTCCTCGTGCTTCCTGCCAGAGAAAGCGATCAAGTGCGTCCAGCGGAGAAGAGATCTGGCTGTCCTCATGTTCCAGCACCAGAGAGAGAGAGAGCGATCGAATGCATCCAGCGGAGGAGAGATCCAGCTGTCCTCGTGCTTCCAGTGCCAGAGAGAGAGAGAGAGCAATTGAGTGTATCTAATGGAGAGAGTTATTCGGTTACCCAGCGTGGGTTGATATCGCTAACTTTGTTGTCCGGTCTAGTTCTACTGCCCGCGCAGCTCCATCTAAAAGGAGGATCACTGCAGTTACAAATCTTGTTACCCTGTGACACATTGCGAAGATTTCTTTCTCTCTTTGTGGAGTACAAATATGGTTTCACAGTAAAGGTACCCAACGACAGAATCCAAAGGACCCCAACACTAGCAGACTCAAGAGTTTGTATAATTTCCACTGGCCAGTGGTTAGGGAGAATCTATAGGGTTTAGATAGGTTACGGTTGTGAGTCACATCAATTATAGTCAATAATTGAACAGTGTTGAAGTATTGTAAAGCTTTGTCACGTTCAGCCACTATGGCGGTACCCGGCATGCGCCAAGTAGGGCCCAGGTATGAGGAAAAGCCGCTATATGCAGAGATGCGTGACACAATGATCTGGGATATGTGAATAAACCACAGGAGACACTGGGGACCTCTGCACGGCTATACCGAAGGAGCCCTATACTGATAGTGTGGCCGAATCTGCACTAATAGAAAAAGGTTACCTTTGTAGCCGTGCAGAGTCCTGGGGAAAACACAGACACCTGAAGGAGTATACTCAACAACTTGCAGGCAAGGACTTCAATATACAAAAGCCGTGGTCTACAGGGATACACAACATATAATACAATATGCACAGAACAGCTAGGGATGTCCAGAAGAGTCGTTAATAAATAAATAAGCCAGGGGTCAAAACCAAAATGTATACCTTGAGCCAAAGCGGGGATATAGCACCAGAGAAAATCCGTCAGCCAGGCCAGAGGGTCAATACCAGGAAGTCAATCAGAACATAACTCAGACAAGGGGGAAACACTGAAATAGAACTAGGACGGAATAACAGGGAGCTCTCAGGAACAAATCTGTAGCTGAAGAGAACCAGGATGCAAGAGCTTTAAATAGGGTAGTAATCAGCCCATATCACCAGCAGAAGCTCAACGAGCAAAGAACTTAACCCCTGAGCTGCATGTCAGTGAAAGCAGCACAGGGAAACACAGACATAAGGAATACAGAGGGCAGGGAGACAGGGTTGGAACGTGGGAACGTGACAGTAGCCCCCTCCAAAAAAGGTGACCTCAGGGCACCTAAAACAACAAACATGACAGACAGAATCAGGAAACCAGATCACGAACACCAGTCACCAAAGTCCTTTGAGGTCCCACTCAGAGTCGTCATCCTCCTCCACAAGACGCCCCCGTCTATGAGGGTTCCTTTGAATGGCAACCCAGTGGTCCTTCCTGAACACCAGTCCAAAGGGCGACTGCACATAGCCCTCAGGGACATGACGGGGTAGGGGGATCTTGGCATCAGTTAGACTGGACATAGACTCAGTGGGACTAGGGTTAGACACCTTTTCCTGTCTTCTCCTTGAACGAGATCTAGAACTGGTGACCCCCCCCCCACACGACACGGCAACAATGGGAGTAGGCTCGCCTACCTGTGCCTTACCATGAGGTTTGGAAACCTCGAACTTTCTGTGGGGCATGGGTACAGTGGTGTTGCAATGTAGCTCTGGCACTGCTGACACACAGCTTGACTGGGTTTCTGGCACCGCTGACAACCAGCTTGGGACTGGCACTGCTGACACACAGCTTGATACTGGCACACAGCTTGGGACTGGCACCGCTGACACACAGCTTGACTGAGTTTCTGGCACCGCTGACACACAGCTTGGGACTGGCACCGCTGACACACAGCTTGACTGGGTTTCTGGCACCGCTGACACACAGCTTGACTGGGTTTCTGGCACTGCTGACACACAGCTTGGTACTGGCACACAGTTCGGGACTGGCACCACTGGCACACAGCTTGGGACTGGCACCGCTGGCACACAGCTTGGGACTGGCACCGCTGGCACACAGCTTGGGACTGGCACCGCTGGCACACAGCTTGGGACTGGCACCGCTGGCACACAGCTTGGGACTGGCACCGCTGGCACACAGCTTGGCTGGGTTTCTGGCACCGCTGACACACAGCTTGGGACTGGCACCGCTGACACACAGCTTGGCTGGGTTTCTGGCACCGCTGACACACAGCTTGGTTGGGTTTCTGGCACCGCTGACACACAGCTTGGGACTGATTTAACTGGAAGCTTGCCAGCCACAGGTGTGACAACTTCACTGCCAGAAAAAGGCAACATGATTGCGGTTTCCCCACCAAACTCCTTGGTTGTGATCCCATCGCCAGACCCCATAATAGCAGCCTTGCCACCTGGCACTATGAGTGCGGTGGGTAATGCAGATAAGCGTACAGCACCGCAGGTAATACAGCCTGTAACAATCTTTGGCCGTTTGGCGAGGCCACATAAGAGAGGCATTAATGGGAATAACCTCCATGGCTTCATCCTTTGACTCCTTCTCGGCCAGGGAGTCAAAGTCCATTTGTGCCTCGGGATCAGAAGAAGGGGAATACTCGACTGGGTCTGAGATGTCAGTTACCCCCTCCACAGACCTGGTTACCCCTGGAAGGGCTCTCCTAGGCCTGGACGGTAAAGGGGGTCTGACCTCGGATACATGGCAGGGACTGATACCATCTGACCCAGTACGGGGCCTGGCACCATCTGACCCATCGTCGGAATATTCAGCAAGGTTATTAACATCAGTTGCCCCCTCCACAGGTCTGGTTGCCCTAGGAAGGGCTCTCCTAAACCTGGACGGTACAAGGGGTCTGATTACTTTGGATTTATAATGGGGACTGGCTTTGGTGACCCGACTGTGGGTCGTGGGCACAGCGGGCACTTTGCCAGCCTCAGCGCGCATTGGCATCTTGCCAGCCTCAGCGCGCACTGGCATCTTGCCAGCCTCAGCGCGCACTGGCATCTTGCCAGTCTCAGCGCGCACTGGCTTGAGCGGGCACCATGATATAAAATGCAATGAACTGGCACAATAGAAACAGAGCTTGTCAGTTCACCTTCTATTCATTTCCTCAGGGGAAAGCGGACCACGTACCCTGCTGTCTAGAACAGCTTGATCATTAGAAGGGAAAAAAGCTGTGTCCATTAACCCCTTCCACTTAGACATGAAATCACCAAACAGGTGAAGCATGGATTCAAACAATTTACGCAACTCTGCGGGCTTTATGGTTGGCTCTTGCATTATGTCACGTTCAGCCACTATGGCGGTACCCGGCATGCGCCAAGTAGGGCCCAGGTATGAGGAAAAGCCGCTATATGCAGAGATGCGTGACACAATGATCTGGGATATGTGAATAAACCACAGGAGACACTGGGGACCTCTGCACGGCTATACCGAAGGAGCCCTATACTGATAGATCAGTCCTTAGTGTGGCCGAATCTGCACTAATAGAAAAAGGTTACCTTTGTAGCCGTGCAGAGTCCTGGGGAAAACACAGACACCTGAAGGAGTATACTCAACAACTTGCAGGCAAGGACTTCAATATACAAAAGCCGTGGTCTACAGGGATACACAACATATAATACAATATGCACAGAACAGCTAGGGATGTCCAGAAGAGTCGTTAATAAATAAATAAGCCAGGGGTCAAAACCAAAACGTATACCTTGAGCCAAAGCGGGGATATAGCACCAGAGAAAATCCGTCAGCCAGGCCAGAGGGTCAATACCAGGAAGTCAATCAGAACATAACTCAGACAAGGGGGAAACACTGAAATAGAACTAGGACGGAATAACAGGGAGCTCTCAGGAACAAATCTGTAGCTGAAGTGAACCAGGATGCAAGAGCATGGTGATATGGGCCCATGGCTTTAAATAGGGGAGTAATCAGCCCATATCACCAGCAGAAGCTCAACGAGCAAAGAACTTAACCCCTGAGCTGCATGTCAGTGAAAGCAGCACAGGGAAACACAGACATAAGGAATACAGAGGGCAGGGAGACAGGGTTGGAACATGGGAACGTGACAAGCTTACTGTTTAATTCATTCATTATTGCTCTGCATAGTGGTGGTAAATCGTTCCAATCGATATTGTTATACTGTTGATCGCTTTGTCCATCAGAGGGGCTGCTTGCTAGTCCTAATAAATCCTTTTTTTATTTATAGTATAGTAGTGTCTTGGTGTTGGCGCCGGTGGTGGAGGTGAGCGATCACTGGAGTGGGACAGAAGACCCGTAAACTATAGCAGCTCTCGCGGGAGTGGCGCTACATCTATAAACACGGGGAGCTACATATATCTAATCTTTATTATACTGAAAACAGCAGTAAATATCTTGTAGCTTGCCCCCTTTTATATTAATAAATAGGCTAATATACAGGGTCTTACATTTATTGGACAAATCTAAACACAATTGATATTTGAACATACAATAAATATACATGGATGTATAGATCATTACATATATAAAAAAATATGCTTTGATGAATCTGAATTATCCTATTGGGAATTTCTTGTCATTGTATGAAAAATAACAGAAGATATCTTTCTGGCACGAAGGAGGTTAATGATCCACCCATACTGCCACCGTTAAGACTGGTGATGTGAAACAAGGACATTTCTATTCGAAACTAATTGGTTCTGCTCTGACAAGCTTCCAAGACAGTAACACAGAATTCACAAGTAGGGCCACTGGCTGGAACCTAACAATATATTAAGCCCTGGTAGGAAAGGATGTCTTCAGTGAATGTTTAATGTTGTTTCAGTATTCTCAATGGGGATTATGACATTTTACTAAAGTTCCTGTAAATAGAAAGACTTGGTTTAGGAAGCAATGCTTAAGCATAACATGCCTGTCTTACATAACAGTTGTCTGGGACTGCAAAGGTTTGTTCAGATAAGTGCAAAGAATAAGAAAGCAAAAATAGATACTTAATTTAACTGCATTTCAGATGTGTCAAATCCTTACCACGGAAGAATCTGTGTTCTGGGCGCCACCTAGTGGTTCCTTTCACAATTGTTCATGTGTTGAGGGTTAATTAACCCCTCAAGACCTTTAAGAGCAGGAAAAAAAAAAAAAAAAAGCAGCAATAAAACTGGAAATTGTCAATGTTTCTCACAGTAAATCAGCAGCTTGTCCGTTCACTCGGGCTTATCCCTAGAACCCAGTTAGAAGCATAAATAGAGAAAAAATGTGGCAGGACAGGCGCTTCCTTCACAATGACAGGGATGTCCTCACTTAAATGACAGTTCTCCCCTCTGTTGGATGAGTGTAAACCTCAAACAGAACAGAAAACAAAAATAATGGTGCAGTATGTCAAGGCAGTATACTATTAAAATAAAGATAAGAGGATTGCACTCACATGGTGTGGTGTCTTAGTATCAGACACCAGATGTTTATAGCGGCTGGCAGAATTATGGAAGGAACGCCAGACTTCCCTTGGTGGTGCTCCAACGTCTGTGGTGGTCCTCCAATCTTTGGGTACTCCAAGAGCCTTGATGTTGTTTCAGTATCCGTTCCCCTGATCCTCAGCAGCGGTGTAGATCACAATCATGTGGGGTACAGCAGCCAGGAAACAGGAAGAATAGGGACAGCAAGCAAGGTATAATGGGATTTATTGGTATAAAATAATTAAAATAATCTTGGTACATCCAAACGCGTTTCGCGGTATGAAGCCGCTTCCTCAGTAGATGTCAATCTACTGAGGAAGCGGCTTCATACCGCGAAACGCGTTTGGATGTACCAAGATTATTATCGGATACTGAAACAACATCAAGGCTCTTGGAGTACCCAAAGATTGGAGGACCACCACAGACGTTGGAGCACCACCAAGGGAAGTCTGGCGTTCCTTCCATAATTCTGCCAGCCGCTATAAACATCTGGTGTCTGATACTAAGACACCACACCATGTGAGTGCAATCCTCTTATCTTTATTTTAATAGTATACTGCCTTGACATACTGCACCATTATTTTTGTTTTCTGTTCTGTTTGAGGTTTACACTCATCCAACAGAGGGGAGAACTGTCATTTAAGTGAGGACATCCCTGTCATTGTGAAGGAAGCGCCTGTCCCGCCACATTTTTTCTCTATAAATCCTTACCACGATAGTGGGGATTGAGGCAGAGCCAGCTTGCCCATTGGGATGTTGCCTAGGGCGCAAGCGAGAGTGGGTGCCGTGCTGTGCTATTACCACTGCTGGCATTACAGCAGTTCCCCACTTGGTCTGCCTTTTTAGTGCAGGTCAGTTGCTTGAGTCAGTGTTCAGTATACATGGGCACCTCTTGCCTGTGAGCACTCTCTCTCTCTGCATTGAGATAGCAGGGCTATCTATCCAAAATTGTGGAAAACCCATCATAAAACCGCATCCAATACGATCCGATGTATCGGATCACTTGAACCACCGCAAACCACACCAAACACTTCTGGACACAGCCGACGATCTGACGAACACAGCGCCGACCAGCCACTGAAAAAAGCCGACAAGCTGAAGAACGGGGTAAAAAAAAAATGAAAGTGTCAAAATTGAAACGCTGTTTGCAAAAAACTACTGCACAAACGTGCCTGGAATTAACATATAAGGTCCTATGAATAATAGTAAAATGGTCTGCTACAGAAAAAAGAAAAAAAAACAGTATTTAAAAAAAAGTAGATTTTTTTTGCCAAAAATGCCTAAAAAACAATACATAAAGAGACTTTTTACTGCAGATTAAAAGAATAAACAGTTGATTAGATATTGGATTAAAACAGGAATATTTTTAACATTGAAACCTATGGGATTCATCTGAATAAACCTGCTGAATGAAACCACCGAACAGCAGGGAAACTTTCCACTGCTGTTCGGTGTTCTCTGAATTGATTAACCATTTCTTCTCTATGGGGATTTAACTGCCGTCGAACAGCACCGTACTTGCAGGGAATTCGCCAAAATTTGTCGAATTGCCTGCTTTCTGACTAGCTGAATGGCCACAAAATTGCACCGTACGGGGAAATTCCCTTTTCGGTGTCATATAGGGGCCAGATCGACCTTCACTGAATAACCCTGATAATTTGTGTAGCATAATATATTTTTCCAAGTATACTATAGATAATCCAAATATCTTCTTTTGAACTACCACAGTGATTGTGAAGTATGCCATTCCACTAGCTATTGTTTACATGCTCATTGAAAGCAACTGTTAATTTTAAAAGGTCCCATTAGGTGGCATTGTGGAGGTATTTTTCACTTTTCATCTTGCTTCTTATGTTCAGACTCTAATTTAGGGATTACAAATTGCAAAATAAACAAGGTTACTAAAGGGCTACAAATGCCATCATCCTAATCAACATATTCTGATATTATTTATTATTGCCTAAAATGTGTGACATCAGAGAGGGACTGTCAGGGTGTCACCCACGCCATGGTGGGACCCAAAGTTCAACTGTGAGATATATCCCAAGCGCTGAGGGTGAGCAGAGCAGTTATAAACTGGACACAGAAACTAGGATGTAATAAACAAAGTCCCTATAATAGACAAGGTTGTATATCAAGAACGACCGGGATGGTGAGACACGTAGTGCAGGTCTTGATAACAGAATGCCCTGCAGCGACAAATGATGAGACAGGTAATGCAGGTCCTAGCAGCCACAGATGATGAGAGCATCTTAAGTGAAAAGTGCCCGATGATTCTGTGCTAGAACAAAAAAAAATATATATTTTTTTACACATTAACTGGCATGGTCATGTTTTGTATAATTGGGAAAACCAAAAAAGGCCTTTTCTGTAACACCTCAATTTACTTTGTGAGGCATATGGAAGTGAAGAATCAGGAGTCCAAAGGACCCCTATCTCCACTACTAAATTTTCTCCAGCTGTGATGGAGTTAAAAGGGTTTATTCAGAAAGCACCGAAATTTCAGTAACATTTTGGTGCTTTCTAGTTCGGCGCACTTCCGTGCGCTTCAGTGATTCCATTTTGCCGACTCTGTGGTGTATTCACTACAGTGTAACTGAAGTGCAGCAAACATGGTGTCGTTGAAGACCACCGAACTGACTGCTGAATGCCGCCGAACTGCAGAAAAGAAAAACAGGAACTCTACTATACTGCTAAAAGTTGTTTTTAAACCGATAAGGCATGAAAAAGTGTGTAAATAATAAAAAAAAGTACTTTAAAAAAATACTAAAGGTCTGTTACAGAAATAAAAAAGGCTTTTAAAAATAAAAATAGGAATCAAACATTTTGTCTAAAAAAAATAATAAATTAAAGATGTTCCAATAAATAAATAAATAAAAAGACGGTTTGCTGAAAATGAAAAGAATAAACTGTTGGATCAAAAGAAAAATGATGATATTGTTTAACATTGAAACCTATGGGATTCGTCTGTTTAAACTTATCGAACTGAATCACTTAAAATCAGGGCATTTCACTGACATTTTGGTGTAATTCGGTGTTCTCTGCATAGATTAACCATTACTTCTCTATGGGACAATTTTACTATTGCCGACGGTCGACAATTTGCAGCGAACTGCACTGTATTTCGCTGTCAATTCGTCTGTATTTGGAGAATTGAAAGCTTAGCGAATAGATGAATTGCCCCATTTGGTTCATTTCCGTTGCAAGTTCATCGCTTATTGTATAACCCCTCAAGTGATTTTCCAACAGCATGATGGCATGATGCTGGTACAGTCGTAGGACGTGTTCCCTGGTACGACCTGGCTCAGTACAGGCCAAAGAAGATTGTGATTGTCGCTGGAACGATGGATCGATTTGTAATGCACAGGGCGTGTGGGAGGCTTCCTCTGTAAATGAAGGCAAATGAAAAATTCTTCAGCAGGAGAAATCAGGACATCACATATATGTCTGTTGCATCTGTATTGATTTATCCAAAGAAAGAAGCACCTACACATTGATGAATCAAACCATTGCAGTATGTTTCCTCTATGCATATATATATATATATATCATGTCCTGATGAAGGCTTATTTTAAAATAAATAAAGACATTTTAAGGAGACTTTTAAACCAGCATGAATGTTTCTATGTAGTCCTGTTACAGATATTCTACATGGGTAAAAGATCATTATACTGTATATGTAATTCCACTGATTGCTGAGCACAATTTAATCTGCCTTTGCTAAACAGTTTAGGAGAGAAATTGCATTATGGGTTACATCATGCAACCTAGTGCCCCAGGCAATCTCTTATGTGAAATTCTGAGGAGGCACTTAGGAAAAGCAGAACGAAAAGGGGTATTGAGAGCTTTCTCATAACAACACAATTGGTTAAATAAGATTAGCAAGCTGTTTTTTTGTTCCCTTTGCACGATAGTACTGTCCTTGTCCTCGTGTTCAGTGACCTTAAATTCTTAATGATCAAGCAGTGGGTTTTTTTCTTCCCAAGGCCTACATCTTCAAAAGAAAAAATCTCTTCTTGGCCTTCCAAATGATGAATTTACATGAATGTGTATCAACCAGAACTTTGTTGTTGACTTTTTGCCTCTGAGGCTCAGCATGTGCTGTTTTCTGAATGAACGAATCTAAGGAACACAATTTACTGAGCTGTGTACACATTAAAAGAACAAATGTAATTAATATATGTTACTGTTTTTACACCTCTTAATTGTTATATAGAAAGGATAAGAAAACAAACTAAAACAGTGCCATTAAGTAGATTTAGATTAGGGCTGAAGTCCAGCAGGAACTCTTGGGAACACAGTTCCTCCACTATTTTAACAGGAGGAACTAAGTTCCCCTTGGGCCACACAACCTTTTAAAAGCTTTTATTATGTGTCAATCACACTCTTCCTGCTCACCAGAAAAATATGATAATTATTGTAATGGTTCACTAAAACCCAAGTTATCCTTATTTTAAACATGAATATCATATTTGAATCTGGGATGCGGCATGTCAACTCAACAGGTAATTGCAGAGCAGCATTCTTGGAGAGTTCCTACACTGTTTACCTTAGTGTAAAACAGTGTTTGCCAAACCTGTCCTCGGGACCCTCCGCCTCGCCAGGTTTGCCAGATATCTGAAGCACAGCACAGGTAATATGATTTGCTGCTCAGTGATTGCAGGATTCAGTCTGCATTTCCCAAAGGTGATCTGTAAAATCTGGCCTGGTTGAGGGTCCAGAGGACAGGTTTGGGAACCACTGGTGTAAAAGAACTAATAAGCACTGAAGCATTTAACTTATAAATAGGATCTTCTCTCTACGAGTTCCTGGAACACTCGTGGTATACAGATATCGCAAATAATGGGTTAGAGAGAGATCCTGAAATAAATATATATATAAGTATGTAACCATAAACGGAAATAAACAGGGTTATTCAGAGAGAGGTGAAAAGCAGGAGAATGACTGGAGAATGGAAAATTCTAAGTCAAAATAGCCGATTTGGAAAGTGAGATAAATGGGGGAATTTTCTGGTTTGGCTATTTTGACCTAGAATTTTCCATTCTCCTGCTTCTCACGTCTCTCTGAATAACCCTGATAGTTAAAGCAGATCACGCATATTTCAGAAAGAAGTGAACATCACCGCTCCGAGTCCAGAGGATCTTCGCCTGGGACCGTATTCCTCTACTCCCCTCATGCACGGTAGTACTGGACGAGGTCGTCACTAGATAGAATAAATCTCCAGTACCAATATCCTATAAAGTATAAAAAGGTCGGTATTTATTTGATTAAAAAACTGCTTGCGATCGACGCGTTCCATCTAATACAATAGACTTCCTCAGGAGCAATATGCAGGCAGTCAAAGTGTACATCAATACACTGGAGCGGTGATGTTCACTTCTTTCTGAAATGTGTGTGATCTGCTTTCACTATTTTTCCGTTTATGGTTACATACTACCTCAGCTATTTGGTTTATTTCAAGATCTCTCTCTAACCCCATTATTTGCAATAAGTATTTATCATAGGACTAGACCCCTGATTTAGATATTTATTGTATTTACACACAGCACTGACGGTTGACTGACATTTATTTTTTACTAAAAGTGTGCCACATAACATGTAACAATTGTAAAGTAGTACAGTTCAGGTCTCAATAAAAACTGTCCTAATCGCATTGATTACACATAAATTGATACAATTGTAACAATAACACACACTCATCATATTTAATGTTCACATCTCTTACCTACTGGGCACTGCCATTGCTTGCTTGCTATTGGCCAGCTCTTCTCATCTCAACAGACAGGTAAAGATTGGCAGCTCAGACTGCGCGAGATCGAGATTGCGCAGGGCTCGCAACCTGGCATTGCAACCCTCAATGGAGTATTATGGACTCCAGGAGGTGATACTCGCGGCAGGACAGAAGCACTGCCACGAGTATCACTGAGAGTAGCGCTGCGTTCTGGGGCAAGGTGCCAAGGTAGCGCCTGCTCCGAAATCTTTAAACGCTAAAATGGGAACATTACGGGGAAACCTGCAGGACTCTATGAAAATGCTCATTTAAGCTCTTATTATCTCCCGCCTTGACTACTCTAACCCTCTCTCTCACTGGCCTTAAGAGATCCCAGATTCTCACTCTGCAGTCTGTAATGAATGCCTGTGCCAGGCTCATCCATCTCACCGCCCGCACCTTTCACACCTCGCCCCTTTGTTAATCTCTACTCTGGTTCCCTGTGCTCTCCGTGCCATGCCCGGTGACGTCAGTGGACTTGGGGAGACCCGGAGGCGGCACGTCCCATCTAGACAACTCTGGTCCATCGGCGATCTCCGTTTGTCCTCTGTCTACACTCGCACTGCCAACTCTCGCCACCAAGATTTCCAAGACTTTGCATGAGTCGCTCCGGTCCTGTGGAATGATTTACCTCGCCACATCAAATTCTCCCCTAATCTTCAATCCTTCAAGAAATCCCTCAAAACCCATCGCTTCAGATTTGCGTACCACATCACTGATGCAAATCATCCCTCTGCTCGCCTACTGACAAATGATTGAAGCTGGTTTTATGGCCCCACCATTGCTGGTACTAATGATCCTTTGTCCAGTAAAACCCCCGTGGTCTTCCTCAACCCCAATCCCTCTAGACTGTAAGCTCCTATGAGCAGGCCCATGTCCGTTTATCTGTATCTCGCTCCCTTTGTTTATTGTAAAGCGCTGCGGAAACTGTTAGCGCTTTATTAATGATGACAATAATAAAAATACTCAATTAGAAAGTCAGCATTTCAGACCTTTTTAAATCTGACTCTGTTGTCTAGCTATACAATATATATATATATATATATACTGTATACATATTTATTTATTTATTTATAAAGGATTTTACCAGGAAGGATACATTGAGATTTCTCTCGTTTTCAAGTATGTCCTGGGTTCGAGAACATTGAGTGGTTACAGAAATACAAAATAGTAAAATGCAAGATATTAACACAAGACCAAATATACAGATTAATAGAAAAATAAATATGTAGGAAATAAAGTCATTATGTTACATGTTTACAGGTGCATTTCGTATTGAGGTATGTTAATAGGGAAGTCTTAAGGGACTTTAGACTGAGGGAAGATTTGACGGTGTCTGGGAGGTTATTCCATATTTGCGGTGCTCTGTAGGAAAATGAGGATCAAGCCACTTTCTTTTTGTATTGTGATATTGCAAGTAAGGTGCTGGTCCTGGATCGGAGGTTATAGGATGAGGGAACTGCTGAGGGAAGCAGGCTATTCAGGTAGGGTGGCAGCTTCCCATAAAAGCTCTTAAACACCAGGTTGGAAAGGTGAAGGGTGCGTCTAGAGTCCAGTGATGGCCAGTTTAGTTCTTTTAACATGTCACAATGGTGTGTCATGTAGTTACATTGTAGCACAAAGCGACAGAATGAGTTATACAATGTAGTAAGTTTCTGGAGGTGTGTTTGTGGGGTGGCTGCATACACTACATCTCCGTATTCAATGGCTGGCATAAGCATTTGTTGTACAATCTGCTTTCTTACCGCGGGGCTCAGGCAGGATTTGTTTCTGTACAGGGCACCTAGTTTGGGGTAGAGTTTAGATGAGAGTTTTTCGATGTGGGGGCCAAAAGATAGATTTGGGTCTAACCACATACCTAGATATTTGAGAGAAGTGACTGTGGTCAGCGTGCCATTTGATTTTGTCCCAACACATAGATGGGGTGTTTGCAATTTGTGTAGTTTAGGTGCGGTTCCAAAGAGCATTGTAACAGTTTTGTCAGTGTAGCGCTCACTCCCGGAGGAGCCGCTGAATTTGAACCTCGGGTCAGTCTCCCCACACTAGGGAATAAATATACTCCAGCACCGTCGTGGATTTTATAAATTATATAGTTTACTGAATAAACTGGCATATAATGAGTAACACGGTATATGTATATATATTTACAGTACTTCGTAATGCAGGAAACGCGCAGCGGAAAAGAAATACAATACTTCGTAATGCGAGAAACGCGCAGCGGAAAAGGAAAAATATATTTTTAACCCCCTTGGTGGTTGGAGAGTGAGTCCCGTACAGGTTATGTCCCAAGGAATGTATGTGTGTATTGGTACCCGGGTACAATATTCAACTGGCCAGTGAATTATTTATGAGGTATCTTCGACTAGTCACGTTGGGGCCCTGTGGGTTTTGAAGAAACTGCAGCGTGCTTTAGTAATTTACAACAGCCTGGAAGGCCTCTCACCCATCCGCCGGATACTCTGTGCTCCGCTCGACCCAGGACGTCTCTCCGCTCGATTTTGACTGGGATTCTCTGTGTCACCGGATCCGCTGTCTTGCTTGTCTGTATCTGCCACAAGATGTCCAGCTCACCTCCTGCACTCCCTGTTAGATCGATCTGCGGTTCTCCTAACTCGGGGTCCTCCAGCTTACTCTGTATCAGCGTGGGTTACTGCGGTGGATCACTGGGTCTTCGCGTAATAAGAAGGGAAAAACCCGATCTCCAGCTCTGTCAGGCCGCACCTGTGCTCCGGCCTGGTCGTGATTACTTTCAGCTACACTGCGTCTTGCTCCTCTCACTCCTAGGCGCGCTCTGCCAGCTCTTTCCACGAGGCTGAGGATGTCAGTCTCTCTCTCTCTCCACCCACTTCCTGTATTCACCGCAAAGCATGCTGGAAAACGTAGTACAGTTCTTTCCTTGGTTGTCCAGCATTAATCCACCAGTCTCTGTCTCCCTCTGGTGGCCATTGTAAGTAAATGCAGCAGAACAGTCTTTTTAACAGCACTACATCAGTATTTAGAAAAAGTTTGTTATCTGCGATCCACTTTTCTACCCCTGTGAATTGTTCTTGCAGCACTGCCTCCAGCTGTGGGAGATTTGGTTTGCTGGTATAGATTACAGTGTCGTCTGCGTACATGTGTACAGTTGAAGCTTTGCAGACATTGGGCAGATCGTTTATGAATATATATATATATATACATATATATATATACAGTATCTATTGCTATATCCTCTAGTGATGTGATAGAGTTATTGATATATATATAACAACAATAATCAGAGTATTGCAGGATGCAATGATACCTTTTTTTTATTGGACGAAAAAATAAAAAGATTATGTGAAAAGCTTTTGAGAGTTTCCTTTCTACTTCAGGTCAGAAGCATTCCAATAAAAAAAACGTATCTACTGGCGTGTGCAGCCCGTTACATTACGGTTTGCACACATAGCACATTTATTAATTGATATTTATGTTTAGAAGATTTTGTACAAAATGCATATTTTTCATTATAAACAAGCCTTATAATCAGAGATACAGTCAGATTTTATGCTGTTCATCATGAACCAGATAAAGAACACCTAAAATATCAATGTACGAGGTGAAAAAGGACCTCTTTACCCAACATTAGGGTGTATCTGAACACACCATAAAAATCCCCTGCACACGCCTATGAAGATATCATTGCATCCTTCATTATCTGAACTCTTGGTTTTAATACGGCTTCTCCTAGCTGCATACATTTATACACATTAATAATACACTGTCTTCTGTGTGTGTATATATAACTATGATTAAGATGTACGTGACAAGAAAATGGACTGTGTTTACATACAACTACTAAATCAGCTTATATGGCATTTATCTGTAGGCAGGGAAGAAGAAAATATATGCAGCTTTCCACAACAGATTTGAGAAGTGTATCCCAGAAATAGCAACAAGAGTCATACTTCATGGGGAACTGGTGAACAGAGAATGTTTTCCAGTCTATTTCCCATAACAGCACAATCAGCCTGACAAACGTGAAAAGATGAGTCACTGACTGGCTTGTCTCGAATCAGTGACTGCAGTTTCTTTTTTTCCCATCAGACAATATAATAGACAAAAGGAGACAAAGACACCCTTATGATAACTTTAGGTAATGGTGAAATTGAGAGTTGTCCCTGGCAACAAACATTAATATCAGAAACTCCCTAGTTTTCTATCTCAAAAGCTCCCATTTACAAAAAGGTTTACCAGACATGAAAACAAAACCCACCATTATATATTATGGAATCTAAATAGACAACCCCTACCATGTCAGAGTTACACTGGTTTATTTATTTATAAAGTATTTTACCAGGAAGGATACATTGAGATTTCTCTCGTTTTCAGGCATGTCCTGTGTTACTATGTTACTAGGTTATTTTTGTCTCCTTATAATACCATGTTCGGTATTCACGTTCGGTGACTTTTCGTTCTCTTCAATTCGTTGCGATTTGGCGATCCCATTTCGGCGACCCTGCGGTGTATTCAGCAAGCACCACAGGGCCGCCGTAATGCAGGGAAAAGTCACCACAAACCTGCCGAAAACTCACCGCAAAACGAGGGCGAACGCACACCAAAACCCGTAAAAACATCTGGATTAACCCGCCGAAGACGCCAGAGAAACCCGAGCAGGAGCCAATCAGAAAGTCGGAAAAAGCTGACACCGCAGACAAATGGAGGTGAAGGAAAAAAAAAACAGTACGCTTGAATGTTTGAAAAGTGAAACGCTGTTTGCAAACAAACTACTGAGTGAAAATGTCTGAAATTTACATATAAGATCCAATGAATGATAATAAAAAGAGCTGTTACAGAAAAAAGAAAAAACGATTTAAAAAAAAAACTGGAAAAAATATGTGTGGAAAAAAATCCCCAAAAATGCCTAAAAGGTCCTAAAAGAAATCTAAAAATAAAGAGACTTTTTACTGCAGAATAGTATAATGAACGGTTTATTAGATATTGAATGAATTAAAACAGGAATATTTTTAACATTGACGCCTATGGGATTTGCCTGAATAAACCTGCCGAATTAAACCACCGAATGGCAAGGCAATTTGGCAACTTTTCACTGCTGGGTTTTGCTCTCTGAATAGCCGAAGCATGGCTTCTCTATGGGGATTCACTGCCCCCGAACAGGCACCAAACAGGCATCGTATGTGCAGGCAATTCGCCAACATTTGGCGAATTGCCTGCTCTTTGAATAGCCAAGAAAGGTAACCAACTGCTGATTTTCAGCATTCGGTTACCTTTCAGCAGCCATTCGAATCTCATTGGCCTCTTTAAGACTTTTAGTTTTAACATGGTTATAACTTGTATACAAGCAATCATATTTCATGGATATCATAGGCAGTGAAGGCTCATCTTTCAAGACAGTTGGGGCAGCAACCCACTATTCATACTCAGGGTTAATCAGAGAGCGTGAAAAGCAGGATAATGACTGGAGAATAACTGGAGAATGAAAAATTCTAGGTCAAAATAGCCAAACCAGAAAAATTCTCCCTTTCATCTGACTTTCCAAATCGGCTATTTTGACCTAGAATTTTTCATTCTCCAGTCATTCTCCAGTCATTCTCCTGCTTTTCACGCTCTCTGAATAACCCTGATAGTAAATAATAGTAAAATCAGTTTGATGGGAAAAAACTATTATTTGTTTTTTTTCCTAAGGGATAAGGATTAACTTTCAGGTTTTTTTCTTTAAAAAGACTTGTAAACATGTACCCCTAAGAGACAAAAAGAGAGAAAAAAAAAAGAAATAAGAGAGATAAAACAAAATTAAAACAAAACCTTTATTTCTCCTATATCTTAAATGATTATGGTCCTGCTGTGTCAATTCTCCTTTACTGATGTCTGTCTGGAGCTGTTGAAATAAAAAAAAGTGATGACATTGGGACATTTTTTAAATCTTCATGCTCACAAATACCTGAAACAATAATTCGCAAAACAATTATCATTTGTGAGAAAAATTATTTATTTATTTGCAAAGTATTTTACCAGGAAGGATACATTGAGATTTCTCTTGTTTTCAAGTATGTCCTGGGGAGCCATTTCGTGAATATCGCCCACAGAAATTTCGGCAGCAGCCAGTGATCATGGGTGAGACCCAGCAGATAGCACACAAAAAATAATTAAGCTCTCAGTTGTGTTGGTCTACATTGCGGAGCAGATCGCTTTTGTTGGACTGAACCCTGGCTAAATGCCCTCTGGTAATCATATGTAGGTGATACTCTTGTAGCTTCTCCTGGCTACACGTACAAGGTACCACCGCCTTTTAATTACATTTGTATTTATTTTATTTTTACCACACTGAATATATTCTTATTACATAATCTATGCAACATAAAACATGCACCAAACAGTTACCAGTGGCCAAGAACAGTAGCTTGCCCAAAATCACTATAAAGCTGTTAATTCTTTTTCTGTGCAGGACACCAAATACAGAACTCAGATTGCCTATAAAGTGCCTTCAGGTTCCTTTTCACACATACCATTTCTTCTTCAATAAAATCAAAGAAATGATTCTCCTGGTGGGCTAGGGGCACTCTTGAGTTGCAAATTGGAGCCCTGGGGGGCCATTAGGCTACTATCTGTAGATGGGATATTTAGTCATGCTTATTACCAATTAGAATGCTAATGACCACCACCAAAGGCATTTACAATTCAAAGTTAAATGACATGTGGTCCATCAATAACCGCTAAGCTTTAGACTCCACACAATCCCATGCATATGTATATATCTCCCTATTCTGTTCTTCCCTCTACATGTTGTTCCTGTACCCTGATGTGACTGATCGTGTCATTAGATATGGGGCTTAAGTCTTTAAGTCAGGGATATGTGAATTTTTTAGTTGTTTTTAGAAGGACTTGCCAATGGATCACAATCTATCACTTCTGTGACACCTATAGCAGGTCTACAAGCATTTTGGTGACACATTGAACATCTATATGGAATTTCTGTCATGGATACAAAAAGTATTACCAAGTATTTTTAATTTTTTTTACTTTAGTGATGCCTAATATCATAAGCGTTCAAAAACCACAAGACCCTCAAGATACATTGCATTGGCCATACTAAACACATCTTGGTTTTCACAGCCAAAATATTTTGTTAATTATGACATTTATTCATATTTTTTTAACAAAAAACCATATACGGTAAATATAATAAACTATTGGAATCTATTCATCGAACCTTAAGTCATCAATATAGCTGAGATGCCTTTGCTCAGTTACAGGTCACCATTTTCATAACAGGATGCTTGGCTTTTTTTATTTCCGACATGTTGGGCGACTTTTTTTACTATAATTGTCCTGGCACGGGGACAAGTTGGCTATTCACAGCTTAGAACTGGCAAATCGCATTTATTTAAGAATGGAAATCAAGGAAAGAAATTCTTCTAATAATATGTTTGGCTGATTTTTGACTTCAAGCTGTTCTTCTTACTTTCAGTGGAGATTTGAATGCAACCCAATTGGTTCAACTCCGATACCACTAAATTAATAAGGGAAATGGAAGGGTTAAGTTATGAGGAAAGACTAACAAGCTTAAACCTGTTTAGTTTAGAGAAACGGCGCCTTAGAGGGGATCTGATAACCTTATATAAATATATACGGGGCTATTATCAACCATTGTCTGATAACCTATTCATTAACCACTTCAATGCTAAGGACGCGCTCAGCGCGTCCTCAGCATTACCGCTGGTGTGCTGAGGACGCGCTGAGCGCGTCCTCACATTGGGGTCAGCGTTCGGCCGGGTTCCGGCCGATCGCTGGCCCCTCCGGTGCGGGCTGACATCCTGGATGTCAGCCCGGCATCCGGACCAGCAGCCGCCATTATTAGGTGTCATCGCGGGGGCGCGATGACACCTAATTCAGGCGCCCCCCCGCATGTGCGGAGGAGGCGCCTGAAAGGGAGGGGGGGGAGGTCCTTCGGACCTCTCTCCCTCCCGATCGGCGGCGCACAGGGGGTTAACCCAGGCATCATTTGGAAGGGCACAGCCTGCCCTTCCAAATGATGCCTGGCATTAACCCCTGGGGAGCTGGATCGCAAATCGGCGCTGAAAAGCGCCAATTCGCGATCCTTCCCGGGAGCTGGCCGACATCTTGGATGTCGGCCAAGCTTCCGGGAACTCCCCCAGAGGACTGGCGTCATCGTGCGTAGCACGATGATGCCAGTCCTACAGTTAACCCCTAACTGCCACCAAGTGTGGAGATAGGGAGTTCCAATGAACTCCCTATCTCCCGATCCGTGGCAGCTAGGGGTTAAATTTTGATATTGTTGGATCGGCCAGAGCATGGCCGTTCCAACGATACCAAACATGAAAGTTAAAAATGTTGTAAAAAAATAAAAATAAATAAAAATAAAAATAAAAAAAAATTAAAAAAAAAAAATTAAAAAAAAAAAATAAACACTTTTTTTCTTTTTTTGGGTTTGTTAATGCAGCAATATTGTTCCCATTTCAATTATAATGTGAACAATGATGCTGCACTAACGATTTTTGTATGCGGTGCGTTTGTTAAAAATAGTGTCATTTTCCCCAAAAAAAAATGTAACGAGACCCCATCTCTAATTTTTTTAACAAGCGCACCCCATACAAAATATAACCGCAATTGCTCGCATGTTAAAATGTGGAAAAAAACACTTTACACGTTGTAAATTATTGAAAATACATATTTTATTGCATTTTTTGTTATAATATACAGACATGACATAACGTATACATATAATAATGACATATTATGAATCTACCGAGTCTGACGGAAAGAACGATATATAATATGTCGGTGTCATATACTAAAATAAGCCTTAAAAACACGTTTAAACATGATGCGCAAAACAGGTAAAAAATGACCTCAGCACAGGGGCGGGAAAAGCCTCAGCAGCGAAAGGGTTAACAGGACTATACACAGGACACAGTGTCACCCATTTAGACTGGAAGAAAGAAAATTTAGCTTAAAGCATAGGAAGGGTTATTTTACGGTGAGAACAATAAAGCTGTGGAATTCTCTGCCTGTTGAGGTGGTTGGGTCAGAGTCTGTACAAACGACTGGATGACTTCTTGCAGACACAGAATATTAAGGGTTATAATATTTAATATGTGGGTAAAAGCTTCTTGATCCAAGGAGAAATCTGACTGCCATTCTGGGGTCATGAAGGAATTTTTGCCCGGTATGTTGCATATTTCAGACTGGGTTGTTTGCCTCCGTTTGGATCAACAGCAGTAGGTTATGTGGGAGAGGCTGAACCCGATGGACGCATGTCTTTTTTCAGCCTATATAACTATGTAACTATGTAACCATTTGTCGCTGAATTAACCACATTGCAAGAAAACGGTATCTACTGAGTATAAGCAAACTGAGTCCAGCAACCAGCAAAGACAGTAGATCACGTGACCACAAATTCGTAATTTAATAGATTCCTGATGAATTTTAAAAAGTACTCTCTTTTTAGTATATTACTTATTGCTTGTGTTACTTTAAATAAATCCTAATACTGCCTGTGAAATGCATTTTCTTTAAATAGTGTGAATAATACTTGGAAATATCATGTGAAAAAGAGAGAATGTTTGTTTTATTGTGTGTTTACCCTGGGTTACCTATCAGTAGTGTCTACACTGAGTTTATAACATGGCGGATTGACTGGCCTGGGGCAATGCTTTTATTTTGGCAATAAGTACAATCACATCTCAGCCAGGCTCATACCAACTTCATAGACTTTGTTACAGTATTCTCAGTGTTGTCAGCACTCCAGAATGTTTTTTACTTCAAAAGCCTTGTCTTTCATTTCGATTTACAGTGAATATGAAAGGAAAGGAAGAAAAAAGGGAATGCTTTCTTTGAAGTAAAATGTAAGATTCCCAGTGTCCAAGAAAGGGGCCTCCAGGTGTCTTATAATTAACATTTCAGATTATGCTTCTTCATTCCCATAGGCCTGGTGGATTCTCTGAGTCTATTAAAACGGTAGCATGGTTATTTTTATTTTTTTACTAAAATAGAAAGGAATGGAGAACGTATCCACAGTTTTCTGCTTAATATGTTGAAAAATAGAGATAGATGGACAGATAGGCATATGGTTAAATAGAAATGGACAGATTGATAGACAGATGTCAGACCGCAGACAGATTATTTATATATTAGTATTTATAACACCCCCCCCCCTTCTGCTTGGCTCTTTATTGTTAAATTCTATAATTTTGGTAAATTTAGCATCAAGACCTCAGGAAGAGAGGTATACTCAAAAAAAACATGTCTTTTAAATGTAACGTTAGTCCATTGAAACATGGTATCACTAAGTACTGATATACTCTGATATATATACAGTGTCCTCCACTAATATTGAGACACCTTTGGTAAATATGAGCAAAGGCTGTGAAAAATTGTCTTTATAGTTTAACCTTTTGATCTTTTTGTTCTGAAAATACACAACAATACTCTGCTCTCATGGATATCAAACAATTGCAAACACAACACATGACAAGGGATCTGAGACCATTCCTCTGTACAGAATTTCTCCAGATCCTTTTATGTTTAGAGGTCAAAGCTTTTGGATTCTCCACTTCGATCATCCCACAAGTTTTCTATGGGATTTAAGTCAGGGGACTGGGCTGATCACGGCAGGGCCTTGATTTTGTGGTCAGAAAACTATTTATTGTCCTGCTGGAAGATCCAGCCATGGTCCATTTTAAGCTTTATAGCAGAGGCAGTCAGGTCTTCCTTTAATTTCTGATGATATTTGATGAGATACAAAAGGTCCAGGTTCTCTGGCAGAAAACCGGGCCAAAACATTAAAGAGCCACCACAAAATGTGGCCATGAGCATAAGGTAGTTTCCATATGGCTACCTTTTCGTATGCGCCACCTCAGCTCTGGTTCTGGTTTCATCTGACCACAGGCGCGGATCCCATTAGAAGTTCCCGTTGTGTTTGGCAGATGGAAGATTCTTCCAGTGATTGAATTTAAGCAAGCATGGGATAGGCATAAGGCTATCCTAAACAAAAGATAAATCCAGGTAAAGTATCCATGTAATTGGGCAGACTAGATGGGCCGAAAGGTTCTTATCTGCCGAAATTTTTCTATGTTTCTATGTTTCTACATTTGTTTATGGTTGAGAATAGAGATTTTTTTTCTTGAAATCCTTCCAAACAACTTGTGGTGATATAGGTCCATTGTATTGTGGTTTTAGAGACTTTCTGACGCAAAACATAGCTAACGAAGCTAAATTGACATATACTGTATGTAAATAAATAATCTTCGTAATTCTTTATTTAGCGGGGGTGGAGATTTCCCATAAATTTAAGATAACCTTCCACTCCCATCATGCCTAGCAACGTTTCAAATAATACAATTTTGTTTTATAAATTTTTTTTTACTTTTATATGGTTCTAGGAACCTCCTTTATCCATTTGCAGAGCACGGGTAAGACCATTCAATCATAAACAGGTGTCCTTACTGAGGAAGGACCTGTGACTTTCAATATTAAGATTATTGGCTACGAACATGAACCAAGTAAGCAAAAAATATATATTTTAGTCAGAGCATAAGTTTTGTTTTTCTACTGTATCTACTCTGTCTGCCTGCCTGTCTTTCTTCATTCTGTGACTGCTGAGAATCCACTGTAAACAGCTCAGATCATGTAGATTGAGAGAACAAATGGTGTCATGTCTGTTATCCAAGACATGAGGTCTCCCAGCTGGAATTTCAGTAGCAGCTGACACAGTAGGATGTCCATTAGTTGATTTTGGTAATCTGGATAATAGGGAAAAACCCCTCCAGTTACAGTTGCAAGTCTTTATAAAGCACTAACCAGTTCCACAGAGCTGTGCAATGGGTGAGACAGAATAACAAATACACATACAGGTTCAAGACACAGAACAGTAGGAGAGAGGACCCTGCTGAGGAGAGGGGTGACGCTCTAGGTGAGGGTAAATCGAGAACATAAAGTCGAGGGTGGATGTGGGCTGGGTGGGAAGATGGCATAAGACATGAAAAATGGGGGATTAGAAAGTGAGCCTATAGGCTTCTCTAAAGTAAAGTTTTCAGAGACTTCTTGAAGGATTGGAGAATTGGAGAGTCTAATATTGCGGGAGAGGGCGTTCCATAGAAAGGCGGCACCTCGGGAGAAGACCTGAAGGCGAGAGTTAGGGGTGCGGGTACGAAGAGACGATAACATCAGATCATTGGCAGAGCAAAGTGGTCAGGATGGGAAGTATCTGCTAATAAGGGAGGAGATGTAGGCAGGGGCGCGGTTATGGAGAGCTTTGTAAGTGAGGACCTGTATTTTGAATTGGGTTCTAAAGGAAACAGGGAGCCAGTGTAGAGATTGACAGAGGGGTGAGGTGTGGTCGGTGAGGTGGATGAGCCTGGCACAGGCGTTCATTACAGACAGTAGAGAGATAATCTGGGATCACTTAAGGCCAGAGAGAAGGCGTTTACTATAGTGAAGGCGGAGGATAATAAGAGCTTGGATGAATGTTTTAGTAGAGTCCTGATTAAGAAAGTGGCGGATGAGTGCAATGTTTTTTAGGTGGCAGTAGCATGATTTGGTTAGCGACTGAATGTGAGGAGTGAAGGAGAGATCAGAGTCTAAGTAGACACCATGACAACGAGTCTGTGAGGTAGGAGTAATAGTGGCACCATTCAACTGAAGGGAAATGGCCCAGGAATGTTGGTATTAAAAGGAGGGAAGATGACAAGTTCAGTTTTAGAGAGGCTAAGCTTTTAGAAACGGGAAGTTATCCGGACGGAGACAGCTGACAGGCAGGCTGTAACACAGTCCAACACAGGAGGAGAGCGATCGGGAGAGGAAAGGTAGATTTGGGTGTCGTCAGCATAGAGATGATATTGGAAACCATAGGAAGAGATGAGGTTGCCAAGAGGGCGGTATAGAACGAGAAGAGTAGAGGACCCAGAACAGAGCCTTGAGGTATCCCAAATGAGAGAGGAACTGGGGGTGAAGTGGCACCAGCGAAGGAGAGACAGAAGGAGAGAAGAGAGAGATAGGAGGAGAACCAGGAGAGCGTGTTGTCGCCTCCACAAAGTTAGTGTTTTTCCTAGGTTTCTTTAGTCACAGCTGGGGATCAAGAGTAATTACCTGACCTAGAGGCATGTTGACTGGGAAGCTCAATGCAAGGCAAGCAGTCTAATTAAATTTCCTGAGAAAACTGTGTATAAACTGCATTATAGCTGCATTATCCTTAATGAGCAATAAAATATACCACAATCAAATAAGAAATGAAACACATGGAATGGAAAGGAATGGGACACGTATTCCACTTGCACCCATAGTTTTCCATATCTATTTTTCTGAACAGTGGCCTTTGACAAAACTAAGGAAGTTAAAAAGGTATAACAGAAGCACTTGTCCCAACACTTAGGGCCACATTACATACTTGGAGCTAACGTTAGCGCTCACCAGTGTGAGCGTTAGCGTTGGCCCACGTAGTCAACGCATATTTCAATCCAAACGCTATCGGGTTAAGTAACCCGTTTGCATTTGTTATCTTGCGTTTTGCAGCGCGAGGTTACTGTACTTTGCGCTTCCTACTCTTAACATAGGGATTGCAAAATGTTAATCAGCATTAGGATTACAAAGTTCTAACGCAGATTAACGTCCGGCTGCGGTTAGCAAAAAATTAACCAGAGCCAGGATTTAGTGCTAACAGATTACGCTTCTGCAGGTGCCGTTAGCACCATCCAGAAACCCCAAAAAACCTCAAGATACGCACCTTCTGTCCCACGGCAAGGACCCCGGCTCTGTCTGCCTCCTTAGTCTGGCGGGAGCAGGGAAAGATTGGGGAAAAAGTCCCCCCCAGTCTCCCCCTGTGTATCACTACGCTGACCGGCCGGATCTCGCAAGGCGAGATCCGGCTTGTCATGTGACCGCCGGTGTCTGTTTCAATGGAGTCCTATGGACTCCACTAAGAGGATGCACGCAGCTGTGCTTAGCACTCCCGCGCACATCCCGGGGCTTTGCGCCCGCAAACAATGCAGGCAGCATTTTTGCGCCTGCATTGTAGTCTAGTGTTAAAACGCGGGCGCAAGCGGGAAAACTGCGGGTGCAGTTTTTCCTCCCTAGCGCCCGCGTTTTAACGCTAGGAATGTAACGTGGCCCTTAATAATGAACCATTTTGCAAGTCTAAGGAGATGTCCCGTTAGGACAAAAGGGAGTGGGTTAGAGAATAGGCAGTGCTGTGAACCTTATACTGTAGGTGTTCTTAAAATTTTTATTTTGCATCACAAATTATGTGACTAAAACCCTAACGTTAGCGCTCACCTGCGTGAGCGTTACCGTTAGCCCAAGTAGTCAACGCATATTTCAATCCAAACGCTAATGGGTTAAGTAACCCGTTTGCATTTGGTACCTTGCGCTTCTCTGCGCGAGGTTACTGTAGTTTGTGCTCCCTATGCTTAACATGGGGAGCGCAAAGTGTTAATCAGCGCTGGATTACAAAGTCCTAACGCTGATTAACGTCCGGCCGCGGTTAACAAAAAGTTAACAAGAGCCAGGACTTGGTGTTAACGGATTCCGCTTCTACACCAGCCAAAAAAATGAAAAAAGTGAGCAGATACTCACCTCCTGTCCCACGGCGAGGACCGCGGCTCTGTCCGCCTCCTCAGTCCAGCGGGAGCAGGGAAGGACTGGGCAAAAAAGTCCCCCAGTCTTCCCCTCCGTATCATTACGCTGACCGGCCGGATCTCGCAAGGCGAGATCCGGCTGGTCATGTGACCGCCGGCGTCTGCTTCAATGGAGTCCTAAGGACTCCATTGAGAAGATGCGCGCAGCTGCGCTTAATACTGCTGCGCGCATCCCGTGGGTTACCGCCCGCAAACAATGCAGGCAACATTTTTTGCGCCTGCATTGTAATCTAGAGATAAAATGCAGGCGCAAGGGGGAAAACTGTGGGCGCAGTTTTTCCTCCCTAGCGCCCGCGTTTTAACCTTAGGAATGTAATGTGGCCCTAAATTATTGTAACAATGTGCTAGTATGTATGTATACAACGGTAGGGTTAATTCTCGTCATCTACACAAAGGACTCAGCTACATTTCTGGAATTGGGAGTGTGTAGTTTTTAGTTAATAATTGACAAAGTTTGAAATTCAAAAGAATATGGAAATACTTGTTCTTTCCTGCTATGTGCCATTTCATGTGTTAATCTATTATGTCACATGAGTAACAGTGGTGCGTCATCTCTTAATTGAGTATAGTACTGTTTTTTTCTGAGCTTTCTCACATTTTGTTGCATGAACTGATTTACAACGACGTCTGTAGATGTGATTTTGGCTGGAAGCTCAAAGCTTTGACAGTTTCCTCCATTCATTGTTTAACTCGTTTACAAAAAAAGTAGGAGGAACGGTATTTACTCTATGTTCCTCCCGTCTCAAGTTTTGTATTTACTCACCAAGACACACCTAAGCATGAGCAATTTTAAAATAGCAATAACAGCTGGTCTACTCTTGGGATGCTGAAGGCCAGATTTACGAGGGATTTAAAGGACCCTGAAAGTTGTCTTTCATGTCAGACAGCGCTGCAGGCAGATACAGCACGCAGGTTTTGACTTTGTTGTGCTTACCCAACCATCTACATGCTTTCATTTCATTCTAAAATGTTAAGTAAATTTTACCAGTGGAGAGAGATGAATACAAAGACAAGGAATACCACAGTATATCAGTTATTCAGTAAATTATTCATTATCAATAAATGACATAATATTACATTATGTAGTATTTATAAAGTACCTGCATTTTCCATAACACTCTATATTGAAAGATAGGGGAGTACACTCCCTACCAACATACCTTTCTTTTTTATTAACAGTTTATCAATATGCAAAAGAAATGAGAAACAAGTTATATCCAGAAATATAGATATAAAGGGCTATTCAAAGAGCACCGAACTTGCCGAATTGGACCGAACAGTGAATTTCACTAGATGGTGCAATTTTGTGCCAATTCAGCTATTCACAAAGCTGTCATTTTGCCAAATACTGGCGAATTGACGGCGAAATACGTTGCGTCACAATTTGGCGTCACAATTTGGGGATCTTTGGTGGCAGTGGAATTGTCCCATAGAGAAATAATGGTTAATCTATTCAGAGAAGGCCGAGCTACATCAAAATGTTGGCGAAATGCCCAGATTTTCGATGCTTCACTTTGACAGGAATTTAATGTAAAAAATATTATCTTTTGTATTGATTTTTTTATTCAACTGTTTATTCTTTTCAGTTTCAGCAAAAGAGCCTATTTATTTATTAATTAAATTTGTTTGGTATTTTTCTGGATTTTTTAGGCGAAATATTTGATTCTCATACTTTAATGGCATTTTTATTTTTTATTCTGTAACAAACCTTTTTATTATTCTATAGGACCTTTTTTTATTCCCCCACATTTTCATACATTTTTATGGTTTTAAACACCTTTTTAAAAATAGCAGTTATGTGGGCTAATCAGCTGTCTTCTGCAGCGGTTGGCGGTCAGTTTGGTGGTCTGCGGCCGTGTTCGACGGACTGATCGGAGGTCAGTGGTAGCGTTCAGGGTGTTCTGCAATCTGTTTGGCCTCCAACGGTCTGTGGCGGCTCCACGTTTGGTGCACTTTGGGACCCATGCGGTAAATAGTGAATTCACGGCAGGATCGGCAAACTCAAATTGTCGAGCGAAAGAATAACCCTAATACTAGTATTCAGACACATACAGCATGTGGTCACCTCCATCAATCAGTTTTGGAGAATGCATCTGCTGAATGTCTGGCGAAGTTTAATATGTTCTAATCACATTGTAACAGTAACTGGGGTTGACTGATCTCTGACTTGAGGACCAGACCTGAACCTGTTACAGCATCCATCTCTTCTCTTTAGTCAAGCAGATCTGCAGCAGCTTTCCTTCTCTCACAACCCTCAGCCAGAACTTGAGGTAGTGCTATGTAGTTTGATATATCTCGCCCCAAACACCAGACACAGCCTTGTGCAGGGAAGAAGAATAATCTTGAATTTGAAATGGAGACCAGCAGGGCTCGAGTCCTGCAGGAACGCGCAGGACCGGCGTCCCCGCACTTCTCCCACAGCGGGAACGCTGCGGGAACGCAGCTTCCCGCTGTGGCCCAAGCCCGAAACAAGCTGGCCGCACATTGCCGGTGCCGCGGCTGCGTGGTCTCCTCCTACGACTAGCGGCCGCTGTCAGGAAGTGTGCCGCTCGCCTGGGATCCAACAGCCAGCCGCGAGCTTGTTTCGGGCCTGGCAGAGGTGATCTGGGGGTCGGGGCAATATACTCATGTGAGAGCTGGGCAGTATACTCATGTGAGAGCTGGCAATATACTCATGTGAGAGCTCTGCAGTATACCCATGTGAGAGCTGGGCAGTATACTCATGTGAGAGCTAGGCAGTATACCCATGTGAGAGCTGGGCAGTATACTCATGTGAGAGCTGGGCATTATACTCATGTGAGAGCTGGGCAGTATACTCATGTGAGAGCTGGGCACTATACCCATGTGAGAGCTGGGCAATATACTCATGTGAGAGCTGGGTAATATACTCATGTGAGAGCTGGGGAATATACTCATGTGAGAGCTGGGCAGTATACTCATGTGAGAGCTGGGCAGTATACTCATGTGAGAGCTGGGCAATATACTCATGTGAGAGCTTGGCAATATACTCATGTGAGAGCTGGGCAGTATACCCATGTGAGAGCTGGGCAGTATACCCATGTGAGAGCTGGGCAGTATACTCATGTGAGAGCTGGGCAATATACTCATGTGTGAGCTGGGCAATATACTCATGTGAGAGCTGGGCAATATACTCATGTGAGAGCTGGGCACTATATACATGTGTGAGCTGGGCAATATCTACATATGAGAGCTGGTCAGTATAGTTTCCAGACCTGAAGAGGAGAGGTTATACTCTTGAAAGCTTGTCTTTTAAATGTAATGTTAATCCAATGAAAATGATATCACACGTACTGCTATACTCGTGATATATATATTTTTTCTTTGGGTAATAGGGGTTGTGGAATTCGTGGGTGAGTTCCCTCACTTTTTTTCCCAGGACTTGACCCCTGGTAGACCAGTTTATATGAGAAACAGGGGATGTTGGTAAAATTACCCATTCAACAGAATACACTGTCTACATGAGGAGTATGTGAATTTCTTCATGAGACAGAGAAGCCTGATCAGTGCACACTAGGTAAGATTATCAATTAAACAGCATCAAATCAATCGAAGGGCAAACAATTCCACAGACGGGATAGAAAGTGTTGACAATAGATCTAAATTAAATTACATACACAAACTAAAGTCTGAAAATACAACCAGTTTACCAAGAGATTTATCATGTTAACCCTTAGTTGCCCATTTACACCCATTGTCTTTTAGATTTTGCTTTGACACATTGGCCCACGAGCTCTTGGCAGGATACCAGCATCCACTCTTCTCCAAAAAGGCACATAGGCCATGTATAGTGTAGGCAAGGGTGCCAAGGAGGGTAAGGGCACCAAGATGGAGGGAGCTTTGGTTACACACATGTTCTGGAAGACAAAGATTTTCCTCAACACGGCAAAAACAATTCTTCAGGAGGTATGATTTCAGTTAATTTAATATAAAGTATTATTATATGCACTTTAAATTTGATAGACTTACCAGTTGAATCTGAAACATGCCCAAGCCATTAAATACAAACGTGTACTTAATGCCAATCACTTATTTGATGCAGATACATTTAAAAAACTGTACTCCTTTTATAATTAGAAGAAAAACAATACGAGAAACATTATTAAAATACATATAGTGTAGTGAATAGCATTTTCGAGAAATTATTTAAACAATGCATCTCAATGTAAGACATGTCACAGCAGGTGTCACTATAACAGGAAGCAAGCCTGAGAAATCTTAAGCAAAATATAATGGTGTTCATATTTCTTTGTCCAACATCTGTATAACAGCATTATTAAAAGAGAGATTAGCAGGGTTAATCGGAGAGAGGTGAAAACCAGGAGAATGACTGGAGAAGTGAAAATTCTAGGTCAAAATAGCCAATCTGGAAAGTGAGATAAATGGGAGACTTTTTCTGGTTGGGCTATTTTGACCTAGAATTTTCACTTCTCCAGCCATTTGCCTTGTTTTCATCTCTCTGAATAAACCTGAATGCTATTTGTGTAGACTACAGTGAAGTAAAACAAATGTTGAGCTTCTCTTTACATACGCTAGACTGTATGTTGTGTTCAGTAGCGGTTAGCACTGGTAGTCATTGAATGGGTGACTTGACAGACTTCCTCCTTTAATCAGGAGAATGTGTAACCATAACAGCCACTGTATGGTATTTCAAGAGCAAACCAACTAAGTGATAGGATTGTACTGTTTGACTCAATAATGGTGGTGGTTCTGTGATTTTGGAGGCAGTATCTTTGTATTCTACTGGCCTCATTATAACTTTTAATGGTCATGTAACCGTATGGGGAGGATTTGGACACTATTTGTGAAAAGTGGCACCACTGTTAAGAAACAATCCATTGACCATAAAATGTACCAATCTGTGGTTCGTGCATTGTTTCCCAGCAATAATGACATTTTTCAGTATGATGGTGCACTCCTACTCAAAGGTAGGACAGTTCAGTCCTAGCTTGAGAAGTGCAGAGATGATCTTCAACATCATCTGCCCTGACCAGCTCAATCACTTGGCTTGGCTATCATGGATCCTCTGGTGGCAGATTTGGAGAACAGAGTGAGAAGCAGATTTCCTCCTCCAAAATCTCTGAAGTAATTGACAGATATTCTGATATATGAATTCTATAATTTTCCAAATGAGACTATTCAAAAGTTGTACTAACCTATTCTAAGAAAAATGGAATGTGTATTAAAGGCAAATAGTGGTCAACACCTTTTTTTAATAAAAGAAAATCCCTTATTTCCCAGGTGTTCACACTGCTTTGTCCAACCCCTGCACAACTGTTTTGATAACACATGGCACGATTTAGCTATTTACATTAAAAAAGAAAAAGTTTTATTGCCGAGTTCTGAATCCACTAAGGGTTTCTTTTCTCCCCAGTGCCAATGTGCCAATTTAAAGTATATGTGGGTCTGAAGATTATTGAGAACCTTTGCTTCTTCCTTTTCTCAATCTCAACCCCGTTCTTCTGAACTCCTGTCAGTTTCTGTTAGGCCTCTTCACCTTGCCAGAAGAGTTGCACATGTGCTTCATCACTCTTGCTTTTTTTTTTATCTGGGAAATAAAAAACAATATGTAATGACCTATTTTGGCCCAGCACAGCCTTCATTGCGTTGATCCAACCCTCTTCTCACTATGGTTGACAAGGCCTATTTGTGTCTCTGCAAGCTCTATTAAAAAGCATCTGTGATCCATTCATCGTGTTTCTAGTGAAGGCTTGACCATTTGCTGAAGGAATACAGTAAGAATTATGATGCCAATTTTGAAATCCAATTGAAATCAATCATGATCTTATAAATTTCCAAGGTTCAGCAGAAAGGCAAAAGTCATGGCAGACAGGATACAGTGAAAGGAAAATTTGTGCATTTGAGCAAGGACATGTACAGCCCAGCTATTGTCATACAGTTACAGTATGATAAATGGAGCTTAGGAGGGCATGATAGACGCAAACTGTGGTTGAAAAGGTCATCCAAAGCCATTAAAATATATTTACATAAAGCACAATGGTAATAGCAATAACAATATTACAAAATCTCAGCAAGAACAGAGAGGGAAAAATAATACCGTTAAAACCAAAGAAGCCAAACGTACCAGAACAAAGACCAATCCAATGGGCACATCCCACATATCCCTTCCATGTTGGATCATTGGCTGCAGTAGTTATTGCATGCACAGCTTCATGGAGTACATTCACAGTACCGCTCTCATTAAATGCATGTCTTGTGTTACTTTATAGAATGTACATGTTAGGTACAAGAGCAGAACGGAAAGAAAAATTTATTAATCTTTCATGGAAAGGAGGGAGAGACAGAAGAAACACATTTCATGCTCCTCGGAGCATTGACTCACATGCTGCTGGAGTATGAAAAGAAAAATATATAAACCCTAGATGCATTACACGACCAAATGGGTCACATATTTTGGTATTCCTGACAGATGCAAGACCAAAACACTGCAACATGAGTTTATACGTATGTTCTAAAGCTTACTATAGTCGGTGAAGATGTTTTCACTAAACAGTGAGTTGTGGAGGGTTACAATGACTCAGAACTCAACAAGAAAAAAAGGTTGGCATTTGCGCTTACCCCTGTGGCTCCATGCGAAACAAAACACATCAGAGGTTTTGGTTTACTCGAATGGCCATTAAAGTCCTAAGCCCACCTGCCACGTCACGGCAACCTCTAGTTCGGTGGGTCCTACCTAATGAAACCAAGAGCTGCTTTCTAAGCAAATTACAAGTCCTCATGCTGCTTCTCAACCAAGCGGCAGACTGGTGGGTTTATAATTATACCCTCACCAAAAACATTTCCATTTCTTTGGGATTGAAAAAGAAAACACGGAAAGGGGCAGCAGAAAAAATTACCTGGCTGAGGATACAACAAAATATACATATATGCCGTGGCAGGTAGTGATGAGCCGAACACCCCCGTGTTCGGTTCGCATTCGAACTCGAACAATTTCAAAAGTTCGAGTTCGAACTTGAACACGAACCGAACTCAATGCAAGTCAATGGGACTCGAAAGTTCGATTTTTAGAGTGCCCTCCAAGAGGGCATATATGCAAGATATTTGCCATAAAAGGTGTATGGGGTCCGGGTAGTGCCCTGAGGGACAGGAAACAAGGACAAAAAGTAAAAAAAAAAAACGTTTTTAAAGGAACAGTGAGTTTTCCATGAAATAAAGGTTAAGAATAAAAACGAAAAATTCCTTCAAATATCGTGCCTAGGAGCTCCCCATAACCTGCCCGTGAAGTGGCGGATTTGTAGGATGTATAGAAACATTTTAAAAATAAAAAAATGACATTTCAAATGACGGTAAATGGTTTTCCTTTAATCTATTCATAAACAACTGCTTGGGGCGGAAGCCTGAAAGAAAAGAGGAGACATTTTAGGACACGCAGAACAAGTTTAGTGATTTTTTGGCTAAATTATGGTGAAACTTATGCAGGCTTTGGATGAAAGTAACAATAGGTGCTTTAAAATTGGGCCTTTAGTGTCGGCAACAGTGCCGTCACACCGTAACCCCTCTGTGGTATTGTGGAACAATGCAGGGGTGGACCCTGCGGTCCAATATTAAAATTATATGAATCTGGTATAGGCGTCAGTGGCAGTGCACCCAAATGTTAGGCCTTTGGTGCCAGCTAGTGCCTTCACAACGTAACCCCTCTGAGGTATTGTGGAAGAGTGCAGGGGTGGAGGTTTTGGTAATGCAGAAGAGATCCCCGATCTATTCAGTTACGTCAGCATCAGGGGATTGATAGCTGCTGATCCAGGACTGATTCATTTTTATAAATGTCAGCCGGTCTACAGAGTCGGTGGACAGACGCACTCTTTTGTCTGTGACAAAACCTCCAGCGGCACTGAATGTCCTTTCAGAAAGCACGCTGGATGAAGGGCACCCTAGTAGCTGCATAGCATATTGGCTAAGTTCTGGCCAGTGATCCAATCTCAACACCCAGTAAGCCAGTGGATCATCTGCTGTAAAGGTATCCAGGTCTGCCCTTGCCCCTAGGTAGTCCTGCACCATATGGTGAAGACACTGGCAATGGGTGCCTACATTTGACGTCTCTGGGCGTCATGGACTGAAAAAATGTAAAAAGGCATCAGTCAAGCGGTCCCGGCCTTCACCGCTTCTTGTGATCATCCGCAGCCTCAGAAGCACCTGTGTCATCACTTGGTAACCTACCAGTGCCTGGAAATGTGTTACACAAGTGTCGCTTTAGAGCGTACTCACATTTTCATCCGGTCCTCCCTCTGTTAGGGTAGGATGAGCTCTGCAACTTTACCCTTGTATCGTGGATCAAGAAGGGTTGCCAACCAGTAATGATCCCTCTCCTTGATAGCACGAATCCTGGGGTCCTTTACCAGGCTTTGCAGGATAAGGGAGCCCATGCAGCGTAGGTTGGAGGTGGCATTAGCTTCCGAGTCTTCCTGGTCAATGAGGATGACCCCATCGTGCACTTCCTCCTCCCAGCCACATACTAGTCCTTGGGTTTCTGGGCACACAAAACCCTCCCTTGAGGAATCCCCACCTTCAATGCCCCCACTACTTAAATATTCCTCCTCCTCCTCGTCCTGTCTGATCTGAGGACCCGCAGGAATGCTGTCTGCGTAAAGACTGGGGCCTTGAGAGTTAGGGAAGGCATCCTCTTCCTCCTGCTGCTCTGCCTCTAGTGCCACATCTATAATTCCCACAGAGTGCGCTCCAGCAGGAACACTAAAGGAATTGTGTCACTGATGCATGCACTCTGCTCACCATCCTCGTTGCCTCCTCAAATGGTGACAGTACAGTGCATGCATCCTTGATCATCAGCCACTGAGGGGGGGGAACCAAGTTGACCTGAACCTGTCCTTGTGTCATACTCACACAGGTACTCATTGATGGCCCTCTGCTGCTTGTGCAGATGCTGCAGCATTGCTAATGTCGAGTTCCACCTGGTGGGCATGTCACAGATCAGACGGTTTGTGGGAAGGTGGAATTCTCTTTGAATTTCTGCCAGGCGAACACTTGATGGGAATTACCGTCTGGAGTGGCTGCAGACTTTTCTGGCCTGGCTGAGAAGCTGTGCCAGCCCTGGGTACCTGGTTAGGAAACACTGTACCACCAGATTTAGGACGTGTGCTAGGCATGGTACATGCGTCTATTTACCCTGGCGTAGGGCGGAGAGAAGGTTGCTGCCATTATCGCAGACGATCATTCCCAGCTGAAGCTGGCGTGGTGTTAACCATCTCTGCATCTGCCCCTGCAGAGCTGACAGAATTTCTGTCCCGGTGTGGCTCCTGTCCCCTAAACAAGCCAGCTCAAGCACAGTATGGCATCTTTTTGCTTGAGCCATTGCGTAGCCCCTGCCACGCGTCGGTTTAACTGCCACTTCGCCAGAGAAGGAGGAGGAGGAGGAAGAGGTGGTGGAGCAGACAGACCTCATACAAGCAGCTTTCTGGAGGCGTGGTGGATGAACAAGCTCCAGCACAGAGCCCCGTCCTGGATCCCTCCCAGCTGCAATCAGAGTTACCCAGTGTGCCGTGAAGGAAGTGTAACGGCCCTGTCCATACTTGCTGTACCACGTGTCTAAAGTCATGTGCACCTTGCTGCTGACTGCCTTTCCCAATGACTCCATAACATTGTGTTCCACATGCTGGTATGGTGCTGGAATGGCCTTCCATGGAAAGAAATGGCGTTTTGGAACCTGCCACTGTGGAAGGACCTGGTACACCCATTACTGTAGCATCATCCCTGTCAGTGGAGGTTGTAGGCAATGACATGGCAGGACATATAGTGGGGTAGAGACAGATGAGGAGGAGGAGGAGGACCTGTGCAAAGTGTTGTGCCAACGGGATGTGTGGCAGGTAGTCATATGTCGTCTCAAGCACGTGGTACCCAAGTGTGGGATGTCTTTCCCACACTTGATCCTCATCTGACATAGATTACAAATAGCAACGGTGCGGTCTGCTGCACATTACTTAAAGAACCCCCAGACAGCAGACTTCCTGTATATGTGCTTTGAGACAACAGCGCTCTGCACCTGAGCAGCTGTGACTTCTGATGCCTTGGACTGGCTACGGTTGGTCATAGAGGACGTTCTGCCTCGTTTTTGTTGTGCCTCCTCTGTTCGATCAGGCACCCAGGTGGAGTCAGTGACCTCATCATCGTCATCACCCCCTATCTCCTCGTCACTGGAGCCAACTTGGCAGTATGCTGCAGCTGCTGGGGCAACATGAGTACCAGTTATTTGTGTGTCACTGGCACCCCCTTTCTCTAGGTTGATTGTACTCCCTTCCTCAACCTCGGAGTTTGAATCAGAGCACTGTAGTTGCTGCGCATCCTCAAGCAGCATGTCACTGTCATTGTAGTCAAACAATTCAGCTGACTCCTCCGTGTGTGATAGTGAGGCTACAGCAGGAGTAGCTGTGGACATGGAGGCTGAATTAGATGTTTTGGCAGCTGAGGTGGACTGTAAACCACTACAAGCCTGGCTGGCAGAGGACTCAGAGGATGAGGATGGCCTGGTTAGCCAATCCACCAAATCCTCTGTATGTTGCTGCTACTTACAAGCGTGCCCTTGCAGAGGATGCACCACGTCCACGACAACCAGAGGCACAGCCTCCCAACACAGAGGCTGCTTGTCCTCTTATCTGTGTCTGGGAGCGTCTGCCTGTCCTTTTTGTTTTTTCTGACATGGTGAGTGAGATATAGATTAAAGATATACAGAACTCTGATTCAACTCTGTTATAAACATTGGAGATATGCAGAAATCTGATTCAACTGTGTTATCTAGATTAAAGATCTCCAGAACTCTGGTATAACTCAGTGAAACACCCTGATAGCTGGCAGCCAGTAACAAGACACAGATTAAAATTCCCAGAAACCACCTATAAATCAGTGAGACCCCCTGATGGGTGGCAGTGACAAGACACAGGTTATAATTCCCAGATATCTGCTACAAGTCTGTGAGTCCCCCTGATGGGTGGCAGTGACAAGTCATAAATTACAATTCCCAGGAACCTCCTATAAATCAGTGAGACCCCCTGATGGGTGGCAGTGACAAGACACAGATTACAATTCCCAGATACACTATATTGCCAAAAGTGTTCGCTCACTTTCCTTGACTCGCATATGGATGGGTGAGCGAATACTTTTGGCAATATAGTGTATCTTGTAGAAGTGAGACCCCCCAATAGCTGCTGGCAGTGAGAACACACAGATTACAACAATTCCCAGATATCTTGTAGAAGTGAGACCCCCCAATAGCTGCTGGCGGTGAGAACACACAGATTACAACAATTCCCAGATATCTTGTAGAAGTGAGACCCCCAATAGCTGCTGGCACTGAGAAGACACACTAACAGAACAATCTCCTCTCAAAAAACATGTGCTGGGGCTGTGTGAAGCCTTATATAGTGTGCTGCGGGATTTAGCTCTGTGAGCCCATGATTGGGCAAAATTTGCCCCATCAGGACTCTGAGCCATGATTGGCATAGTCTTGCACCTGTTTTGCATCTGACCTGTGGTCAGGTGCAAGGCTGTAGCCAATTACAAGCTTCATGCCAGTGGAAAAGTGCATTGTGGTCCATTGTGGTGCATTGTGGGCGAACTCGAACCGAACACGTGGAAATGTTCAGAGTTCGCAAACAGCCGAACGGCTGATGTTCGATGCAAACGCCGAACAGATCAAACAGCTCATGCCTAGTGGCAGGTGGGCTTCTCAGCCTCTTGGCTGAGAAGCAGCACGAGGGCAACATAGTGGTGATAGCAAAGAGTAGGAGATTAATTCTGCACTTGGTTCTCAATTTCATTGCTGTCAGGTGATTGCTGACTAACACTAACTAACGACAACAAGTTCCCTTTAAGAGCCAGTTCAAACATTGAGTCTGATACACCAGAGGGAATAACAGGACCCCTTAATGGTAGATTTAAAAAATTTATACCATACATAGAGCTACCATAGCGTACTGTGAGCTTTACATTTTTCACTAGGCGATAAAATCCTATGGGCACTATTCCTATGTTCACGCTAAAATGGGGATGCTACTGGGGGAAAACTTGCGCCTGCAGGTTTCCCAATAGGGTCCCCATTTTAACGGGAAGATTCCGTGGAAGGTGCTAATTCAGCACCTTGCCCTGGAACTAAGCACAATCCTCAGTGATACTCGCATTAGAGCTTCCGCACCACCGTGGATATCACCTCCTGGAGTTCATAGGACTCCATGTGGGGTTGCGCTGCTGGGCCCAGAGCACTGCGTGATCTTGTGAGAGCTGCGGGTCAGATTGGGAGCAATTTGTCCCCAGTCTCACTGTGCTCCCAGCGGCCAGAAGCAGTGGATCGGGGGGCCGTTCTTGCCACGGAATGAGAGGTGAGTATCTGATTTATTGGGGGGTGTTTAGTTGGTGCAAACTGATTCTGCAAAAGCAGAATCAGTTAGCACCAGCTCTTGGGTGCTAGTAAAAAAAAAAAACAGTTAACCCATCAATGTCGTGATTAGCATTAGGAAAAGTAAGGTATTACAAAGTCCTAACGCTAATTACTGATTGCGCACCCTATGCTTAACATGGGGAGATCAGAGTACAGTAAGCTCGCACAAGCTAGACTTTGGGAGTTATTCAGGGAGAGGTGAAAACCAGGAGAATGACAGGAGAAGTGAAAATTCTAGGTCAAAATAGCCGACTTGGAAAGTGAGATAAATGGGAGAATTTTTCTGGTTTGGCTATTTTGACCTAGAGTTTTCACTTCTTTAGAATTCCTGGTTTTCACCTCTCTCTGAATAACCCCCTATGTCTATTTGAAACAATCCTAAAATATTGGACCAATTTATTATTGGATCGGTTCAAAAGTTGCATATACTTCTGAGGTGCACAATTTTTCCCCCTGTACCCCCTCTTTACACTACTCCACTCTGTATATATATTTATATATATATTAGATATTAGATGTTAGGGTTACGGTTACTATTAACCCCTTCAATGTGGACAACGTATGGGGGATGTCCTCATTTGTCCTGGCTGTTGTGGGGAACATCCTCAACACATGTCTGCTTTTCTGCAATAAAACAGGGAATCGTGGGTGATCCAGCCAATGTCCCATAGTGAACGGACTTCCTGGAAGTCAGACCGATCCTTGAGACCTCCCCGATGCACATAATGTACCCTGAGGTAGGGTGTCTGCATCACCAAAAACTAAATTACTTCACAATATTAGCTACTACAACAGCACGAGCTTCCCTTCTGTGCAGTTCTCGAGGGGTAAATAGTAACACCCAAAGGCCAGCAACTCCAGACACTTTCTTGCTTTAATGTTCCTGATGAAGCCATATATTTTTTATGTGAAATCGTGTTGGTCTTAACTGTTCAACATGTCTTTTGTGATCTTTGAGGGCCATTATTCAGTATGATCATGTTATGTTGGTCCCTTTTGTTTTCTCCATTTTTCGCTATTAATTATGCAGAATCTTTAGGTTTAAATCTACTTGAGTCTTATTGCTCTTCCTTACTAACCATTGTGAGATTAAGACTAGCAGGGTTATTCAAAGAGAATCAAAAAGTCACTGCACGTTCGGTGACTTTTCGTTCTCTTCAATTCGGCACGATTTGGCGATCCCATTTCAGCGACCCTCCGGTGTATTCAGCAAGCACCACAGGGCCACCTTAATGCAGGGAAAAGTCGCTGCAAACCCACCGAAAACTCTTGGCAAAAGCCGGCGAAGGCACACCGAAAACCCGCAACAACATCTGGATTAACCCCGCCAAAGACGCCGGGAAAACCCGATCAGGAGCCGATCATACGCAGCGCAGCCGCCGAAAAAACCCGACACCGCAGACGAATGGAGTTAAAAAAAGACCAAAACGTTCGCTTGAATGTTTGAAAAGTGAAACGCTGTTTGCAAAGAAACTACTGAGCGAAAATGTCTGAAATTTACATATGAGGTCCAAGGAATGATAATAAAAAGGGCTGTTACAGAAAAAAGAACAAACGTTTAAATAAAATAAAAAAAAATAGGCAAAAATATTTTGGCAAAAAAAAAATCACGAAAAATGCTTAAAATATCCCAAAAATCTATAAATAAAGAGACTTTTTACTGCAGAATATTATAATCAATGGTTTATTAGATATTGAATTAAAATGGGAATATTTTTAACATTGAAGCCTATGGGATTCACCTGAATAAATATGCCGTATGAAGCCACCGAATGGCAGGGCAATTCGGCAACTTTTCACTGTTGGTTTTTGTTCTCTGAATAGACGAAGCTATGGGGATTTCACTGCCCTCGAACAGGCAACGAACAGGCACCGTATGTGCACGCAATTCGCCAACAATTGGCGAACTGCCTGCTCTCTGGATAGCCGAATGGCCAAGAAACGTAACCTTTCGGCAGCCATTCGAATCTCTTTGAATAACCCTCCTAAATATAGAAGCTGTGAGACTCCTTGCATATGTATTTGGCATTGCGGATTCAAGGGATATTTTTATGGAGATGGGAATATTGTTTATAGGAGTAGCAAATAGCCTATTGCCTCTTTTCTATCACTGTCCTATATTTCTTACCCTCAAAGGTCTGATTCTCTTACTATAGTGAGATTATGATTAGATTCCTTTTATGATTAAGAGTGTAAACTTAGTCTGTTTATTTGTAATTAACATCCACTGCCTCCTGTGTATATTTATCCACCAGAGGTTAGGCCCAGCCATCCTTGTGCGTTACAATATGTAGTGAATGGTATTTGCAGACAATATATTCACTGTTTTTATTTATGTTTTTGGATTTTTTGCTTATCTTTTTGCTTGTTTTGAATAAAGTTTAGTTTTCGCTTTTTCACTATTTATGAATTAGTGCAGATGACTGTTTAAAATTGAGGACACCCAAAAGAATACAAACCAGACACTAGAGCTGCTTAGATAAACCCATTGATACATCCAAACTAGATCCTCTATGGACCGGAGAGAGATGTAAAGCCAGATTAAACTAGTAAATTTTCCCTAACACCTGTGACAACAACAGAGGTTGTTTTGTTCAACCATCCACAGTAGATAGCATGGTGACCCTAGGAAGCATTAAAAAGTCTAAGTAAACTATATAGCAATAAAACTAAATAAGGCTTCTTAGCTTTTTTAAAAATCTTGTCAATATTCTTGCACCTACAGATTTAGCAAGCTTGTTCCCCTTTTCTATTTTTTAATTTAGTGTACTGAGATTGAGAACATGAGAACGGTTATATATTTAATATAAATATAACAAATTATGAAGTAGTTTTGTAGCTGTGTGTCTATTATTTAAGATCCAGAAAGCATACAGTATAATCCATCAAGAGCATAATTATGGAAAGCTTGGATTGAGACATTAAATACACAATATGCAATGGAATACTATTTAATAGTTTAGAAAGATCCTGCATTTATAATAGTTTAGAAAGATCCTGCATTTAATTCCTGAAAGCTACAGGCAAGTCTTTCTGACAATCTGTAAGACAATCAGTGATTTCAAACAATAAGAAAGGATAACAGCTGTCTGAGTGTTTAGTTTCTTCCATAGATAAGGCTGGCAGATGGCCATATAGAAGTGCATTGGAAAAACATACAATGCTTAATGGCACGTTGTACAAACAGTAGCATAGACCTGAACTGTATTACAAATGTGCAGAGTACGGTCTACTTTTATAAATTGAGATAACATTGAACGCTTAATGAAAGTCGGCAGAACGTTTCATTAGGATGTATTCACGCATGGCATATTTATAAATAATAGAGGTGTGCATTCGTATTGTATCGAATCGCAATTCGATCGAGATTTCGGTAATTCGTATTTCGGAAGTACTTGTTATGTGTTCCTCTCAGTTAAGGTACCTCAAGGCTCTGTTCTTGGTCCCCTACTCTTCTCAATCTTCTCAAACCGCCTCTCTTGGCAACCTCATCTCTTCCTATGGATTCCACTGTCATCTCTATGCTGACAACACCCAAATCTACCTTTCTTCTCCCGATCTCTCTCCTCCTGTGTTGGTCCGTGTTACTGTCGGCCTATCAGCTGTCTCTGACTGGATGATTTCCCCGCTTCCTACAGCTCAACCTCTCTAAAACTAAACATCTCATCTTCCCTCCCTCTAAAACCAACATTCCTGCACCCATTTCCCTTTAGGTGAATGTTGCCACCATTACATCTACCTCTCAGGCTCGTTGCCTCTGTGTCCTCTTCGACTCTGACCTCACATTCAGTCAATCAAATCTTGCTACGTCCACCTAAAAACCACTGCTCGTGTTACTGGTCTCATACGTGGCAGAATGAGATACAGAAACTTATGATGTATAATTTACCGGCCTCAACCTAGCAGACTGCGCGGCCGCTGTAGGAATAAAGAGAGTACCAGCAACTATAAAACTGCCTTGTTCTGGCATCTTCTAATCTTTATTGCCTTTTTTAGAAAGAGTATATCACTTAATAACAATTATAACATTAACATTCTTCTAAGGTTTGCAAATAAATTGTAATCAATCTGTTTATGCACAGTTGTTCCAATTTACATATTCATTACAATACATGTGTGTCTATATATTTTCCCTTAAACAAATGATCTGGTTTTCACTTATACAAGTTTAAACTCTCCTAATACATAAATACCCTTTGAAATGACAAGCAGGCTTGACATTTTTGCATTACTTCTTGCAGTAAAATCTCTTTTGTAACCCTGCAATGGCACAAGCTGCTGACCACCATTTTACAGGTCTTTAACCCTTTCCATGCGGCGGACGCGCTCAGCGCGCCCTGCCGCATGGCCACTTCGCTGCGGAGGACGCGCTGAGCGCGTCCTCCCTTAGCAGCGGCGATCAGTCAGGATTCCGGCCGATCGCGGCGGCCCCCCGGTGCGGGCTGACATCCTCAATGTCAGCCCAGCCTCCGGGACCCCGGCGGGCCTCAATAGACATCATCACGCCTGCGCGATGATGGCTATTTCAGGTACCCCCCTGCCATTGCGGGGAAGGTGCCTGAAGCGGAGGGGGGAGGTCCCTCGGACCTCTCCCCCTCCCATCCATGCAGGCCAGCGAGTAAAGGCAGGCATCGCTTGGAAGGGCACAGCCTGCCCTTCCAAGCGGCGGCTGTCTTTAACCCGTAGGGGGCTGGATCGCGATATGGCGCTAACATGCGCCGTATCGTGGTCCCCACCCGGAGCTGGCCGACATCTTGATGTCGGCCAAGCTTCCGGGATATCCCCCTAATGACTGGCAGCATCGCGCATAGCTGGCGCCAGTCCCGCAATTAACCCCTTGCTGCCACCTATGGTGGAGATAGGGGGTTCCGATGAACCCCCTATCTCCCAATCTGTGACAGCTAGGGGTTAATGTTTGATATCATTGGAACGGCCAAAAGCATGGCCTTTCCAATGATACCAAACATGACCATGTACAGTTTAAAAAAAAAATTAAAAATAAAAATAAAATTATAAAAATAAATTAAAAAAATTAAAAAAACTTTTTTGTTTTCGTTTTGTTTTATTAATGCAGAAATATTGTTCCCATTTCAATTATAATGTGAACAATGATGCTGCATTAACGATTTTTTCCAGGGGGGGCGTTTGCCAAAAAACACGTAATTTTCCCCAAAAAGAAGGAACGATTCCCCGTTTCTAATTTTTTTAACAAACGCAACCCATAGAAAATATAACCGCAAACGCTTGCATGTTAAAATGTGAAAAAAAACCACTTTACACGTTGTAAATTATTGAAAATTTAAATTTTATTGCATTTTATGTTATAATATACAGACAGGACATAACGTATACATATAATAATGATATATTATGAATCTGCCGAGTCTCCCGGAAAGAACGATATATAATATGTCTGGGTCATATAATAAAATGTGACTTCAAATCGCATGTAAACATGATGAGCGAAACCGGTAAAAATGAGCTCAGCACAGAGGCGTGAAAAAGCTCCGCAGCGAAAGGGTTAACCTTGTAGTACACATGACTACTAACCACCATTTTAACTTGGTCAAATACCTCAATCCATCACATAAAAGCAGGATTAATATCTACATCCACACAACCGTTTACAAGATACATATATCTTATAGTACAACTATTGTTTTAACCCCTTTTTTTAAAGAGCACAAGAGCTTTCAGTATTTTTAAACTCTGTTTACTGTTACAGTTCACATTATCACTCTTAAACCTGACATCCAGTGCTTTTTTTCTGGAAAATAGGTGGGGTGCTCTCACGTCCGGGGAAAAACTGATTATTATGACTATTTTTATGTCCTAATAAACAATAGTTGTAGCTCACTTAAAGGAAGACACTATAAAAGGGAACCATATTTTTTAATACTGTGTTCCTTTAAATGAACTACAACTATTGTTGTAACCCTATGGGGGTTATCCACTAAGTGAATCTGTTGCAAGAAAAGTCTGTATTGCAGTGCAGTTAGCTGGGGTTTTTTTTTTGTTTTTTTTGCAACGCTGGCACTGAGTGGATAATCCCCTAGCATTTGTGAGCACCACAGCAATGAAACTCACAGTTTTGCTGAGTATGTATGAGCTCCACAGCAATGAAACTCACAGGAATGCGCAGTGTGTATGAGCTCCACAGCAATGAAACTCACAGTAATGCGCAGTGTGTATGAGCTCCACAGCAATGAAACTCATAGTAATGCGCAGTGTGTATGAGCTCCACAGCAATGGAACTCACAGTAATGCGCATTCTGTATGACCTCCACGGCAATAAAACTACACTATCTACAAAGTACTGTTTGAATAATATTGGGGGACTCCAATGAGAGGGTGCTTGACCTTGAGAACACCCCCACATGGTGGTCACAGCAGGACCAGGTGAACATACCTGTGTTGCCAGAGCTGATATTTTTAAATGCTGTTTTGAAGTGTGTTTGGAAGCAGCAGCAGTTTTTTCTTTGATCTGAGGCTTGCCTGTCACTGAGTCCCTGCAGAGCAATGCAGCCAGGACTTAAATTTCCACTTTCTCACCATCCAGGGTGCACCACACACTGTCTGGAACTGCTGGGGAGGCTGGGGGCAAGGCAGCGTTGTAGACTTCTTTTGGCATGCCTTCCTCTTGACATCATCAGAGGGGGCCAGGCACCAGCAAGGAGGAAGGGACCAGGAAGAGAGAGCGAGCGCAGGCTTCCGTATCTCTGACCTGGCAGATACAATGCAGCTCACTGGGCACTGGCTGCATCTTAGAAGAGGAGCAGCAGGGACACAGCGCCAGGCAGATAATTTAAAATTTTAGGTCCCTGTCAAGGCAAGTGAGCAGGGATTAAATTTTTTTGCACCCCCTCCTGGTCTTGTGCTCTTAGGCAGCCACCTGTACCGCCTTGCAGTGCCAGTTCCTCTGGTCACACCGCTTGCCTGACAATCCGCAGCTCTGGCAGATGTGTGTAAATATGCTGCACCCCCCCCTTCCCATGCTGTTCAAAGTTTCAGCGGCTGCAGAGAGAGAGGGGTGCAGCATGTTTACACACATCTGCCAGAGCTGGGGCACTGATGAAACAGAGGAGAGATTTTATTTAACTAGCCCTCCCTTGTCACTTACTGGGAGAAGAGGGGGGTTATCGGTCCCTACATACACTCCTGACAATCGGAAGCGTTCTGGAGCAACATGAGCTGCTGATCGCTTCCGATTCTCTGCCTGTCACTGCAGGAAGAGGGAGGAGCATCATGCTCTCTCCTGTTAGTTCGGTCTGGTGGTGAGGAGCCGGTACTGAGTACCGGCGAGTACCCCCTGAAAAAAAGCCCTGCCTGTAGGAATAAAGAGAGTACCAGCAATTATAAAACTGCCTTGTTCTGGCATCTTCTAAACTTTATTGCCTTTTTTTTTTTAGAAAGAGAGCCACTTATCATCTCATTATTGCCCTGCGCCACCTACAGGTGGCTTACAAAATAGTTGCTATTGAACTCCCAAAACTTTACTAAACAACAAAACAAAAAAATGTGGTGTAGGTATTTCTTTACATTTCACAATCTAATTAATTTTCAGTCCGGTACACACGCATCCGTCCTTTTCTTAATCAGGGCTCTGCTAAACTGCCCATCTACCGCTTTTTCTCTGGTCTTAAGAGATCCCAGATTCTCTCTCTGCAGTCTGTTATGAATGCCTGTGCCAGGCTCATCCACCACACCTCCCGCAACTCTTGCACTTCGTCCCTTTGTCACTCTCTACACTGGCTTCCTGTTTCCTGTAGAATCCAGTTCAAAATATTGGTTCTCATGTACAAAGCTCTCCATAACCGCGCCCCTGCCTACATCTCATCCCTTATTAGCAAGGTACATCCCGGCCTGACAATTTAGCTCTGCCAATGCTTTCATCTCATTACACCCACACTCCAACTCATCCTCTCAGAACTACTCCTGAGCTTCCCTCTTTTTATGGAACTCCCTGCCCCACAACATTAGACTCTCCCAGTCTCTCCAATCCTTCAAGAAGTCTCTGAAAACACACTACTTTAGAGAAGCCTATCAGCTCACTCCACGATTCCCCCACTGTAAATTTCTTGTTCCATCTTCCCTCACAGCCCACATGTACACTGCTACTTCAGGTTCTCTATTTACCCTCACCTAGTGTGTCACCCTTCTTTTAGATTGTAAGCTCTCGAGCATGGTCCTCTCTCCTACTGTTCTGTGTGTGTAATGTGTATGTATATTTGTTATTCTGTCTCACTTGCTCCTCACTCTGTGGCAATGGCCACAGAATGGAGTCTATGAGTCAAGAGTCAATCACTGACTCAAATCATTGTATTGTGTGGGATGTATTCAAAGGACATCATCAGGGGTAGATTAGAAGTCTTTTAATCTCCCCATTTTATCTCATTCAGCTGCCAGCTCTTAGCTCAGGTGGAAAAAATAGAACTCTAGTGGCGCTTCCAAAGAGTGTGTGAAGTGACCCTGAACGTCAAGCACTCAAGCAGTTATCCCAAATACCACCATAAATCCCAGAATACAGAAGAAAACCAGTGCTGCGATCTTGTGTCCACACATCAAATGGTGCAAAATTATTATGGATGCCTTACATAAGAGTTACAATTCTCATAAGTTTTAATTGTTGATGTTTCCGTTAATTCGTACAGGAAATCATCAAAAATACATAAGAGAAAATACACAATAGTAAAATTCTGTGCATACAGTGTGGTATATTAATGATATTTGAGCAATAACCACTCACATTCCGAGGAGCAATCGTGCTCTCGTTAATTTGCCTGTGGGTGCTTCCTAGGGCATACCCATCTGCCACTACATCAACGATGACCCCTATGCTCTCCAGAAATAAAGCAAATAATGGTACAGATAGTACTGTATATCAGCAATGCTTAAGTAGAGAACTAGGAAATACATTCACCCCTCCGGAGCCTTTAGCCTGACTCGAAGTACTGACGCTTTTGGGTTCTAATTAGCTCTCTAAACCTTGAAAAAACCCATCCGGTTTCTGGGTCTTCCCCACTGGCTGTGGTACAAAGGAATCACTGATCCGTCATTTGTTAACTCAATTTCCATAAAATAAATAAAATACATAAAAACAGGCCAAACGCATTTCACCTTTTGATAAGGCTTCCTCCTTGGCATACAGGATGAAAAAAAGTAGAATCCTCCTTTTCCCTTAAGGGACTAATAAATAGTAAATCCAGAAGTCCCCAATTACGGAGATGGAGCTCAGCAGTGCCTCTCGCTTGCCGTCTGTCCAATGTGCAACGCATCGTTGTGCATGCTTCCGGACTCTACCATGTGTTCCGGTCAGCATTCTCAGATGATGTCATTGCGACATATCAGATGGTCCAGTCAGTGGCGTAGCGAGGGGGGCATGTGCCCCTGGGCACCTTTCAGCCGGGGCGCAGCAGCCCTGCCGCTCGCGTGGGTTCCACCAGCCAGCCACGAGATCGCGGAGTAACATCACTGCTCTATAACCGGGGAGAGAGACTGTGGAGACACAGGCTCGATCCCAGCAAGAGCACCTCTCCAGTAAGTGTCCATGGGCAAGACACCTAACAGTACATACTCGCAACCCAGGACATACCTGAAAACGAGAGAAATCTCATTGTATACTTCCTGGTAAAATCCTTTCTCAAGAAGACAAAATACCAGCCGTAATGCCGCTCGCCACTAGTTTTGGCTCTTGGAGCGTGCGACCCTGTGTGAGCTTGTGTATGCAGGGGCACGCAGTGGCTATAGAGGGACACTTGGAACAGTTTATTTCCAGTGTTCCATGGCATATGGCCAAAGGACAAAGCTGCCACCCTCTGCACTGTGGGATCAGGGATGAATATAGGATTTTTTCATCTATTTAAAGTAATTTAATGTAATTTTGCAAAATTACTTAACACTAGGCACTAAGAGCCGGTATTTGTTTCAGATCTCAGATCTGGGTTCATGAAGCCCAAGGTCACCAGACCAGAATTAGATATCAACAAAGGAATAAGACCAGTCACACAAGGCTCGGCCTGTGAAAAGTTTTATTTGGAGTAGCAGCAATGTTTTGGTCCTGACACAGGACCTGTCTCTAGCAACAACCCGTGTCAGGACCGAAACATTGCTGCTACTCCAAATAAAACTCCCTCGCATGCAGAGCCTTGAGTGACTTCTAACTTTGTTGATATGTTAAACTGGTCTGGTGATCCTTGACTGTTGTCTTCTTTTGTTGGCATCATGAGTCATGTCCATCTTTAGTTTTATCGGTAGGAATGAAAATATGCTGACACGATTTTGTGAAAAGTGCGGATTACACTTTTCTGTTCCTTGATATTCAGGAACATTTAAATGTATATTTCATAGTCTTAATCTCTTCAATGTAGAAATCATAATAAAAGTAGTGACTTCAAATTCCAATAGTCATTCAATTGTCTTATATGGGTATAATCTGAGTTAAAATCTAATCCGTGAATGATTAGTATTCACAATAACCATTATCCTCTAGCTCAATTCAATGACACATCTTCAAATAGGAAAAACTCAATGAATAATTATTGTTATGTAAATAATGTAAAATTATCAGGAATAATAATTAAATTACATGTTTTATTGAGACTTGTAGCAGATGTACAGTAGCTAAAAATACTAAATGGTTTTTTCTGTCACCAATGCATTTTAATCAAATTACTTTAACATTTTTACATGTGCAAGCAGACTGTGCTTCATCAGCCAACCATTTAATTGAATTATTTCACCACTTACCAGATGAAATGGAAAGTGGATACTTAAACTCTTAAAAACAGAAGCTGTCTTGTGGTTTCAATACCGTTCTACCGTTTCAATCCGTATGTCAAAACACATTTAAGAAACTTTCCTTTATGGACACATACAAGTCCCTGCTTTTTCTAGTCACACTCGTTCTTAAAACCAAATAAACATAGTATTATGCAGATACATATTATGTAAGTGCTTTATTTTATATATAAAGCAATACAATCCCTCAAGCTGATTAGAAATAAAGAGGATAAAAAATACAAAATTCGGAAAGAAGAATCTTTAAAGTGTGCTACAACTTGCTACATGTACATTTTATGGTGGTAGCTGCACATTGCTGATATCTTGGACTATAGACAGAGATAACAATTTATGTGGAGGCATGGTCATTTGAACAGCCTGAGAAATGTGCAGGTGAGGAATAGGATTGATAGATAGTACCAGTTTGGAAATATTACAGTGTCATAACCTCTAGAAGGTAAGTGTGACAGAATGCTCTGTCACTATGCAATCTGGAGGGGGCTGGGGGCTTGCCTCCTGCTCATGGATTCAGTTACTTCTTCATATTGGCCCGGCTGGGTTAAATGTACAATTTCCTCCTAGAAAGTGCCTACATGCAGTCACGACTCATGGTTTGGGTAGCAGCTTTATTCTGCTCGCTGTTCCAAAAAAAAAGATCTAGATCTACAGCCTCGGCTTATTTCTGGGGGATGCTAGCAAGGCTCTCTACGTGTACCCATCTTTAAACTGCAGCTAAGATACTGGAGAAAGGCATGTGAGTCACGAGAACCCGGGTGTCCTGCAAGGAACCAGCATTCACAGATGTGACTGTGTCCGGGTATTGAGATCTGTTAGAGTAAGCTTTCAGAAAAATCAATATTGGAAAATCAAAAAAATGAATTAGTATCAAATCAGAGTCTGTAAATACTGATCAGTACATAATGTTTCATTTGTCCAAGAGGATGGAGTGCAGCGAAAACAATGTACCTTTCTTTAAGTTCCAGGAGTAGATTTCCCAGATCCTGAAGAGAGTTTTCTTCCTAGGGTAACCTCAAAAAGGGAAAAACATCATCGTGCGATCTGATGTATACCACATGGATAAACCAAAGAAGCGTCAGCACACTCACGTAAAATAGAGCCTTCCTGGCTCTGGATGATGCACCTTTGGGTTATTAACGGCTACCCACTTGCCCTTTTCGGTACAGGTAGTCTTGATACTTCAAGTCTTTACACCCTTAAATATGGATACAGACAGGGCATAGCATAGACTATAATACTATGGAAAACAGAAAAGTGGAATAGAAATATACTCACACTTTCTTGGACCTAACCTAGGTCCTTAGGAATCAGGCTCAGAAGTTGTTGTAGGGTACAACTTCAAATAAAACCCCATGCGGTGGAGTAAAAATCAAAAATGTAATAAAACACAGCATAAAATACAACAAAAATATAAAATAAGGGAATAATTAGTGACCAGAATGCATCTCGCCCGTTGAGATATCCTCAGTGGCTTACTATTTACAATTGAAATAATACATTTATCCTGAAAAAAGCAAAAAAATGACTTGGTAGAACACAAAGCAGTCTCTATTCTATTTTTATGTTTCGAAAAAATAATACTCCTGAGAACATCATCATTTATTTATTTGCAAAATATTTTAACAGGAAAGATACAATGAGTTTTCTCTTGTTTTCAAGTATGTCATGGCAACACAAAATGAACAAGTCTACTGTCATTTTTTAGCCTTGTACAATATGTTACATTTCAGGAAAAGCCTTCTGTTGCACATTTTGCCGATCATACAAAAACCCTGTCTTTAAGCCTGTCAAACATTTCCTAGAATAATTTGTTCCCTAAAAAGACCTTTCTTAAAATTTAGATTGATTTTAAGCAGCAAAATGATATTTTAAACTCATTTAACCTTCAATACAGTGTGCATGTTAATCGATAAGTATTGACGCTTCCATTAGTGGCACGTTGAGTATTATACCTGCAGGCACACATTTCTTTATGTAAAGTTGAAAAGTGGCTGCAATTTGCATCACCTGTTTGTCAACGCTTCAAAAAGGAGACGTACGTTAATGTTACAGTTTTCCTCCTAATGAGGAAGCCTGAAACTATAAGGGCACTATTCCTTAGCTCACACAATAAAAAAAATCAATCTACGTGCAGTCAGATTACTTGAAACTTTCAGTGGCCTGTCAAGTCAGATGATGTTTGAAAATTTGTTAGAGCACAGGAAGACTGGTGAAATGTTTCAAGAAAAAATGAAGCTAAATCACAAAGCAATATGACACCACTGGCTGACATCTGCAAAATGCTTCTGCTAAATGCTATTTATTTCCCTACCTACCATTTGCTAAGTGCCTTTTCCCATGTCAACTGGTATTTAGCAGCCATAAAAGTATAAATCTGCCAGTGGCGTAGCGTGGGGGGGGCCTTGGGGCGGTCGCCCCGGGCGCAATTTTCTTAGGGGGCGCAAAATTTAATAGAAATTCGAACCACTAATATTTTCCAGCAGGGAACAGCAAGGTGTCTGCTCACAGACACTGGTGTTCGTGAGAGGCCCCTGCATGGGCAGTCGCCAGTTTTGCGGCACCGGTGGTGACTTAGTACTCAGCATCCGGAAGGAGGACCAGGACAGAATATTCTGGTCCTGTCATGACTCCTTAACCCTGACATGAGTCACATGAAGCAAGCAGCATTATCCGATGGAACACCCTGTACCACGCTTGTCAGCCCCCCTTGAAGCCCTGTGCCAGCCCCCCACCACTGGCAGCCCTGCAGCCGCTGAACAGGAAGGAGGGAGGGATGTGCCTGCTCTGCAGCACATTTAAAATCTGGTCTCCCCTAAGCCCCCTGGACAGCTCCCCCCTGGGCCACCAGAAACTCCACGCAGGTAGGTGACACTGTGTCACATCAGAGCAGCATAACCAACACACAGTGAGGGGTACAGGGAGAGAGGGTAACTGTGGTACTCGGATAGAGAGAAATTGACTGGGGGTACTGGGAGAAAGTGGGGGTACTGGGAGAGAGTGACTGGGGTACTGGGAGAGAGAGTGACTGGGGGTACTGGGAGAAAGTGGGGGTACTTGGAGAGAGAAAGAGTGACTGGGGTACTGGGAGAGAAAGAATGTCTGGGGGTACTGGGAAAGAGAGAGTGGGGGTACAGGGAGAAAGTTGGGGTACTGAGAGAGAAGGAGAGAGTGACGGGGGTACTGGGAGAGAGTGACTGGGGTTACCTGAGGGAGAGCGTGACTGGGGGTACTTGAGGGAGAGAGTGACTGGGGTACTTCGAGAGAGGGAGAGAGTGACTGGGGGTACTGGGAGAGAGTGACTGGGTATAGTGTGAGAGTGGAACTATGCTAGGGTATACTGTGACAGGGTGACCAGTAGCAGTGACGAGGCGTGGGGGGCCTGTCTGTTTAATTTTTTTATACTATCAGTATATTGTTAATATACAATACATGTGCTTGTGGGTAATGGGGTCAATACTCTACTGGTAGAAGGGAATCGGGGTGTGTTACCGGGTCCACAGGTTGGTGGGGGGCGCACAATTCTTGCCTTGCCCGGGCGCTGACAACCCACGCTACGCCGCTGAAATCTGCCTTTCAGATTGCCAATCACTGGACTTTTGGAAGCAGACGCTACGGGTACTCACTTCTGGAGCACATGGAGTTCACTTGTGATCTTGCGTTTTTGCAGGAGCAGCACCACCGGACTACTATTTGCTTTCCATGTCCATTGAAGTATAACAAAAGGTGGTAGATCATGCCTCCCTCACAGAAGAATCCCTTTATCTTTGTACATTGACAATTTTTATTGACCATTAAATGGCAGGTACAGAATACAGACATCGTCCTCTGGAAAGTGGGGATAGTGCAAAACAGACATAGCAAAAGTGGGGCCAAAATAATGTAGCCAAAAATATTCTCATTTTAAATAACCATTTAACAGCGTGTAAACGAAGTAGTAATTGTGACAGGAATGGAGTTAAATGGACCAATAAATGAAATGTTTTTATTGTGTTTATTTTATGTTGCTGATATCTTACATGTATTTTATTTTTCTCTTGTATGGTTAGTTAAGAAAATATTTTACTCTATGTCACTGGTTGCATCATTTTGTGATCTTTTGTGTTGTAAACTGCCCCCCCCCCAGTATCTTTCCACTTGCTCCTCACTGTGTGGCAGTGGCCATATAATGGAGTCTATTGGTTGATTATTGACTCACATCATTATATTTATTTATTTATAACGGATTTTACCAGGAAAGATACATTGAGATTTCTCTCGTTTTCAAGTATGTCCTGGGTTCAAAAACATTGAAGTGTTACATATTGTGTGGGATGTATTCACAGGACATCACCAGGGGGTAGATTAAAAAAAATTTAAGATCCCTGTCTTATCCCATTTAGCTGCCATCTCTTATCTCAGCCAGGAGAACAATACCCTCCTGTCACCATATCTAAATATTCCCTCCTCCATCGCGTTAACTGTTAAGGCCCATGTCAGATGAGCGCACATTTTGCGTCCGTCTGACCACACTGTTTGCTGTCCGTTGTAGCTTTTCAAAGGGGTCAATAGAGAACAACACATGAAGTATGTGCGCACTTTTTCACACGCGCGCAACGTATGTTGCAACGGACGCCAAAATGGCATCGACGTGAAAAAGATAGACGGACGTAGAGAAACAACTGCATACAGTTTTTTTTTTCTTTTCTCAACATCAGTCAAAATTAATTGATACAATGTAACCACAATCTCATCAGTTAAAAAGTACATCCGTTACTGTGCACAGTCAATGCGCTCGTCTGACCCCAGCCTAAACCGGCCGTGTGGAGTAGAGGTAACATCACTGCTCTATAACCGCGGAGACCGTGGAGACAGAGGTTCGAATCCTGGTAAGGCCGGGTGCACACGAGTGCACGAAGAGTGGAAGGAACGTCCGTGAGAGTGGACATTCTTTCCACTCAACGCCCGCCTGCCTTCCCCAACGCGCATCCTAGCGCATCGACGGGGAAGATCTCTAGGTGCACGCATGCTATGCGTGCACTTCGTGTGCGTGCACAAGCGTGTGATCACATGACTGCAACGGGCGCCAGTAAGTGCGTGCCCATGGGCGCACTAGGTGCGCTCGTGTGGACCCGGCCTGAGAGCACCTCTCCAGTAAGTGTCCTTGGGCAAGACACTTTACAGTACATACTCACCACCCAGGACATACTTGAGAAATCTCAGTGTATCCTTCCTGGTAAAATACTTTCTCAAAAAAAATGTAGTGTAAATAAGCGCCACAAAACAAAGCTTTTGGTAAATGATGCGTATTTTTGGTGGGAAAAATATGCAAAATGGAAACAAGAGATCAAAACCTTACTTTATTTTACCTTTTTACATGTAATTAATTCAGAATAAAAGCAGCAGCATGTGTCTGATGTGGTTTTATTTGTAATGCGCAAGCAATCTAGTGACAGCTGAAGAAGTGCAGCGTCCCTTTAAAGGACCATATGATGAGAAACCATAGACATTCCCAGATTTAGTAACAGCACCATAATTCCACGAGGAACAGCAGTGGCAGCGATAAATAGCCATAACAATGAAATGGAGAAACGTACAAAAAGAAAATAGAAAAAGCATAAAATAGTTAGATTAATGGAATATCTTTTAACCAAAGCAATGCATATCCCTTTCAAGCAGGAAAGGAGCATCTAGACCAATTCTACAGAAAAGCGATTATAAGATCCCAGAGGGTGTCTCCTGGAAATCAGTTCAACAGAGTACTAGGCTGTTTTGGAGGACGAAACCAATTGGGTCAATTTTTTTATCAGGGTTATTCAGAGAGCGTGAAAAGCAGTAGAATGACTGGAGAATGAAGAATTCTAGGTCAAAATAGCCGATTTGGAAAGTGAGATGAAAGGGAGAATTTTTCTGGTTTGGCTATTTTGACCTAGAATTTTTCATTCTCCAGTCATTCTCCTGCTTTTCGCGCTCTCTGAATAGCCCTGTATGTTTTTTTTACTACAATATGTTAATTGGTTTTGCAATTGTTGACTTAATGAATAATGAGCTCCTGGGAATAACCTGCACGTTTGTAATAACTATACATCTATATAGGCGGTGGAAATGTACACTAGAAGGCAACTTAGAATAGCAGCTCAGCTGTTAATGTTTGCAAGGAGAGCTGTAAGAGTTAATATCTCACCTCATCCCATGATAGACTGCAGGATTTCTAACACGCTGCCCCATCTTCTGGAACGCTCTCCCTCGTACTGTCAGACTTTCCCCTAGTTTCCCTTCCTTTAAACGCTGCCTTAAGACATTTCTATTTAGGGAAGACTACCACCCGACTCCCTGACGTAACCAGTCCATCACTCTCACCATGCAGTCCTCTACTTCTAGAAGGGTTGGGGGTGAAAACAGATTTTGAGTTCCATGGGGAATAGGGCCCTCGTTTAGTGCTGTACTCGTTTGTCAATTGCTGTTCAATGTATTGTAACCCTGCCTATATTGTGCCCATTGTACATTGCTGCGGAATATGCTGGCGCTATATAATAATAATAATAATAATAATAATAAAATGCAAACGACTCCTCTGGAATCAAGCCCTATATGTTTTTCTTTCACTTGATTTTGTTTGCAGAAATGGATTTTCGAGTCGTTTGAATGCACAGTTGTAAACCCTGAAGGATGCTTAACATACTTAAAACCAGATATTCTGTAGTCTTCTTCAGTGAGCAAAACAAGGGTGTATGAGATTGCTGAGAATGGGCAATGGCATAAGTGGCCTCCTCTACAGTGTGTAATAAACTAAGCATACGGGTTCTCTGTAACTGCAACTGGCTGCTGTCTTATCAGCCCTCAACCGGGAGACAAAATGGATGACCAACTGTCAACATCAAACCGCCAAAAGAAACAACCAACTTCCCCCTCATTGGCAGCCAGCACACCACAATTTCATTTTTTCATACTTTGTTTTTCTTACGGATTTCTCATCTTTTACTTATCTTTTCAGTTATTATCCTCTTGTTTTGCAATCCATTCACCAACAGGGTTATTCAGAGAGCACAGCAATGTCACCGACATTTTGGTGCTCTTTGATTCGCCGCACTTCCACGAGTCTGATTCGCTGACCCTGTGGTGAATTCAGCATTCACCACAGGGTCCCCGAAGTGCAGCAAATATGCCACCGCCAACCTGCCGTAAAACTCGACAGCCTGCCTCCCCAAAATACTGGGGAAGAGAGAAATGAATTAAAACACTGGGGAAGAAATTAATTGGGCAAAATAAATATACTAAAAGGAGGGAGAAATTAATTAAAGGGGGCCCTTGACAGAAAAAAGGTTCCCCACCCCTGTTGTAAACTAAGTGAAAGTAAAAAGCTGTCAGCACGCCGGAAGTGATTCCAAAACCAGTGCCGTTAGTAAAACTCCCGTGAGGGGCCATAATTAGTGAAATGGTGGCGTAGGCGTTTGAGTTTATGCAAAATAAATCTATTTATTTATAAAGAAAGAGGTGATTCGGAAGGAGCAAAAAAGAAAAAAATGGGGATGGAAGTATCGCACATGAATATTAGTGGATTCATCTGTATAAGCATCCAAGGGGGAAACCTGACTGGGGTCTTCTAACTTCTATTGATAACCTGGCATATGAATAATGAAAAGAGAGTATTAAGTTCCCCTTGATATATTGGATGCATAAACCCCAAATTAATTTGGTCCTAAAAACTGTTGGAGAGGAGTCTGTACTTAATGGATGATACTACTTGTCTGGGTCTGGTGCCTGGGTATACATGTATCTGATGCATGGGTATTAATGTTAATTATTTTTGTAGCTTTATTCTGAATAAAACTTTTAACAGTGTAACTTCATAAGATAGGTTTGTTTAGGGGCGGAGTTCAGGGCAGGGTAGGTGGGCAACAGGTGGCGAGTAACTCTTGAGGTCTGGCTAGTAGTTTGGGAATTTAAATTTTGAGCCCTGAACTAATGCATGAAAAATTAAAAATGAGCAGCTTAAGGCTAGGGTCAGACGAAAGCATTTTTCCCCGCGAACGTGAAAAAGTGTGTCCGAACGCATTGACGTATTTTTTCACGGAATGCGCAAAAACGGTCAGACGACGCGCATTTTCGGGTGTGATTTTGTACGGATCGTCAATAAAACTCTTTTTGCGTCTGGGCGTTATGTAGGCTGGATATTAGCAGTGTCTGACATCTCCTAATCACGCAAACACGCCGCTATGCCGCAGCTGCGCACTCAGTACGTCAGTACTAGCGGTTCAGCGTTCTCAGAAAAATGCGTTCAAATTCCACTTACGTTGCACGGCCGGACTTTTGTGCGGCCGTACATCGTATATTGGCCGTCATTGCCCGTCATCTGCTGCTAGTGCGGCCGTAATTATGTGCGCCAGAACCCACGTTAAAAGTGCGCTGGTCTGACCCCAGCCTTACATGATTTTAGTATTTTATCTATTTCGGAATAACAGTCTTTCTACAAACTTGATATTTAACTCTACATGTAATTGTTAACCAAGCAATTGTTTCAATTAAATGCTATGATAATATTCACTTTCAACAAAGAGCGCTTGGTAGTGAAAGAGTTAATGTGTATATACACTGGTGTTCTCTGGAAAATAATTAAATAAAATACCCTCTTGATATTTTGGTGAAAATGTTTAGAGAGCACGCCTTCATATGGAAAATTATAGCTTGAGTTTGAATAATTATGCCATCATAGTCATCAAGACTGTAATTATCATCCCATGCTTTAATTTTATGTTCCATTTGACTGTTCGATATACAACACAGCTCTGAAAATGTGCTATTTATACACAAAAATATCTTCCTACTTTAGAAAAAGGGGCGAGGAGGAAGCTAAATTTATGATACCTGAAACATTCATCTCGCGTGGCCTCCAGAGCAGAATACCCAGTGGTGACTCTAGGACCAATATATAGGGGGGACACATAAGATACCACAGTCAAAACTGGAGGGGCACTAATAATTTTTGCCACTAAATCATACCACTAGATAAGTATATATATATTTATATAAATAAGATTCCAAAATCCCAGAGTAATGTGATGAGTAATGGGGTATAATCAGGGCTCGAGTCGAGCGGGAACGCGCGGGAACGGCGTTCCCGCACTTCTCCGACAGCGGGAACGCTGCGGGAACGCAGCGTTCCCGCTGTGGCCCGAGCCCGAACGCTTAACAGGCGGCCGCCGCACATTGGCGGCGGCCGCGTGCTTCCTATTCTAGCGGCCGGTGACCGGAAGTGGAGCCGCTCGCCTGGCTGTTTCCTAGATCCCAGGCGAGCGGCTGCACTTCCTGTCAGCGGCCGCTGAGCAGGAAACACGTGGCCGCCGGCAGTGTGCGGCGGCGGCAGCAGCAGCAGCAGCAGCGGTAAGTTGGGTTGGGGGCATTATCCATGAGACCAGGGGGCACTATCCATGAGACCAGGGGGCATATCCATGAGACCAGGGGGCATATCCATGAGACCTGGGGGCATATCCATGAGACCAGGGGGCATATCCATGAGACCAGGGGGCATATCCATGAGACCAGGGGGCATATCCATGAGACCAGGGGGCAGTATCCATGAGACCAGGGGCACTATCCATGAGACCAGGGGCAGTATCCATGAGACCAGGGGCATATCCATGAGACCAGGGGCACTATCCATGAGACCAGGGGCATATCCATGAGACCAGGGGCATATCCATGAGACCAGGGGCATATCCATGAGACCAGGGGCATTATCCATGAGACCTGGGGGCATATCCATGAGACCAGGGGCAGTATCCATGAGACCAGGGGCATATCCATGAGACCAGGGGCATATCCATGAGACCAGGGGCATATCCATGAGACCAGGGGCATATCCATGAGACCAGGGGCATTATCCATGAGACCTGGGGGCATATCCATGAGACCAGGGGCATATCCATGAGACCAGGGGCATATCCATGAGACCAGGGGGCATTATCCATGAGAGTTGGGGGCATTATCCATGAGACCTGGGGGCAGTATCCATGAGACCAGGGGCAGTATCCATGAGACCAGGGGCATATCCATGAGACCAGGGGCATATCCATGAGACCAGGGGGCATTATCCATGAGAGTTGGGGGCATTATCCATGAGAGTTGGGGGCATTATCCATGAGACCAGGGGGCAGTATCCATGAGAGTTGGGGGCATTATCCATGAGACCAGGGGCAGTATCCATGAGACCAGGGGCATTATCCATGAGACCAGGGGCAGTATCCATGAGACCAGGGGCATATCCATGAGACCAGGGGCATATCCATGAGACCAGGGGCATATCCATGAGACCAGGGGCATTATCCATGAGACCAGGGGGCATTATCCATGAGACCAGGGGGCATTATCCATGAGACCAGGGGGCATTATCCATGAGACCAGGGGCATATCCATGAGACCAGGGGCATATCCATGAGACCAGGGGGCAGTATCCATGAGACCAGGGGGCATTATCCATGACAGTTGGGGGCATTATCCATGAGACCTGGGGCATTTATATCCATGAGAGCTGGGGGGCAATTATATCCATGTGAACTGGGGAAAATATATCCATATAACCAGTGCTGTGCATATTATTCTTGGGGTTCAGTGCTGTGCATATTATTCTTGGGGTTCAGTGCTGTGTATATTATTATGGGGGCTCTGTGCTGTGCATGTTATTATGTTATTGTTGGGGCTCAGTGCTGTGTATATTATACTGGAGGCTCAGTGCTGTGTATATTATTCTGGGGGCTCAGCGCTGTGTATGTTATTCTGGGGGCTCAGCGCTGTGTATGTTATTCTGGGGGCTCAGTGCTGTGTATATTATTCTGGGGGCTGAGCGCTGTGTATATTATTATGGGGGCTCTGTGCTGTGCATGTTATTATGTTATTGTTGGGGCTCAGTGCTGTGTATATTATACTGGAGGCTCAGTGCTGTGTATATTATTCTGGAGGCTCAGTGCTGTGTATATTATTCTGGAGGCTCAGTGCTGTGTATATTATTCTGGGGGTTCAGCACTGTGTATATTATTCTGGGGGCTCAGTGATGTGTATGTTATTCTGGGGGCTCAGCGCTGTGTATATTATTCTGGGGGCTCAGTGCTGTGTATGTTATTCTGGGGGCTCAGTGCTGTGTATATTATTCTGGGGGCTCAGCGCTGTGTATATTATTCTGGGGGCTCAGTGCTGTGTATGTTATTCTGGGGGCTCAGTGCTGTGTATGTTATTCTGGGGGCTCAGTGCTGTGTATATTATTCTGGGGGTCTGTGCCTGGAGATATATATATATATAATGCGTTAGTCCAGTTGCCAAAATCACGAGTATACCTGTACGTAGTGATACCTTTCACTGATCAGTATAGTGTCCAGTTTACACTCTTGAAAGTTTGTCTTTTAAATGTAAAGTTAACCCAATAAAAATGGTATCACCGGCTCGTCCGGCTATACTCGTGAGATATATATATATATTTTCTTAAGGTAATGGGGGTTGTGGAATTCGTGGGTGAGTTCCCTCACTTTTTTTCCCAGGACTTGACCCCTGGGTATAATGATTCCTTTTTGTTGTACTAACCTGATTCATAAATGTAATATTTTATTTGCGGCAATTCAGCGTTTTTCACTGACGTTCAATAACTGCTTCAGCGACTCCAGTTTCCACAAACTATGGTGACCATTCGCTAAATAGGGAATTCACCATATTTTCGGTGAAATTGATTCCCCGAACTGTGACAAAAAGCAAGGGATCTAAAGATGAATAGACCCTTTAGATTCTAGCTTCCATAATAACCACTAAAAGTCATAAAACCAGGGAAATACAATAAAAATATTAAACAGTGTGGCATGTAGCCTACCCATTAACCCCTAAAATGCCATTAATCAAGGGAAAATATGAAATGTAAACATTGTGAGGCATGTAGCCTACCCATTAACTCCTAAACTGCCATTAACCAAGGAAAAAATTAAATGTATACTGTGAGGGATGAAGCCTACCCATTAACCCTTAATATACAACTAAACCAAGGTAAAACCAAAAGTAATACAAAATGTAATATATAGTCTGACCATTAACCGTTTCACTGCTGAGCCATTTCAACCAAGTGATAAAAAAATGTTCTGTTTTTATTTTATTGTTCTTGATTTTTATTTTACATTGAATATGGTGAAGTTGGATATCATTGGAGAGGCCAGACTCTGCACTTTCCAAAGACTCCTCGAGCAACGATGTACGACACAGGGGGGCGGAGATACAGCGGTCCGAATAAGTGGGGTAAGCTGGATGCTGATCCCTTGATTGGGGGGCCACATGGGGGACAGGGAATAATCTAGGGAGGGCAGTTGCCCCCGTGGCCCCCTCTAGAGACACCAATAAGAATACCCCACTGAAGTATAATTAATACTCTATTTTGTGATTTTTGAATGTTCTACTGGAATTAAAAGAGCATATACAGTACTATAAAGTGTTGTGTGTGTATATATATATATCTGTGTTTTAAACACATGGATGTATTTTTAATTCCTTACATGAATTGGCTAAAATTGAATATGACAACACCATCATACACTCATCGATTCCAGAGGGAAATAACAGCGTCTTATGATTTATACAATAGCTAGATTCATTTGAACTCTTGAAGAGATCAAAGACTGAAGTCACAAGTTCTCGTCATGAGTGTGTGGACCATACGCACATAAGGGCCAAAAAGAATCACATCAAAACCATTCAACTGCTGTAAGGTGCATGCTTCTATCATTTTAACTGGAGGTGCTAGATCTGCCTCATAGATGAGTTCAAGGTTTTGCTTGGAATCTCCACCCAAGCTTAGTCAGTGCAAGAAATGCAGCCTAAATATAAAATATTTTCCTAGATAACAAAATACTGTTACAAACAAATATAAAAGAAGTCTTGACTAATTCATCAATCAATTGGCAAGAAATCATGCCAAGAAATAGTTACCAGTGTTCTTCCACTATCCCTGGGCAATCCTGCGTTTATAAGCTTACAGCAGAGTTACGCTTAGCTACATGGAGTCCTATGGACCCTAGGAGCTGATAACAGTACTGCGCGCGGCTACCAATTATTCCAAGTTCAGATTGTGGATGAGTCCGAACAGATGGTAAGGGACATCAGCTCATACAGATTTTTTTTTCTCTCAGCAGCTCCTGTTACTGGCAACATTGGCATAGGGCCCTACCATACAGACAATGTAGACTGATCCTAGAAAGATTTTCACATAATAGAGGAAGCGCTACTGTGAGTATCATTGAGAGTAGCACATGGTTCCAGGGCAAGGTGTCGAAGTAGAGCCTGCCCTGGGATATGGTGCTAAAATGGCGACACTACTGGGAAACGTGCAGACGCAGGTTTTCCCCGTTAGCTTTCCCATTATAGCACCAACAAGGGAATAGTGCCCCTAGTTATCTTGACTTACATTTTGAAGGTGTAAACTATTCATGCAAAACACCTTGCAAAGCCCATACTGTTTTTATGCTGAAGAAAGGTCAAACGTCCAGACAGTAATTGCATTAATAAGTACACCTGTTTGGAAAAGTGTAGTTGCCAGTTGTCTCAAGCAAAGTCTATATAATCCACAGAAGAGCAAACCAGGTGGATGCAAGGAAACACACCTCCTTGTATCATACCCTTTACAAAACCATAGACTGTAGTAGTGCTTATGCTTATGGTATTATTGTAGATCAAAGTGGGGCGAATGACATACTTACTCTCCTCATACTTCGTGCCTCGAGATTCTAAATAAATATGTGTGAAAATATAACATATAATAACTGTCTACAACCTCTCAATAAGCCTTATGCCCCAGTCCCATTTTGCTCAAAATTGATTCGATTCACATGAAAAATTACAAAACTATCCACCAAAAAAATATATAGAAAACTGTTTTACAGTGACAACTGGAAAGCAAGTACACCTGCCTCTAATTTAATGCCCTCATTCCTTGATTCCGTTCATCTGATTTGTATGTCATGGAGGAACCGGATTTCACCATGAGCAAAATTTGTTACAAATGGTCTGTAAATTGTGGTTTGTCCAAAAACTTATCTGTTTGTCCAAATTTCGTTGGTATATTAATTCTATTTGTTGAAAATTCTGATAAAACGTGTTGTTTTGTTTGAATTTGTGGCTGTTAGATAAGGCCTACAACTGTACAACTAATTCATTATTTACCTTATCCATTGGCAATGGGTGATGAATTCATTGGGAGTGCTGGTAGACTGCCTGGAAGCCCACCTGCTCCCTAACTCCATGACGTGAAGAGATAGGAGGACCTCTGTGGCCAAGTGAGGCAATATTTAGGGGAGTCAAGCAGTCCACCCGCTCTAATTAAAATTTAGTGCAATGCACCCAAAACAATTTGTGGGTGAACTGGCATAGGCGAAAGTTGTTCCTGCGCCATTCGTTTTTCAGTTCATTCATTGAGCTGTCTTTTTTTCGATTCGTACATTAGATGAACTGACAACACACCCAGGGCACACCCAATTTTTTTGCGCGCAGCAGTAAACGTTAACGCGCGTAAATTAACGCTGGTATTAAAATCCGAGCACATTTTTTCATGCGTCAGAAAATAACGCATGTAAAAAAGACACGCAAAAACACGTGCGCATTAACGCTGCATGCAGAAATCGGTGGGGCGGACTGTTTTTTCACGCGATTCAGCCAATCAGAATTAAGAACCACAATTGTCTTCCGTTAAGTTTTTGCACCTGTCAAAATCAGTATATACTGTATGTTGCAGCAATAATAAAAACACGTACAACCTCTCAATTTTATTGTTTGGGTATGCGTAGAATGTGTAACTATACTTAGCTGTATTTTTTTTTCAGGCTGTGTATTTGGTTTCGGCCAGGACGTTCAGATTTGCCATTACCACCAGGTTTTAAAAGACGTTAAAATTATGCGCGCAAATGTTGTCCGTTAAAATTTGCGCATAGATTGTAATTAGGGATGAGCCGAACACCCCCGTGTTCGGTTCGCATTCGAACTCGAACAATTTCAAAAGTTCGAGTTCAAACTCAAACTCGAACCGAACTCAATGCAAGTCAATGGGACTCAAAAGCAGTGGTGTACTTAGGTTTTGTGCTGCCCTAGGCCCGACTAAACTCATGCACTCCCTAATTTGACACACCCCTGCCTGTCAAAGTCACACCTCTTCCTCATTAAACCCCACCCTTCCTCTTTCAGCCCCACCCTTTCCTCTTAGAGCTCCACCTGTTCCTCTCTATATTAAAAGGGGATACCAAGTGCCTACTTGTATATTTTGTATACCATTCCAAATGTTGTATCTATTATTTTAAGAGAAAATCAAATAAAATTATGAAATGTGCAAATTAAACCATTTTTCCAAAGATCAGCCACGCGTGTCAAGTAAAAAAAACAAAACAATAGCAGGCACAAAAGGAACGCTAGGTGGTGCACTGACCACACAATCACAAGGGCCTAACCCTCCTGAATAATTGAGAACAAACACATAACAACCCAACACAACAATAGGGTGGGTATAGAGTGCTAAAATGGGGGTGATATGCGTCGACAAACAACACAATGAATTTATTACTTAGACGTCAGACAATATCAGAAAGGTAAAACACACTATTAAAAAACATAAATGAAAAGTAGGGAGTAAATAAGGCATTGTCTGAATAGTTCACCCTCATAACAAGGAGGAGAGTATACAGAGAAGCGAGCCACTGGCTATTTAGTCAAATGATTTTTAACAATAGAAGGGCCCAGGTTTTCCTCTGCAGACCAAATGATGGATGTAGTGCCGTCCAGCAGATGCCACGATTCAGCAGTCATGAAGCGTATTCATAGCACAGGACCACAGTCCAATAAATTAGCCCTTCTGGCCAATTGCCAGACACAAGTATACAATATATATCAAATGACCCATATATTGAAGGTGTAAAGCCATTTACCAAATTTAATATGAGCGTACCACAAAGCTCCAAAGCAATAAAATCCACAGTAATATGCGGTGTGTATGAGTGTATCACAGAGCTCCACAGCAATAAAACCCACAGTAATGTGCGCTGTGTATGAGCGTATCATAGAGCTGCACAGCAATAAAACCCACAGTAATGTGCACTGTGTATGAGCGTATCACAGAATCCACAGCAATAAAACTCACAGTAATGTGCAGTGTGTATGAGTGTATCACAGAGCTCCACAGCAATAAAACTCACAGTAATCTGCAGTGTGTGTGAGTGTATCACAGAGCTCCACAGCAATAAAACCGACAGTAATGTGCAGTGTGTATGAGCGTATCACAGAGCTCCACAGCAATAAAACCCACAGTAATGTGTCGTATTTCATACCCCCCATACACCACTCATTTAATTTCATACCCCCCCACTCACCACTCATTTTATTTCATCTCCCCCACACTCATTTCATCTCCCCCCACACTCACTTCATACCCCCCACACTCACTTCATACCCCCCACACTCACTTCAAACCCCCACACTCAATTAATTTAATCTCCCCCACACTCAATTAATTTCATTTCCCCCACACTCATTTCATCTCCCCCACACAATTCATCTCCCCCACACTCAATTCATCTCCCGCACTCTCATTTAATTTCACCCCACACTCATTTCATCTCCCTCACTTTCATTTAATTTCATCCCCCACACTCATTTCATCTCCCCCCACACTCATTTAATTTCATCTCCCCCACACTCATTTAATTCCATCTCCACACTCATTTCATCTCCCCCACTCTCATTTAATTTCATCCCCCACTCTCACTTAATTTTATCCCTCCACACTCATTTCATCTCCCCTCACGCTCATTTAATTTCATCCCCCCATACTCATTTCATCTCCCCCACACTCATTTAATTTCATCCCCCCACTCATTTCATCTCCCCCCACACTCATTTCATCTCCCCCACATTAATTTAATTTCATCCCCACAGTCATTTCATCTCCCCCACTCTCATTTAATTTCATCCCCCCACACTCATTTCATCCCCCACTCTCATTTAATTTCATCCCACCACACTCATTTCATCTCCCCCCACACTCATTTAATTTCATCTCCCCCACACTCATTTAATTCCATCTCCACACTCATTTCATCTCCCCCACTCTCATTTAATTTCATCCCCCACTCTCACTTAATTTTATCCCTCCACACTCATTTCATCTCCCCTCACACTCATTTAATTTCATCCCCCACACTCATTTCATCTCCCCCACACTCATTTAATTTCATCCCCCCACTCATTTCATCTCCCCCCACACTCATTTCATCTCCCCCACATTAATTTAATTTCATCCCCACAGTCATTTCATCTCCCCCCACTCTCATTTAATTTCATCCCCCCACACTCATTTCATCCCCCACTCTCATTTAATTTCATCCCACCACACTCATTTCATCTCCCCCACTCATTTAATTTCATCCCCCACACTCATTTCATCTCCCCCACTCTCATTTAATTTCATCCCCCACACTCATTTCATCTCCCCCACTCTCATTTAATTTTATCCCCCCACACTCATTTCATCTCCCCACACTCATTTCATCTCCCCCACTCTCAATTAATTTCATCCCCCACTCTCATTTAATTTCATCCCACCACACTCATTTCATCTCCCCCACTCATTTAATTTCATCCCCCACACTCATTTCATCTCCCCCCACTCATTTCATCTCCCCACACTCATTTCATCTCCCCCACTCTCAATTAATTTCATCCCCCACTCTCATTTAATTTCATCCCACCACACTCATTTCATCTCCCCCACTCATTTAATTTCATCCCCACACTCATTTCATCTCCCCCCACACTCAATTCATCTCCCCTCCACACACATTTCATACACCCCCCCTCACCTTAGAAACTGGGGATGGGTCCTGGGAGCTTCTGTGGAGATTATGCAGCTGCACGATCATCATGCTGGAGGCAGAGCTAGGAGAAAGTGACGTCATATGATCACTTCCTCACAGCGCTTCAGTGCAGAGTACAAGTGGCTTCAGCAGCAGACCTGAGAGTAAGCAAGGTCTGTGCCCCATCGAGTCCCCCATAGTCTGTGGCCCTCGCCCCTACCTGAGACCCCAAAGCTGCTGGGTGTGTGTTGCCATGTCGAGCGAGGCTCCGCCCACCAGCGGAGACTCGTCTCTATGGCAACCCAGCGCTTCCCTCCTTCAGCTCGCTCCACTTAATGGAAGATGCGCGCACTGGAGGGAGAAAGCTTCCGAAGCTGAGGCCTTTTGATCTTAGAAACCGCGCGTCCCAGTGAGCGACAGGGGGGCTTTTTTAGTGTAGAGGGTGTCATTTTTTGCTGCCCCATTAAAAATGCCACCCTAGGCCTAGGCCTTGTCGGCCTAGGCCAAGATACAGCTCTGCTCAAAAGTTCGTTTTTTTGAGCGCCCTGCAAGAGGGCATATATGCAAGATATTTGCCATAAAAGGTGTATGGGGGTCCGGGTAGTGCCCTGTGGGACAGGAAACAAGGATAAAAAGTTTAAAAAGTTTTTAAAGGAACAGTGAGTTTTCCATAAAATAAGGGTTAAAAATAAAAACGAAAAATTCCTTCAAATATCATATAAATATATATAACCTAGGAGGTCCCCATTACCTGCCCGTGAAGTGGCGGATTTGTAGGATGTATAGAAACATCGCCATCAGAGACCCACACACGACACCTAGCCACCCTTAACCTTTTCGCTGTGGAGGAGGAGCTCCGCGTGTCCACCCGCAGGTACTGATGCAAGCGGAGGACGCGCTGAGCGCGTCCTCCCTTTGCGGCCAGCGATCGGCCGGATTCCAGCCGATCGCTGTGCCCCCCGGTGCGTGCTGACATCCTCGATGTCAGCCCAGCACCAGGGACCGCCGCCGGCACCAATAGATGTCAACGCGGCGGCACGATGACATCTAATTCAGGCGCCCCCCGATCGCCGGGGTCCTGCGGCTGAAGGCAGGCACGGTTCGGAAGGGCACAGCCTGCCATTCCAAACCGTGTCTGCCTTTAACCCCTTGGGTGCTGGATCACGATTCCTCTCCCGGAGCTAGCCAACATCTTGGATGTCGGCCAAGCTTCCGGGAATGCCCCCTGATGACTGGCGTCATCGTGCATAGCACGATGACGCCAGTCCTGGAGTTAACCCCTAACTGCCACCAATGGTGGAGATAGGGGGTTCATTGGAACCCCCTATCTCCCGATCCGTGGCAGCTAGGGGTTAATGTTTGGTACTGTTGGATCGGCCAGAGCATGGCCTTTCCAACGATACCATGACCATGTAAAAAGTTTTTATTAAAAATAAAAAAATATTTAAAAAAGAATTATATAAAAAAAAGAGTTTTTTTTTTTTTTTTTGGTTTGTTAATGCAGCAATATTGTTCCCATTTCAATTATAATGTGAACAATGATGCTGCACTAACGATTTTTGTATGCAGTGCGTTTGTTAAAAATCGTGTAATTTTCCCCCCAAAAAAAATGTAACGAGTCCCCATTTCTAATTTTTTTAACAAGCACACCCCATACAAAATATAACCGCAATTGCTCGCATGTTAAAATGTGAAAAAAAAAACACTTTACACGTTGTAAATTATTGAAAATTCATATTTTATTGCATATTTTGTTATAATATACAGACAGGACATGACGTATACATATAATAATGACATATTATGAATCTACCAAGTCTGCCGGAAAGAATGATATATAATATGTCTGGGTCATATACTAAAATAAGCCTTCAAAACGCATTTAAACAAAATGAGCGAAACCAGTAAAAATTAGCTCAGCAAAAAGGCGTGAAATGCCTCAGCAGCGAAAGGGTTAAGGGGTTAAAATGCACAGGGACTGGCTACTATCCTGTTAGATGAGGGAATGTATTATATGTATAAAGCAAGGTATATATGACAATGGATAGTCAGAGACTCTTGGGACTCCGCTTGTACGCTTTATGATAGACATTTTCACGTTGTGTTGTGAATTCAGAAGCATACAGAGTTCATACATGTGCAGGAGCCACATCCAGTCTGCAGGCAATGTATCAAATTCATAAGACCAGACTAATTAGAACCAGATGTTATTTCCAAACACTAATTAACACCTGTTGTTTACGCCGTTTGAGGGCCCTGCTGTTAGCATAGGTCATTTAGAGGTGAGAATATATCTAATAAACCATTGCTTATAATATTCTGCAGTAAAGGGTCTTTTTATTTCTACATTTTTTAGTATTTAAGCATTTTTTATACTTTTTTTTAAAAAAAAATCGAACTCGAACCGAACACGCCAAAAAGTTCGAAGTTTGCCAACTTTCGAACTGCCGATGTTTGAGTCGAACTCCGAACTGATCGAACCGAACAGCTCATTACTAATGGTAATACCATCCGCGTACCAGCGCATAAACGCATTTGCGCTCACAATGTTAAGTATAGGACGTGCAAAGTACATTACGCTCGCGCACCGTTCACGCAGGTTCACCCGCGGTAGACGTTAACGCGCATTTATTGCGCGGACATTTGTAATACGATGTTCTGCGCAAAGGGTTTTTCCCCTCGCGTTAATGCGTTTTTGCACACGTGTTAACGTTTGCGCGAAGAAGTTAATAGAACCCCCACTATTCTGGATGAACTTCATTTTCATCTGACAGTGAACGTATACCTTTAACATGTCAATGTTTTACTTTCTTGTACCTAACTCTAGAAAGAAATAAAGATTTAGAAGAGATGACTCTTCTTATTGGCACTTAGAATCTCCAAGGGAAATGCCATCTGAACTGAAAAAAAACACTTATTTATCCTGGAACTAAAATTGTGAGAGGTTATTCAATTATTGTTGCTGCTACATAATAGCTCTGCCATAGGATTTAGCAAGCAGATGCCTTGCCTTGCTGTGGGGGATATGGCATGCCGTGCAAGCGACTGAGTTTGCCTTTCTAGTTAAAACAGATGAGCAGTCAGTGAATGCCAAACTACAATGCTAAGTGTGTCAATCAACACGTTTGTCTATTTTGTTAATGATTTGTTTTGGAAGCTATCAATGCCCATATGGCCAACCATCATATTCTACACTTAATGGCATTTCACAATTGGGTGATAAATAGTTTAGAAACAGTGATCAATTTAAATTTTTACTTTAAAGAACCTTGCTTGTGGAAAATCACATAACAATAAACATTCTAAAAAGCCCTTTACTTACCTCTGGTCCTACGGTGCTGAAGGCAATGTAATCCGTCGCCTCCTTTGAGGAAGGAGAAGAACACTGGAAACAAATAGTTACCAGTGTCCTTCCACAGCCCTGGGACCACTCTGCTTACGCATGATCACACAGAGCTTACACAAGGTCTCAATTAACTTCAATTAGTCCTGTTGGCTTCAGGAGCCTATATGTGTATTAGCTCCCTACTATAACAATTTGTGCTGCTAATACGGTTGCTGATTTATAATTCAACCAATAACAGGGATCCGCTAAGTGTTAATGGATTCCAACATTATTTTCCCTTGGCGACTCCCTGTTACTGTTATGTTGGAATAGGACCCCCAGATTTTAGGACACCCATTCAATGCAGAAGTTTAAATGTGGAATATAGACTACAGAAAAATCTAATTAAGACAAGTCATGGAATGTGTTAGAAGTATACTAAAGTGGTTTAATAACATTTTGATACTGTTTGCGTTTTAACTCCCAGAAAAGTTCATGCATTTTAAACTCATAGTAGTATCCTGCAGCATCCTGGATAGAGTGGACTCGCACACTGTGTACATATCGAATTAGGGAAATGCATTTTTCACTAGATTAACAATATCAGTGAAACGTGGTATTCCAGCAAAGTGTCATAGGACAATGACTATGATCATAAAAACATTTGTATAGGTACAGTATACAGGTGGAGGAGGGAACATTTAGGTAAGATGACAGGAGGATATTGTTCTTCTGGCTAACTGAGATAAGAGATGGCAGCTGAAAGCTTAACAACCTGCTAAAAACGCGCTCAGCGCGTACTGCCAAGCAGGGCCGCCATCAGGGCATTACGCCCAATGCTCCCGTAAGGGGCCCGGGGGGGATCCCAGGCCCCCGACGGCAGCGGCGTCGCCCTTTAACAGCTCCGGTATCGGACTCGATGAGTCAAAATCCGGAGCTGTGTCCCTGCTGCTGCTGCAGGAGCCGGAGGAGACACTGTGTCTCCTCCGGCTCCTGGCAGCTTCACTTCCTGGCTGGGCGGGGCCAAGCAGCGTGTGAGGGGCCTCCCAAGCACGTTGCTTTGGCTCCGCCCCTCCACTCAGTGAAGCTGCGCGCCGGAGCTGGAGGGACCGGGAAGAAGACAGAAGAGAAGATTAAAGAAAAGGTGAAGAAAAGAAGAGCTGAAGAGCAGAAGACAGAAGAAAAGAAGATAGAAGACAGCGAGTGGTGAGCCAGGGCCCAGACCCTAAGACCCAGGGCCCAGACCCAGGGCCCAGACCCTAAGGCACAGACCCAGGGCCCAGACCCCTAGGCCCAGACCTCTAGGCCCAGACCCAGGGTCTGCCCAAACCCTAGGGCCCAGACCCCAAGACCCAGGGCCCAGACCCCTAGGCCCAAACCCAGGGCCCAGGACCCAGACCCTAAGGCCCAGGGCCCAAGGCCCAGACCCAGGGCCCAGACCCCAAGGCCCGGACCCCTAGGCCCAAACCCAGGGCCCAGACCCTAGGGCCCAGACCCCAAGGCCCAGACCCAGGGCCCAAACCCAGGGCCCAGACCCCTAGGCCCAGACCCCTAGGCCCAGACCCTAGGGCCCAGACCCAGGGCCCAGACCCCTAGGCCCAAACCCTGGGCCCAGACCCCAAGACCCAGGGCCCAGACCCTAAGGCCCAGACCCAGGTCAAATGCCCAGGGCCCAGACCCAAAGCCCAGACCCAGGGCCCAGACCCTATGGCCCAGACCCAGGGCCCAGACCCAGGGCCCAGACCCCTAGGCCCAAACCCATGGCCCAGACCCCAAGGCCCAGGACCCAGACCCTAAGGCCCAGACCCAGGGCCCAGACCCCAAGGCCCAGAACCCAGGGCCCAGACCCAGGGTCCAGACCCTAGGACCCAGACCCCAAGGCCCAGGGACCAGACCCAGAGACCAGGGCCCAGGCTAGACCCCAGGGACCAGACCCCAGGCCAGACCCAGGGACCAGGCCCAGACCTCAGGGCCCAGACCTCAGGGACCAGACCTCAGGGACCAGACCCCAAGGCCCAGTCCCAGGGACCAGACCCAGGGCCCAGGCCCAGACCCAGACCCAAAGGCCATCATACACAGCCCGTTTCTGTGAGATTTATTGCTGTGGATTCTGTGATACGTTCAGACACACCGCTCATTACTGTGAGTTTTATTGTTGTGGATACTGTGATAAGCTAATACACACTGCACATTACTGGGAGTTTTATTGCTGTGGTGCTATGTTATGTCCTTTTTTTTTTTTTTGAAGGGGGAGAAAAGCTGTTAGAGGTTGAGGGGGGCCCTGGGGGCCCCATCGTGAGGTTTAGTAAGGGGCCCCATCATTTCTGATGGCTGCCCTGCTGCCAAGTAGTGGTTCTCCTGTGCTATGGACGCGCTGAGCGCGTCCTAGCACAGGAGGCAGCGATCGGCCGGTATTTTGGCTGATCGCTGCAGCCCCCTGGTGCCAGCATCCGGGACCCCAGCGGGCACAAATAGCATAATCGCGCCTGGTGCAATGACGTCTATTCCAGGCACCCCCGTCAGTGCCGGGAAGGTGCCTGAAGGGGAGGTCCTTTGCACGCACCTCTATCCCTCCCCATCCGTACGGGGCACAGGAAAAAGGCAGGCACCGCTTTGAAGGGCACAGCCTGCCCTTCCAAGCGGCGGCTGCCTTTAATCCCTTGTGGCTGGATTGCGATTCGGCACCAACAGGCGCCAGATCGCAGTCCCCTCCTGGAGCTGGCCAACATCTTGGATGTCAGCCAAGCTTCCGGGATCTCCCCCTGACGACCGGCGTCATCGTGCATAGCGCAATGACGTCCGTTCTGGAGTTAACACCTAGCTGCCACCTATGGTGGCAATGAACCCCCTATCTCCCTATCCATGGAAGCTAGGGGTTAATGTTTGGTATCGTTGGAACGGCCAAAGCATGGCCTTTCCAATGATACCAAACAGGACCATGTAAAATGTAAAAAAAAATTAAAAAACTGTTTTTTTTGTTTTATTAATGCAGCAATATTGTTCCCATTTCAATTATAATGTGAACAATGATACTGCACTAAGGATTTTTTTCTACGGGGCGTTTGCTAAAAATCACGTAATTTCCCTCCAAAAAAATGTAACGAGTCCCCATTTCAAATTTTTTTAACAAGTGCACCCCATAGAAAATATAACCGCAAAGGCTCACATGATAAAATGTGAAAAAAAACACTTTACACACTGTAGATGTTTTAAAATTCTAATTTTATTGCATTTTTTGTTATAATATTCATGCAGGACATAATGTACACATATAATATCGATATATTATGAGTCTGCCGGAAAGAACGATATATAATGTGTCTGGGTTATATAATAAAATGTGACTTCAAATTGCGTTTAAACATGATGAGTGAAACCAGTAAAAATGAGCTCAGCACACAGGGGTGAAATGGCTCATCAGCAAAAGGGTTAAAAGACTTCTAATCTACCTCCTGGTGATGTCCTTTGAATACATCCCACACAATACAATGGTTTGAGTCAGTGATCGACCAATAGATTCCATTCTATGGCCATTGCAACAAAGTGAGGACCAAAAGAGGTAAAGGTACTCTGGGAGCAGTTTACAACACATAAAATCCCAAAATGAATGCACCCAGTGACACATATGGAGTAAAATATTTTCTTAAGATAAACAAACAAGAGAAGAACAAAGCACATGCAAGATACCAGCAACACAAAATAAACACAATAAGGACATTTCATTTTTTTGGTGGTAGTGACCCTTTGCCTTTACATGTTTATATAAATAACCTCAAGTACAGGTTTGTGATTTTACATTTCTGGCCACTTAGGGATCTACATACTTGCAGTTCACTTGCCAAATTTGTCAGTTTCATTTAAGTGTTAAAAAAAGAAAAACATGTAAATGAAAAAGGTATAAGGCTAGGGTCAGACTGAGGCAGTGCGAACGCGCGTTCTGGCGCACTTAATCACGGCCGCACTAGCAGCAGATGCCGGGCAATGACGGCCAATATACGATGTACGGTCGCACAAAAGTCCGGCTGCGCAACGCAAGTGGAAAATGAACGCATTTTTTCAAGAACGTTAAACCACTAGTACTGACGTACAGAGTGCGCTGCGTCCGCTAGCGGCGTGTGTGCTGAATTGGAGACATCAGACGCTGCTAATGTCCGGCTAACATAACGTCCAGATGCAAGAAGTGTTTTATTGATGATCCGTACAAAATCACGGATGAAACTGCGCATAGTATGACCGCTATTGCGTATTCCGTGAAAAAATACGTCCATTCTTCGAACGCACATTTTCACGGACAACGTGAAAAATGCGTTAGTCTGACCCTAGCCTTAAGATCTTGAACGTGTTAATCACTTTGATTATATAGTTATATAGCATTTCTAGTGCTTTAGCTAACAATTCAGATGCTTCTTGGCAGGGTTGCTTCTAGGACTTAATATTTGGGGCTAACAAAGGTGGTCTAAACAAAAAACATATTCGACAAAACTATTTATTTATTTATTTATTTATTTAGAAAGTATTTTACCAGGAAGGATACATTGAGATTTCTCTCGTTTTCGAGTATGTCCTGGGTTCAAGAACATTGAAATGTTACAGTTGATACAGAAATACAAAGTAATACAATGCAAGATATTAAAAAAGCAACACAAATATACAGATTAACAGAAAATAAATATGTAAGTAAAATAGTCATTATGTTACATGTTGACAGGTGCATTCCGGATTGAGGTATGTTAATAGGGAGCTCTTGAGTGACTTAAGACTGGGGGAAGATTTGATGGCGTCTGGGAGGTTATTCCATAATTGCGGTGTTCTGTAGGAAAATGAGGACCGAGCCACTTTCTTTTTGTATTGTGGTACTGCAAGTAAGGTGCTGGTCCTGGATCGGAGGTTATAGGATGAGGGAGCTGCTGGGAGAAGCAGTCTATTCAGATAGGGTGGCAGCTTCCCAGAAAAGCTCTTAAACACCAGGTTGGAAAGGTGAAGGGTGCGTTTAGACTCCAGTGATGGCCAATTTTGCCCTTTTAACATGTCACAATGGTGGGTCATGTAGTTACATTGTAGTGCAAAGCGGCAGAATGAGTTATACAATGTAGTAAGTTTCTGAAGGTGTGTTTGAGGGGCTGCTGCATACACTACATCTCCATAATCAATAGCCGGCATAAGCATTTGTTGTACAATTTGCTTTAAAATGGTGAAACAAATAAAACATGCGCCTAAACGCAACAGTAAACGTGTTGTACTTAAGTGAGAATAACATTAGTATCTCCAGTAGTGATGAGCCGAACACCCCCGTCTTCGGTTCGCATTCGAACTCGAACAATTTCAAAAGTTCGAGTTCGAACTCGAACACGAACCGAACTCAATGCAAGTCAATGGGACTCGAAAGTTAGATTTTTAGAGTGCCCTCCAAGAGGGCATATATGCAAGATATTTGCCATAAAATGTGTATGGGGGTCCGGGTAGTGCCCGGGGGACAGGAAACAAGGACAAAAAGTTTTAAAAAAAAGTTTTTAAAGGAACAGTGAATTTTCCATGAAATAAAGGTTAAGAATAAAAATGAAAAATTACTTCAAATATCGTGCCTAGGAGGCCCCCATAACCTACCCAGGAAGTGGCGGATTTGTAGGATGTATAGAAACATTTAAAAACAAAAAAATTACACTGAATAAAATACATCAAAAATTACTGTTAATTTAATAGGAATCGTATAAAAATATAAAAAAAAGGTAACCTCTGATCATATAAATTATAGGGACACGGAGCGCTGTGTATAGAGTAGGGATGCATTGATACCACACACAGACATATACATATATATCAACACGCAGACCTATATATACGTATATATATATATATATACACCCACCCACAGACCTCAGACCACAGACCTCAGACCATATAACCTCAGCCGGGTTAGCCCCCCCTTATCAAAATTTTTGAACAAAACTCATGCAGTTGGTTAGAGCTTTGTTAGATCAGGTTAGATCAATAGTTGTTTGCGTTACATCACACATAGAAAAAGAGATATTAACAATTATTGTAAGGGGGGCTAACCCGTCATCAGCCCCCCCCCAATCAAAAATTGGAAGCTTTACGTTAGATCAAGTGGTTTTAACGTTAGATTACCCATAATTACTGAGTTATTAAGTAATTAATAAAGACGGGTTACCCCCCCCCCCATTAAATTTTCTGGTCAGAAACAATTCAGGCTTATAGATATTTGTTAGATCAGGTAAGATCAAGTGGTTTTAACGTTAGCTCGCTCACACAGTATTCCTGACTTATTAAGTGATTAATAAAGACGGGTTAGCCCCCCCCCATTGAATTTTCTGACAAAAAAACATTCAGGCTTATAGATCTTTGTTAGATCAGGTATGATCAAGTGGTTTTAATGTTAAATATCTTTGTAATTATGTGTGATCTAACAAAATACAGAGATTGTGTGTATTACATAAGGGGAATAACCCTCCTCCAGTTTTTTTTTTAAAATAACTGATTTTTTTATTTTTATTATTAATGCAGCATTATTGTTCACATTTCAATTATAATGTGAACAATGATGTTGCCCAAGCAATTTTTTATTTTTTTTGGGAGGGGTTTTAGCCAAAATCACATAATTTTGCAGAAAAATAAAAGTAATGGGTTCCCAGGTCAAATTTTTTTAACAGGCCTACCCCTTAGAATTAAAAACAGCAAAGGCTCGGATGATAAAATGTGAAAAAAAAACACTTTACACACTGTAGATGATTGAAAATTGAAATTTTATTGAATTTTTGTTATAATATTCAGGCAGGACATGACGTATACATATAATAATGATATATTATGAATCTGCCGAGTCTGCCGGAAAGAACGATATATAATTTGTCTGGGTTGTATAATAAAACGTGACTTCAAATCTCGTTTAAAGATGATGAGCGAAACTGGTAAAAATGGCTCAGCAGCGAAAGGGTTAAGCCATAAACAAAAACTTACTACATAGATACAAACTTGAACTTCTAACCTTTGACTGAGGTCAGAAAGAGAGGGGGGAGGGGGGTAGCCTCAACTAAATGCGCCCCCCATTTGGCTGATCCCTCCAGAAGAAGTGTTAAACCCGAAATAATATATATTCTCTGCTCTATCGGGTTCAACATTTCTTCTGGAGGGATCAGCCAAATGGGGGGGCAATTAGTTGCCAAAATGTGTGTGTAATACAAGTCTATATATATATATTTATAAGAATATAGATATATATCTTATCTATATATACATATATCATACCTGCCCTTACCTTCCCCTATAAATTTGCTAAAATTATTCACAAAAAAAACAAACCACTGCCTGAGACCCCGCGCAGCCCACATGCCACCCCCTCTACCTGGCTGAATGTATCTAATATATATATTTAAATACATTCAGCCAGGTAGAGAAAGAAAAAAAAAAGAGTTTTATTTTATGTTCCCGGGGACATTTAAAAATGCCCTCGGATTTTATTTTTTTTAGAAATGTGTCGCCTTACCTTAGCCTGGTGGTCAGTGGGGGCTCCCTGGATCCTGGTTGAGGGTGGGGTCTGCCGTGGCCGCAGGTGCAGTGGCTCCCTCCCTATGCTGCCTGTCTGTGCCACATGCACCCGGGCGGCTAGCCCGCACAGTCACAGCTCTGTCATCCGGCGGCCGCATGCTCCTCAAGGGGATCCTTGGGAGGCCCCAGCAGGCTGCCCTCTAAAGTGCCTGATTAGAGGGCCGTGTCTGCCTGATGTTTTAGTAACAAGAATGTTTTATCCCATAGGCTTCAATGTTAAAAATATTCGCGTTTTAATGCAATAACTAATAAAAAGTTGCTTATAATATGCTGCAGTAAAGAGTCTCTTCATTTCTAGATTTCTTTGTATTTTCTAAGTATTTTTTATACTTTTTTCAAAAAAAATAAATTCTAACTTTTGGCGAACATCCCAAAAAGTTCGAAGTTCGCGAACTATTGAACAGCTTATGTTCGATGCGAATTCCGAACAGATCGAACCGAACAGCTCATCCCTAATCTCCAGCAGTAAGAAATCATGAATAAAAAGAAAATAAAAGCAATGATGTTGCATTTTTTTAAAATTATTTTTGTATACCATTTTAAGGAATCAGAGAATCAGATCTGTATCCCAATAAACATAAAAAAGCATCTCATTAAAGAGCTCTCTGTTCCCCCAAGAGAATTACATATTAATATGCTTTACTGAACCAAATCCATTAGTATGCAGACAGCTCAACCAACTTTTACTAAACTAATCCACTAAGTAGTCTAACTACAGCTCTTGATTCCATCTGCTGCCATGAGCAGTGTGTTAATCTGTCTAATACCAGTACATTGCAAAGGATTATGGAATGTGGCAAAAATTTCAGGAATGTAGACGCCTATGTTATATAATGTATGCATGATACAATATTTTTAATAAAGGACTGTTTTAAGGTGTCATAAAGAGTGAATAGTTTATATTGTACAAAACTTCTTGTCTAGCCTCTTCAATACCAAATGATTTTCCATAATACCACTTCACGGACCCAGCGGTTTTATGGTAATTTAAATGACTTTCCATTACCCACACAGTAAATATATACAGACAGTACAACTATATATAGGTATACCCTTTGGAAAGGCAGAAGGCTGGATCTAATGGCCAAAAAGCACTACTACATTTACATTTTAGCTTGAGCAATGTGGTTCTGTGCAGGAAACACAGATCGCAAAGCTTTTCGTATTATTTCAACACGTGATATTTTAACATTTTAGTGGCATGTTCTGGAGGGCATTTGCAAATTAATTTAATTTGACATAAGCAAAATTATTTGCATTGCTCCAGAATTAGTCTACATTGATTATATTCTATATCAGGGCACCAGCAGGTGCTTTTTTATTGTCGGTTATACTGGATCTTGGTAGTGAAGGGGTTAAGGAAGTTTGTTTGTGTGTGTCATAGGATCACTAAATAATGGATTTATTTGTCTTGTCTGTAATCTATTAAGGCTAGGGTCAGACGAAAGCAGTTTTAACGTGCGTTTAGACGCACGAAATCACGGCCGTACTAGCAGCAATGACGTCCAATGCCGGGGAACACACGAAGTACGGCCGCACGAAAGTTCGTCCGCGCAACGCAAGTGGCAAACGAACGCATTTTTTCTAGAACGTCAAACCTCTAGTACAGACGTACAGAGTGCGCTGCATCCGCTAGAGGCGTGTGTGCGTGATTGGGAGACGTCAGACACTGCTAATGTCCGGCCAACATAACGTCCAGACACAAAAAGTGTTTTATTGATGATCCGTACAAAATCACGGACGAAAAGGCGCATCGTATGACCGCTATCGCGTATTCCGTGAAAAAATGCGTCCATTCGTTCGAATGCACTTTTTCACAGACAACGCGAAAAATGCGTTAGTCTGACCCTAGCCTTAGGCACCTATCTACATTTTGGATGATTCATGGAAAAGATCATGGAAATTTGAGTTTGTGTGCACTTGATTCTTTAATAAATAATTTTTCTTAAGCTTATATGATTCCGTTTAGCTGGTTATTTATATAAAATGTAGTAGCTTACTAGTTTGTAACTATCATTTGTATGAATTAAATAAAATGTGCTTAACGCTGTGCAGATTTATTATGTGTGTGTCAGGATGTGGTTATCTGCACTTTTATATTTGTAGACTATTCATTATGTATGCATAAAGATAGGTGAAGATGGATGGTAGGTTTGTATGATTTTCTTTTTAAATGAAGTCTACCTTGATACAGGCGTGGAACCAGAGGCATTCATATTGTAACCAGACAGAGATTGGATCCTTCAGTTGAGCTAGGCATGGATGGTACCAGTGTCATTAATGGTGTTTGTCTGGTCAAGGGTCGACTCAGGATAGTCCAACCATAGTGTTAGTCTTCAAAAACAGAGTTTGAGAGTACAGAGAACGGGCAACAGCATAAGTGGACTGCAGTAAGTAGGGTCCCCATTCAGATCACATAAGGTTTTAGTTTAATAATGCCATTACAAAGAAGACTATTTCATATGCAAATCAAACTGCTATCATCCAGAAATGGCAGCCAGTACTGAAAGGCCAAGGAAGTAATTTCTGCACGAGAGATCCAGCAACCCCCGATGATTGTTTCAGCCTTGTTAGGCCTCATCAGGAAGCTATAGCTGGTACCCCTCTAGGCATCTCAAACAAGAGGGCCACGCCTGTGTCACCCTCTTTACATATAGTGAGCAAGAACCGAGTTTATGAGAGTACTGAGAATGGGCAACAGCATAAGTGTCCAGAATAAATGTTAGTCATTTAGCTGAGGGAATCCATTGATGTCTCCAGTAAGCTCACGCGCGCTTGAGGCCGATCAACTGTCATTTGCCCAGTTTATCCCATGGTCATTTTGAGCCTGATTGCACTTGATTTTCCCATCAACACCGCCATCCCAGGAACAAGCAGAAAGATTAATGGCAAGCTTAGGTGTTTAGAGAAATAATAAACACTTGTTAATAACTGTATATAATGTTTATAATTTAAAACAGGTTGTTTGACATAGATACTGAAACTTCACATACCTAACATGTTTTTGCAATTGGTTTGTCATTCATCTATTTCCAATCACCCTCTACCCACCACACACCTATTAACACATTTATATTTCAATCCTTTTTGTGCAGTTCATCAGGATTGTATTCCATGTTTCATCTTATATTTATCTCATACTGTACATCATTGTACAGCCAATCTTGTCATATTAAAATGTTGATGGTATGCAGCACCATTCTGATTAGTGTCAGGATGGTGCATTCAGAGGCGTATTTGTGTGGCATGCTACATGTATGTGGATAAAAGGATATTTGTAAAATATATTCATTTACGATGCCTAGCTATGACTATGACCAGATAATAAATCAGATAGTTGAAGGCTGAAAATAATGGGAGTTATTTTTAAGAACCACAATAGTCAAGTATAACTGTGCTAGGTTCTAACTTCTAATTGAATAACCATGTAGAATTTATTTGATTTGAATGTTCTGAAACTGAAAGCTAAGCTAAATCACTCTAAAGGAACACTGCTGAAAAGTAGAAGGTACTTTTTTTGCTCTTAAATAATTAGGCATATGCTGCTGACAACCTCTGCCCAATTATTTTTTATTTATTTTTCTCATTTTCAGGTGATTTTACTCACCAATTGTCCGTCGCTGCACGTCGCTCCTCCTCTTCGGCTCAGGGTCACTCGAACCCAGAGGTCCCGGAGTCTATACTGTGCAATTACGCTTTCTGCGCTACTCAAATATATACTGTCCCAGAAGGGGCCTAAGAACAATGGAAAATTACACCTTGGCACCCCCCATCCTCAAGTGAATGTCCAGACATGAAACAATAGGGTGGCATGGAATCACAGCCTGAGCATCAGACTGTCTGAATACCTTAGATCAGTGGTTCCCAACTGCGGTCCTCAACTACCCCTAACAGGCCAGATTTAAGGATTACCTTGGGGAAAAGCAGACTGAATACTGCAATCAGTGAGCAGCACATCCTATCACCTGTGCTGTGCTTCAGCTATATGGAAAACATGACCTGTTAGGAGTACTTGAGGACCGCAGTTGGGAACCACTGCCTTAGATAACCACACATTCCAGAGAGGTGTGTAAGAAATGGCTAATATAACCTGCCCAGTTATCCCATCAGCAGATAGCAACAGATTCACATAGACCTTAAGGATAGACAGATAACATTATTCATATATAACACAGATCACACAAACACCCTGCACCCTACAGGCACAGGGTGACTTCAACATAAGAGACGCACGTCACAGTCACTAGAAACTAGACAGCTGGTAAATTCATATTCCCTGCTGGTGGTGAGTGGTGATGGTGGGTGGGTTGGAAGAAACTCCTCCACTTCACCAAGTGTTTTCTACCAGTTTGGCTGGGCTGGAAGGAAGGGGGGAGAAAGGGGGACACTCCTCACATCCTGACAACTTCAAAAATATTAAGTGATCAGGATGTGTAGAGTGTTCCTTTATGTCATCTAGAGTTGAGTTAAATGTGAAGGAGATGGATGATGATCACATGGAGTTTTATAAAAGCCATAACAAGCTTCATAGAAGGTTTATAATGATTTCTTGATCTGTCGTGGACATTTATTTTCACCATCTGGAATGATCCACTCTGGCCTCAACCTCACATTTATAATAATTAAAATGCTATTTCCTGCCAGCTCTAACATGCCAATCTGGTAGCCTGAAGGTGCTTCCTGAATCCAAAGTCTGCAGCTGTGGATCAGAGAAGGAGGGGGTGACATATTTAGCTTTTCTTTTCTGATGATGATTGAGGGCTTAGGAGCTCTGCAAGACTCCTATGGACTAAGTTGGAGAAATTCAAAAACAATAAAGTGAGAAAATAAACATATCCTGCTGCAAAATTGTGTTATGTGTACTATGGTTTCCTTTTCAGCAATTTCACCACTTGTTGAAAGAATATAATCCGTTGCTTTAGGTAATAACAACATCTGCTACTGGACCAGCTCCTAGATCTGCCTGGTTAATTAAAGGAAATAGATCATGCACGTATTTTGGTTTTGTACCCTTTCAAGAAATAAAAGTGCTTCATTTTCAGTTATTTATTCTACAATGTACAATGAATATACTTTTAGCTGATATCTATTCTATATATGAAGGGAAAGGGATTCTAAATGATAAATTCATATATAACTTTTTTGTCTTGTATTTTTTTTTTTTTTTAAAAAAGTGATAAAAGGGACATTATAGTGTCTTTTCTCCCCCACCAGTTTTAATGAGCTTCCACATTCACAAATTCACATGACCAACCATATGACATGGTTTTGTATCGAAGTGTATTTGTTGTTTATTGCAAGAATAATGGGTACCTTAAATCTTTGTTGTTGTTTGTCGTCTGGATATACAACCCAAAATCAACCTTATTGGTGGAAGATTACGAGCTACAGGTACTTATAAGATAGTCTCAAAAAAATATCTTAACCTGGCTATATTAATGTTAACACCTTCACTACTGACATCAAGATTCTTGGGCTTCAAAGGCACCATCCGTTGCCCCGATATAGAGATATCTCAATCTGCTGATCTGCAGCCCAAAAGCACTGCGCTGCATGTGATCGGCTCCTGCTCGGGTTTTTCTGGCGTTTTCGGCGGGTTAATCCAGATGTTTGTGCGTTCGCCCTCGTTTTGCGGTGAGTTTTCGGCGGGTTTGCGGCGACTTTTACCTGCAATTCGGGGACCCTGTGGTGCTTGCTGAATACACCGCAGGGTTGCCGAAATGGGATTGCCAAATCGAACCAAATTGAAGATAACGAAAAGTCACCGAATGTGCGGTGACTTTTCGATTCTCTTTGAATTACCCTGTATGTGTGTTGCATACGCTGTGAAATTTGCATGCGCTACAGAAATTGTGTAAAAAGCTGTTGGGACGTTCTTATTTTGGAACCCTGAGCTGAAGCTGAAGGCGGATCAGCGCTCCGAAGGAGAAAAAGTGAATATTTTCACCTAAAATAAAAGACATGAAAATAGAAAAAAATTATTGGGCAGATACTGACAGCAGCATCTGCTCGTTTATTTAAGGGGAAAGAGAGGGATTTAATACAGTACCCTTTAAGTTTTTAAAAGTAACTAGAAAACTCAGTGATTTGGCAAGCACTTTTATATTTTAATAATTACCATACTATCAGTATTCAGTCAGACAGATTATTTTTTACCCTCTTCTCCATCTATCTAGTATTCACTGGGCGGTTTAAGAAGCCGACATAAATAGTTTCAAACTGGGATGATTTATTCTGCATGCTTCTACAGATCCTATTGTCTGCTTACCAGTGGGATCCTGCCCTTCATCCTGTACCACCTGTGTTTATTTCATCTGTCCTCTAGACAGGAGCAGATTCCAGTGGTAATTTCAAAGCAAATTGTATCAGGTCTGTGGGAGTCCTGTGGGAGGGCTTTTTTGCCACCAAATAAGCCTATCTCTTTGCATTTCTTGGCTATCACAGTGTGCCTCTTCAATCCTTGTCAGTTCTTCTCGCCCGACATTGCAGTGTATATATATATATATATATATATATATATATATTTACTGTACATGTAAATATTTTTTTTACATAGCAAAACCATATGACGTCTTCGGTGTCATGACATAATATGATTTCCATGAAAATCTCAGGGGTTGAAGACAAAACAACGGAAAATATTCATTTGCTGAATTTGGAATGTGCGAAATTGGGAAAGAATCTATTCACTGATTAGGCAAATTGTAATTAGTCCTGTAAAAGCTTGCTGACTTGTGAAATGAATGCTTAGTACAAGAGATGGTGGAAGCATGTTCAAGGGATGTAAATTGTATGCCCAAACACTGTTTTTTTTCGTGATACCTGTCCCCTATTCAAGTCAGTATTTGCCCTTTTTAGATTCTTATCTATATAATTCAAGATAAAAACCATCAAAATGAACTGTATCTCTGTTTATATATGGCTTTTGCTAAGTAATAAGCGTAATTTAAGCTGAATTTTATTTATGTAAGTCTTCAATTTAATTCTCTTAGCTTGCAGCCAATGTTTTTTTCCAAAATGGAGGCTGATTTTATTGCAAAAATTCTGGTGGTCCAAAATTAGTGGTCCTGTAAAACTATTTCAAAAGTTTATTGTGGCTAGCAACATACCGATTTGTGCCTTTAAAAATGACTATTGGAAAAGCCAATGTTTAAAAAAAGATTTCCCTCTTATTTCGCTGCCTGAAAATCCAATTATCATCTTTTAGCTTTTAATTTGCTTTGGAAATCAGCATACCGATAAATTCGATTTGAATTGATATAACCGATATTTTCATTGCAAAGAATAGCCAGCTGCAAGAGATATTCATTCCGAATTTTTATCAGAAATTGAAATGCTGAACAGCATGTGAATCTCCTGAATTGAAGAATGGCAGTAAATTGACCGGAAAAGGTCCAGATTTCAGTCATTGGTCTGAATTAAATCAAGGCCTAAATTTGACATAATGAATGTTCAATGAGGGCACAGGCTGATGTCATCGGCAGGCGCCGGTAGGTAAAATTCAGGAAGGGGAGGTGGGCTCATTTGGAACCCTCTATTTCCCCAACCTAAGCCTAGAGCAATACAAATTGCACCGCTGGAAAGGGGACAGTCTCCCATTTTCAGCAGTGTACAGCATTAACCTGCGCTGCCGGATCGTGATTCGGCGCCAATCAGTGCCGAATCACGATTCAAACCTGGAGGTGGCTGACATCCTGGATGTCAGCCAAGCCTCTGGGTCCACCCCCACCCACTGACATCCTCACCATATGTGTGAGGATGTCAGTGGGCCAGTTAACTCCCTATCTGCCAAGTAGAGATAAGGGGATCCAAAGGATCCCCCTATCTCCCGATCCATGGCAGCTAGAGGGTCATGTTTAACATCATTGGAAAGGTCTGATCATGGCCAGGTTTGGTGTAAAAATAAAATAATTAAAAAAACTAAATAAATAAATAAATAAAATTTTTTAAAAAAAAATTGTCTGTGGGGTTTAGTTAAATAGGACTTAGGCTGTCATCTAAAAATAATAAGCATAAAACGTTCAGAATGAACTCTGCACACATAGGTGAACTGGCTCAGCAGTGAAGGAGTTAAAAATGAAGGAGTTAAAAAGCAAAAACATGTTAAAAATTGGATATTTCTATTCTCGGGACAAAATTGTGAAACTATTTAGCTGGGGGTCTTTTTTAGTGGTTGTAGATTTTGGGAATTAAATTACGAAAAAGTGTGTTTTTACCATTTTTTCATCATATTTCATATTGGTTTTATAGTAAATTATACGAAATAATAAAATGGAAATAATGGTATTTTTAGAAAGCCCATTTAATGGCGGGAAAAACTGTATATAATATGTGTGGGCTGAATAAACGAGTAAGAGGAAAATTTTACCTAAACAATAACAGCGCAGAAAGGTAAAAACAGCAGCGGGCACTAAAGGACGGAGTTGCGTAAAACCGCCCGGTCCCTAAGGGGTTAATGGTTCGTGTATGACAACAAATTTTTCTTTTAGCAGGGATTGTTTGGTATTTAACCCCTTCACTACCGAGATCGAGATATCACCGGTTCATAGGCACTATCTGGTGTCCCAATATCGAGATATCTCGATGTGTTGTTCTACAGCCCAAAAGCAAACGAAATTTGATTGCTGCAAGCGAGTTTCGTTTGCTTTTGGGCTGCTGAAAGTGCCTCCAAAGTTTTAGCCCTGTGCCCAAAGAATTAAAACTGTGTAAAATCAGCAAAAATGAATGTTGCACATGGCATTCAGCAAGCTGATACATTGTAGCAGTGAAATACTTATGGCAACTGTAACTCAATTTGACACAATCTACAGGCCAAATATGTTAGTACAGTAAAAAAAAATCATTGGGAGTATTTTTCAATATTTCCTTCAGTATAATGAATTAAAAATTATTAAAAATGATTCTTCAAAAAAAACACTGGTTTCTGACAATGTTTCTTTGGAAAATCACTTGGTAGTGACAGGGTTGAGGGATTATCTGCAACATCCAGCATGGTATGCGGCCTGTATTTATGTGTTTGTTAGCAATTACCCTAGATATTTTTCTCCCATATCTGCGAAAATAAAAAGCATGACAATTGATCTCTGCATGTGGTCCCATTTATCTGGCTATTTTGTTTAAATAAAGCCTAAAGAATGAAGAAGACACAACAGAAGCCTTCCTAAACAATATATGTGTGTAATTCCAGAAGCAAGCCTTCTGTCAGTGCTGGCTCTCTCAACATCAGATAAAACACAGTGGTTTCCTACAGAATAAAATGACTACAGAGTTCCTGTACTTTTCCACTGTTTATAGATTTCTTTCTTTAGTTTAAAAAAATGTATAATATGGATACACTAGAGGAAAAAGTAAGATTCCTCAAATAGTATAAAATGTTCTATTTGGCAAAATCTCTAAATACATACTGTATCTTTATTGTCCCATTAATGTACTCTAAAAGTTTCTAAAAATATTTTCTTTTCCAGTAGCAATTACACTGTTTTTTCTTTTTGTAAGCATTGTTATTCTAGAGCTCCGTGGTAGGAATTTCTGTAAACAATTAGTCTTCGCCCCTTTTGTTTTGGTGGTTAAAATTAGATTAGTGTTGTGACAGATGCACAGTTAACTTTCGGTCACTTTCTTCAAGTGCAGAAGTCAATAAAAAAGAAAAAAAAACAGGTTTTGGGATCATATAGGGTTTGCTTCTTCTTGGCATTATTTAATTCTGTGGAAATAATCCCATTTGTTAAATATTATTATTATTATTCTTAGGATCCTTCAAACTCAGGACTGTTTTTCTCTCTGTTAACCCTTTCATTACCAATTGCTTTTAATAACATATGAGATTGAAAGAATGATAATTTCATGGTTCGCATATGATGTATGTAATTATCCTTTACAGAAATATTACTAGGTTGAAAGATTCTAAACATTAGAAGGCGTCCAATATCTTCCACCATTCTAATGGGGCCTGCATTTTTAGCATACAGATATGAATGGCCTTTTTGTAAAATACAATAAATGTGATAATTGATAAATAAAATGGTCAAATATCCTGTTTATGGGGATTTGTAGTGATTATAGTGGAATTTTCAGCAATGCAGCTTCCAAAAATATCAAAAGAATTTAAAAAATATCTGGGTGTGTGCATAATGCATGTGTGTGGAAATAACACCTTATATCTACTGTACAGTCAGGGACTTTCAGCAATTATAACTCCCTGAATCGTATTCCTATACAGTAATGACTGAGTGACCCCAGAGCTCGCCCTGTATTCTGCCCCCTCTCTGGCTGCTGTAAGGCCTCAGCTAAGATTGCTGTTCCAGTAAGGGTGGAGACTAGGGATGAGCTGTTCGGGTTCGGACGGTTTGGAGTTCGGCCCGAACTTTGGCAGTTCGAAAGTTCGCGAACTTCGAACTTTTCGGGTGTGTTCGGTTCGAGTTCGAAAAAAAAAGAAATTTTGAAAAAAGTATAGAAAATGCTTAAAAAAATACTAAAAAAAATCTAGAAGTAAAGAGACTCTTTACTGCAGAATATTATAAGCAACGGTTTATTAGATATTGAATTAAAAACTAATGTATACGTGGAAAGATTCTCAACTCTAAATGACCTCTGTTCACAAACGGGCATAACACCAGGTGTTTTTAGTCTGGTAATCAATTTAATACATTGCACACTATACTGAGGTACTGAGGGGGTGGGGTGGTGTCTGCTTTTGATTGAGATTTGAGAATTAATTTCCCTCCTAAAACTTCCTAATATGCTGCATTTAACTGGTGTTTGAAAAAAATTCAAAATAACATCTAAAGCAATGTTATTTTTCACCTCGGGATTAAACATTCACAGGGTTATTCAGAGAGCAGTGAAAAGCAGGAGAATAACTGGAAAAGTGAAAATTCTAGGTCAAAATAGCCAAACCAGAAAAATTCTCCCATTTAACTCACTTTCCAAATTGGCTATTTGGTCTAGATTGTTCTCTTCTCCTGACAGTTCTCCTGGCTTTCACCTCTCTCTCGGGGTTGTTCAGAGAAAGGTGAAAACCAGGAGAATGGCAGGAAAAGAGAACAATCTGGAACAATGGGTATGACAAAACACACCAGATTAACAAATTGGTTAGGCCGGGGTCAGATGAGCACACTATCAGCGTTATTCAGAACGGGGTCAGATGAGCACACTATCAGCGTTATTCAGAGAGGTGAAAACCAGGAGAAGGACTGGAGAAGTGAAAATTCTAGGTCAAAATGGCCAAACCAGAAAAATTCTCCCATTTATCTCACTTTCCAAATTGGCTATTTGGTCTAGAATTTTCCATTCTCCAGTCATTCTCCTGCTTTTCACCGCCAAAAAAATCAGTAAACTTTTTCTGCGTGTCCGAAAATGTCTCCTCTTTTCAGACAGACTGCCGCCCCAAGCAGTTGTTTATGGATAGATTAAAGGAAAAGCATTTACCGTCATTTGAAATGTCATTTTTTGGTTTTTACATATTTCTATACATCCTAGAAATCCGCCACTGCACGGGCAGGTTATGGGGACCTCCTAGGCACGATATTTGAAGGAATTTTTTGTTTTATTTTTAACCCTTATTTCATGGAAAACTCACTGTCCCTTTAAAAATGTTTTTTTTTAAACTTTTTTTCCTTGTTTCCTGTCCCCCAGGGCACTACCCGGACCCCCATACACCTTTTATGGCAAATATCTAGCATATATGCCCTCTTGGAGGGCACTCTAAAAACCGAATTTTCAGCCCCATTGACTTGTATTGAGTTCGGGTTCGGATACGAACATTTGGGAAGTTCGGGTTCGGCTCCGAACCGAACTCAGGGAGTGTTCGGCTCATCCCTAGTGGAGACTGCTCTTTGAAAGAATACTGGGTGACAGAGGTGAGATCTTAGAGAATTTTGTTTTTCCCCAGTGGAGAATACTAATCATGCATTACAAAGGTATTCAAATGACACTATATAGGCAAGTTTTAGTTTTTAATGTATCTCAGTACAAAATTGTGTGTCTATGTATATTAATAAATTGTATATATCAATGAAACACTTTTGACCTGAAGAGTGGATATGATTGGATTGTAATTGGTTTGCAAGACTTTCAGGGTTATCCAAAGAGATCCGAATTGCTTGAGAAAGGTAACCGAACGCTGAAAATCAGCATTCGGTTGCCTTTCCTGGCCATTCGGCTATCCAGAGAGCAGGCAATTCGCCAAATCCTGGCGAATTGCCTGCACATACGGTGCCTGTTCGGTGCCTGTTCGAGGGCAGTGAAATCCCCATGAAAAAGCACTGCTTCGGCTATTCAGAGAACACAAACCAGCAGTGAAAGGTTCCCAAATTGCCCTGCCATTCGGTGGTTTAATTCGGCAAATTTATTCAGGAGAATCCCATAGACTTCAATGTTAAAAATATTCCCGTTTTAATTCAATATCTAATAAACCATTCATTATAAAATTCTGCAGCAAAAATTCTCTTTATTTACAGATTTTTTAGGATACTTTAAGCATTTTTTTTTTTTTTTTTAAAAGTCAGATTTTTTTTTAATTTTTCTTTAAGTTTACTTCTTTTTTCTGTAACAGCCCTCTTTATTATCATTCCCTGGACCTCCTGTGTAAAGTTCAGGCATTTTCGCGCAGTAGTTTCTTTGCAAACAGCTTTTCATTTTCACAAATTCATACAAATGGTTTTGCTAATTTATTCACTGCCTCCTCTGCGTCTCAGCTGCTTCGGCTCTGTGTGATTCGGCTCCTGTTCGGCTGCTTCGCTGCGTGTGATTGGCTCCTGCTCGGGTTTTTCGAAGGTTAATCCAGATGTTTTTGCTTGTTTTCGGCGTGCATTCGGTGGGTTTTGCGGTTCGTTTTCGTCGGGTTTTGCTGTAGTTTTTCCCTGCAATTCGGGGACCCTGTGGTGCTTGCTGAATACACCGCAGGGTCACCGAAATGGGATCGGCAAAAGGAACCGAATTGAAGAGAACGAAAAGTCACCGAACGTGCGGTGACTTTTCGAATCTCTTTGGATAACCCTGTTTATTCCATGTTTTAGCGGTGACTAAAACAGTGTTAGGTGGGACCTACATTTGCATTTAAAGAGGTATTCTAGTGTCTTTACCAATTATTTTAATTTATTTTCTGCCTACTAGACATTAATCCTTTTATTCAGCAGCTTTCAGGAGAGTGTAGATTTAGCACTGTGATAATAATTATTGTTCACAAGAGGGTCTGCAATTTATTTTGTTCAGTGTTAATGGAACACTGCCACTAACATAAGCTGCTACAATACTTGTGAATTACAAACAAAACCACCTTATAAAACACATGCTGATGTTTTTTCTTTGTTTGAAGTAATTGCATGTAAAAAGGAAAAATGAAATTAGTGTTTTTTTTAACTCGTGTTTCCATTTTGTGAATTTTCTCATGGTGCATCATTTATCAAAATCTGTGCAAAAGTTTGACTTTACTGCTGTGGTTTATCTTCTCCACCTTATTGACTTTTAACCACTTCAATGCGGAGGACGCGCTCAGCGCGTCCTCCGCATTACCGCTGCTGTGCGGAGGACGCGCTGAGCGCGTCCTCCCATTGGGGTCAGCGTTCGGCCGGGTTCCGGCCGATCGCTGGCCCCCCCGGTGCGGGCAGACATCCTCGATGTCAGCCCGGCATCCGGAACCGCAGCCGCCGGAATTAGGTGTCATCGCGGCAGCGCGATGACACCTAATTCAGGCGCCCCCCGCATGTGCGGAGGAGGCGCCTGAAAGGGAGGGGGGGGAGGTCCTTCGGACCTCTCTCCCTCCCGATCGGCGGCGTTGCGGGGGTTAACCCAGGCACCATTTGGAAGGGCACAGCCTGCCCCTCCAAATGGTGCCTGGCATTAACCCCTGGGGAGCTGGATCGCGAATCGGCGCTGAAAAGCGCCGGTTCGCGATCTTTTCCCGGAGCTGGCCGACATCTTGGATGTCGGCCAAGCCTCCGGGAACTCCCCCTGAGGACTGGCGTCATCGTGCGTAGCACGATGACGCCAGTCCTAGAGTTAACCCCTAACTGCCACCAACGGTGGAGATAGGGAGTTCCAATGAACTCCCTATCTCCCGATCCGTGGCAGTTAGGGGTTAATGTTTGGTATGGTTGGATCGGCCAGAGCATGGCCGTTCCAACGATACCAAACATGAAAGTGAAAAAAGTTTTTTAAAAAAAATTAAAATTAAAAATAAAAATATATTTAAAAAAAATTATAAAAAAAAAAAATAAACATTTTTTTTTCTTTTTTTTGGTTCGTTAATGCAGCAATATTGTTCCCATTTCAATTACAATGTGAACAATGATGCTGCACTAACGATTTTTGTATGCGGTGCGTTTGTTAAAAATCGCGTAATTTTCCCCCCAAAAAAATGTAACGAGACCCCATCTCTAATTTTTTTAACAAGCGCACCCCATACAAAATATAACCGCAATTGCTCGCATGTTAAAATGTGAAAAAAAACACTTTACACGTTGTAAATTATTGAAAATACATATTTTATTGCATTATTTGTTATAATATACAGACATGACATAACGTATACATATAATAATGACATATTATGAATTTACCGAGTCTGACGGAAAGAACGATATATAATATGTCTGGGTAATATACTAAAATAAGCCTTCAAAACACGTTTAAACATGATGAGCAAAACCGGTAAAAATTACCTCAGCACAGAGGTGTGAAAAGCCTCAGCAGCGAAAGGGTTAAATACTTTAGGACTGAATGTTTAGTTAAGGATCTAGGAGGTCCAAGCTGTGATCCAAGCTACCCGAGAAAAGAGCTGACAGCTGTATGATATAAAAACGGGAGCTTAAAAGACTCCTAATCTAGCCCTTGGTCATGTCCTTTGTATACATCCCACATAAAATAATGACACTGACCCATAGACTCCATTCTATGACCAAAACCACAGGGTGAGGAGCAAGTTATTATTATTATTATTATATAGAGCCAACGGTTTCCACAACACTTTAACCAAAGGGAACAAGACACAAACAAACAAACATAGGAAAGGAGACAAGAGGAGTAGAGGACCCTGCTCACAGGATTTTATAATCTAGAGGGATTGGGGTGGATTAAGACTAGGGATGAGCCGAACACCCCCCGAGTTCGGTTCGGGCCCGAACCCGAACTTCCCATATGTTCGGGTCCGAACCCGAACCCGAACTCGAACTCCATGCAAGTCAATGGGGCTGAAAATTCGGTTTTTAGAGTGCCCTCCAAGAGGGCATATACTGTATGCTAGATATTTGCCATAAAAGGTGTATGGGGGTCTGGGTAGTGCCCTGGGGGACAGGAAACAAGGACAAAAAGTTTAAAACAAAACGTTTTTAAAGGGACAGTGAGTTTACCATGAAATAAGGGTTAAAAATAAAAACCAAAAATTCCTTCAAATATCGTGCCTAGGAGGTCCCCATAACCTGCCCGTGAAGTGGCGGATTTCTAGGATGTATAGAAACACTTAAAAACAAAAAAAATACGTTTCAAATGACGGTAAATGCTTTTCCTTTAATCTATCCATAAACAACTGCTTGGGGCGGCAGTCTGAATGAAAAGAGGAGACATTTTCGTACACGCAGAAAAAGTTTACTGATTTTTTTTGGCTAAATTATTGTGAAACTTATGCAGGCTTTGGATGAAAGTAACAATAGGTGCTTCAAAATTGGTCCTTTAGCATCCCCAACAGTGTCGTCACACCGTAACCCCTCTGAGGATATGAATCTGATACAGGCGTCAGTGGCAGTGCACCCAAATATTGTGCTTTTGGTGCCAGGCCTGCAAGTACTATCATACAGTAACCCCTCTGTGGTATTGTGGAAGAATGCAGGGGTGGACCATGTGGTCCTATATTAAAAAGATATGATTCTGGTCAAGGCGTCAATGCACCCAGATATTCTGCCTTTGGTGCAAGACTGCCAGGCCAGCAAGTATCCTCATACAGTAACCCCTCTGTGGTATTGTGGAAGAATGCAGGGGTGGACCATGTGGTCCTATATTGAAAAGATATGATTCTGATCAAGGCGTCAGTGCACCCAGATACTGTGCTTTTGGTGCCAGGCCTGCAAGTGCCATCATAATACAGTAACCCCTCTGTGGTATTGTGGAAGAGTGCAGGGTTGGACCCTGCGGTTCAAAAAATTAAAATGATATAAATCTGGCACAGGCGTCAGTGCAGCCAAATATTCTGCCTTTCATGGCAGAAAGTGCCTTCACACCGTAACCCTTTTGTGGTATTGTGGAAGAGTTCAGTGCTGGAGGTTTTGTGAATGCAGAAGAGGTCATCCCCAATCTATTCCATTACTTCAGCATCAGGGGATTGATAGCTGCTGATCCAGGACTGATTCATTTTTAGAAATGTCAGCCGGTCTACAGAGTCGGTGGACAGACGCACTCTTTTGTCTGTGACAAAACCTCCAGCGGCACTGAACGTCCTTTCAGAAAGCACGCTAGATGAAGGGCAACCTAGTAGCTGCAAAGCATATTGGCTAAATTGTGGCCAGTGATCCAATCTCAACACCCAGTAAGCCAGTGGATCATCTGCTGGAAAGGTATCCAGGTATGCCCTTGCCCCTAGGCAGTCCTGCACCATATGGTGAAGACGCTGGCAATGGGTGCCTACATTTGACGTCCCTGGGCGTCAAGGTCTAAAAAAAATTAAAAATGCATCAGTCAAGCGGCCCTGGTCTTCACCACTATTCCTCTGATCATCCGCAGCCTCAGAAGCATGTGTGTCAGCACTTGGTAATCTACCAGTGCCTGGAAAGGTGTTACACAAGTGTCGCTTTAGAGCGTCCTCAAGTTTTTTCATCCTGTGCTCCCTCTGTGTGGGCAGGATGAGCTCTGCAACTTTACCCTTGTATCGTGGATCAAGAAGGGTTGCCAACCAGTAATGATCCCTCTCCTTGATAGCACGAATCCTGGGGTCCTTTAGCAGGCTTTGCATCATAAGGGAGCCCATGCAGCGTAGGTTGGAGGTGGCATTAGCTCCTGAGTCTTCCTGGTCAATGAGGATGACCGTATCGTGCACTTCATCCTCCCAGCCATGCACTAGCCCTTGTGTTTCTGGGCACACGAAACCCTCCCTTGAGGAATCCCCACATTCAATGGCCCCACTACTTAAATATTCTGCCTCCTCCTCATCCTCCTCCTGTCTGATCGGAGTAGGACCCGCTGGAATGCTGTCTGCGGAAAGACTGGGGCCTTGAGAGCTAGGGAAGGCCTCCTCTTCCTCCCGCTGCTCTGCCTCTAGACCCACATCTATAATTCCCCGCAGAGTGTGCTCCAGCAGGAACACTAAAGGAATTGTGTCACTGATGCATGCACTGTCCCTGCTCACCATCCTCGTTGCCTCCTCAAATGGTGACAGTACAGTGCATGCATCCTTGATCATCAGCCACTGCGGGGGGCGGGGGGAAACCAAGTTGACCTGAACCTGTCCTTGTGCCATACTCACACAGGTACTCGTTGATGGCCTCTGCTGCTTGTGAAGATGCTGCAGCATTGCTAATGTCGAGATCCACCTGGTGGGCATATGACAGATAAGACGGTTTGTGGGAAGGTGGAATTCTCTTTGAATTTCTGCCAGGCGAACGCTTGTTGGGAATGACCGTCTGAAGTGGCTGCAGACTTTTCTGGCCTGGATGAGAAGCTCTGGCAGCCCTGGGTACTTGGTTAGGAAATGCTGTACCACCAGATTTAGGACGTGTGCTAGGCATGGTACATGCGTCAATTTACCCTTGCGTAGGGCGGAGAGAAGGTTGCTGCCATTATTGCAGACGATCATTCCCAGCTGAAGCTGGCGTGGTGTTAACCATCTCTGCACCTGCCCCTGCAGAGCTGACAGAATTTCTGGCCCGGTGTGGCTCCTGTCCCCTAAACAAACCAGCTCAAGCACAGTATGGCATCTTTTTGCTTGAGCCATTCCGTAGACCCTGTCAGGTGTCGGTTTAAATGCCACTTCGCCAGAGACAGAGAAGGAGGAGGAAGAGGGAGAGGTGGCGGTGGTGGAGCAGACAGACCTCATACAAGCAGCTTTCTGGAGGCGTGGTGGATGAACAAGCTCCAGCACAGAGCCCCGTCTTGGATCCCTCCCAGCTGCAATCAGAGTTACCCAGTGTGCCATGAAGGAAATGTAACGACCCTGTCCATGCTTGCTGGACCACGTGTCTAAAGTCACATGCACCTTGTTGCTGACTGCCTTTCCCAGTGACTGGATAACATTGTCTTCCACGTGCTGGTATAGTGCTGGAATGGCCTTGCTTGAAAAGTAATGGCGTTTTGGAACCTGCCACTGTGGTACAGCACATTCAGCAAATTCACGGAAGGGAGCAGTGTCCACCAGCTGGAAAGGCAGCAGCTGCAATGTGAGTAATTTTGCTAAGCTGGCATTTAGACGCTGTGCTTGGGGATGGTTGGGACTATATTTTTTCTTACGCTGCAGCAGCTGTGGCAACGTAATCTGACTGTGTAAATCTTCAGCTGCTGGGATGATGTCACATTCTGAGGAAGGACCTGGTACATCCATTACTGTAGCATCATCCCTGTCGGTGGAGGTTGTAGGCAATGACATGGCAGGACATACAGTGGGGGTAGAGACAGATGAGGAGGAGGAGGAGGACCTACGCAAAGTTTTGCGCCAATGGGATGTGTGGCAGTTGTTCATATGTCGCCTCAAGCACGTGGTACCCAAGTGTCCGGTATCTTTCTCACGCTTAAGCCTCATCTGACATAGATTACAAATAGCAACACTGCGCTCTACTGCACATTTCTTAAAGAACTCCCAGACAACAGAGTTCCTGCATGTGTTCTTTGAGACAACAGCACTCTGCACTGGAGCAGCTCTGACATGTGATGCCTTGGACTGGCTAGTGCTACGGTTGGTCACAGAGGATGTTGTGCCTCGTGTTTGCTGTGCCTCCTACTCCCCCTCTTCCTCACTTAATTCCTCTGTTCGATCTGGCACCCAGGTGGAGTCAGTGACCTCATCATCAATGTCATCATCTCATATCTCCTCATCACTGGAGCCAACTTGGCAGTATGCTGCAACTGCTGGGGCAACATGAGTGCCAGTTATTTGTGTGTCATCACTGGCACCCCTTTCCTCTAGGTTGATTATACTCCCTTCCTCAACCTCAGAGATTGAATCAGAGCACTGTACTTGCTGCGCATCCTCAAGCAGCGTGTCACAGTCATTGTGTCACTGTCATTGTAGTCAAACAATTCAGCTGACTCCTCCGTGTGTGATAGCGAGGCTACGGCAGGAGTAGCTGTGGACATGGAGGCTGCATTAGATGCTTTGGCAGCTGAGGTGGACTGTAAAGCACTAGAAGCCTGGCTGGCAGAGGACTCGGAGGATGAGGATGTCCTGGTTAGCCAATCCACCAAATCCTCTGTATGTTGCTGCTGCTTAAGAAGACGGCCAGCACCAGTTAGAAAGGACAAGCGTGCCCCTGCAGAGGATGCACCACGTCCACCACGACCAGAGGCACAGCCTCCCGACACAGGGGCTGCTTGCCCTCTTATCTGTGTCTGGGAGCGTCTGCCTGTCCTTTTTGTTCTTTCAGACATGGTGAGTGATATATAGATTAATATATACAGAACTCTGATTCAACTCTGGTATAAAGATTAAAGATTTAAAGAACTCTGGTATAACTCAGTGAGACACCCTGATAGCTGGCAGCCAGTGACAAGACACAGATTACAAATCTCAGACACCTCCTATAAATCAGTGAGACCCCTTGATGGGTGGCAGTGAAACCTCCTATAAATCAGTGAGACCCCTTGATGGGTGGCAGCCGGTGAGAACACGGATTATAACAATTCCCAAATGTTTTGTAGAAATTAGTGACCCCCAAAATACTGTGTGGTACTGGCTGTGTGACAAGACACAGATCACCTCAATTCACAAATGTTTTAAAGAAATTAGTGAGCCCCAAAATACTGCGTGGTACTGGCTGTGTGACAAGAGACAGATCACCTCAATTCACAAATGTTTTGTAGAAATTAGTGAGCTCCAAAATACTGCGTGGTACTGGCTGTGTGACAAGAGACAGATCACCTCAATTCACAAATGTTTTGTAGAAATTAGTGACCCCCAAAATACTGCGTGGTACTGGCTGTGTGACAAGAGACAGATCACCTCAATTCACAAATGTTTTAAAGAAATTTGTAACCCCCAAAAAGACTTGCTGGCACAGTGACAAGACACAGAAGATCACCTCAATTCACAAATGTTTTAAAGAAATTTGTAACCCCCAAAAAAACTTGCTGGCACAGTGACAAGACACACATCAAAATTCCCTGATATTTGGTAGAAATGAGACCCCCCAGAACCCCCCAGTAGCGTGGCAGACCGGCATTAACAACACACAACAATCTTCTCTGAAATCTCCTCTCAAAATGCGGGCTGTAGCTATGCGTGGAAACGTTATATAATGTGCTGCGGGACTTAGCTCTGTGAGCCCATGATTGGGCAAAATTTGCCCAATCAGGACTCTGAGCCGTGATTGGCATACTGTTGAACCTGTCTTGCACCAGGTTGTGGTCAGGTGAAAGGCTGTAGCCAATTATGAGCTTCAGGCCAGTGGGAAAATGCATTGTGGTCCATTGTGATGCATTGTGGTCGAACATGCGGCGAACACCCGTAAATGTTTGGAGTTCACGATCTAATCGAACAGGCTAAGTTCGGATCGAACTCCGAACCGTCCGAACCGAACAGCTCATCCCTAATTAAGACAAGAGGGGCCACATTACGATCTACAGTCAGGTCCAGAAATATTGGGACATCGACACAATTCTAACATCTTTGGCTCTATACACCACCACAATGGAGTTAGGATGAAACAAACACAATGTGCTTTAACTGCAGACTGTGAGCTTTAATTTGAGGGTATGTACATCCAACTCAGGTGAACGGTGTAGGACTTACAGCAGTTTGTTTCATTCCAACTCCATTGTGGTGGTGTATAGAGCCAAAGATGTTAGAAATGTGTCGATGTCCCAATATTTCTGGACCTGACTGTATGTGCTAACGTTAACGCTCACCTGCGTGAGCATTAACGTTGGCTGCGGTGTCTACCACATATTACAATCCAAAAGCAAACGGATTACGTAACCCGTTTGCGTTTGGTATCTTGTGCTTTTAAGCACGAGGTTACTGTACTTTGCGCTCCCTATACTTAACATGGGGAGCGCAAAGTGTTAATCAGAGTTAGGATTGCAAAGTCCTAACGCTGATTAACATCCCGCTCTGGTTAGCGGAAAGTTAACCAGAGCCAGGACTTGGTGTTAACGGATTCTGCAGAAGAAGACAGAACACCAGGCAAAAGAAACAAAAAACAAATCTTATACTCACCTCCTGTCCCACGGCGAGGACCACGGCTCTGTCCGCCTCCTCTGTCCCGCAGTACCAGGGAAAGACTCAGGGAAAAAGTCCCCCCAGTCTCTCCCTGCGTATCACTATGCTGACTGTCCGGATCTCGCGAGGCGAGATCCGGCTGGTCATATGAGCGCTGGCGTCTGACTCAATGGAGTCCTATGGATTCCATCGAGTGTATACTCGCGGCTGCGCTCAGCACTGCTGCGAGCATCCCGGGGCGTAGCGCCCGCTACCAATGCAGGCAGCATTTTTTGCGCCTGGATTGTAATCCCCTGTTAAAACTGGGGCAGTAGGGGGAAAACTGTGGGAGCAGTTTTTTCTCCCTACCACCCCCGTTTTAAAGCGGGGATTGTAATATAGCCCAAGGAGTTTTATTGGTTGTTAGGATCACTAGTGCCAGTGGTACGGAAATGGTGGGGGCCATGGAAATGGCCTTAATCATGATGTGTGGGAGAACTGTGTGTAGGTGAGGAGAGGGATAGGTTGGCATCAGTAATGTGGTACGCTAATCTGAAGAGATGGGTTTTGATGTATTTCTTGAAGGTGTGAGATTAGGGAAAAGTCTGTTAGTGTGAAGTAAGTCATTCCACAGGACTCGAGCTCCCCCTGAGAAGTCTTGGAGGCAAGTTGGCAATGCGGGTGTAGACAGGGGACAGGCGGAGGTCGCCCGCTGACCAGAGTGGCCTAGAAGGGACATGCTTGAGGAGTAATGAAGAAATCTAAGGAGGGGTCAAGTTATTGAGTGATTTGAATGTGAGAATAAGTATTTTAAACTGAAATATACAGGAAGCCAATAGAGGGACCAGCAGAGGGGGGGGGTATGCGAGAAGCGTTGGGGAGAAAAATAATCCTAGCGGCTGTATTCATTACAGATTGCCAAGGGGGAAAGCGAGCCTTGGGGAAGCCAATAAGGAGCGAGTTAAGTAATCAAGCCGTGTCGTGAATAATAAGAGCATGAACCAGCACCTTTGCAGTATCTTGCGTCAGAAAAGGGTGTAAATATACTGTGGGGTCAGTTTATAACACAAAAGATCACACAATGGATCCACCCACTGACACATATGAAATAAAATATTTTCTTAACTAAACATACAGGAGAAAATCAAAGCATATGTGAGATATCAGTGACATAAAATAAACACTATAAGAACATTTCATTTTTTGGTGGTAGTGTCCCTTTAAGAGGCAGTATTTGGGACATGACCCAGGTAAAAACAAACAGAAATGACAGGGTATTCAACTAAAAAGGTAGTAATCAATCTCATTACTCAGTCAAGTCTTTTTGGATGTTGAAAGAAGATCATGGTGCAGTTGTTAGTAGATAGCTTATATTTGTGGTACACTTGAGCAGACAAGTCAAGAATATTCCTTAATAACTGAGAGAAACATTGATTGATGAGGGGAACAGTTTTCATGTTGAAATGAGTAGTTTGAAAAAGAGTGCACAATGAGAGCATGTCAGAGCTTTCACCAACTTCATTTCCCCAAGCACTTCATCGAAATAGGTTTCTATGTAGGTCTTGATGTGGATGAAGGTTTTATTCTTTCTTCTTAAATCCAGTGCACCATTAGCAATCTACACTATACAATAAATACAGGAATTCTAAGTAGTTATATGTCGCTTATTCTCGAGAAACCTATTATACAGCATTAAAAATGAAATGGCCAAGTATCTTCTCGGGAGTGAACTTTCCCATGCTTCGTATATCTTTCCAGAGAGGTTACTCATGGGAAATAGGCAGTAACTGAGGCAAAGATAGAAATAATAATAGTCTAAATAAATCTGATATGTACACCAGAGGAATAGACGAAAATGTTTTTTTTCCCTGTGTTTACATATTTTTATAGAAAAAAACCCACCTCAGGCTTACAGGGAAAAAAAAAACTTGGCGTGTCTGTGTCAGTATCGAATGAAAAAATATCAAGCCATAAAGAATCCAGGGGGATTAGTATCTCCGTTAGTTTATTCAATAGAAGCAGCATTGCTCAGTGATAGACACGTTTAAAGGTACGGTGATCTTTAGATGTCTTGAGTACTTTATGTTTATGTGTTGCTGAATAAAGGTAATCCAAAGTTTATGGCTGCTGCAGGTGCATGAGAAACATATAGGCAGTAAAGCAAAATATTTTGTTTTCTAAGAAGACATTAGGATGAAAGAGTGTGTTATTTTCGGCTATGTCGATACATTAAAAAAGAAAAATCTGAAAGGCGATGTTGCAGAAAACATCTATGTTGTGTAGTAGTGTATCTATTAAAGTAATTATAGGTGATTTAATGCTTTGTCCTTCTTTATATGTGTTGAGAACACCTTGTTTGCAAATGTCCCACATCTTAGCTGACTGTCCCAATATACCACTTTTACCCTAGTGTATATTTGTTGTCTCTTTCTGCTTCTGAAAGCACCATAGGAAGTCCTAAACCGGTAAATATTTTATCCGGTGTATCATACTGCAGAATACTGTAGCACAAAAAAAAGAGTCCTACTGCTGTGCATTGTGGATATAATTACAAATAAAGAATTTCGTAGATTCTGCCTAAAAAAAGTTTAAATTTTTTTTTTAAAAAAAATCTAAGGAAGAACCGTCAGCCTTTTTTGAACACACATCTATAATGATATTTGCTATCTAGAGTTAAAAAGAAGAGTGATAAGCGTTGGTGCACACCCTATCAATACTTCACTTAGCCGGTATCAATTTGATGTCACTTAGGGCGGGTTTATGAATCCAGTTATTGATGTGGCTGAGGACTGTTTGGGAGTAGCCATAGTATTTCCTGAGTTTCCTGACTTCTCAAGGTCTGTTATTTGAGATTTGCCGCTTTGCAGCTGCCTGGTGGTGAGCAAATACCTTCTTTCTGCGACCCATATCAACTGTGTGAAAACCGTTGTCAGCAGATGTTTCTCTTGGGAATAGACAGTGACACCCATGCACAAGGTCAACATGCAAAGTTCTGAAAAAGTAAAATTATTCTGACTGGGGTTGAATCTGGACGATTTATATCTTAACATTTGGCAATTAACCATGAATGTAGGCCATTATCATTAAAATGTCATGCTATCCACTGCTTACAGTGATATTCTACACCCAAACTCAAAAATAAAAATTCAAAGAAAAGATAAAGTTGCTACTTGGACATACTGTACATAACACTTTGTTGTAAAGACTTACTTCAAAATATTGATTGGCGCCTTATATAGGGTGGAATTTAATGGCATACCCTGAACATGATACATTTTGTGGGCATGTACTATAGTTTAAATATAAATTGATATCATTTTTTTATTTAAATATATTCTATTTATTGTATTTCTTCTCTGGAGTCACTGAGAAACTCTGCATGTTTTCCCTGATCATTTCCAGGTTAGAAATTAATCCCCATCCAATCAGATGCTTTTCAGAGAGAAACATTTCAGGAGGAACAGTTTCCCCGCTGAGCTATTGCTGCACTGAATGTCAATAATGGCCAACGTCTATGAGGAAATTTGGGATTTAGAGTGATGAGAACGAGTAGCAGCAATAAGACAATACAATGTAGGTTCTAATCACAGTACAGTGTAGATATCATGTAATGGATCAAGCTCTGTACAGAAGAATAGGTAAGATAAGCTTCCGAAACACAAAGTCACATGACTTAGGGTAATTTATAGAGGTTGAATGCAAATGCTTAGGAACATAGTTCTGCCACTATTTTTTTCAAGAAGAAATGCGTGGCCATTTGGCTGACACACCATAAGCTTTTATGTAGGTTTCAATCAAATGTCTCCTTATTAACTAAAAAATAAATTATAATTATTTTAATTCTCATTAAGATGTCTTAAAAGCCCGTCTTTCTTCGGCTTTAAACATTAATATCAAAATTAAGTGTGGGGGGTTTGGTTAAGCGCAATATGTCAATGGCTGATTGGAACAAAACTTTTTTTTGGACTGCCTAGATGCTGTTTTTTGTTTTTTTTACAAGGGTTTAGGCCACCCTGGGGTCTATGAGCATGCAGCAGGATAATTCGCAATTTGTTGTGCGCCTCCCAGGAAGCAGCCTTCTTGGTGAGTTCCCACACATATTTTTTTAGGATTAGACTCCTTGACATTTCCTTATAAGGCTATAGGCGAACATCTCAGAACCCCAACTTCTACACTAAGCTATAGTGGTACTGGTGCCTAGAGAACCGACTATTGCTGTACGGAAACCTGCATTTTAGAAAGAACCGTAAATTAGGTTTGCAGGGAGAGACATTGGTGTATAGGAAATGTCTTTTGATTAAAGGAATTCATAAGGTTCTGGAAGCCAAAAAATAAGCAAGTGAGAGACATTTGAGATCTTCTTAATTTTGTGCATATACTACACTTCAAAAATATTCAGTTTTTATTATTTTTTTAATGAAATTTTTTTATTTCAAAAAGAAACGTGAGGTACAGAAGAAATACAGGTCCATTAATATCATCATGTATGCAATGGTACGGCGCAACAATGCTTGTAGGCGTGTACTACTCAGACGAGTAATACGCCAGATTATACTGCAGACTTCTTGACAATCCAGCTCATACAAAACATATTATGAGGAGAGCGAAATCAAACTTGGAAGTAACTAATAATCTACATGAGTCCTCAGGTACCTCGTACCAAAAGTAGTGCCAGTATGATGAGGTCGAGGAAAAGGTGCATAAATCATCAGAGAGACTGGGAACAAAGTGGAGAATAGTGGGGCAGAGAAGCAAGAAAGAACAGAGAAAGAGTACAAGAGTTACAGAGAAAGTGATAGAAAAGGAAAAAAAAAGACGGTAGAGGACCAAAAGATCATAGGAGATAGAGAGGGTTGGGAAATGGAATACCAAGGTGAAAGTCAGAGGGGACATGGGGATAGGGCAGGACTAGGGATGAGCCGAACACCCCCCGAGTTCGGTTCGGATCCGAACCCGAACTTTCCAAATGTTCGAATCCGAATCCGAACCCGAACTCGAACTCAATACAAGTCTGAAAATTCGGTTTTTTAGAGTGCCCTCCAAGAGGGCATATATGCTAGATATTTGCCATAAAAGGTGTATGGGGGACCGGGTAGTGCCCTGGGGGACAGGAAACAAGGACAAAAAGTTTAAAAAAAAAGTTTTTAAAGGGACAGTGAGTTTTCCATGAAATAAGGGTTAAAAATAAAAACGAAAAATTCCTTCAAATATCGTGCCTAGGAGGTCCCCATAACCTGCCCGTGAAGTGGCGGATTTGTAGGATGTATAGAAACACTTAAAAACAAAAAAATTATGTTTCAAATGACGGTAAATGCTTTTCCTTTAATCTATACATAAACAACTGCTTGGGGCGGCAGTCTGTATGAAAAGAGGAGACGTTTTAGGAGTCGGACACGCAGAACAGGTTTAGTGATTTTTTTCGCTGAATTATTGTGAAACTTATGCAGGCTTTGGATGAAAGTAACTATAGGTGCTTTAAGGCTGGGGTCAGACTGGCGCACTTTTAACGTGTGTTTAGGCGCACTTAATCACGGCCGCACTAGCAGCAAATGACACGCAATGACGGCCAATATACGAAGTACGGCCGCACGAAAGTCCGGCCGCGCAACGCAAGTGGAAAATGAACGCATTTTTTCAAGAACGCTGAACCGCTAGTACTGACGTACAGAGTGCGCTGCGCCCGCATAGCGGCGTGTGTACGTGATTAGGAGACATCAGACGCTGCTCATGTCCGGCCAACATAACGTCCAGACACCCAAAGTTTCCTGGTTTGGATCCGTAAAAAATCACGCCCAAAAATGCGCATCGTATGACCGTTTAAGCGCTTTCCGTGAAAAAACACCTCAATGCGTTCGGACGCACTTTTTGACGTTCGCTGCGAAAAATGCGTTCGTTTGACCCTAGCCTAAAATTGGGCCTTTAGCGTCGGCAACAGTGCCGTCACACAGTCTCACCCCTCTGAGGATATGAATCTGATACAGGCGTCAGTGGCAGTGCAGCCAAATATTGTGCCTTTGGTGCCAGGCCAGCAAGTGCCATCATACAGTAACCCCTCTGTGGTATTGTGGAAGAGTGCAGGGGTGGACCATGCGGTCAGGGCCGGTGCTAGACTATTTTGCACCCTAGGCAAGACCAGCTACTTGCACCCCCCAAAAAAAAAACGACACAACATGAAACTGCTAAATTTCTTTTTACTTAAGAATAAAGTTTGAAAAGCACCAATAGTAAAGGTAAAATAAATATAAATAAACTGTATTAAACTGTATTAAACCAGTAAATAAATAAAAGTTGTCACGTAAGTTTCAATTTCAGACACATCAAAATTTCCCTTTGCGTGCCTTATCCTTTGCAAATTTTCATCATGCGTTTATATATATATTGCCCAGGCCAGCTCACATCATGCGTATATATATTGCCCAGGCCAATCCCCTGGTGGAGATAGGGGGTTCATTGGAACCCCGATATCTCCAGGCATCTAGTGGGTCATGGAGGGTGTCAATCGAAAGGCCTGAGCATGGCCTTTTCGAATGATACCCAACATGACCAGGTATAAAGTAAAAAAAAGAAAAAAGAAAATAAAAACATGTATTTTTTTTGTGTGATATTTTTGTTAATGCAGCAATATTGTTCACATTGCAATTATAATGTGAACGATGATGCACTAATGATTTTTTTCTATGGGGTGCGTTTGCTATAAATCACGTAATTCCCCCCACAAAATGTAACAAGTCCCCATTTCTAATTTTTGTACAAGCGCACCCCATAGAAAACATAACCGCAAATGCTCATGTGCTAAAATGTGAAAAAAAACACTTTACACACTGCAGATGATTAAAAATTCAATTTTTATTGCATTTTCTTCATAATATACAGCCAGGACAGGACGTATACATATAAAAATTATATATTATGAATCTGCGGAGTCTGCCGGAAAGGACGATATTTAACATGTCGGTCATTTAACAAAATGTGGCTTCAAAATCGCGTTTAAACATGATGAGCGAAAGCGGTAAAAATGAACTGAGCACACAGCGGTGAAATAGAGCATATTTGAAGTTTTAGGAGGGAAATTAACACTTCTCAAATCTCAATCAGAAGCAGACACCACCCCTTCAGTATAGTCTACAATGTATCAAATTGATTAGACCAGACTAAAAACACCTGTTATGATGTTTGAAAAACACAGGTCATTCAGAGTTGAGAATCTTTGCACGTACACATTAGTTTTTAATTTAATATCTAATAAACCGTTGCTTATAATATTCTGCAGTAAAGAGTCTCTTTTATTTCTAGATTTTCTAGTATTTTTTTAAGCATTTTCTATACTTTTTTCAAAATGTCTTTTTTTTTGCAAACTCGAACCGAACACACCCAAAAAGTTCGAAGTTCGCGAACTGTCGAACAGCCAAAGTTCGGTTCGAACTCCGAACCGTCCGAACCGAACAGCTCATCCCTAGGCAGGACACAGTAAGGGGCGGGGTGGGCATTTAGGGTGGGATGTGAAGCTTAAGTCATGGAGCCTCAACCGCTCACAGTGCCACGGCGGATCTGTCACTTTCCTCTGAAGGACTGACCATTCCCGGGTCCACCCTTGACTCCCCCGCCTCCACTAAGGCTGCCCCAAAAATATTCAGTTTTATCTTGTGGTGAGCAGTGCATGAATTCTCAGGCCAAGGATGGGTATAGATGGTTTTCTTACTTATTAAACATTTCACAGTGCTTTATCATAGACACAGATACTCAGCTTTGTATGTCAAACAAGAGAGGATGGAATAAAAATTGGGTATTCTTAAACAAAATGTAGGTCCCTAATTGCTAGTGAACACTAACTGTAGCGTTCGGGGGAGGAAGCTTCAACATCAGGATAACTGATGACTAAGTGGCTAACTTTAATGAATGCCCCCCATATTACTGTACCTTCCTAATGCCAACAGGTTAAAAAATCAGGGCATCGGTGATTGCTCTAGCTTACTGTACTTTGCGCTCCCTATGCGTAAACATGGGGAGTGCAATCAGTAATTAGCAGTAGGATAAGAAAGGTATTACCAAGTTCTAACACTAATTTCCTCACCGATGCGGTAACTGAATTTATAGTGACATCTGAAAGCTGGTGCTGAGTCTTCTTTTGCAGAATCAGTTAATACCAGATAATTAACCCACCAAAAAATCAGATACTTACCTCTCATCCCGCAGCGAGAACGGTGGCCTGATCTGCTGCTTCTGGCAGCCGGGAGCAGAGTGAGGATGGGGACAAATAGTCCCTCCGTGATCACTCTTCAGCCCTGCACGATCTCGCGCAAGCTATTGGCCCAGTAGTGGAACCCTCCATTGAGTCCCATAACAAAAAGTCCCCCGTCTCCCTCTGCAATCGCTCCGCAGCCCTGTGCAATCTCACGAGATTGCGCAGGGCTCGCGGCCCGACAGCACAACTCTCCATGGAGTCCTACGGACTCCAGGAGGTGATACTCGGGGTGGCACAGAGGCGCTACCATGATTATTACTTAGGGTAGCGCATGGTCCAGGGCAGGCCGCTGAATTAGTGCCTGCACCGGAATCTCACTCTAAGGCTAGGGTCAGATGAGTGCATTTTGTACGGACTGTGCGTCTGTGCAGTACGGACGTACTTTCTGACTGACGACAAGGTAGTGGCCACACAGTCGGTTTTTTTCACTGACGTATTTTTTGACTGATGTAGCAGGGAAAATAAATTACAATGAAAAAACATTCTGTCCATCAAAAATGCTGGACGTATAAATGCAGTCCATCTGACCATGCTCCATCACTCACACACAAAGCTATGCAGACATTGTGGACGTGGCGCAATCCGCACGTCCGTTCTAGCAATATTATGTTCTTGCCTAACCTGCGTCCGTTTGCAGCGTCCGTCAGCCTCCGCACTTCTGTGCGGACGTACTTCGTGTGTGGGGCTCCATTTAACACAATTGTATGCTATCACGGACGTACTTATGTGCGGGCAACACGGATGTTAACACTGCGCTCGTCTGACCCCAGCCTTTAACGGGGACGCTACGAGGAAACCTGCAGGGAATACGGCACGTAAAGGTTTTTATTCTAAAAGAAAAAATGAATTTATTTTTTTTCTTTCCCTCAACAAGTACGATCTCTGCAACTTAAAAAATCGTGGACATGCTTCCTAAGATGATCATATGCTTCTTTTATGTGCAATCGAACAGACGCCGTTTGTCAAAAAGATGGTGGCTGTGAAGCATTATATTGCTCAAGTGGCAGAAGACTATTTCTCAAATTTAATGGACCTGATCACGGTGCAGTCACTAGTAGTACATCTACAAACCTTGTTTTATTCTGGGAGAGGAGCATAATACATTGTTGGCACCATAATAAAACAGCATATGGGCCTTTTAGAATAATGGGCCATTTGGAATTTTCCAAGGTGCTAGAAACATCTTATAAAATGTACCTCTAAGTACATGGGAAGCAAATCATTTTTAAATCAAATGTCATCAACTTGCTTATTATCAATGTAGAGTATGACATATGGAACTTTGCCAGTTTAAACAGAAAAGCTTCTGTGTGATATGCTTCAGTTTACAGCACTTTTATTTGAAATGTTATTGATATATTTCTACAAATCTTACCCAATTGCAGCAATGTGTGTTGCCATGTTCCTGTTTTATAGCCATCTCTGAATGAGGAAACTAGCACAGCTCTACATGATTGGCCCTGAACAGTAATGTTGGCGCACTGACTCTTTAGTCAATCACCTTGAGTGAGTGAGCCTGAGAAAAGTCTTTATAAAACAGTCTAGATCAAAGTAATGGAGCACGATTTCCGTTGATTAGCTATGGTATCGGCAGCCCTGCTGCTTATGCCTCTTAAGAAGCTACACATCCAATTCCCTGTACTCATGCTGAGTTTTCGTGTGTATATAGGAAAATCAAAGAGCGCAGTGTAATCCCAAATAAGATGAGTTTGGTAACCAAAAATGGGGGTAACCCAAAACCGAGTATAGACAAAAAGTGCAGGGCTAAGCTATAAAGCGGCAGTAAAACTTAACTTTAATTAATAATAATTAACTAAAAAATGGTTGGAACCGTAGAAAAAAAATCCAGCAAATGACAAACCGAATGAAGAGATATCACAAGGAAAAATAAAAACCCAAACAGGTGACACTATGGTGTACATATAATTCATGTGAAACAAGTGTGTAATGACTACTAGCTAGATACAACAAAGTCTCGTTATCAAAGAGCAAGAATGCAAGCCTTCATGGGTCTCTTAAACCTTTTATTGGTTTAACCACATTTTTAATATATATGCACACACATAGTTCCCGTAGTTCCCGTATGAGTTACTTTAAGCCATGTGACCCCTCCTTATAGATTGAGATGCTGGAGTGCAGTCATTGGTGTTATGCTGCTGTTCTGTGCAGCGCAAGTGCCGTTTGTGCCACTGGTGGCGCTGTATCCAGCCTGCAAGTGCATGTGCTTATGTTTTAGCTGAATCACACATGACTGAGTCTAGTGCATACATGTTCGGAAGAAGGGTGCATTACTTCAGGCACAAGGGCTTCTCCACTGGGTGGGACATTCCTACCTTCTGGGGAAGGGAACTATCTCTTGCCATCGGCATGGGGCAGGCATAGGCGGGTTCCACACATCATATACAATTAGGGATCATTTTAATGTCCCTTCTGTTGAATCTAGTTAGTCATTACACCCTTGTTTCACATGAATTATATGTACACCATAGTGTTACCCATTTGGATTTTTATTTTTCCTTGTGATATCTCTTCATTCTGTTTGTCATTTGTTGGATTTTTTTTCTACGGTTCCAACCATTTTTTAGTTAATTATTATTAATAAAAGTTAAGTTTTACTGCCGGTTTATAACACTGGCCTGTTGTCTACATCCAATTCCCTGCACGCTGACCATGCCTACTTTACAAACCATGTGATTAAACTAATCGGATCTTTTAGTACCCGTTCCATTACCCATAACACATAAAAGACAAAAACCTGTATATTGTTTTACAATAATATGTTGCTACAGTAGTGTTATTAGAGCCCATAACCCTACGTCATCAAAAAATGAAAATCCAGGTTTGCTCAGTTCCAGGAGGCAATTGTTGATGGTCATTGGGTCAGAAGGGGTGCAGTTAATGAGTAATGACCACAGGGCAGCCATCAGAATTGATGGGGGTCCCTTGTTGACCCTCATGATGGGCCCCCCTGCACTCCCTCAACCTCCAACAGCTTTTATCCCCTTTCAAAACAAAAAAAAGGACATAACATAGCTCCACAGTAATAAAACTCATAGCAATGTGCGGTGTGTATGAGCATATCACAGAGCTCCATAGCAATAAAACTCACAGTAATGTGCAGTGTTTATGAGCTTATCACAGAATCCACAGCAATAAAACTCACAGTAATGTGCAGTGTGTATAAGCATGTCACAGAGCTCCACAGCAATAAAACTCACAGTAATGTGTGCTGTGTATGAGGGTATCACAGAGCTTCACAGCACTACAACTAACTGAAATGTGCTGTGTATGATGGCCTTTGGGTTTGGCTGAGCTCTGGGGTTGGCCTGGGCCCTGGGTCTGGGCATTGGCTGGGCCTTCGGTCTTGGCCCTGTGTCTTGGCTCAGCACTGGGTCTGGGCCCTGGGTCTGGGCTGTTCCCTGATTGGGTCCTGGGTCTTGACTGGGCCATGAGTCTGGGCTGGACCCTGGGTCTTGCCTGGGCCATGGGACTTGGCTGGGCCCTGGGTTTGGGCCATGGGTCTTGGCTGGGCCCTGGGTGTCACGGTTCCCGGATCCCACCACGCAGTCCTTAAAGCCCAACACTCCACAGAGCCCAAAAGCTACCAACAGGGTAGCCGTAGAAGAATCCCTAACTGTCTGGTCCTTAGAATTGGCCAGGTATACTAGCTAGACAGAAAGGGTTAATCAAAGACAATGTCGTAATACAAAACCAGATCAGCAACACGGGGGTAGTCAGACGAGCCAGAATCAGGAATACAGAGTATAGAATAGTCAAATGGAATAGCCGGGTCGATATCAGTGCAGAAGCGTAGTACAAGAAAATAGTCTAGGGCAACGGAAGGCAGAATAGTCAGAAAACAAGCAGAGGTCAATAACAGGTTAAATCATGAGAGAATTCAGGTACAAGGAGCTCAGGTATGGATAACCACGATCTGGCACTGCTTAGAAGGAACTGTTGGTTTTTAAAAGACCTTCACCAGACCGTACCCCACTCTCAAGCCATACCTCATGCAGCCCCCTCCCTGCCTGTTTCAATTTAAACCTGGTGTTGGTGAGCGAGCAGCATCAGATATGCTGCCCTCAAGCACCGGAAAGGCTGGAAGCCCCCAACGTTACACTGGGTCTGTCTGGACCCTGGGTCTCGGCTGGGCCTTGGGTCTGGTCTTGGCCCTGTGTCTTGGCTGGGCCCTGAGGCTAGGCCCTGGGTCTTGGCTGGGCACTGGGTCTGGGGGATGGGTCTTGGCCTGGCACTGGGTCTGTGCCCTGGGTCTTGGCTGGGCCCTGGGTCTGGGCCATGGGTCTTGGCTGGACCCTGAGGCTTTGCCCTCGGTCTTGGCTTGGCCATGGCTGGGCCCTGGGTCTTGGCTGGGCCCTGGGTGTTGACTGGGCCATGGGTCTGGGCCCTGGGTGTTGACGGGGCCCTGGGTCTGATCCTTGGGTGTTGTCTGGGCCCTGGGTGTTGACTGAGCCCTGGGTCTGGGCCCTGGGTGTTGACTAGGCCCTGGGTCTGGGTGTTGACTGGGCCCTAGTCTGGGCCCTAGCTGGGCCATGCTGGGGATTGGCTGGGCCATGCTGGGGTTTGGCTGGGCCCCTGGGGAAGGGCAAACAGCACCATGCTCAACGCTCCGCTGTCGTCTTCTCGACGTCTTCTCCCAACTGCATCACATGCGTCATGTGACTGGAGGGCGGCGCCACAGCAGCGTGCTTTGCGCGCTGCTGTAGGGCCGCGCAGACAGCCAGGAAGCCAGTACAGCTCCGGATTCAGACTCCTAGAGTCTGATACCGGAGCTGAAATAAAGGGCAAGCCGCTGCTGATTTTTAATAGGACGGGGAGAACATTACCTCATCAACCCGCCTTCCTATCCCCCTGGCCTTAGATGGGGGCTATAATAAAAAGAGGGACATTCAATAAATATTTTGAGGATTATGGGTTATATCAAGGCAATGTAAAGAGCCAGTTCCGAAGTGAGCCCTGGACAGAATGTATCTTACAAACATCTGAACCGCTTGTTCGCTCTGTGCTGATCACACCACATTATTTTCATGTACCATAGACAAAGGTTATATACTCATTATATCAAAAATTGAAGAAAAATGGAAAGGGTGTTACAAATTTACAAACAGCTGTGGATTTCCTGTTTCGGGTCACAAATCCACAGATTGCTTGGCAAATCTCCAGATTTCAAGGTTTGATGAAAAATCCCAAATGCACACATCTGTCTAGTTGTACATAATTGTCAATCTAAACTAATAACGGTCCAAAGTGTTACCATTCGCATGTTCCTAAAATTGTATTAAATTAATGTATAGAAAAAAAGTACATTTATCTTCCAGTTAAAATAGAATACTGGACATGTTCATATTTTTATAAGAATTACTGATTCGTTCCATTTTATTGCTTTTATTATGTTGCATTTTACACTTTTTCTAACATGGAACAATGAGTTAAAAACACACTGAAGAAAAGATGACCTTTATTTTTCTAAGACTTTCCATGTTTCTTATCCCAGATCTTGGTCTTTCGTAAGGAAGTGATATTTGCTTATCGTGTCATCTATTATCCCTTCATCGTATGCTCATACAAATGAAATATGTTTCTGCAACTGTTCTAGGTCACGATGTCTCCAGAGAGGAATATGTTTGTGAACATTCGTTTGGTCCATCATCGTAATTTTTGTTTAGGCAAACATGACCATTTTTACCATGATCAATATTCCTATAAAAGTTCAAATAAAAAAAGCAGCGGCTGCTAAATATAAACAGAGCATTTTTTCTACAATTCTACTTTAGATTCATTATTTGATTTATTGATTTGAAACCTCTATGAGGAATTGTATATTCCATACAGTATTATAAGGAAAGGGTTTCCCTTCTTTTGATAGCAATTTGTTCTAGAATGAAAGTAAAGCAATGATCATAGGCCCGATTTACTTATTTCTAGTTTAACAGGTCCTCTAAGCTAAATAAGCTTTTAATTAATTGCATTTAGGATATACAATTTATATTGATATTGGTGCAAATAACCAATAAACAAAGGCTAAATTGTCTACTATAAACATGGATAGACACATACAGGGTTATTCAAAGAGAATCGAAAAGCCACCGCACGTTCGGTGACTTTTCGTTCTCTTCAATTCGGGCCGATTTGGCGATCCCATTTCGGTGACCCTGCGGTGTATTCATTAAGCACCACAGGGCTGTCGTAGTACAGGGAAAAGCCACCGCAAACCTGCTGAACACTCACCGCAAAATCCAGGCGAACGCACACCGAAACCGGCAAAAACATCTGGATTAACCCCGCCGAACACGCCGGAGAAACCCCAGCAGGAGCCGATCACAGCGCAGAGCAGCCTCCGGAAAAACCCGACACCGCAGACGAATGGAGTGAAGAAAAAAAAAAACTGTACGCTAGAATGTTTGAAAAGTGAAACGCTGTTTGCAAACAAACTACTGAGCGAAAATGTCTGAAATTTACATATGAGGTCCAATGAATGATTATAAAAAGGGCTGTTACAGAAAAAAGATAAAACGTTTAAATTATTTTTTTAAAAAAGCGGAAATTTCTTTTGCAAACAAATCCCGAAAAATGCTTAAAAGATCCTAAAAAATCTATAGATAAAGAGACTTTTTACTGCAGAATATTATAATAAATGGTTTTTTAGATATTGAATTAAAACGGGAATATTTTTAACATTGACGCCTATGGGATTCTCCTGAATAAACCTGTCGAATGAAGCCACCGAATGGCAGGTCATTTCGGCAACTTTTCACTGCTGATTTTTGTTCTCTGAATAGACGAAGCATTGCTTCTCTATGGGGATTTCACTGCCTTCGAACAGGCACCAAACAGGCACCGTGTGTGAAGTCAATTCGCCAACATTTGGCAAACTGCCTGTTCTCTGGATAGCCGAATGGCCAGGAAAGGTAACCGAACGCTGAATTTCACTGTTCGGTTATCTTTCGGCCCCAATTCGGATCTCATTGAATAACCCTGATAGATTTGTGACTAATCTGTCAAAGAAATAGACAGACTTGATTCTGTTGTCCACAGTCAGGTCACTCATGGTCATAGGATCCTTATCTATATATACTATAAAACAGTAAGACGGCGGCGTGTCCGTCGCCTCGCCGCCGTCTTCAAAGGCGAGAGCAACCAGTGTACTGCTGGGTGTGCGCACATCCAACCACCGCACCACAAGACAATATTGCCGGCGGCCACGTTAAAATTCTCCTTCGAGCGGCCACCAGCATAAACTCTCACCTCACCTGGGTGGGATCTATCCACCAGCCAGCCGCAATCTCACGAGATCGCGGCTGGCTGGTGGATAAATCCCACCCAGGCGAGCGAGCGGCAGAGTTTATGCTGGCGGCCACTTGAAGGAGGTAAAGCACGCGGCTGGGGCAATATATCCAGGTAAGCTGGGGCAATATATCGAGGTGAGCTGGGGAAATATATCCAGATGAGCTGGGGCAATATATCTATGTGTGAGCTGGGGCAATATATCCAGGTGAGCTGGGGCAATATTGCCTTGTGAGCTGGGGCAATATATCCAGGTGAGCTGGGGCAATATATCCATGTGAGCTGGGGCAATATATCCAGGTGAGCTGGGGCAATATATCCAGGTGAGCTGGCCTGGGGCAGTATATCCAGGTGAGCTGGCCTGGGGCAGTATATCCAGGTGAGCTGGCCTGGGGCAATATTTCCAAATGAGCTGGGGAAATATATCCAGGTGAGCTGGGGAAATATATCCAGGTGAGCTGTGGCAATATATCCAGGTGAGCTGGGGGCAATATATCCATGCGGGAGCTGGGGGCAATATATCCATGCGGGAGCTGGGGGCAATATAACCATGTGAGCTGGGGCAATATATTCATGTGAGCTGGGGCAATATATTCATGTGAGCTGGCCTGGTGCAATATATCCATGTGAGCTGGCCTGGTGCAATATATCCATGTGAGCTGGCCTGCGTCAATATATTCATGTGAGCTGGCCTGGGGCAATATATTCATGTGAGCTGGCCTGGGGCAATATATTCATGTGAGCTGGGGCAATATATCCAGGTGAGCTGGAGCAATATATCCATGTGAGCTGGAGCAATATATCCATGTGAGCTGGGGGCAATATATCCATGCGTGAGCTGGGGTCAATATATCCATGCATGAGCTGGGGGCAAGATATCCATGCATGAGCTGGGGGCAAGATATCCATGCATGAGCTGGGGGCAAGATATCCATGCATAAGCTGGGGCAATATATCCAGGTGAGCTGGGGCAATATATCCATGTGAGCTGGCCTGGGCAATATATTCATGTGAGCTGGCCTGCGGCAATATATCCATGTGAGCTGGTCTGGGGCAATATATTCATGTGAGCTGGCCTGGAGCAATATATTCATGTGAGCTGGCCTGGGGCAATATATTCATGTGAGCTGGCCTGGAGCAATATATTCATGTGAGCTGGCCTGTGGCAATATATCCATGTGAGCTGGGGCAATATATTTATGTGTGAGCTGGGGCAATATATCCATGTGTGAGCTGGAGCAATATATCCATGTGTGAGCTGGGGCAATATATTGATGTGTGAGCTGGGGTTAATATATCCATGTGACCTGGGGGAAAATATATCCATGTGAGCTGGGGCAATATATCCATGTGAGCTGGGGTAATATATCCATGTGAGCTGGGGTAATATATCCATGTGAGCTGGGGGCAAATATATCCTGCTCTAATATATAAATGCCTTTGTAATGCACTGTCAGCTGCGCGTGCACCCATCACAGCTGCTCACTTGGCCCTCCTGTTGCGGATGGGATGGTGCCAGACGCGCTACAAACACATTTATGTATGGAGATTCTCTTGGATAGGACATTGGAAAAACAAATATGTGGACATGAATTCTGACCTGGCAACAACACTAGACTGCCCTCCGGGCAGGCTTAATAACAACTAGTAGAAAATAATTCATATACATATTGCTTAAAAATTAATATTAAATTGTTAGATAAACATATATATATATATATGTTTATCTATGTACAGTATCTCACAGAAGTGAGTACACCACTCACATTTTGACATTAATGGCATTAATGACAAAAATCTGAGGAGTGTACTCACCTCTGTGAGATACTGTACATATATATATGAATGTGTCTTTATTGGTATTTTTGCGTGTGCCCATGTACAATAATTTTTTTACAGTATCTGCTAAAGCACCCTTATCCATGACACAAAGGCTAGAAAACCATTACAGAGATACAGAGAATAGCCAATGAACATATACTGCAATGTATAACGCTCAACAGCGCCTAGACTTTTTTGTATAGGGAACATACTTGTGACTTGTGAGACTTGTGAGATGCAACAGAAACGAAAAAATTTGCATTTACTGTGTAATGCTAATTCCCTAACTCCAATTGTAAAACAAGAGGAAAAACTAAATCTAATTGTAATACCAACCCTAATCCTACTTCTGGTCATAAAACGGGCAGAAATTATAACACTAACAGCAACCTTAATATATTAAAGGATACAATTAAGGCTACATAAAAGAAAAAAGTTCTCGTGATAATCACTTATATTATTATTTATTTATTCAATGATGAATAAAATAATTTACATCTTGAGGACAAAGGTTTTTCCCAGTTTCCATGAGTTAAAACCAAAGCAATGTCAGCATTTTGCTTTTAATAGGTTTCACCATATTAATCTGCTAAAGTTTATTTTTCTCAAAATTTTGTATTTGTTAACCCTATGTCTTTGTCTCTTATCTGTGTAGGATGTGTACAGAGAATCTGGCCGGGATTTACAGTGGGCGTGGCTAATTTAGTTATGCACACCTCTATGAAAAGATATGCCCACCTCAGATATATTTGTGTGAAATTCTAGAGGCTGGTTTAGTTTCGTATACTGGATGTTACCTCATTTCTGGGAATCCTGTGTTGCGATATTTATTATATATTCATGATGATTGCCTTGTAAGTCATTTCAGTTGTAGTATGATCGATGCCTCCTGTGAGCCTTTTGTTTATGATGATGGGCAGCTCTGTTAAAATCCAGAAGGAAAGCAGTAGGGGTGCGGGTATTAGGAAATTATAATAATATATCATAACGTTGTTTGGGAATAATATTCCAAACCAATAAACAATTAAAATTATAATCTTATTTTTTCCAAAATAGTTAAGCAGAGCGTATTTTTTAAAAATATGATATTTTGGCTTCAAATTAAAAATTCCCTTGCAATTCTCTAATACACCATGAATACACCTGAATAATTGACCACTTTAGCATTATGCAGACCGTTATCTAAGAACCATCTAGCTTCATGCACACTGTACCTTCTGTGTAATTACAGGTCCTTTGATCCACATTTATACCTTACAGTACATCTGTCTGAAACGCATTCCACCTGTTTAAGGCTGATGATCAAAGCAGTAGAATTAAAGCATACTGCGTGTATAATCAGACCACATTCTCATATCAAGACTTGTCAACAGACTTAACACTCCTTCGCAGCATTCCAGGAGGCTGCTGTCAAAACCAGGGCACCACCTCTTGTTATAACTGTGTTTTTGATGTTGATTGTTAAAATTGAAGGCAATTTTCAATTCCCCCATTCTCAACTCCTTATTAGACTTTTTTTGACAATTCTTCAATAAATTAATAAACTGTTCATGTCTCTGAATTTACATTTATTAATTTAATACTGTACGAAAATATTCCATCCAATTTACGTGATGTAGTGTGCCATTATGGTTTATCTTACAAAACGTAACGTATTTCAATGGACAATGTTTTCAAAAGTGGTTGACAAAAGATTGGAAAGTTTGGGGTGGAGCACTGACCAGCCCTACAGATGGTTATAAGACAAGTATCACCAGTACCTCGCTGCCTAATACAGGGCACTATTTCCTAGTGAACTCTAACGGTAATGTTCAGATGTGTAAGAGATATTGCCAGGATAATAGACTTTAACGCATACCCCCCCATATTACCTTCCTAACGCTAAACCCATATGAAATCACTTTGCACACTGTTTTTTGTGCTAGCTTCCGTGAGCTTTCTGTACTTTGCGCTCCCTATGTGAAGGATAGGATGCACAATCATTAATTAGAGTTAGGATAAGTAAGGTATTACAAAGTCTTAACTCTAACCACCGCAGGGACGTGCAAGCCAAAATTTTAGCTACTCCTAATAGTCAGTGCTAAATGATTCCGCATTTGCAAAACAATTTAGCACCCTCAATAAATTATATACTCAACTCTCATCCCGCGGCAAGAACAGTGGCCCAATCCACCACTTCTTGTCGATGGGAGCAGAGTGAGACTGGGAAGAAATAGTTTCCAGTCTCCCTCCTCAATCCCACTGGTGCAGCAATACAATGGTGCTGCACGATCTCACGAAAGCGAGATCACACAGGGCTCGCGGCCTAGAAGAACAATACTCCATTGGATCTTATGGACTCCAGGAGGTGATACTTGCGGTGGTACGGAAGCGCTACCGCGAGTATCCCAGCTGCACTGCATTTTGGGGCAAGGTGCTGAGCTAGCGCCTGCCCCGGAATATCTCGGTAAAATGGGGTAGCTACGGAGAAACCTGAAGACACAGATTTTCCGCGTTAATGTCCCCATTTTAGTACACGCTAGGGAGTAGGGCCAACAAACTTTTATATAGTTTAGGCATAATACAAGAAGGGAAAAGCCATGTAGAGGCACATAGTATTGATGAGTTCACTCATGTAACCATTTTAATTATAGGACCAAATACAATATTAACTTTTCAGGGATAAACACTTTATCTAACTGAATTGCATTTCTACAATTAAAAAAAATGCATGTTGAGGAGCCAACGCTACTAGATGCCTCTATTTGTTTGTTTTTTTGGATTAAGACATTTTGCCTAGGATTAAGACATCTTGGGTTCAGTTCCACATGAGAAAAACCTCCTTTGCATCCCCGTTTTAGCACGATATTACGATGCAGGTGCTAAAAAAGCTGCCTGCATCGTTTTCGGGCGCTAAGCCCCGGAATGCACGCGGCAGCACTAATCGCTGCCGCGAGCATCCACTCGATACCTGGACACCTGGTCCAGGCTACCTTTTCAGTAACTGCAGCCAGACGGTAATTTGCGTTAGTATATTGTAATCCTAACGTGAATTAACTCTTTACGCTCCCCATGTTAAGCATAGGGAGCGCAAAGTACAGTAACCTCGCGCTGAAAAGCGCAAGATTCCAAACGTTAACGGGTTTTTTAACCCGTTAGTGTTTGGATTGTAATATGGTGGGGCATCAGGTCTAACGTTAACTCTCACTCAGGTGAGCACTAACGTTAGCACCAAGGATGTAATGGTGCCCTTTGCTGGTTAACCTGATAGCACATTCCTGCTCCTTCAGATCAGCTGATTTTTTTTTTCTCCAATTCAGATAGGAGGAGTTATTTCTTCTTCCTTAACAAGAAATGTTTGGTTTCACATTCTCATAAGCCTTGGGGAAAAGTAAGCTGATATTGTGAAACTGACCGCATTTATATGACGCATCTGGCTTGTGTCTCAGGTCTACTCTCTTAGTCATTTAGCATTCCCTTCAATTTCTTTTCCCATGTTGTTTAAGTATGGCCAGTTGTAAGGTCTGTCATTCCTGTCAAAATGTAACTATCCTGAGAATACCTGCAATAACAGTGATACTATGCAAACCATTTCATTTGTTTCTTTCTGAATACTAGAAGTCACTTTATAAAAAATAAGTTTCTGCACCTAAGACAGAATTAAGGAAAATGGACATATTATTAACCCCTTCATTACTGACTCATTTTACCTCTGCATGCTGAGCTAATTTTTACCGCTTTTGCTCATCTTGTTTAAACGCAATTTGAAATCACGTTTTATTGTAGGACCCAGACAAATTATATATACTTTTTTCGGCAGACTCGGCAGATTCATTAATTATATATCATTATTATATGTATAAGTCATGCCCTGCCAGAATGCTATAACGAAATATGTAAAAAAAAATGTGAATTTCCAATCATCTACAGCGTGTAAAATTATTGTTTTCACATTTCGTCATCTGAGCCTTTGCAGTTATATATTCTATGGGGTACGCTTGTTAAAAACAATTAGAAATTGGAACTTGTTAGTCAATTTTTCTGAGAAAACTCAGGATTTTTAGCTAAAACTGAAAAAAGAAAAAAAGTTTTAATTTTTTGTATCTGCCACTGATCGGGAAATAGGGGACTCCTTTGGACCCCTTATCTCCACCATAAGGTTTCCATAGGGAAATTCCTTAGGTTAATTCCCTTACTGATGTCATCGCACCGATGCGCAACGACGTCAGTGGGCGGGGGGAGACCCCAGACCTTGGCTGACGTCCAAGAAGTCAACCATCTGCAGGAGCAGTCCACCGGATTGGTGCCAGATCGCAGACCTACGACTAAGGGGTTAAAGAGAGGCATCGCTGGAAAGGACCTCCCACTCCCTTTCAGGCACTCTCCCAGCTCTGCAGGGGGCCCGGCCGCAGCAAGGATCACCGACATGGCCCCCAAATCCCCTACCTCGTCTCTCACAGCTGCCTCACCCTGCACACTTTGTTTCCTGTAAAGACAGGCAGCATGATTGACAGCATATTTTCTTAGGGCAGTGTTTCCCAAACCTGTCCTTGGGACCCTCTGACAGGGCAGGTTTGCAAGATATCTGAAGCACAGCAGAGGTGATATAAATTGCTGCTTAGTTGCCTGTTAGAGGGTCTACACGTTTGGGAAACACTGTCTTAGAGCATGCACTGTGACGGACAGCTTCATATCAGAATCTTATTGTGGACCCCTCAATTGTCTAGGACATTGCTTGTCCTGTGGTGATATTAGCTGCCAATTATGCTGCCTGTCTGCACTTATATCACTTAAGGCAGCACAGTGGTCAGGGAGAGGCTGGCTAGGAGAATGAGGTGGGAGATTTGGGGGCTGGTAGCCAGGCTAAAGGCAGCAGCTGAGGAAGGTTTGGGGACCTTGTGGCTAAATGGGGCAGTGGTTAGTGGAATGGATGTTTATGGCGGAGCTATGGGGACCTGGTGGCTATTGAAGCAATGGGGACAACTTGGCTAAGGGGGACCTAAGGGGTTATGGGGGACTTGGTGGCTAATAAGAGTTATTGGGACTGGTAGTTAAGGGGGGTTAGGTGGTTATGGGAACCTGAGCTAAGGGGGCAATGGGGACATTGTGGCTATGGGGGCTTTTGTGTTTGAGGGACCTGGACTAAGCGTTCAATGGGGACATTGTGGCTAAATGGACTGGGAGTTATGTGGGACCTGGTGACTAAGGGGCAATGGGGACATCATGGTTAAGGGGGCAGGGTGTTATGAGGGACCTGGTGACTAATGGGAATTATGAGGACCTGTTAGTTAAGGAGTGTTTAGGACATTATGGAGACCTGAGGGTTATGGGGGACCTGGTGGCTAATGGGGAAAGGGAACATAATGATAATGGTTAAGGGGGCTGGGGATTATGAGGGACCTAGTAGTTAAGGGTGCTGGGGTGGTTATGGGGACTTGGGCTAATGTGGCAATGGAGACATTGTAGCTAAGGGGGCTGGTGGAGCTTGTGGATAAGGAAGGGTGAGAGTTATGTGAACCTGGACTAATGGGGACCAGGACCTGGGATGTTCTTGGGGCTGAAAAAGGTAATGGTGTTTATGGGGACCAGGGCCACAGGGGATGGGGGCTTTGGATGTTATGGGGACCTGCTGGCTAAGAGGCACTGGGGGTTCTAAGGATTTATATAATTACATTAAAAATAAAAAAACACATTTTATCAAAGCTATTTGTGTACCTGTAATTGGAGAGAGTGTCCACGGCAAGTTGAGGAGGAGGTTGTTGGGGGGGGGGGTCAGAGGGTTTTACAGGGGGCCCCCTTTCAGTTGCCTGGCGTGGGGCCAGAAGATATCTGACGGCAACTGTAACTACGACCCCTATTTCAATTGAAATGGTAAATCTGTGAGCCTTGGCTGGATAAATTACTTCTCCAGGTAGCCTGCTAGCGCTAACATGGTACCATTGCTATTCCAGTAGGACTCTAGGATCTCAAAAGAGCTTGGGATACAGTTTAAATTACTGATGCTCACTTTCAAATCGCTCAATAACTTGACCCCCTCCTTACATGTCTTTGTTACTCCGCAAGCACGTCCCATCTAGACAACTCTGGTCAGCGTATGATCTCCGTCTGTCCTCGGTCTACACCCGCAATGCCAACTCTCTCCTCCAAGATTTCTCAAGGGCAGCTCTGGCCCTGTGGAATGACTTGCCTCACCACATCTAACTCTCCACCTAATCTTCAGTCCTCCAAGAAATCCCTCAAAACCCATCTCTACACCTAGTTTCCATCCTATGTCCGTTTATCTGTAATTCGCTCCTTTGTTTATTGCAAAGCGCTGCGGAAACTGTTGGCGCTACATAAAAGTTGACAATAATAATAATTTATAGCAGGATGTGAACCAGGTACTCCATTTCACAAAGTTCCTAATTTATTTCAGGGTCAGCAATACTTTGGCTGGTAAGGTAGCCTTTGGCAAGCTCAGTATGACAACAAATGATACCAGTTAAAATGTGTACTTGGAATTAGTGAAATTTGCCTGCCCTACTTAGAAGACCTGTGTGCATTTTTAATGGTAATAATACCAAATACATGATGAATAACTGCTTTTAGACTCCTTAAAACAAAAATAAGTCAACTTTTATAGTGACATAAAAATTGCGGGACTGTCCGGAGCTTTAGAAACCATGACTCATGTATAGTCTATATGTCTCAGCCAAACATTACTAATGGCTGTAATATTCAAAACATAGTAATTGAATTACAATGTGATTTTATCCTTCTACATCCATCATTAGGATTGCCTTACTGTGACATGCAAACTCTTTTTTTATATATTTCATTTTTCCCAACTGTCATTTATATCCAGGAGCTGATTGCCTGAGGGTTTGTATGTGATACTGCAGGAATTTCCCACTCGCATTTAACGAACTTAGAAATGGCACTTAAGGGAAAATATGTATTTGGGTGCGGGATAAATAAATTAGCGAAGTAATCACAAAAATATATTGATTGCTTCTGAAATGTGATTTAGAAATAAATTAATGGAATGAGCCTCTGGGGTCAAAGGTACCATCTGTAAAGTGCAGGGTTTCAATGACAGACAATAAAATTAATTTATAAGTAGTGATGTTGTTCACTAAAAGATCATTGTATGGTCTTGTCAAGTGTCTTAAATTTTTTTAAATTTAAAACAATTATTTAAAAAAAAATTCTTTAAAAGAGACAAAATTACTGATGGGAAATAAAGCCTGTGGGTTTATTTATGTTATTCATAACTTCGGCTTGGTTCGTAAGTGGCAATAGGACCACAAGGTTAGATTTGTAGAGAAATGGAAAAATGAAGAAGAAATTTTGTGACTTGTTTATTACAGTCCGAGTTGCTAGTGACTCGTGCAACTCTGTTATTGGCAAGTTGCACTTCTCTCTGCTTCAAGTAATTATACAGGGTTATTCAGAGAGCAGTGAAAAGCAGGAGAATGACTGGAGAACTGAAAATTCTAGGTTAAAATGGCTAAACCAGAAAAATTCTCCCATTTATCTCACTTTCCGAATTGGCTATTTTAACCTAGAATTTTCAGTTCATCTAGTCATTCTCCTGCTTTTCACTGCTCTCTGAATAACCCTGATAGTCTTGGTATAATTCTACTGACTGTTATTTAAAAAATGATATTATTTTGACAGATCAGCTGATTCAATCGAACAGGTTCGGCCACAGCTGACTGTAAAACAATGTCACCTTGTAGAAAAAAATTGGGCTGGTATTGTCTGAAATATTTTTTCCAGTCCATGTGTCTCTAATTAACCCATTAGTAACCCTAACCCTAAAATGAATCTCAGGGGTCCAGGAATGTTAGGGTTAGGGTTGCCTTTAGGTTAGGGTTAATTCCAGTGTTATAGCTATTTTTAGCTTTAGTTATTTTGTGCTGAACAGTAATAGTTAAAATTAGGGCTTCAGTTAAATTTTTCCTTGTTTCCGTGCCCAGAAACCCTTTTTATCAACCTCATGCAGCACTTCATAGTTTATCAGAATTCGACTTACTGAATTGCTAAAGCCAAAATTTCTATTAAAGAGTATAGGTGCAAGTGCCAGATAACTAAGCCAAATTTTTATTGGGAACAAAAAGGCCAGAATGCCAAACTGAAACATGGCCCAATAGTTGCTGAAAAACGGCATGTTTATTGACATGTCGTTCAGTAAATCGATTATTGTTGCTGGTTTCTATCGCCCACCTCGCTCTCCAGTGCACTCCCTTTCTGACATAACCCAAATCCTTAGTAAATTAGTAGCTCAAAACTAAACTGAAGGTCCTTGGTGATTTCAATATTGATTGGCTGAATCCTAAGAACAATAAAGCCTGCTCACTGTTTAAAGCCTTGCAGTTAACACAATTAATCTCCTCCCCCAATTGCATTAATATGAAAAGCCCTAACCATACCTTGCTGGACTGGATTCTCTCCTCATGTATTGATAGAATACAGGTGGCAGGCGTTTTCGCTAATAGCTTCAGTGATCACTGTCTAGTGTACTGTGTGCGCAAAATAAAGGCCACAAAAGCTCCCCCAAAGTTAATAATCACCAGGTCTTTCAAGAAATTTAATCTTGAATCCTTCCTAAGTGATCTCAAACAGCTCCCATGGTACAGACTAAACCTAATCCCAGACTTGGACTGTGCAATTGAATACTTTCAGTCCGAGCTCCTGCAAGTCTGGAATTCCCATGCCCCACTGCGTAAAGTGCATGTAAAAGGGACACATCTCCCTGGGGTTACAGCTGACCATACGCTAATGTACCAGTTTAGAGATTCACTGTAATAAAATTTCAAGGGTACTGGTTCCATGAATGATCACTGTGAATACCGAAAATGGTGGAATGCATGCACAAAACAAACAAAAATGGCTAAAGCCCAATACTTCAATGAAACTCTAAACAATAACATATCAAACCCTAGAAAGTTTTGGAAAATCATAAGTACAATACAACACCCTCTGTCTACTCCCAACCGGCTGCTGTCAAACTAAACAACCAAACCCTGCAACACCCCCTCGATGTAGTAAATGCTTTTAATAATTATTTTGTTGGATGCGCCACCACCCTGATTGCTAAACTAGCAAAGGACACAAACTCAGAAAGGCCACACGCAGGTCAGACCCCACCAACTGTGCAAAGACCCTGTATTACAGAGAATTTCAGCTTTAGACCAGTGCCTGTCAGTGTACTAAACTTCTCCATAACCAAAAAATGAAATACCAGTTTGGACCTGATCAAATCCCAGCAATGCTGCTGAAAATCATTGCGCCGGCAATTGCAAAATCTGTCACAACCCTAATCAATGAATCACTGGTGACTGGATACACACCCAAACTCTGGGAGACTGTAAAAGTGGTGGCAATACTTTGATATCCAACTTCCGTCCAATATCATTGCTCCCTATAATGTCAATTCCATGATTTTTTTATCAATATTCAAACTATTTAACCCCAGATCAATCAGGCTTTCATCCAAATCATTCAACTACAACTGCCCTTTTAAAAGTTTGAAATGATATCCAAGCTGGCATGGAAGAGGAGACCTAACTGGAGCCATCTTCCTTGATTTTGCCAAGGCCTTTGACACGGTAGACCTATTACAAAAACTTAAAAACTCAGGTATTGGTGGTTGCATACTAACCTGGTTTCAATCGTATGTATCTGACTGATCTCAACATGTGTCCATTTCTGACAGCGCTTCCCTCTCCCTCCCAGTCACGTGCGGTGTACCCCAAGGCTCGATACTCGGCCCCATACTATTCACGATGTTCATAAATGATCTGCCCAACGTCTGCAAAGCCTCAACTGACACTGTAATCTGTACCAACAAACCAAATCTCCCACAGCTGGAGGCAGTGCTGCAAGAAGAAATCACAGAGGTAGAAAAGTGGATCAAAGATAAAAAACTTTTTCTAAATATTGACAAAACTGTAACGATGCTCTTTGGTACTGTACCTAAACTACAGTCATGGCCGAAATTGTTGGCACCCCAGAAATTTTTCCAGAAAATCAAATATTTCTCACAGAAAAGTATTGCAGTAATACATGTTTTACTATACACATGTTTATTCCCTTTGTGTGTATTGGAACAAAACAAAAAAAGGGAGGAAAAAAGCAAATTGGACATAATGTCACACAAAACTCCAAAAATGGGCTGGATAAATTTTTTTTTTGAGAAAGGATTTTACCAGGAAGGATACATTGAGATTTCTCTCAAATTCAAGTATGTCCTGGGTGGCGAGTATGTACCGTTAGGTGTCTTGCCCAAGGACACTTACTGGAGAGGTGCTCGTCAGGATCGAACCCATGACTCCACAGGCTCTCTCCACGCAGAGAAGTGATGTTACCTCTACTCCCCCATTGTGGATAAATAAGATTGTTTCAAGCATGTGATGCTCCTGTAAACTCGCCTGGGCAAGTAGCAGGTGTGGGCAATATAAAAATCTCACCTGAAAGCAGATAAAAAGGAGAGAAGTTCACTTAGTCTTTGCATTGTGTGTCTGTGTGTGCCACACTAAGCATGGACACCAGAAAGAGGAGAAGAGAACTGTCTAAGGACTTGAGAACCAAAATTGTGGAAAAATATCAACAATCTCAAGGTTACAAGTCCATCTCCAGAGATCTAGATTTGCCTTTGTCCACAGTGTGCAACATTATCAAGAAGTTTGAAACCCATGGCACTGTAGCTAATCTCTCTGGGCGTGGATGGAAGAGAAAAATTTATGAAAGGTTGCAAAGCAGGATAGTCCGGATGGTGGATAAGCTGCCCCAAACAAGTTCCAAAGAAATTCTGTCCTGCAGGCTCAGGGAGCATCAGTGTCAGCGCAAACTATCCGTTGACATTTAAATGAAATTAAACGCTATGGCAGGAGACCCAGGAGGACCCCACTGCTGACACAGAGACATAAAAATGCAAGACTACAGTTTGCCAAAATGTATTTGAGTAAGCCAAAATCCTTCTGGGAAAACGTCTTGTGGACAGATGAGACCAAGATAGAGCTTTTTGGTAAAGCACATCATTCTACTGTTTACCGAAAACGGAATGAGGCCTACAAAGAAAAGAACACAGTATCTACAGTGAAATATGGTGGAGGTTCAATGATGTTTTGGGGTTGTTTTGCTGCCTCTGGCACTGGGTGCCTTGAATATGTGCAAGGCATCATGAAATCTGAGGATTATCAAAGGATTTTGAGTCGCACTGTAGAGCCCAGTGTCAGAAAGCTGGGTTTGCGTC